>CM046392.1:28190000-28790000 GCA_025413875.1 Rhododendron molle | reverse complement strand
TTGTCCAAACCAATCAATGTCTCGGCCAAAACCATCGGAATCACGTCCTTTCGAGCCTCTACCTGAACAGCAACGCTGACCAGTGCCGAACTAACATGACTGGTAGAAGGAACTAAGAGATAGGCCGCAAGCAGGCACATGCAGAGAGCAGTCATGCGTCAAGTCTGATAACTCATGTCTCCAAGATCGCCAGGAGGAGAGAATAGCTCGATAAGGCGCATGACATTAAGATGGCCATTCCTAACCAAGTAGCGAGCAGCACCATCACCCAACCCAAGGGCCGCAGCCAAGACCCTATAAGCGCTCTCGCGCACAGGAGGAATGATGACCTCCCCTGAACCAAAGCCCTCAAGGTACGCACGGAACTCCTCGACAATGGGACAGAGCTCCTGATCGCCAAACCGAAACACGTGAACCTCCGGATCCCAGAAACTCACGACTGCCCCAAAAGTTCGGGGCGAAGGCGGATGTTACGGAGGTACCTCATGGAGTAGAGACCGTGAGCTCGGAAGTTGAGCCAATCGACACCTTCCATCGAAGCCAACCATGGACGAAGTGAACCGGTAAGATTAAGAGCCATTTCAAGAAGCAAAGAAAGAGGACAAGAGTTGGATGAGGTGTGGAGAATATAGAATGAGAGAGCCTGAATTTATAGGAGAGGTAGAAGGACAACTTCAACTTTCAAAGAGCCTCGGGTTTCAAAAGTGCAAGTTTTCCATGAGTCCAACATAGGGAAAAGCTTGGTCAAGTCCTAAAAGATTCAAAACAGACATGCACTGACTCAGAAATGCCACTGCATGGGTCAAACCTCAACCCCCGAGCCATCTGCCTTGGGAAACAACCAAACAGTAATCTGTCAGAAAAAGTGCCTCGCACGGCACCTTGATGGGTCGCACGGCATGTTGAAACCAGAGAAATTCCACGGCAGAGTGATCAAGGTACCGTGAAGCAGAGACCCACCCGCACGGCACCTTGGCCTATCTGCACGGCACCTTGACTCTGCGTTTCTGCAGTTTTTAGCAGCAACACCTCAAGATAGAATCAAGGCCCTACAAAGCACCAACCAGCACTTAAACACACTCCAACGGGTATTTGGGACTTCATGGATGTCTCCTTTCAAGATAACTCCCGGGATTCGCCGTCATGGCGCGAAAACTCGATAAAATCCGTTCCTTAAGCCATGTCAAAGTATCAAAAGTCCGTTTCGGGTCATTCCAAGTTGTTCTTTCAAGTCCTACAGGTCATAATAGTCAAAAGTGACTTAGTCCAAGTTCCGGTTCATGCTCAGAGTCAAAACTCGAAAATGTCACATGTTAGAGTCAACATTTTCCTACTTTTCGAGCATACTCCAGAGGCAAAATAGAATTTCCAAGCATCATAGCAAGATTCAAAGGTCATTATTGTCTCATATTCATGTCTGGGGTCTGTTGTAAAGATGTCTATATAAAGTCTTGAATGCGGAGTCTACTTTACAACGGTTTGCTTGCCTTCTTTGATTTCTATTCCACTGTCAATATACTTCGACTGTTAATATGTCCCTCCTCACAAACCTCACATTCAACTCAGCGACTAGTTGTACAGTTCGGTTAATGTTTTGGTTATTCAGTTTTCTTCGTGCAAACAAAAGGAAATTGAATGACATAAACAATGAAAGAACAAAATCTCTGTATAAATCCAAAGGCGTCCATGAATCGAAGTATAAAAAGGGGCACAATGGCCCAATGATCAATGTCCTATCTAACAAGGGCAAACAGGCGCCCTACAAAGAGAAGCACACAGGCTCCGGCAAAAGTACAAAACAAAGGAGGAGCTCAACTCTCGTCCTCGTCCTCGTTCTCGCTCTCCTCTTCCTCCTCAGAGACCTCCTCCATCGCTGGAGAGCTGCTCACCTCGGGAGTGCCAGTCGCCCAGGGCACAGTGCCTCCAGAGGTAGCCTCCAGGTCGACGTCTGTAGGCTCGGGTGTATCGTCCTCAGAAACGTCGATAGGCTCGTCCTCGGTCCCTACAGAGCGTCGTGTCCTCTTCGACGCCGGCCCCTCCCGTGAGCCGGCAGAGGAGACCAGTCGTACTATCGGGCGGACGGACTTCCGCCGCAACCCTCGTGTAGCCCCTCCTCTGGCCTGCAATGGTATAAGCATTCATATGACATTTGCATCATAATCATAATATAAGCGGTAGAAGTAAAGCAAATGACTAAAGTTCGAGAGTATACCATCGACCCGCCAACGCGAGGCAACACCTCTGGAGGGTGGCCCACGGCGTACTGCCTCACCAACTGCTCCAGGCCCATCATGGCCTCCGCCATCTCCTTCACGTACCCTGGAGGAGCCTGCAATTAAGGGAATTGATCAGAATATGCAAGCAGAGCAAATGTACAAAAGATTGAAAACATGTTATACCTGAGCAAGGAACCCCGGAGCCTCAACAAGAGGACGTGGCACCGCAACCAAACCAGGGACTCCCTGAGGGGTCGTCACGTCCACTGTCCAAGAAAGGGCAGGGAGGCTAGCGCCGCTCGGGCCTACGCCCTCGCCGCAACCTCTGCCACCGCGACCTCCGCCTCCTCCACTGGCTCCATCACCTCTATCCTCTTCCTTCCCTTCTTCCTCCAAAGACCCTCCGTGCCACTGCGCCGCCTCCCAAACAAAGACGTATCCCCGGACCTGGCATCAGTGCGAGAAACGATACTCGCGTAGTCGGCGGCGACAAAGACCGCCTCGAAGAACGGCTCCAACTCGAGGTCCGGCCGTGTGAACCGCTCGACCTCCTTCCCCGTATACTGGCCCGTCCTCTGCACCGAAGGCGGCCAGGGACTCGAAAGCGTCGGCCTCGGCCGGGCGTGACACTCGGTCACCCAAGTACCACTGCCAGCCGTAAGGGGACTCGAAAAGCACCCTGCCCCTAGCGACCACCCTACTCTGCGCAACGTAGGGGATCTCGAAGCGGTCCCACACCCGTCAGTGGACCTGTCATCAAGAATAAGCAATATCAAAGCACTTTTTGAATGGAAACAAGCAATAGAAATGAAAGTACTTTGATACCTGATCAGGACGCAGCTCGTCCAAGTACAGGCAGAAGGCATCCAGCTTGCCTCTTCCCCTCTTCACGCCCTTATACTCTATCGACCAGCGTAGGGCTCGGGAAAGTATCGTGTCGTCGGGACACGTGGTCTCAGGAGGGTACATCCCTATCACCTCGTACGTCCAAAGCTGTAATTCAAGACATGGAAGGTTAGCACAGGATATACGTTGAATGAATACAAATGGAAAGCTAACTGTTCATAAGAAAGGAAATGAAATATACCTCCCAGACCCTCCAGTAGCCTCCGAGGCTCACTCCTGCTCCGCGAGACAAAGAGCCCATGAAGGCGTAGCACGTCCCCAGTGCTGCACCTCCCCAGTCAAAACGGGCGATCTCCCCGACGTCAAGGCCGGGAGAAGCGAAAGGTGTACCCGATTGCGCCTGTTGGGAAACAGAGACGCACCGAGTAAGTACAACAAGAAGCACCTCGCCATCTGCTCCTCCTCCACCACCTGTCGGTAGGGGCCTCTCCGTCAAAACCTCAAGAGCTGGCGTGCGCGTCATCACCCTCCGCCTCGTGTCCCAAAGATCGCTCATTTGAACGCCGCCCGCCTCCCTCGTGGCAGCGTCAAAAGGGATAGGGTCACCTCAGACCCAAGCCCGTGATCGCCGCAAAGTCCAACGGCGTCACGGTCGACTCACCAAAAGAGAAGTGGAGGGTGTTCGTGCCGTGTCCCACCACCTCTCGGCCAAAGCCCTCACTATCGGGCGGTCGTTGCACACACCCCTCGCCAACACCCCTACAAACTCCCGAAGCTGCTGCCTTCACTATCTCTCGCGAGGCCTCGGGCAATCGCTCCCAGAATGTCGGCATAGCTGCCGAGCCTCCATAGCACAAGAGCGAGATCGCCTGTTGCAACAAATTAACAATATTCAATGAACAGGCATGGCATACAATACAGTGGTGTACTTAGATGCAATAAAATGGAAATACGATGCATTGGAATTTGAAATACTGATATTTAAAGTATACCTCGTCTCGGCGCAAAGAAAGGTGCCGCTGAGAGTCCCTCAAAACCAGAGACTCGTCGTACGTGGGCCTCCTCGGCGTGTAAGGGTCAAAAAGCGAGGGCACCACCACGTGCTAAAGGGGCACGTAAGTCGCCTCGTCATAGGCCCCTCGCCCACCTGACGCCGATGTCGCCTCAGCCACCACAGTGACGCGAGGAGCCACCACCCCTCCGGCCTCCTCGGCTCGCCTCTCCTCGGCCTCTGGCTCTCCAACACCCCCAATCCCAAGCCCGGCCTGAAGATCCGCCTCACGGGCCGCAAGCAAAGCGTCCCCCAACCCGGGATACCCCCGCACTAACTCCAATACGTCCTCCATGGACGCCGTCGCTAGGTAGTCGCCCATGCCTATGGGGCGTGACGACCCTGCACCTACGCGCCCACAAACAAGGGCGGCGTGTCCTCCACTACCGGCTCCACCCCTGGCTCCACCACCTGCTCGTCCTCAATGATGAGGGCCTTCCCCAAGTCAGTCCGAGGCTCTCTCACAGGAGAAGCCTCCGTCTCCTCTACCACCCGGTCTAAACCACCACCACTGTGACCCTCCGTAGTCCTCTCCTCAACGCTGGCCGCCGCCTCCGACCAGCCCGAAACCCCAACATCGTCCCTCGACTCCACTGCACCCGGAGTCTCCGTCTCCTGGCCGTGCCCGGCCAATACTATGCTGCCACCATCATCACCACCACTACCGGCCACTGGACCGACTGGGGCCGTGGCCTCCTCGGCCAGAGCCGCCCGGTCCGAGACCCTCGTGGTCTCCGGTACACTCTTGGCCATAGCTACATCCTCCGGGACGATCGGAGGCGAAGTAATGTCACCGGCGCGTCCCTGGACTCCATGACCGTAATGTATGATAGATGGAGAGAGAGAGCAGTCGGGAGGGAGAGAGGGAACAGTCGAGAGAGAGAGAGATGACCGAAAGAGAGAGAGAGATGATCAAGAAAGAGAGATACCTGGAGAGAGAGATGATTGAGAGAGAGAGATACGTTGGGAGAAAGAGAGAGATGGCAGACACCGAGAGAGAGAGCGAGAGAGGGAAATTCGAACGTGCGAGGTGTATTGTGTACACCTCGCGTATTTATATATATTCCCCGAACCGGAGCGCCTGGAAATCAATTCTGGACCGGGTTCACAGCTAACCAAGCCGCGCGGCACTTTGGACGGGTCGCACGGCACCCTGGACGAACATGCAGTACATTTAATTTATGGTACCGTGCGTCCCTAAATTAGCTGCGCACGGCGCGTTGATCTGTTTCGGCGTTTTGCTTCCTGAAAGCAGTTTGGCATTTTCACGATCGATTCGATTCAGAGTTAGGGAGATAGATGCGAGAAAAAGGAAGAAGAAAAGGGGCTTTTCATTAAATAAAATCCGGGGTTTCCCCCGGGATCTTGCCATTACATTCAAAAAAAAAAAAAAAGAAGAGAGAAAGGAGAACAAAAACGACAAAAACAACTACGGCCCTACTGCCCTCTTTTCCCCTTCTTCCTTCTCTCAACCCCGGCCTCAGTCGCTCACCCCGTCATCGGACCCATTGGGGTTGCCTTCGGGATCTTCTGCGGACTCCTCTGACTCGTGCCCGAGAACGGAATCCGGGTCGTCTTTATTGTCTAGTTGGTCAAAGGCGACGTCCTGCAAGTTGGACACGGCACGGCGGAGGGTGCGGATGGTGGAAATCAATCGCACAATCTGCTCGTTGAGTTGTTCGATCTGCCCCCAAAAAAAGGCCATCTCGGCCTCCAAGGAGATCACCCGGGCTGCCAAGTCGTAGTTTGCCATGACGAGAATATGCGAGGAATTTGGAGATGTTTTGTTGGTGGTGCATGGAATGTGGCACCCCCACACTTATAAAGACGTCCCGGCCGACAAAAAGGCACGCCTACATTAATGGGCACCCTCAAAGCTTTCAACTGTCCTCGGAAATTGAAGGGGCGCCTAGAAGATCGAGGTGCCGTGCCTCCCTGATTTTGCCCGCACGGCACCCGGGCTTAGAGGATTAATTGTCGTGCTTCGAGAATTGATCCAGTCAGCCACCTAAATCCTCTTGGAATCTCAATCCTCAGCCGTTTTGCAGAAAAGGTCTCTTAGAATATCGTGCATTGGTTACAACACCATTTGATCCCTTGGGAATTCGCCGTATTCGCCTTTTTCTCAATACTCGGGACTCGCCGTAACCGGTCTCTGGATTTTTAGTCTGACGTCTCAAAAATTCAAAAGTCAATTTTCGCCCTCCGAGGGCTCGTCTCAAAAATTCAAAAGTCAATTTTCGCCCTCCGAGGGCTCGTCTCAAAAATTCAAAAATTCAAAAGTCAATTTTCGCCCTCCGAGGGCTCGTCTCAAAAATTCTAAAAATCAAAGGTCAATTTTCGCCCTCCGAGGGTCCCTAACGTCTCAACGACTCTTCGTCTCCCAAGCCACGGCCCAGCGGGCCTAATGTCTCTTCGTCTCCCGAGCCACGGTCTAACGGACCTAACGTCTCTTTTCGCCTCGATTTCCGCCTCCCAAGGGCTCACCTCGGGTCTTTCAAACACTTTGCACACGGCACCGCAAGCATGCTTCTGCATGAGTTTGTTCTCCGAGATTTGTTTTCTCGCATTGCATTGTCCCAATCGAACTACGCTGGTCTGATCCCTATAACGGGGTACGTAGGCAGCTCCCCGAGCGCGACCACCATTGTTATTTACTTGCATTTTTCGTTTTGTCTCTGTTCAAAGGCGCTAGAGCAACGGATTGGGATGCCTATTCTTTAAGCGTCACTCGTACCAAACTAATGGTATCCGAGTTACGTTAAAGAGGGACTACTGTAGACACCCCAATCCGGACCTCGGAGGGTCTTTGTTCGCCCCGATGATGAAATAGAGGAAACAATTCCTTTGCGAGCTTGAAAAAGGATTTACCTAAACCCAAAGAGAACCAAAAACCTGAAAAGCCCAGATAAAGCCCAAAAGAGCCCTGGACCGAAGGAAGAAGAGCCGTGCGGAGCAAGACTGATGCGCACGGCACCTTGAAAATTCAAGGGTAGCCGTGCGCGGCACACTTAAACCGCACGGCACCTTGAGCAAAAAGCTGACTGGCTCAGAAAGCTGTCGGCCCGCTTGATTTGAGCCCACGGTGATGGCTCAACTCAGCGAAAATGCACTTGGCCCGCCTGAAACACCTCCACCATTTGAATTCAAAATCCTTGGCCATTTGCCTATAAATTAACCCCTCCACTCAAGGGAAAGGGGTCCCTCTTAGCCCCTCTTTTGAGTCCTTTCTCTTGCCTTTCTCTTGGCTCTCTCACTCTACTTTCTCTCTCTAAGTTCTCAAACGCCCTTTTCATTACCACTTCCATTTCCAAGTCTTAAAGGATGTCATTCCCAAAAGACATTCTTTAAGAGCCTTCACTCACTCTCTTCTCATCATTGAAGTTGATCACTTATTAACTTCAAGATCCCATCACCTAAAACACCTAACCTTTACTCACACCCATACTCCCTTTGTCTCATTTAACCTCCCCCATCCACATCCGTGACGATCCATCCACATCCTTACATCCACGATCCTTGATCAAGCTCGAAACCAAAGGTATAAACTAGTTTCCTCGGACTGAACCCTGTTCTGGTCCTGAGGGGACCTTTCTGTCAGCAGATCTAATCCCTTTTGGTTAGATCCTGACTCAAAACATATTTTCATAAAATAAAACCAACACTGTGCTGAGGTTGGGGAACCGCGCGGTCTGTTGATCAGACGCACGGCACCCTGACTCTCAGCGCACGGCATGATGCACACTAGTGCTATTGTGAACAGGCCGACTAGATCTGAGTTTTCCTCTGCTGTGGTTACCTGTTTTTGCTGTTTACTGTCTTTGTAGCTCTTAAAATAAGACCATATCTACAAGCCATGTTCCGGCTCTTCTAAAATCTTTTCAAGATCATCCCAAGTGATAAAAAAAACGTTGAAAACTACTTTAAAACTACATTTTGAGAAGGATGATGACGTTCTTGGGATGATCTGATCGCCGTGAGGCTATTCGTAAGTTTTCAAAAGATCTACAGAGAAACTAGTGAGTTAAATGATGTTTTGAAAGACCGCAATCGGCAATGAGCGGGTGCCACGCCGCGGCATGTTGAGATGCTCGCCGGCATCTCAGAGTGCCGTGAGCGGTACTCTGAGGCCCAACCGTTTGACGGCAGAGCAGGTGCCGCGCACGGCATCTTGAGATACCTCGCACGGCGTCTCAGGGTGCCGCGAGCGGTATTCTGAGGTCCAAACAGTCTGTTGAATGTTATTTATTTCCATTCATTCATATCATTTTATCACGACTGTACAGTTCGCACCACTTGCACGTCAGTGTGATATATTTCCCATGTCCCTCTCCCGTTACATGCTTCATTAAAGAGTTTGATATTCCAAATAATATTGGAGATCCCCCCCTTTTTAAAACATCAAGTAGAGACCGGTCTTACCGGGCGAATGGGGTGCTTTTTAAAGAAAAACCTTCCTCATTCGTAACGTGGCTCCCGGATCCAAAATCTCAACATTTTCGCTAGACCAAAAGCCTTTTTCAAACCACCCCTCGGTTTCTCGGGTGACCCATCTCAAAAACCCGGGTGGCGACTCTTCGAGCTAGCGCCCATTTCGGGCGCGGGAGCCCACAGTGGCGACTCCGCTGGGGAGGTGTTTATTCAATACTTTTTAAAAAAATAAATAAATAAAAGTATTGGATGATCAAGAGGGCCAAACTTGAAAGGTGTTTTCTAAAGGGGGATTTTCAAATATTTTTCGGAATATTAAGTTCTTTTATCCCTGTACACTTTTGCACCGCACAAGCCTCGCTATGCGTGTTTCGGCTATCTTGCCCGATTTACCGGTGACAAGCTCTCCCGAAATGCCTAGCAACCCTCGACTATGATGAGCCATCGTGCTGTACGACCGTTGTCTTGCAATACACTCGACACGGGGTAGCACATCTTGGCTCTAGTCCAGGGAACCCTTTTGAGACCAAAACCAGCCTTTGCACTTGTACATAGCTATAAAACCTTCCCAACTAGGGCAGAAACCCATGGCTAGGACTTATGTGTTATACCCTATTTACGTGCTTTTTATTCCTGTACACACGCATCATTCACACACCATTGCATCTTGTGGGCTAGAGGAATAGGCTCCCTTAGAATTCTTTAGGGCCCCCCCAAGTCAGTCTAGGAGACTTTAAATCCATGGAGTTTGTGATACCTCCGATGTTTGCCGTGCCCGAACGACTCCCCTGGTTTGGGTCTAGCCTTAAGCATGCCCGTATCTGGATTTCGGTTGCCACATTGCTTTGTCTCGGATGGTCACGATAAGGAGATTGGCTCTGGTTCCGACCCGTTCGGAATTTAACCTGCCTGACGGCACCTACCCGGGCTATCAGAAATCTTCTGTGCGGACGTCTTAAGTGAGATTTGAACCACGGTAGGTCCACTAGGACAGTCTAGGAGACTTTAAATCCATGGAGTTTGTGATACCTCCGGTGTTTGCCGTGCCCGAACGGCTCCCCTGGTTTGGGTCTAGCCTTAAGCATGCCCGTATCTGGATTCCGGTAGCCACATTGCTTTGTCTCGGATGGTCACGATAAGGAGATTGGCTCTGGTTCCGACCCGTTCGGAATTTAACCTGCCTGACGGCACCTACCCGGGCTATCGGAAATCTTCTGTACGGACGTCTTAAGTGAGATTCGAGCCACGGTAGGTCTTAGGCCTCGTTTCTGGGAGATGGGTAGAAGTAGGGCGAGTATTTGGATTGGTCATGAGTTGCTCCCTTTTGACTTGTTGCCAGTGCTGCCAACATTGATCGCCTGAGAAGAAAAGAGGCTGTACCCAATTGGTTTCGTCTGTCCCAAAGACTAGTTCGCGTAGACACCCTGGAGTAGTTTACACCCCAGAACTGACTTCAACCATCCCATGCACTCAATGTAGTATGCTAGTACATTGGATCTTCTGTTTTTAAGGTATGAAAAAGGTTTCTCTTTTCAAATCCTGACCAGTATTCATTAGCATGTCTTTAAATGAAGACCAACTTCTTTATTTTTCTTTAAAAAGGCAGATCGTCCGCACCAACATACTTTAAAAGAGCTAAGACGGCTATGAAATACGTCCTACTCCCCATGCATGTCCATTCAAACACTTTAAAGAAGAAAAGCAGGTCTGGAGCCACTCTCGAGCGCTTGGGAGCAGTCCCGAGCGCTTGGGAGTACTTCCAGTAGACTGGTGCAGGAAATGCATTTTTTACCCCTTTGCTCTTGCTTCAACACTGAAGTCTCTCAACCCATGCTCAGTATTAAAGACTGAGAAGGCTGAGGGACCTCCCTCAGAAAGGAAAACAACCTTGTTATATTTATGCTTGACACTAAGGTAGAAAATTTCCACCTTGAAATTGGAACCTTGCTTCTTGAGAAGGCTTTGAAAGAGGGAAAAGATATGCAAGTTTCAGAAGATCAGAGGCTGGAGATGACCTAAACTTCCTCCATCTTCTTTATGTTTTGATTCTTGGTTGTTTTGCTTTTCAAAATAGAGTTTTTCAAAGGGGTGAAAACTGGTCTGGTTTGAACAGTCAAAGGGTTTTTAGAGAGAGAGAATTCGTGCCTATTCTGAGCTGAAGAGATCTTTTTATAGCAAAACATAACCTATGGTCTTATTTAGAAAATGAAATTTAGAATCAAATAAAATCCTCAGGCCTGACTCTTCCTCTAACTGAGGTTGAGTGTAGACTGAGCTTCAGCCGGCTCAAAGAAGTTGAATGATGAGTTGCATGGGTAGTGGGAAGGTCTGCCATCCATTGGGCAGCACAGAAGTCTCAAGCGCTCGGGAATGGTTTCGAGCGCTTGGGACTGCACTCTCGAGCGCTCGAGAGTTGGCCTCGCCCATGGTTTTTAGAAATAGTTTTGAGCGCTTGGGACTGCTCTTGAGCGCTTGAAAGTGGCTTTGACACTTTACTCTCCTTTTTAAAGCCTTCCAAGAAGCACTGTTTTGATCGGTCGAGGGCTTGTTTAATCCAAATTCATCATCGGGGAGCCTCCGACCACAAATTAAGAAAATTCGAGGTGTTCAAATTGGGGTGTCTACAGAGTGCTTGGAGCCCCTATTGAACCTTTTTTAAGCTCAAAACCCTAGCCAAAGTTTGACCAGCGCACGTGTCTGTGGCTCTCTCGCGCAATGGTGAGATTGTCAGATGTTGGTCAAAGTCAAAGCATTGATTGTTGACCATCGCGCGATGGTTTGCTCCCTCGCGCGGCTAACCCACTCTGTCGCGCGATGGTTAGAATCTGTCCCCATCACCTTTTTCCAGCTGGATTTTCTGATCATCAAGGGGTCTATGGGGCTGTAGAACCTCGTTTTCCACCAGAACAGCTGTTCGTGACTACATGGGTTGCTCCTCCCCACACAACTACTATAACGCCCCCAAAATTGGGTTCGTTAATTAAACCTTTTATTGAATAAAAAGGGTAGAGTCTAGCTCATTATTACATCACAAACCCCCAGAGGGTACTTATATTACACAAAAGGGAGGACATCTAAGGTTATCTACAGCTCCTTCTCTTCTTCCATCCTAGCAAGCTCTTTAGCTCCATATGCCTCCAAGTTGTACAGCTTTCCTTGCTCATCTATGAGGTCTGTCACATTATACCAGCGTCGCCACCGATATAATATGTCAGGGTCACCAAAGGTAACACCGTGAGCTTGAAAGCTCAATAGAGTAACCCAAAACCCACTAACCCTTAACTTATAAGTCAAAGATAATAGCGATTTTCCAAACTTAATATGCTTCAACAAGAACATATAACAATTACACATGCGCATTCACTAACTATCGTTGGTGTCAAGTTTTCCGGGTTTCTCCTACACGACTCATTGTATAACGTGTCTCATTTTCATTTCCAAATCAACATTTTGAAAATCACATTTTAACACACCAACCTCGGTTCCGCCGCACCGGGTTCCCATTGGCACACATTAGCATTGGCTCCTCTTCACGGATAACCAAGCCACACACCCAACCTCGATTCCGCCGCGCTGGGTTCCCGAGTATCCTCACAATGGTTCCGCCGCGCTGGGTTCCCATTGGCACACAGCACACACACTCACATAATGCACCCATAAATGGTCATTATGTAGTTTCAAAATCCTTTTTATCCATATCAACCACACCATAGGTGTCATGTTTCTACTTTCCAATTTCACGTGTCTCGTATCATGCATAGACTCCGCGGTAGGACTTTTCATATGAAATATATAAGATCATTCAACTCTATTCTACCATGCTTGTTCATAACCACAAGTAAGACAAGCAACATACCAACAAACTCATGATCATCTAAAAGGTCAAAATACGAATACTTCCTTTTTGAAACAACACTTTATCTTTAAAGTAAGAACGTATCTCCTCCTTTTTGGAAGTTCAATAAAACAACACATGTTTATCAAAGTGACTTCATTTATCGAACAAGTACTAGCATCAAGATCATGCATTGAAGTATTCTTAAGATCAAAGTAAACTACATAAAACAAGATCATACTAAACATATAGTGTTCTATACTTAGAGTAAGTAGGTTCGGAGAACTCTACATACATTTCAATCATGCACATAACATACGATATACTTAGAGATAGGGGTTAAGATTAATCTGCCGTTCTTCTTGGCGGTAGGTGGCTATGGAAAGTACGTTGGTGATTGGGCGGAGTGACTTCCTATGGTAAGCTTCCGGTAGCTTCAAAAGAGAAAGGTTTCTCTTGAAACTAAGTCTAGACCTAAAACTACTTAGCTTTATGGATCGAAAAGGTGTTTTGGAATGAGTTTCTTGAAGAACAAAGGAAGAACAACTCAAGAACAAAGCAAGAACAAGTAAGAATACTAGACTTTCTTAGAGAGAAAAGTTGGAGAATGGAGGTGTGAGTTGAAGGGCATGAGATGAAGGTTATATATAGGCAAACCTTGGGCTCTCCCTCTCCCTCTTTGGCCGGCCCCCTCTCTCTCCCTTTGCTCTCATTAATTAGCTCCATGTCTAGTCATTTCATGCTTTTCAAGCATGCCTTGACTTGTCATTTCATGCTTTGAAAGCATGGCAAGTCTTCCATGACTTGTCTTGTCCTAGAATGGGTTGGCTTAAGGCTAATGAGCTAGGTTATCATGAAGGGTTTTGGTTTAGTCACTTCATGCTTTGAAAGCATGCCAAGTCTAGTCATATCATGCCAAGTCTTCCATGACTTGTCTTGTCCTAATCCTTTTAGGCTTAAGGCTAATATACTAGGTTATTATGAAGGATTTCTAGTCAAGTCTTGTCCTAGGGATGCTTTGCTTACAAGAAAGCACAAAATCATTGTCTAGGTAGTCCTTTGGAAGGCTAGGCTTGGTTGTAAAGGAAGTATTAGGCTTAGGGCTATTTAGATAGCTTGTACAAGTAACCAAGCACACTTGCACACACCACACTTCTTCCCCTCTCTTCCAACCGGCCCCCTCCCTCTCTTGGCCGAAATTTCCTCTCTCTCTCTCCCGCCCTTTATTGTGTTGTCCAATCATGCTTTGAAAGCATGCAACTTTCTCCTTCGTGGGTCAATCAAAGCATACCAAGGGTTGTCTTTTCTATTTATGGCTAAGTCCTAGGTTATCATAAGGGATTTTATGAGTTGTCTAGTCCTAAGGAGGGTTTGCTTGTCAAAGCATAAGAAAGAGTCATCATTGGTTGTACTTTGGTTGAAAAAGGGCAAGGAAGGTAGCTTGTTGGAGTGACCAAACACTAGCACACACTAGCACTCTCTTTCTCTCTCCTTTCGGCCTCCCTCTCTCTCCTCTCTCTCAGATTTCTCTCTCCTCTCTCTCTCTCTCTCTCTCCTCCTAAACTGTATATATATATATATATGTATATAGCTAAATATAGGTAGGCTAGAAAAGGTAGACTTTCCAAAAAGGTATGGGTATTAACCAAGGGATAATGAAAGAGAATCTTGTCATAAAGCAATGATTACAAGCCAAAAGTAATAAAGGTAATGATTACTAAGCCAAAATTAGTAAAGGTAATGATTACTAAGCCAAAAGTAATTACTTTTGGAATCTCATGATGGTTTTCTATTGTCCAATGGTCCTAGAACGTTAGGAGGATGTTACTAAGTTAGTTTCTAGTTAGGTTAGGCTAACTAACTAGTTAGGATCTAGTTCTACTAACCGATTAGGGTTTCTAGCCGGAAACTAGATTGTCGCGGTCTTGTAACGAATATTCTAGCGTTCTTATGAAAACCCTAGCCCTTAAAGATCCTCTAAGTCTATCGGTGATGGAAATTCAACTTATGAATATCGAATCTAATTACGATGGATTTTAAATACGATTTTCGATTAAACAACGAGATTTTTATTTACTGAAAATCGGAGTTGTTACAACTACTCCCATCATCTTGTTGGCTGGTTGTTAGGCCTAGTTCTCCACCAACCAAGCACCTTCCAATCTCCTATATATACCCCATTACTCTTTCAAGTCTTGGGTTACCAAAAATCAAGCAAAAAAGGCACATAAACCCTAATACACTTGATACTCCGTAATCATTGCCACTTCTATACACTCATTTCCCAAGCACTACAATCTTGTTCAACCATTTCAAAAACCTCTCAAGCAAAGGTATAAACTTTTTACCTGTTTCCTGTTTTGATCCCTGTGGGGGGCTGGCAGGGCCAAGGCTGGTAATCAATACCAGTCCTGGCCCTAAAGTCAGTAGAGTTACAAGAAGCTGTGACCAGCACTCCCGCATGCGACAGAGCTGTTTACACGTGATTGATCCACGTGGGGATGGGATGCTGGTCATTTTTTGTTTGTTTCATGCTTTTAGTTATTTTGAAGCATGTTTGATATTAGCTCACTATTTTGTATGATAAAAACCATAGACTAGCTCAGTTTGCTATTTCATTTAGTTTGGAATGCACTTGGGTTGCTTCTGAATATGTATCAGAGCCCAAGCATGTAAAGCAATTCTTGGAAGTCCAGTTAGGACACTCGCGCGAGTGTGTCACTCTGTCGCGCGATGGTTGACTGACTTCCAGTGGCTGCTCTTGCATGGGCAACTAGGTTCTAGGCCTCGTTTATTTACCCACACTGTTTAAGGGTTGTATTTCCAATTAATTTTGGCTGTTTGTAATATTATTTACATTCCAGTTTATATAAACTGCTTGGTTTGCCCCCTGGGTGAACACTGGTCCTTCCAGAGCCCGGAAGGGGATGAAATTCAGCCTGTGGTGAATTATCAACTCTCGCGCACTGGAGTGGGTATGTCGCATGATTATCAGCTTGCATGCACGTAGATCCATGCATGCAAGTTGGTTGTTGTGCTCATCAAACTCACTCCATGAGCGGTTTTGATTTTCTGATCAGAGGGTTGGGTTTTATCCCATTTATTTTACAAATAGTCCATACGCCCATGCTTAATTTGATCACATCCTGCAAACATGTTATAGTTTTAATCCCCGATTAACTGCTCCCCTGCCCTAATTGGCTAAAATTGATTAATAAAAGGAAGAATCACAAACTTTTTCACAAAATGCCTAAGTAGAGATCGATCTCCGGATTGGGCGAGAGGGGTGCCTTAAAACCCTTCACCTCTCGTAACCTGGCTCCCGAACGCAGATATGGTTATGACGAACTGGTTCTTTCACTTTTTCAAATCAAACAGCGCGGCAGGTGCTTCGAAGTACGGTTCCTTGGGTGTCGAACCTTCAAAACCCGAATGGCGACTTTGTATTCCGAGCGCTTGCTTCTTCGTTCGCGCTCCCTCATCCGGGCCCTTGCTTTGGGGAAGGAACGGAATCCTTCTCTAAGGGCATGCTGCCCACAGCCTTCAGTGATTGTACTAAAGGACGAAATCGAGGAAAGGACTGAGGATCGGGCAGCTAGTGTGATCTTTGAAAGACCGAGCCCCGCAATGAACAAACACGTCAAGCCCTTTTACATTGCTGGTGTAGACACCCCAATCTGGATCTCCTGATCGTTTTACGATTTCTTGTTTCCCCAATGATGATATCAAATTAAAAACAGACTTGAGTTTGGAATGGTTTGAGCTTCGTGCGTGTAAAACTCTCCCTGAACCTTTTGAGCCCTAAAACCCTAATTCAAACCCCTAAACTAGAAGAACCATCGCGCGTGGGTTTAGAACCCTCACGCGAGCTTTCTGTGCCAGGTGTGGGACAAAGTCAATCTGTTGACCGTTGACCCTCGCGTGGCCTTTTGAACCCTCGCGCGCGTGTTCCAAACCCTCGCGCGACGTTTCTCTCCTGTCCCCGTCCTTAATTTCCAACTGGATTTTGTGATGATTAGCGGTCTAATAAGCCTGAGGAACCCCGTTTTCCACCAGCACAGCTGTTGTAGACTGCATGGTTGGCTCTTCCCAATACAACCACTCCCATCACCTTGTTTGAGGCACTCTCCACCAAGCTTGGCTGGCCAGCCTTGTTGGCTGGCTTATGGGCCAAGTTTGCCATCCACCCCTTGGCCTCCCTTTGCCTATATATATCCCCCATGCTTCCAAAAGAAGGGTAACTAAGATATCAAGCAAAAAAAAGGCTCTCAAACCCCAACCTCACTTCCAATTCTCTCACTCTTGTGCTCTACATACACTCATATTCCAAGCTACACCACCTTGTTCAAACTAATTCAAAACAACTCAAGCAAAGGTATAAACATTTACTTGCTTTCTGTTCAGATCCCTGAGGGGGGCTGACAGGGCCAAGGCTGGTAATCAATACCAGTCCTGGCCCTAAAGCCAGCAAAGTTACAAGAAGCAGCGGCCATGGAACCCTCACGCGAGGGTTTAGAACACTCACGCGACACTTTGTGTCTCTGTGAGATGCAACCTTGTGGGGAAGGGTATCCTGGTTTTTCAGCTTTGTATACTGCTATTACTGTTTTGAAGCATGTTTAGGCTTTTAGATCACTGTGTTGCATGAAAAAAGCCATAGTTAGCTTATTTTACTGTTTTATTTAGTTTGGAATGCCTTTAGGAAGCTTCTGAGTATGTTTCAGAGCCCCAAACATGCAAAGCAATTCCTGGAAGTCCAGCCAGAACACTCGCGCGTGTGTTCCAAATGCTCACGCGATGGTTCTCCATTTTCCAGTAATTGCCCTTGCATGGCAACTAAGGCTTAAAGCCTCTGTTTATTCACCCCCACTGTTTAGGGGCTGTCTTTGAATTCATTTGGCTTCTGTTTGTCTTAATTTGTAATAATTAGTTGACTTCCAGTACATATTAAACTGCTTGGTTTGCCCCCTGGGTGAGCACTGGTCCCTCTAGAGCCCAGAAGGGGATCAAAATTCAACCTGTGGAAGGAACAAACCCTCGCGCGAGTGTTTAGAATTGCTGCGCGATGGTTCTTTGCATATACGTAGATCCATGCATGCAAAGTTGGCCATGGTGCATGACATGCCTAAACCTTGTGCAGTTTTGAGGTTTCTGATCAGAGGGTTGGATTTTATCCCATTTTTCATAGTATGCCATCCATCCATACTCAATCAATCACATCTTCCAAATCGTGTTACAGTTATAAATCCCGATTAACTGTTCCCCCGCCCTAAATGACTAAAAATTGATTAATAAAAGAAGAATCACAATGTTTTCAAAATGCCTAAGTAGAGACCGATCTCTGGATTGGGCGAGAGGGGTGCCTTAAAACCCTTCCCCTCTCGTAACCTGGCTCCCGAACCCAGATATGGTTATGACGGACTGGTGCCTTCACTTTTTAAAATCAAATAGCGCGGCAGGTGCTTCGAAATACGGTTCCTTGGGTGTCGGACCTTCAAACCCGAGTGTGACTCTATATTTTACGAGCGCCTGTATCTCCGCTCGCACTCCCTCGATTACAGGCCCTTGCATTTTTGGAATCCAGAAATTCCAGGGCATGCTGCCCACAGTGGCGACTCTGCTGGGGATAATCGAACCAATATTAATTCATACTTAGAGTTTAATACGTTTGCGAACAATCCCTTAAAAGTCTATCAAAACGGTGAGCTTCGCGCTGCCGAAGGTTGGAATGGTGATTTAATAGGACCTCGTGTCCGGCCAATCCGATCTGGGACTTTTTCGATTGTTCACTTGCGTAGTTTCCTCTAAAAATGGACTAAATAAAGTGAGCCAAATTTGAAAAGGGATTTTGCAATTTTGTGATTCTTCTTCTTCTTAATCAATTTCTAGCATATCATTTGCATCGATGTGGGATAAGCCTCGTTGGATCGTTTTGGCAATCCGGCATGGTTTACCGGAGCCCGGGGACCCCGAATGACTAACAACCTTCGACGATGATGGGTCATACTACCGTTTGACTGTTGCTTAGCGAATCGCAGGCAACGGGAGGTATATCTGTGGCCCTAGTCCGAGGAACCCGTTACGAACCAAAACCGGCCTTTGCATATACAAAGCATTAGAACTCTCCAAAATAGGACAAGTACCTACAAGGTATGTGTAGACACCCCAATTTGGACGCTTCAGATTTCCTTAATTTGTGGCATGGAGGCTCCCCGATGATGATTTTGGATTAAGATAAGCCCGATGTCGATTGAAACTTGGCTCCTTAAAAGATTTGAAAATGGAATAAATTGGATAAAATTACTTCCAAGCGCTGGGGAGTAGTTCCAAGTGCTCCAAACCATTTTCAAAAGCAGTGGATGGGTTTACTCTTGAGTGCTCGAAAGTAAAGTCCCAAGCACTCGAGACCACTCTCGAGCGCTCGAGTCCTCTGTGATGACCAATGGGTGGCAGGCCTTCCCACTACCCATGCAACTCATCATTGCAGACTCTTTGAGCCGGCTGAAGCTCAATCTACACTCAACCTCAGTCAGAAATCCTCAGACCCACAGTTTTTCTATTTAAAAAAATGTTTTATTTCCAAACATATTTCATTTTTGGACCATAGGTTATGTTGGCCTATATATATGGCCTCTGGTCTGCAGAACAAGGGGGGACTCTCTCTCTCTCTCTAAACTTCTGCTCTCTCTCTGGTTCAAAAAAAAGGAGTTTCATACTCAAGGTGTTTTGGTAACTACAAGGTTTTTTTCAAAAAAAAAAAACAAAGTTTAAAAGTTCAAAAGCATGAAGGAGATGCAGGGAATCCAGAATACTCTCAACTCCTAATTTCTTGCATCCTTCTTCCTTCATCCATCTTTTCCAAAGCCTTTCAAGAAGTCAAGTTCCACCTAAAGGTAGAAGTCCTTTTCCCATCTTGACATCAAGCAGGGCTGTTTTCCTCACTGAGGGAAGTCTCTCAACCCTCTCAGTCTCCAATACTGAGCATGGGTTGGGAGACTTTAGTGTAAAAGCAAGAGCAAAGGGAGTGCATACACATTTTCTGTACCAGCTTACTGGAAGCACTCCCGAGCGCTCGGGACTACTCTTGAGCGCTCGAGAGTGGTTCCGGTCCAGTTTTTCTTCTTTCAAGCGTTTATATGGACATGCATGAAGAGTAGACTGTGTTTTCAAACATTTCGACTCCTTTGAAGGGCATTGGTGTAGGTGATCTTCTTTTAAAAGGAACGAATAAGGGAAAAACTATTTTACTTAAGAACATGCAAAAGGGTTTTGCTTTGGATTTGAAAAGGGAAATCTTTTTCATACCTCAAAAACATAAGATCCAGTACACCAGTGTACTACAATGAGTGCATCAAGTGGTTGAAACCAGCTCTGAGGTACAGACCACTCCCAAGCGCTCGGGACCGCTCCCAAGCGCTCGAGAGTGGTTGCATGCAACCCCAGTCCATCTTTCTCTCACTTTGATCCTCTTACTGTCCTTGCATGTCCATGCATGTGTCCCCTTACTCCTTTTAGAACTGTAAAACCATTTTCCAGAAAGGCAAGGTTGCATGACTTAGAAGAACGGGGCCTGATCCCAGTCTACTGAGTCATCCGTCAAGCCTATAATGTGTTTAATGTCATTCCAGTTTACATTTTCAGTATTGTACTCTATTGTATCCTATTGTACTAACGAGCTTATAGGTCGGGCATGCAATACTCCCAAGCGATCGGGAGTGCTCCCGAGCGCTCGAGAGTGGAGTCAGTGACAGGATTTCAGCTTCCTTCCATTTCGCATTTCATCATCATCTTCATCACTTCCTGTACACATGCACATGCATGCACTTCCCTACCCGATGTATCTGTAAATAAATGCTAGCTGTTCAACGAAATAAAATCTTTTGAAAAATCCCACAAATGTTTAGTAGAGACCGATCTCGCATCGGGCGAGAGGGGTGCCGTAAAACCCTTCCCCCCTCGTAACGTGGCTCCCGAATCCATTTCGAATCTCTGGTTTTCAATTCAAATCAATCATTTTTCAAACAAAACGGTTTCTCAGGTGGCGAACCACAAATCCGGGTGGCGACTCTTCAAATTATTTTCAAAATCGATTCCAAAGCGAGGCGTTTCCTTTCGGGCCGCCCCGATTCCACCCGGGGCTGTGATAGCCCACAGTGGCGACTCTGCTGGGGATTGAAGTTTAATTAATACTTGAGAAAAATTGGTACGTTGTTGAAATGGCCCAATTTCCTTAAGTATTAGTTAAATTAGTGAGCCAAGCTTGAAAAATATTTGTGGGATTTTCAAAAGATTTTATTTCACTTTTTATTTCTTGAATATATATCTTGTGCAGCCCCGTTGTTGTGTTTCGGCAATCCTACCCGGCTTACCGGTGATAGGGAATCCCGGAATGCTCAGCAACCCTCGACCTTGATGAGTCATCCCTACCGTTTGTACCGTTACTGGGTGTACGCTCAATAACGGGAGGTATACTTTGACTCTAGTCCAGGGAACCCTCTTCAAGCCAAAACCCGGCCTTTGTACATGTTTAGCAAGCCGTAGAACCTTCCAAACTAGAACAGGGGCCTGCAGGGTAGGACTACGTGTTATAATCTGTTTAAGTGCTGCATTGCATCTTGCATCATCATCATGCTGTCAGCCACGATTCTCGGGACTCGCTCGCGCGGTCTTTGGAAGGTTGCCAAGACCCGATGAAGAGTCACGCACCCTAATGCGTGTTGCTAAATCACATGAGTCCTCGAACTCGAACCTAGAGGAAACTAAAATTTTGCTAAGTCCTTGACTAGTGTTTAACCGAGATTTAACCAAAGGAAAGGAATGATAGGGGAGCAGAACATTGTGATGCCAACACCATCCAGGCTAAAAGCAAGTGTACCGCTTACGCCACTTCGGTTATCGTATCACATCGTTCACCCCGAGCCATTCCGAACCAACGGTCAAATTGTCGATGGAATATTAGCCAAATACTTAGCTTATTTTAGCATCTTTTGGGAATCGACCGTTCCTAAATGAGGATACACCACAAAAGTCTGAGGCTCAAGGCAACCTCCCGTAAGTCGATTGTTCAGAAAAATCGGAGTCAATGACGATGACGATGAGGCACTCGTTTTCCAAAAATCATGCACAAATTTCATAAAAATGCAAGCAGGAACCGCGTCTGAGCACAAGTTTTTGCTTTGCTGTCTGTTCTGAGCAATTGGGCCGAAAAAGAAGAACATCATACCCTCCTGGACCAGACCCTTGGGACAGAGATTGGAACGGCTCCAACTGCAAGCAGACTCCATCAGTGCATCAGATTCGGGGGTGGAAATGGATCTATTGATCGGAGGCTTAAACCCAAACCCGAACCCCACGCTAAACCCAAATGGAGGTAACCTAAACCCGAATGCTGGCAATCCGAACCTTAATCCTAACCCAAGTGTCAACCCAAACGGAGGCAACCCAAACCCAAACCCAAACCCAAACGAAGGCGAGCCAAATCCGAATCCAAATCCCGTCCCCAATCCTCATCCAAATCCTAACCCAAACCCGGGAAATCTGTACAAAGAAATGGGACAGATCAAAGAGGGTATCCAACGCCTGGGCGAACGCACCGATAACCAAATTGCCCAACTCATGATGATGATTACTGGAGTTGCAAGACGCCTCCCACCTCAAAACCCAAATCCGATCCCAAACCCTAACCCAATTCTTAATCCAATTCCAGTTCCTAACCCGAATCCGATTCCAAATCCAAACCCAATTCCCAACTTAAACTTCAATCCTAACCCTAACCCGAATCCGAACCAAGAGCAGCTGGTCTTTGATTTGGAAACTCCGCAAAACCCCGAGATGGCAGCGGTATTGGCAAAGCCCACCCAACTAGAGGAATCCGTTGCAAGAAATGAGAAGATAGCGTCGACTGGTTTTGACATCAATAAGCTTTGCCTGTTTCCTAACGCAAAGCTTCCAGATAAGTTCAGGCCAATCGACTTCGCTAAGTTTGATGGAACAGGAGATCCAAAGGCACACCTGACGGGATACATTGGAGCACTTTCCATGTAGGGGTCGAGAACGATGCTATGGCACAGATGTTCTCGCAGACTTTGGTGGGACATGCTCTGCACTGGTTCACTTCACTGGATGAGAGAAAGAAGCGTTCTTGGGAGGATATATGCGCGGCTTTTGTCGCGCAATACGATTATAACATTCAGTTGGAGGTGACCACTCGGGAATTGGAGTCAACGAAGATGGAAACAAAGGAGGCCTTTGCCGATTTCGTGAAAAGGTGGAGGGCAAAGGCGGCGCAGATGAATGATAGACCGAGCGACAGGGACCAAATCCGGATGATTGTTCGTAACCTTCAACCCACTCTTGCGAGGCATATGGTTATAGCCCAAGCATGCTCAGACTTTAAAACATTCTTCGATACAGGCTTAGCCGTCGAAGAAGCAGTTCAATTGGGGATCCTCGACAAGCCCGAGCCTACTCCCAAGCCCAAGAAGGTTTACTCCGGAAACAGCAACGCTCTGTTTGGCAACTCAAACTACACCAACCTTCCCAACACCTCCACAAACACAACCCAAACCGAGCCGGTGAACCAAATAGCCACCCAAACTAGTCAACCGCGTACCCAGCCTCGCACTTTTGCTCAGTTCTCGGCACCTCTTTCCGCCGTGCTCGAGAAATTGGTCGAAAGCGGCACCCTCAAACCACTTACCCCTACTCCCTTACCTCAAAAACTCCCTGCTTCCCACAACCCTAACGCATACTGTGCCTATCATCAAAATGTGGGCCACCTAACCGACAACTGCTTCCGCCTTCGCCACGCTATTCAGGATCTGATCGATAACAAAACCCTCCCTATGCCACCACAAAAAACCCAACACCGTCTCAAACCCACTCCCAAAGCACTCCAATGCCCGCACCAACCTTATCTCCATAAGCCGACCCTTTAACCCCAGCCATTACATCATTCCTGATACTCAACCCAAGCCAGTCGTCGAGCTGCTAATTGAGGATGCCGTCTGTGCATTGGAAATCGTGGAATGGGACTTTCAGAGAAGGTGGGAAGACCTAGTGCAAGATTTCTTGGCGGTAGAAGACAGGGCTCTTATCACTAGAGTCTAGCCCGTGGCACTTAACCCCAGCCAAGTTGAGGAATTGGAACATGCAGAATGGAGGCAGGACTGGGAGGAGATGATGGCTGACTCGTTGGATGGGTATTCTCTATTTGCTCTGTTCATGGAACCTGAACCTGTCGAGAAGGAAGACGAAGGGTAATGGGAGCCTGAACCTAATGGATGGCACTGGATGGATGATTCCGACCCCCTAGATGAGACATCATTGGCGTACCTTTTCCAAGAAGAAGAAGCGGTGGAAGAAATGGATCTGATGAACCCCCGCATGTTCTCAGGGCTCAACGCCAGGACCATTGTCAACCTCACTTGAAACTCCGATGCTCTGGACCGCGCCATGGACTATCTTTTCCTCCCACAGGAATACATCATCGAGGAGTTCTTTCCCAAACCCGGAGTCGAAATCCCTGATGAACCCAGCATCTGTGTATTGGACCCGAAAGACCTGTGGGGAAAGTCTGAATTGGTAAATGTGTGGATTGATGGTGAGGAGTTGACCGTCAATAAGGCCATGTTGGATGAAGGATCTTTGCAGATTGGCAACAGCAACAAGGACAACAACGACGACAATGTCAACTTCTGGAATTCTCTGGAAGAGGATAGCATATGGCACGCTCTGGAAATGGAAACCCTCAATGAGACTTTGGAGAAGACGGCACTTGACAAAGGGAAACGTAAAGCTGATGCTTGCGACTTTGACTTCTCCGATTTTTGGGAAGGTACTTGGTGGGAGCCCATTCCCAAAATAGTTAGCAATCTTACCAGGAGTGGAAGAGTCTACCAACCTACCAACCTCCAGTAGGGTAGCTCGTCCCGAGCCCCTCCGCCGTAGCAAAATGCCCCTGTAAAACCCACAAACCTGAACACTCCCGTCCCGCAAGCTCCACCAAATGACCCTTCAAGCTCCACTAAACCCAACCCATCTACCCAGCCCAAACTGTCCATCGACCTCAACTCATTCCCTAAATTTGACCCCGAGGCCTCCGCCGATCCCATTATCCGTCAACTCCAGGAAACCCCCGCTCGCATGTCCATGTGGGGAGTGTTAGCGGCCTCCCGCGAGCACCGTCGCAGGCTCGTAAACACTCTTTCCAGGTTCGAGGTCCCCTCTGACATTGCCCCAGAAGCTCTCATTGCCCTTATAGCCCCGAACTTCACCCAGCACACTCTGTCGTTCACAGAAAAGGATCTCCCTCCTGACGGAACGGACCATAACAAGCCACTACACGTGACAATGAAGTGTCTCGGAAAATGGGTCCCTGCGATTCTTATAGACAACGGTTAAGCCATTAACGTGTGTCCACTCCGCACCGCTTATTGCCTAGGCCTCAAGAACAAAGACTTCGTGCCGTCAAATTTGGGTGTCCGTGCTTATGATAATACACGCCGTGATGTTTTGGGGACAATGAACTTGGAACTCGCGACTGGCAAGTTTAAAACCACCGTCGAATTCTATGTATTGGAAATTCTTGCATCGTTCAATCTCCTATTGGGAAGGCCTTTGTAAGTGCAGGAAAACAAAAAGGCCTTTGAATAGCACCAAGATCCAACGGCTACTTCCTTCTCCACGCTGGAACCCTAGCACTCCGCCGGAGTTGAACCTGTAAAACAGACAAAGGCGAGCGCACCTTTGCCTTCTCGTGGCAAAGGCCCTCCGATGCCAAAGTTAATATCTCATACTAGTGAAAACCCTAATTCTCAGTAGGTAATAAGCAAATAACCAGGAATTGCGTACCTTTACCTCTAGGTTTACCTCATATTTATAGATCCACATATGTTTGCTGTCCGAGCCATCTCGTTGCCCTAAGTTTCCTTTCTCGTAAAGGGAACCCAGAATATCAGGGATTCTCATTCCCATAACTGCATATTACCTTACAAACCATTCAGGAACTCTTTCCTTAATTGGCCGTTCACCCCATTCCCGTTGGGTATCTCCTCCAGATCTCGTTTCCTTACTGGGTATTTCCATTTCTGGACCCCTCTGGAGTGCCTCCTGGCACCTCCTCCAGATTGTTGCTCCTGTTCGGCCCTCTCATAGCCGAACAGCCTATCTGGACCAATGATGTCTCATATCATTGGTTTCTCTATCATGCGATTGGTTCAACAGCTACCCTTGCTCTTTGGACCATTCCCCTGCTCGGGTATCTTGGACCTGGGACCTCTCATGTCCCTGGTCCTTACTGCCGTTCACCGTACTGCACGGCGGATACTCCGACTATATTTATCCTGGACCCCACGTACCACGTGTTCGGGCCACTCTTTGTACCTGTTCGGGATTACCTCCCTACAATGGCTCCCCAGCTTTACTTGTTATTTTCTCTTAATATGACGAGCAAAGCTTCTGAACACCGAGCAAGGTTCTCGTCCTTTGCTCCTGCACCCCGTTTCTCGTACTTGGTGCAAACTTCATCATTAGTCCAGGCCAAACGTCTCATCGTTTGGTCTGGGCAGACTTTTCCAGCTATTGCCTTTACACGCGACGTGCCCTGTATTGCCCACATTCAATGCGAGCAGACGTTTTGGGGAACGGAACGCCCAAACGGCGTCTGGGGTGATGTTTCTCATACGTCACCCCCTTTGCTGGGGTATACTTGGGTTTTCGTCCCATTTTCAAACCCCACTTGCTCTCTAAGTTCCCTCTACAGAAAGACGGTTCGCTCATACCCGTCATTGAAGTACTGTTCACCATCTCGTGGTTCACCCTTTCTGCATCTAGGGTCTTCGATCGTTATCCCCGTGAGTTATCATTCCCCCTTTCTATTTTGTCTTCGTCATCAATTTAGGACTACTACAGTCCCCTTAGGGTTTCTTCGTACCCATCTCTTTCTTAGAAAACCCACACCCCCATCTCACAGTATGGGTAGGTTTCGTAGGCATTGTGACACGCCTCAAAGAATGGCCGAATTCAGATCTCGCTATGAGATCCCAGACAACGTGGCCACTTCATTGGCCCCTGAAAACGCCATTCGTGAGTGTTTCGACAATGACACTCTGCACATCCCTGTCGTCGCCGTCGTTGAGGGCGGTGTCAGGTTTCCCCTGGCACCATTGCTCCGCCAGGTTCTGTCCCATTACAGACTGTCCCCTATGCAAGTTTCAGCCAACTTCTTTAGGGTTGTCATGGGCATCAATGCCCTGAACCAGATGCTAGGTACGTCCCTAGGTTTACACGATATTCACCATCTGTACAGCATCTCTCGAACCAAAGATGCTCTGACCTATTATCTCAAGAGTAGGGATTCCAGGAAAAGGCTGGTGCTTGAATTGCCTGACTCTGCTCGCGGGGACGACGACGACTTCCTCATCGTCACGGGGAACTTCGAGCCCAGAGACGAGGACGGTAGAGTCGTCGGCTTTCACGCACCCCACAGATTTGGCACTCCACGTTAGTCCTTTTTCTCGTAGAACTCTTTGCCGAGCAATGTTTCGTATTGCGTTTCCTCGCTTCTCGCTTTTATCGATCGCAAATTTTTCTCGTATTTGCAGCCACAAACGTAAACCAGGGGCACGCCATCATCATCCCCCAGGTTCACGTGACTGACATCAATCGTGCTCTTGCTTTCAACGGGCAAGGCACGTGCTTGGCTGGCCGAGCAAGAGCGGCGCAGATCCTCCTCAGTTACCGTGCATCATACGGCGGATTCATCGACTGACGAATTCGAGCACCAGACAATCCCATCATCCCTGATCCTCCAGCTCAGCAGCCCAAGCAACTAGAAGAGAGGCATTCTCGGACCCCTCCTCTGCCCAGCGAGCCAATCCAACTCACCGAAGAGGCCTCGACATCCTCCAGCGGATATTCTGCATCTCCCCCTCCTCGAGAAATGGACCAACCGATCAACCTTAGCAGCCTCCTCAACCTCCAAGGGGCTGGCCGTGGGAGAGGCGGCAGCATATCTCGTGGCCGTGGACGCTCCCAGAGCCCGGCGCCGACTCATGGCCGCCGCGGCCCAGCTCAACTGGATGTCCCTCCAGGCTTCTCCCCCGAGGAGATCGAAGCCAGCCATAGGGACAAACGTCAACGGCTGGAAGCCTCCTCTGTCGAACAGCCTCCGTCTCAGCTCACTGCACCTCCAACACCCCTCTGGGCTCCACAGTTCACACATGGCGGCCGGCGATCCGCGATCGTGGCAGTGTGGACTCGAGGTCAGCCCTTGCACTGTCCCAGGCCTTCTTGCGGCCCGGGGACATGCAAAAGGTGATCACCAGCTCCCCGGACAACCTCCTTGGCTCATTCATGAGCCACAGTGCCAAGGTAAAAACATCCTGCTTTTAACGTAAATCGCGTATCTTCCTTTTTGCCTAATGCTTGCCTTTTTGTCTGAAATCTCCAGGCAATGCAGAAGATGGTGGCCATGGCACAGAGACTTGGCCAGTCTGAGCCCCAGCATGCCAGATTGGCCAGCGAGAACGCCAAGCTGCTGAATACAATTGTCAGGCTGGAGAGGGAGAGAAATCAAGCTCGTGAGACGACGGATGAGCTGAGGGGTAAGCTGGAGGGTGCTGAAGACAGCTTGAACCAGACTCTCACAGAGCTGGAGGCGAGTAAGAACGAGGCCAAGGCTGCCTACCAGCAGGGCTACAATGAGGGGATCCGTGTGGCCACTGAGAGCTACGTGGATCAAATGCCCGGGATTCAAGATCAAGTCTTCGAGGCTGGCTGGTTGGCATGCCTCAAAAAGTCTGGTGCACCAGATTCTTCTCCCCTCTGGATGGAGGTTGACCTTCCGAGCACCCAAGTCGTTGAGGAGCAGGATGAGGTAGAGGAAGGAAACGTTGTGGAGGGAGCTCAAAACGCCCAAATTAACGAGCAGCCAGAGAATGAAGCTACTGCTGGCCAGGAGGAAGCTGGTGGCGGCGTCCCGGAATCGTCCCCAGTAGTGGAGGACACAACTGCTCCATCCTCTTCTCAGACTGCTCCAACTTCCCCTGTCATTGAAGACCTGACAATTGAAGAGTAAGTTGGATTCTTTGTTGTGACAACAGCTGGAACTTTTTCGAAACAGTTTCTGACTGGCCCTGCGCGGCCACTGGTATTGCCCTGCGTGGCCCTGATACATTTCTACACTGTTTTAACTCTGCTGGTTCTGGCCCTCCGTGGCTTAAACTTTTGTTTTGCCTGGCCCTTCGTGGTCTTTCTTCAATACAGGTGGCCGTGCCATGACCCATACCTTCACGGGCTAAGTGTCTTCGTACTTAGCTTGATGCATATCCTTCGTATGCTCCCCAAGTCTTATCGTGCCTGCTGATGATTAAGCTGTATTCTCTTACTCTGTTGCAGGTTTCTCGTACTTTAGAGTAATGCTAATTGCCTTAGTAGCTTGCAACACGTATAGTTGTTTGTGTTCAGGGTCTGTTCGAACCCGAGCAACCCTCAAGTTTTTTCGAACTCTAGATATTACCGCATGTTTACGTAAGCAGCTCGTAGGCTTCGTGCTTTGGAACTTTCCCCAGTATATTTGTACTTAGGTTATCCAAATGTGCTCATATTTGGACAAGGCAATCTGGAGTTTATTCGTACCCAGGTTGTGTCGTAAATTCGTGTGGGCATGCACCCGTACGAGCAAACAAGTCTATTCGTACTTGGAATCATCCCAAACATATTCGCATTTGAGAACAGTGTGGAATTATCCCAAACGTTTTCGTGTTTGAGAACAGTGTGCATAATCTCGTATGCTCTCTGGGTGTATTTGTACCCGAGCAATCAACTAAGTACATTCGCACTTGGCTCAATTCTGGGTGTATTCGTAGCCGAGCAAACAGACAAGTACATTCGCACTTGGCTCAATTCTGGGTGTATTCGTACCCGAGCAAACAGACAAGTATATTCGTACTTGGCTCAATTCAGGGTAGTACCCGAGCAAGCAGACAAGTATATTCATACTTGGCTAATTGCAGGGTGTATTCGTACCCGAGCAAACAGACAAGTATATTCGTACTTGGCTCAATTCTGGGTGTATTCGTACCCGAGCAAACAGACAAGTATATTCGTACTTGGCTCAATTCTGGGTGTATTCGTACCCGAGCAAACAGACAAGTATATTCGTACTTGGCTCAATTCTGGGTGTATTCGTACCCAAGCAAACAGCAAGTATATTCGTACTTGGCTCAATTCTGGGTGTATTCGTACCCGAGCAAACAGACAAGTATATTCGTACTTGGTAAAATTTTGAAATATTCGAAATTCCATTTAGTTACCCTACACCTCTGCTCCCCAATATGAAGTGAGGACTAAGAATTTAGCTTGACTTCGTATTCAAATCATAATGAAAGCAAAACTCGTAAAAAACAGAGTTTGTGTTACCAAAAATCCGGGAATTTTATTCATAATTTGAAAAACTCAAGGGGGCGTTACGCGTACCCCTTGCAACTAATAAAAGAAAACACCAGGGAATTTTATACGTAACTCCCACACAATCACGATGTGCATCTAAAACAGAATAGAAATGAAATCGAAGTTATTTACACGTAGAACTTCCTCAAGTTGTGAACATTCCAGGGCCTTGGTACCGGGTTCCTGTCCAGGTCTGCCAATCGATATGCCCCAATGCCCACAACCTCTGTAACTCAATACGGGCCCTCCCAATTGGCCCCTAACTTTCCCTCGTTGGCCACCTTGGTGTTACCGAGCACCTTTCTTAACACAAGGTCTCCAACACCAAATTCTCGTGGGCGGACATGCTTGTTGTAGCTTTTCATCAGCTGTTCCTGGTACGAAGCCAGGTGCACCAGAGCTCGTTCTCTCCTCTCCTCGGCGAGGTCCAACTTGATTTCCAGAGCTCTGTCATTGCCCCCACTTTCCACCAATGTGGTCCAATTGGTCGGCAAACCAACCTCCAATGGAATCACAGCCTCTGTTTCATATGCTAGCCAATAGGGGGTCTCTCCCGTAGACCTCCTAGGAGTTGTTCGGTGTGCCCACAGGACCAGTGGCAATTCGTCAGGCCACTTGCCTTTTGCTTTGTCCAACCTTTTCTTGATCCCGTTAAGTATAGTCTTGTTGGACGCCTCAGCCTGCCCATTGCTCTAAAGGTAGGCCGGTGTGGAATAGTAGTTCCTTATTCAATACAGGGCGCAAAAAGCCTTGAACTTTTTCTGGAACTGCGACCCATTATCAGTGATCAAGGAATAAGGAACTCCAAATCGAGTGATGATGCTCTTCCATACGAACCTTTCTATCATAGGTTCTGTGATTTTTGCCAGTGGCTCTGCTTCAATCCACGTGGTAAAATAGTCCGTTGCTACCAACAGAAACTTCCTGTTCCCAGTAGCCTTGTGGAGGGGACCCACAATGTCCATTCCCCATTGCACAAACGGCCAAGGGCTTGTTAATGGCACCAGATCTTCGGCTGGTATTCGGATCATAGGTGATAATTTCTGACACTTCTCACAGATTTTCACATACACCTTTGCATCTTCTTGCATGTGCGACCACCAGTATCCCTGGGTAATTGCACGGTGAGCAATGGACCTGCCCCCAGCATGACTCCCACACGTTCCCTCGTGTATTTCATGGAGGAATTTCTGCACCATCTTGGGGTGCACACAAAGTAGGTACGGTCCAGTGAAGGACTTTCTGTACAACTTCCCCTCTGGTGATAGCCAAAATCTCGCAGATTTCGTCTTTATCTTGTGAGCTTCTTTTTTATCTGTGGGGAGTGCCCATCTCGTAGGAACTCCACTATCGGATCCATCCAACTTGGTCCTTGGTTCATGTCCAGGACCAATTCCACACTTCTCCCAATGCTCGGCTCAGCAAGATAGTCCACTGCTACCTTCCTCTTGAACTCTGTTGGCACAGCCGCTGCCAACCAAGCCAGTGAGTCGGCGTGGGCGTTCTGGCCGGAGCTTATCTGCTCGATGTGTATCTTCTCAAAGGTATCAAGCAAATCCTTAGCTGCCTCCACGTAGGCTGCCATCTTTTCACTCACTGAAACTCAGGCGCAGGGACAATTCGATCATAACTCCTTCAGGAGGGAAAAGCACCACTCCAATTCCAGATCCGGTGTTCCATGCGGATCCATCTACAAAAAGCTTCCATTCCAATGGGTCCTGCTCGGCGGATGCCCTTCGCTTCTCGGCTGATGGCTCGTCCAATTGCTCCTTTCTCGTAGGAGGCCGTGGAGCCACTGTGGGAGAGAACTTTGCCACGAAATCTGCCAAAACTTGCCCTTTGACTGCCGTGCGCGGCTAATAATCAATATCATACTGGCTCAATTCCACCGACCAAGTTGATATTCGTCCCGAGAAATCGGCCTTTCGAAGCAATGACTTCAACGGGAACTCCGTGTAAACCACCACTTTGTGACTTTGGAAGTAGTGGGGCAACTTCCTAGTTGCCGTCCTCAGTGCCAGGACCAACTTCTCAAGAGGCAGATATCTTGTTTCTGCATCCAATAGCGTCTTGCTCACGTAATAGACAGGGATTTGCTTGGATCCCTTGTTCCTCAGTAAGACCGCACTTACAGCATGTTCGGATACTGCTAAGTACAGGGTCAGGACCTCGCCAGGCTCAGGAGTAGACAGAAGTGGGGCTGCCGCCAAGTACTTCTTCAGGTCTTGGAACGCTTGTTCACACTCTGCTCCCCATTCGTAACCTTCTCTCTTCTTTAACAACTGAAAGAAAGGTCTACACTTGTCACTCGAACGACTGATGAACCTGTTAAGGGCTGCCGCCATCCCTGTCAACCGCTGGACCTCCTTCGTGGTCCTCGGACTCTGCAGCTTCTGCAAAGCTGTTATTTGATCGGGATTCGCCTCTATCCCTCTAATGGTCACTAAGTGACCAGGAACTTCCCAGAACTTACCCCAAACGCACATTTCGAGGCATTGAGCTTCAGCTTATACTCTCTCAGTATCTCAAAAGCTTCTTTCAGATCAGCGATGTGGTCCCTAATCGGCTCATTCTCTCCTTGCTTCATAACTGAGAGACCCTCAAAAATTTTGGGTGGTTTCCTGCTCGTCAGGAACCGAGAAGTGAATTCCCCGGCGAACTGTCTCCATCCTCGTATGGTGTTCGGCCCCAACTTATGGAACTGTAAAGACCCGTAAATTTTCTTATTTAATTTTAATAGTTGTAGTTAAAAAAAAATAAAAGAAAAGAAAGAAAAGGGGTGAAATGACATGAATGCAAGGGTGGGGGTTAAAGCGCGAGGATTTGAAAAATCATGGGTGTTTGTGTAATTTGTGCATGTGTGTGCCGTGTATACCAGGAGAAACCTTTTCTTTTTTTTTTCCATGTTTTCATCTCTCTCTCTCTCGACTCTCAGCTCTCTCCCGATCTCTCTCACTTCTCCACCCAAAAACTCACCATTAAACCCGAAACCCGCCACAATAACTCTCAACTCCGTCGTCTATTCTCATATCCGAGCTCGTATTGCGGTGGGTAGAGCTCGATTGGGTGTATTTTCATTCGGTTCAAATTCCGGAAGCTAGGGCTTGATCAATCGCTTTATTTTTGGCTTGGATACTCGAGGTAGGAAATTCTACCTCTCTTTATATGTTATTTGAGTGTATTTGTTCCTTATTTAGACTTGTAATGGCTGTATTTGGGCTTTGAATCAAAATCTAGTGTTGCTGAAGAATCGCCTGTTTTTCCTGATTTTCTACCGGTAGGCCCGTTCTTTCTACCGGTAGAACGTTGTTGCATGGCCAGAAATTTTGTTTCCTACCGGTAGAATTTTTCTCCTACCGGTAGATTGTTCAAAATTTTCCTCGTGCAAAAATGGTGACCTCACTGATCTGCTTTTGTACCGGTAGAACACAAAAATTCCAATTTCTACCGGTAGATGCCCAATTCCTACCGATAGAACACCAGTCGACTGTCAAAAACTTGTGCCGTTGAAATGCTTTTCATTCCTAAAGTCTTTGACTTTTCCATGGGTTACAAGATTAGTTATATTCATATAATAATAAATTAGTTTGTCCTATATGCCTCCATGAGAACGTGAAGCATATTGAAAATTGTTCAATTTGGTAAAGTTTCGGAACGATGGATGTGGGCTCCTTACACGATATTTACACGAATGATACACTTGAAATTGTGAACGACGCGCGAAAATTCAGGGCTCATCGACGAGTGAGTGCTTGGCAGGGGGTATCGGGATCCCATAACTGGCCCGGCAGGAGCTAATGCTCATATTGAACACTCAAGGCCTAACCTACATGGTGGGTGCTTGGCAGGGGGTATCGGGATCCCATAATTGGCTCGGCAGGAGCTTCGGCTCAGACACACGAAAAGATACGATATGTCGAGACGTGAGTTGAACAAATATGACTTATGAGTTTGAATAAAAGGGGGATTGAATATATTGGGACACTTGATCATAATAATTGTGTTTCCTTCGTAGTCATTTGGATTCCCATCATTTGTTCTATCATCCTGCTCATTTGCATATAGGGTTTGCGTAGACTTTTCTACTGGGCTAGTGTAGCTCAAGCTTTATATTAATTTCAGGTGCTAACCCGGAGTCATAGCTTGCATGATTGAAGTGCTTGGAGCGTGGACATTATTTTTGAAAGCTAATCAGGAGTTACTTATTTATCTTAATTTATTTCTCGGGAGAGATAAATTTGTAACTAAATTGTGATTCTTTTGACTTGGAACATTGTACCCGTTAATTCTCTTTTGAAACTTGATACTTATGTCAATTTGGGGCCGTTGAGCCGAAGTTGTAATATTTTGGGAGAACCTTACGGACTTGGATTATTATTATTATGGGAAATACAGCAATCTTTTGGGTATCCTATAGAATATCGTGAGGATTTGTTTATGGAAAATCTTTTATATTTACGTTAAAAAACTCAGGGCGTGACAACTTGGTATCAAAGCATAGGTCTAGAACACCTAGAGACCGTGGGGAGACGTTTCGTCTCATGGGTTCAAAAATGTCGCGCCTTCTAACATAACTTATGCATGCTTGTGTGACTAACATTCATGTGATTATTTCGCATTGCATTTTCGATATTGTAGAGTGGCGTAGAGTTGTTATTAACCCGTGTTGGGAAGTTGAGGCTTTGATCTTATAGCTATATTGTTGTGGTTAATGGTCTACCTTTCTTATATCATTGTAGTAGGATGCCTCCGAAACCACGTGTTAGACGAGGTAGGACTGGAAACCGGGGTGGTCGAGGCTGTGGTCGTGGCCGTGGCCGTGGGGTACCTCCTGAGGATGAGGTGAGTCAGCAGGGGGAGAACCCAGGTGGGAATCTGGGGGCTGGGATCGGTTGAGGTGCAGGAGTACCTCAAGCTCAGACTCAATTCGCTAGGGACCTCGTTGCGGCACTTACAGCTGCAAATCTTTTGAACCAAGCTCCAAGGGAAAATGTCGAGGATCGAGCCATGGTAGCAATGCGGGAGTTTAGTCGTAGGAACCCTCCAACATTTGACGGGACTAGTAGTGACCCATTGGTAGCCGACCATTGGCTAACTCAAATCCGTAAACTCTTCAGAGCTCTTAATATCACCAAGGACAACATCCGAGTGGGCATTGTGGCCGTTCAGCTAGTCGGGGAAGCCGGCGAGTGGTGGGAATCGGTATTGAAAAGTAGGAAGGACGCGAGAAAAGCGGCGAGGGTAGCGGCTCAAGTGGATGAGCCGGATGTTGAAAATTTGACATGGACCGAGTTTGAGGTGCTCTTTGAGGAGCAATATTTTCCGGAAACTTCGCGTGACGCCATGAGGGATCAATTTGAGAGACTGGAGCAGGGAAATATGACTGTTTCAGAATATGTGTTGAAATTCCAATCCTTGTCTCGCTTTGCTCCAGAGTTGGTGGCGACGGAGGAGAGGAGATGTCGACGATTCGAGAAGGGGCTGAATAACACCTTAAGGAGAATGGTGACTGTCCAACGTCGGACGAAGTTTTCTGAGGTTGTAGAGTGCGCAAGGAGTATCGAAACACCGAGGGAGGCCCAACGAAATAGGGGAGTTTGGGAACCGCGACAACCAACTGTGAATGCAAGTTCTTCGTCGGGAAGCTTTGGGAGTCAGGGGAGGAAAAGGCCAAGGGAACCATCTCAAGCACCACAAGGTAGTTCATCGAACTTTAGGCCGCCGCCTTCTTCTTTTGGAAACCAGGGAGCTTTGTCTAGACCGCCGTCGGTGTGCTTCAAATGTAACCAATCGGGACACGTTCGTGCCCAGTGTCCGCACCTCTCGAAAGCTTGCTATGTTTGTGGGAAGACCGATCATCTCGCTAGAAATTGTCCTCAGGGGTCGGGAATGCGTAGTGAGTCAGGTTCCGTGCAGCAGCCGAGAACGGGGCGTAATGTGGGCCAGCAGTTTAGGGGCACTCAGGGGCAGCAGCAGTCTCACTTCCGCCAGACTACGTCAGCTCAGAGTTCCGGGGTTGATAAGGGAGCGAGTTCTTCCGCACCTACTCAGGGTTCCGGTCAGAGGGGAGGTTTTGTGCAGGGTCAGGGTACCCAAGGGCGAGTTTTCAGCATCACTTCTGCTATTCCACCTACCACTTCTCAGGCTCCGGAGATTTCTGTTGTGAGGGGTACATTTCTTTTGTTCAACTCTTTTGCTAAAGTACTCTTTGATTCTGGAGCATCTCATTCTTTCATTGCTGCATCATTCGTGTGTGCCTTGGAATTGGAAACGGAAGCTATTTGTCCCCCTTTACTCGTTGAGACACCTTTAAGGGGTAGAACGCCTCTTGATCGTATTTGTCGAGATTGTGTGTTGGTTATTCGTGATCGTCACTTTGTATTCGACTTCATTGTTTTGGGAATGTCGGGGTTTGATCTTATTCTGGGAATGGATTGGCTGTCTACCTTTCATGTTACTATCGACTGTTTCAAGCGTCGAGTTCGTATTTGTCCACCCGAGGGTCCTTGTTTTGAATTCTTTGGGGAGCGTCGGGAACCGTTGGAACCATATCTACGTGGACCTCGAGAACGCGAGTCGATCTATTCCTTGTTGGTGAGTATGACGTTAGATGAGGATGCTTCCGTGCGTGGGGAGTTACCGTTAGTGGTTCGCGACTTCCCGGATGTGTTTCCGGAAGAGTTACCTGGCTTACCTCCCGAGAGAGAGATTGAGTTCACAATCGATTTACTTCCCGGTACTGCTCCTATCTCCGTACCTCCGTATCATTTTGCGCCCGCCGAATTGAGAGAGTTAAAGACTCAGTTACAAGAATTGGAGAACCTAGGATTTATCCGTCCGAGTATGTCTCCATGGGGAGCACCGGCACTTTTTACACAAAAGAAGGATGGTTCACTCCGCTTGTGTATCGACTATCGTAAGCTAAACCGAGTCACCATTAAGAACAAGTATCCTATGCCATGTACTTTGAGGAAGTTCGGGAAGGGGTCACATTATGTAACTTGACGGTACAATCGACTTTATCGACTCGAGTAATTGAGGCTCAACAACACGATGAGGAAGCAAAGTGTTGGCTGCATATATTTAAATTAGGAAGGAACATAATTTAGGTAGCTAGTTTAGGGATCTGTATATTTGATTATGTGTATTTCCTTATTTCAAGATTTCAAGATTTTGTTTCCTTAGTTGATAGGTAGCTTGCATTATAAATTGACCTCCAATGGGAGACGAATTTATATTCTGAATTTCGTTCAACATGGTATCAGAGCGGGTTACATAATCATACCGTTCTTTTTTTTCTTCTCTACTCGCTTCGTATCAGGATCTCTCGATCCTGATTGATTCTCTCTCATTGATCGTCTCTTGTTGGTTGACAGTAGCTTCATCAACAATCGTCTCCCATCAGCGATCGTCTCTCATCAGCAACCGTTGCTGAAATACTGTGAAACCTCTAGTTCTCTCAGATCCACGACCGTCGATTCTCTCTTTCCTCATCACCGGAACCCGGGCAGTCTCCGATAAGCCTCGTTTTGCTTCAGCAAATCTCGAAGAAAAAAAAAAAAACCTTCGTACCCTCTCGGCAAGCCTCGGATCTTCTCGAAACCAACCAAAATCTCCCCAGAAACATCCGGCAAGTCCTTCCTGATATTCGACGAGTCTTCTTCTACCTCTGATGAGTCTCGATCTACTCACCAGTCTCCTTGAAACCTCTAGGCGACCTCCAACTTGACTCAGAACTCGCTGGGTCAGACTGGGTCAGAGTATTAAAGGCTTTTCGGAGTCTTGGCTGTTTGTCATCAATTTGAGGTATCTCTAATCCTATTTGTCTTTGGTTGTCTTCCTTTTTTACATCATGGGTGATAAAAATAAGGAAAACAAGGATAAATTAGGAGGCTCATCAGACATAAAGGATGCTATTCGGCATAATTTTTATAATCGGGCTCTCACTACTATTAAACTAAATGGATCCAACTATCTTCCATGGTCTCGGGCTGTATCTGTTTCTCTCCGTGTGAGTGAGGAGATCTCTTTTATTACAGATCCACCATCTTCTGATCCCACTTGGGGCACACACGATGCCCATATTATGACTTTATTATGGAACAGCCTGGAACCTGATATTTTTAATAATGTGGCTTGCTTAGAGACTTCCAAAGCCATTTGGGATACTCTTCGCATATTATATTCCTTCGATCAGAATCTCTCTCGTATTTATCAGATTTATCAGAACATTTTCACCCTTCAACAAGGAGAAGGCCCAGTGGAGGAATATTTTTGTTGGCTGCATATATTTAAATTAGGAAGGAAAATAATTTAGGTAGCTAGTTTAGGAATCTGTATATTTGATTATGTGTATTTCCTTATTTCAAGATTTCAAGATTTTGTTTCCTTAGTTGATAGGTAGCTTGTATTATAAATTGACCTCCAATGGGAGAAGAATAGATATTCTGAATTTCGTTCAACATGGTATCAGAGCGGGTTACATAATCATACCGTTCTTTTTTTTTTTCTCTTCTCGCTTTGCATCAGGATCTCTTGATCCTGATTGATTCTCTCTCATTGATCGTCTCTTGTTGGTTGACAGTAGCTTCATCAACGATCGTCTCCCATCAGCGATCGTCCCTCATCAGCAACCATTGCTGAAATACTGTGAAACCTCTAGTTCTCTCAGATCCACGACCGTCGATTCTCTCTTTCCTCATCACCGGAACCCGGGCAGTCTCCGATAAGCCTCGTTTTGCTTCAGCAAATCTCGAAGGAAAAAAAAAACCTTCGTATCCTCTCGGCAAGCCTCGGATCTTCTCGAAACCAACCAAAATCTCTCCAGAAACATCCGGCAAGTCCTTCCTGATATTTGACGAGTCTTCTTCTACCTCTGATGAGTCTCGATCTACTCACCAGTCTCCTTGAAACCTCTAGGCGACCCCCAACTTGACTCAGAACTCGCTGGGTCAGACTGGGTCAGAGTATTAAAGGCTTTTCGGAGTCTTGGCTGTTTGTCATCAATTTGAGGTATCTCTAATCCTATTTATCTTTGGTTGTCTTCCTTTGTTACATCATGGGTGATAAAAATAAGGAAAACAACGATAAATTAGGAGGATCATCAGACATAAAGGATGCTATTCGGCATAATTTTTATAATCGGGCTCTCACTACTATTAAACTAAATGGATCCAACTATCTTCCATGGTCTCGGGCTGTATCTGTTTCTCTCCGCGCGAGTGAGGAGACCTCTTTTATTACAGATCCACCATCTCTGATCCCGCTTGGGGCACACACGATGCCCATATTATGACTTTATTATGGAACAGCCTGGAACCTGATATGTTTAATAATGTGGCTTGCTTAGAGACTTCCAAAGCCATTTGGGATACTCTTCGCATATTATATTCCTCCGATCAGAATCTCTCTCGTATTTATCAAATTTATCAGAACATTTTCTCCCTTCAACAAGGAGAAGGCCCAGTGGAGGAATATTTTTCAAAATTGAAAGGCAAGTGGGATGAGTTAAACATCTATCAACCCTTAACCATAGATCTGGCGACTCAGCAAAAATACAGGAATGAGTTTCAGGTTGCTAAGTTTCTCTCTGGTCTCAAATCAGATCTTGCTCCAGTTAGCTCCAATATATTATCTGGCCAGGATATTCCTTCTATTGGCGAAGCCTTTGCTCGTGTTCGTAGGGCAACCACTCATCATTCTGCTCCAAAGAGTACTCCTCGGTCTACTCTTGCTGCTCCTAGTGCTCACTATATCCCATCCTCTGGGAACTCTGGGAGTTCTAACCGCGGTCATATTGGTTCTTCTGACTGTGGTGGCCGTCGCGGTGGTCGTGGCGGTCGCGGTACTAGGAAGTGCACTCACTGTAATCGCACTAATCATACTGTTGACTTCTGTTGGAAACTTCATGGCAAACCTGCATGGGCTAATCAAGCTATGGTTGAGGGGGAGCCATCTGAGTCTGTTCTGTCAGATCAGATCACTATTTCTAAATCTAAGTATGATTCTATGATCCAACGAGCACATGCATCTTCTTCATCCACTGCCAATGTTGTCTATTCAGGTAATACATGTCTTCATTCCTCCTCCCATGCACCATGGGTTCTCAATTCTGGAGCCACTAACCATATGACTGGTAATTTGTCCCTCTTATCTGATGTTATTTCTCCTTCTGCTCCTTCCTATGTTACTGTTGCTAATGGAACAAAAACTCAAGTGCATGGCATTGGCACATATCGTACTTCTGGTCTCACTTTTACTTCTGTTTTATATTTGCCCGGCTTTCCTTTTAACTTACTATCCATTCAAAAACTCACCCACAGTTTCCAATGTTCAATAACCTTCTATTCCTCTCATTGTGAATTTCAGGATCTCAAGACGCAGAGGATGATTGGTGGGGGATATGAGAAGAATGGCCTTTACTACTTCCAGTCGTCTGGTTCCTCGGATCCATCTGCTCTTCATTCCACCACCACACCATATCAGTGGCATTGTCGTCTAGGGCATCCGTCATCTGTTAACCTTAGATCTTTACTTCCATCTTTACCTGATTTTTCTACTTTTAATTGTGAAACTTGTGAACTCAGTAAACATCAGAGAGTTACTTTTTCTCCTCGCACTGATTCACCTAGTTTGCATCCGTTTGCTCTTGTTCATTCTGATATTTGGGGACCATCTCGGATCACTGGTTTATGTGGCTCTCGGAATTTTGTTACATTTATTGATGATTTTTCTCGTTTAACTTGGATTTATGTACTTACAGCTCGATCACAAATCTTTACTGTGTTTCAATCTTTTTATGCTGAAGTCTTAAATCAATTTAATGCCAACTTAAAGGTTTTTCGTACCGATAATGCTCAAGAGTATCTGGCTAAACCTTTTCAGCGATTTCTAGACTCTAAAGGCATAATACATCAAACAACTTGTGTCAGTACCCCACAACAAAATGGTATTGCTGAACGAAAAAATGGTCCTGTCCTGGCCATTGCTCGTGCTCTCATGATCCACATGCATGTACCAAAATATTTTTGGGGAGATGCAGTTCTTACTGCTGGGTATCTTTTAAATAGAATGCCGACTCGTGTTTTACAGGGTAAATCACCTTTTCAAGTCATGTTTCTTGATAAGAATCCCTTTCCTCTCCCCCCAAAAATATTTGGTTGTGTTGCATTTGTTCACAACTTGCACCCTGATCGTTCTAAACTTGATCCTCGCTCTCATAAATGTATCTTTCTTGGTTACTCACGAACACAAAAGGGGTACAGTTGCTATAGTCCTACACTACGTAAGCATTTTGCTAGTGCCGATGTCACCTTTTTTGAGACGGTTCCCTATTATTCTCAAGAGAGCACTCACTTACAGGATCCCCTCATTAATACTCCAGTTCTTCCACCGGTACTTCCTGATATTGCTAGACCCCCGGTTACCCAGGTCTATGTTCGTCGCCCTCCGGCTACTGCTCCAGTGGATTCTCCTCATTCTCCCCCACCGCCTCTTCCGCCGTCAACATATCCACCTTCCGTTTCTTCTCTTGACCTACCCATTGCAGTGCGAAAGAGTACGCGTACTTGTACATCTCATCCTATTTCTCACTTTGTTTCGTATAATCGTTTATCCTCCTCGTTTCAAGCTTTTTCTGTAGCACTCTCTTCTGTTAGTATTCCCAAGTCATATCAGGAAGCTCTTTCTCATCCTGGTTGGCATTTGGCAATGAAAGAAGAGATGCGTGCTCTGGATTTGAATCATACTTGGGATTTGGTTTTCCCGCTGTCTGGGGCTCGTATTGTTGGTTGCCGATGGGTTTTTACTGTCAAACATAATCCCGATGGCACCGTTGATCGTCTTAAAGCTCGCCTCGTGGCCAAAGGTTTTACTCAAACCTATGGCATTGATTATACCGAGACATTCTCTCCAGTGGCCAAACTCAACTCTATTCGTGTTATTATATCTCTCGTTGCTAATCGTGATTGGCCGCTTCATCAACTGGATGTCAAGAATGCGTTTTTGCATGGGGATCTGTCTGAGACAGTTTATATGGCTCAACCACCCGGGTTTGAGTCCAAGGGGGAGAGTGTCTGTCAACTTCGTAAAACTATATATGGTCTCAAACAGTCTCCCCGTGCTTGGTTTGATAAGTTCAGCAATTCTGTTGTTGCTCATGGCATGATTCGAAGTAAGGCTGATCACTCTGTCTTCTTTAAAAGGACCGATCGTGGAATTGTGATTCTGGTTGTTTATGTGGATGATATTGTCATCACTAGCAGTGATAGTATTGGAATTCAAAGCTTGATTCATCACCTCTGCTCTAGTTTTCTCACTAAAGATCTGGGCAAGCTTCGGTACTTTCTTGGTATTGAGGTTGCTCGATCTAAAGCAGGCATCAGTTTGTCGCAAAGGAAGTAGACTCTTGATCTTTTGAGAGATACAGGTTATCTTGGTTCCAAACCGGTCGCCACTCCTATGGATACTAATTTAAAGTTACTTCCTGACGATGGTGAGTTGATTGATGATCCTGAAGCTTATCGGAGACTTATGGGTAGACTTATCTATCTTACTATTACTCGACCTGATATTTCCTATGCAGTCAGTGTGGTTAGTCAATTCATGACTCGTCCTCGTGTTCCTCATATGGAGGCAGCCATTCGTATCCTGAAGTATCTTAAAAATGCTCCAGGACGTGGACTCCTTTATCGATCATTTGGTCATCTTCGCATCGAGGGATATACCGATGCTGATTGGGCAGGATCACCTGCAGACCGTCGATCCACCACTGGCTTTTGTACTTTTATTGGTGGTAACCTCATTACTTGGAAAAGTAAAAAGCAGTCAGTTGTTGCTCGTTCTAGTGCTGAGGCTGAGTATCGAGCTATGGCGCAAACAACATGTGAACTCACTTGGCTACGCACTCTTATACGAGAATTCGGGATTCCAGTACATGATCCTACTCCTCTCTATTGTGATAATCAGGCTGCTATTCATATAGCTAACAACCCAGTATTTCATGAGCGAACTAAACACATCGAGGTTGACTGTCACTTCATTCGATCAAAAGTGGAGTCTAAGGAGATTACCACTCCTTTCGTTCCTTCGGGGTCTCAACTTGCAGATATTTTCACCAAAGCTCTTCCCAAAGCTACCATTGATTCTATATGTTGCAAGCTAGGTGTACATGATATATACTCTCCAGCTTGAGGGGGAGTGTTGGCTGCATATATTTAAATTAGGAAGGAACATAATTTAGGTAGCTAGTTTAGGGATCTGTATATTTGATTATGTGTATTTCCTTATTTCAAGATTTCAAGATTTTGTTTCCTTAGTTGATAGGTAGCTTGTATTATAAATTGACCTCCAATGGGAGAAGAATATATATTCTGAATTTCGTTCAACACAAAGGAACTTCGTGCTAAATTCCTTAGTGGAAATGCTCAAGAAGGGTGGATGATACACGCCGATCAAAGCTTGCGCTACCAAGGAAAGTTGTTCGTACCCGTTTCGTGTCGGGAGGAAATTTGCGAGAGTTCCATCATTCTCCGTTAGCCGTCCATCCGGGAGGAACAAAAATGTATCACGACTTGCGTAGGCAATTTTAGTGGTCCGGAATGAAGAGGGATGTTGTGACTTTCGTGTCCAAGTGTCTCACGTGCCAACAAGTGAAAGCCGAACATCAACGACCCGCGGGGGAGTTACAACCATTGCCAGTAGCCGAATGGAAGTGGGAGAATGTGACCATGGATTTCGTTACGGGTTTACCGAGATCGCCGAGGGGGCATGATGCTATTTGGGTAATCATGGACCGTTTGACTAAAACCGCGCACTTCTTACCTATCCATGTTACCGATTCCGTAGAAGCACTTAGCCGTTTGTACATTCGAGAGATTATTCGACTTCATGGGATTCCTGTATCCATCGTGTCCAATCAAGATCCGAGGTTCACCGCACGTTTTTGGCAGAGTTTGCAAGTTGCTTTGGGCACTAATCTTCTATTTAGTACCGCGTATCACCCTCAAACCGATGGGCAATCTGAGAGAACGATTTAGATTTTAGAAGACATGCTTCGGGCTTGTGTGATGGATTTTCGGGGTAGTTGGGAGGATCACTTGCCATTAGTTGAGTTCGCGTACAACAATAGCTATCAATCTAGTATCGAAATGGCACCGTATGAGGCTTTGTATGGGAGACCGTGTCGATCGCCCGTGTGTTGGACCGAACTGGGAGAGGCTACGCTTGTAGGACCGGAAATGATTAAGGAGACCTCCGAGAGTATGAAAGTAATTCGTCAACGCCTTAAGGAAGCTCAAGACAGAACAACTGAACGAGTTAAGGTGATTCGCCAAAGATTGTTAACCGCGCAAAGCAGACAAAAGAGTTATGCTGATCGTCGTCGTCGCCCGTTGTCATTTGAAGAGGGGGATCATGTGTTCCTCAAAGTATCGCCGCGTAGAGGTTTGTCTCGTTTCGGGAAAAAGGGAAAGCTATCACCGCGTTATATCGGGCCGTTCGATATCATTGAGAAGGTTGGGGAGGTTGCGTTTCGTTTGGCTTTGCCACCGAGGTTATCGGGTATACACGACGTGTTTCACGTGTCTATGTTAAGGAAGTACGAGCCGGATCCTTCACACGTATTAGAGTGTCTGAACTCGAGTTAGAAGCCGATGTGTCTTATGAGGAAGAACCGGTCTGTATCCTAGATTCGCGCGATCAAGTGTTGAGGGGTAAGACGATACCGTTAGTGCGAGTCTTGTGGAGAAGCCAGGGTAGCGAAGAGTCGACGTGGGAAAGGGAAGATGAGGTTAAAGAGAAGTATCCACACTTGTTTCCGGCATAAATACCGATGTGAGTAGTCGAGATTAAAGTATTGTGACGTTTAATTTATTGCATGATATTGATGGTTACGTTTGTTGCATATCTATGTGATGCATGACTTAGTTGAGCATGGTTATTTAAATTTCGAGGACGAAATTTCTTTAAGGGGGGTAGAATGTAAAGACCCGTAAATTTTCTTATTTAATTTTAATAGTTGTAGTTAAAAAAAAAATAAAAGAAAAGAAAGAAAAGGGGTGAAATGACATGAATGCAAGAGTGGGGGTTAAAACGCGAGGATTTGAAAAATCATGGGTGTTTGTGTAATTTGTGCATGTGTGTGCCGTGTATACCAGGAGAAACCTTTTCTTCTTCTTTTTTTCCATGTTTTCATCTCTCTCTCTCTCGTCTCTCAGCTCTCTCCCGATCTCTCTCACTTCACCCAAAAACTCACCATTAAACCCGAAACTCGCCACAATAACTCTCAACTCCGTCGTCTATTCGCATATCCGAGCTCGTTTTGCGGTGGGTAGAGCTCGATTGGGTGTATTTTCATTCGGTTCAAATTCCGGAAGCTAGGGCTTGATCAACCGCTTTATTTTCGACTTGGATACTCGAGGTAGGAAATTCTACCTCTCTTCATATGTTATTTGAGTGTATTTGTTCCTTATTTAGACTTGTAATGGCTGTATTTGGGCTTGGAATCAAAATCTAGTGTTGCTGAAGAATCGCCTGTTTTTCCTGATTTTCTACCGGTAGGCCCGTTCTTTCTACCGGTAGAACGTTGTTGCATGGCCAGAAATTTTGTTTCCTACCGGTAGAATTTTTCTCCTACCGGTAGATTGTTCAAAATTTTCCTCGTGCAAAAATGGTGACCTCACTGATCTGCTTTTGTACCGATAGGACTCAATCCCTACCGGTAGAACACAAAAATTCCAATTTCTACCAGTAGATGCCCAATTTCTACCGGTAGATCACCAGTCGACTGTCAAAAACTTGTGCCGTTGAAATGCTTTTCATTCCTAAAGTCTTTGACTTTTCCATGGGTTACAAGATTAGTTATATTCATATAATAATAAATTAGGTTGTCCTATATGCCTCCATGAGAACGTGAAGCATATTGAAAATTGTTCAATTTGGTAAAGTTTCGGTACGATGGATGTGGGCTCCTTACACGATATTTACACGAACGATACACTTGAAATTGCGAACGACGCGCAAAAATTCAAGGCTCATCGACGGGTGAGTGCTTGGCAGGGGGTATCGGGATCCCATAACTGGCTCGGCAGGAGCTAATGCTCATATTGAACACTCAAGGCCTAACCTAGATGGTGGGTGCTTGGCAGGGGGTATCGGGATCCCATAATTAGCCCGGCAGGAGCTTCGGCTCAGACACACGAAAAGATACGATATGTCGAGACGCGAGTTGAACGAATATGACTTATGAGTTTGAATAAAAGGGGGATTGAAGATATTGGGACACTTGATCATAATAATTGTGTTTCCTCTGTAGTCATTTGGATTCCCATCATTTGTTCTATCATCCTGCTCATTTGCATATAGGGTTTGCGTAGACTTTTCTACTAGGCTAGTGTAGCTCAAGCTTTATATTAATTTCAGGTGCTAACCTGGAGTCATAGCTTGCATGATTGAAGTGCTTGGAGCGTGGACATTATTTTTGAAAGCTAATCAGGAGTTACTTATTTATCTTAATTTATTTCTCGAGAGATAAATTTGTAACTAAATTGTGATTCTTTTGACTTGGAACATTGTACCCGTTAATTCTCTTTTGAAACTTGATACTTATGTCAATTTGGGGCCGTTGATCCGAAGTTGTAATATTTTGGGAGAACCTTACGGACTTGGATTATTATTATTATGGGAAATACAGCAATCTTTTGGGTATCCTATAGAATATCGTGAGGATTTGTTTATGGAAAATCTTTTATATTTACGTTAAAAAATTCAGGGCGTGACAGGAACCATGACAGAGCCACCTTTCCCAAACTAGATGGGAACATCTTGCACATGATCGCGTCATCACCATCGTGCATAAACATCGCCTGCTGGTAATGCTGTATGTGTGCCACCGGGTGTGCACTGGTTTCGTACAAGATAAACGTCCCGTGTTTAACCCTGTTGGGCAACCTTGCCTCCTGCAATCTCTTTGCAAAAGGAGAAGTTGCTATGTTGCTAAGGGCTCTCCGTGCTGCTTCTCGTGCAGACATGGTTCCCTCTTCTGATCCCTTTGCACCCCTGGCATTATTCTTTTCCAAGTCGGAATCTGGTCTCTCGTACCTGTCCCTGTGGTGCTTCCTGCTCCCTCCTTCCTCGTGGGAGGAGCTCCTACTCCTGCTTTTCCTTTTTCGTGAAGAAGCCTCTGGCCGCTTCGAGTGAGGCTCCCGCTTCTTCTTTTCGTGAAGGAGCTCTCTTGTACTCCGCCATATCCAACCTTTCTTTTGGACTTCCTTCGTGAAAGCCTAGGAATCTTCCGAATGTTCTCGTATCCGCTGCTGTTGAATCTCATATTCTCGTCTTTTAATCGATGAGCGTATTCCTCTATTTCTGTCTCTTTTTGTCCAGGATGTCTTCCCTGCTGCGCACGCTTTTCGAGCGTGCCCTGACTCTCTCCCATGGCGAGACTTACTCCTTCTCGTGGATCCCGTGGCCGTCCGTCCGCCTTGTTTCTGGAGTCGCCATGGATTGCCAGGGGCGGTCCTTGCTCATGGTCCTCCTCGCAAGCCCGCCGTCGGGCTTCCTCGAAGGGTCTAGTGGGGATTTGTCACCTCCCCACCCACCTGATTGTTTGCATCAAGTGGAGTCTTTGGATCTTCTTCCGCCATGGTCGCTCAAAGGGATCTCTTTCGCTTTCCCACAGACGGCGCCAATTGTAAGTGCAGGAAAACAAAAGGCCTTGAACAGCACCAAGATCTAACGGCTACTTCCTTTTCCACACCGGAACCCTAGCACACCGCAGTTGAACTCAGAAATGCATTACAAAGGTGAGCGCACCTTTGCCTTCTCGTGGCAAAGGCCCTCCAATGCCAAAGTTAGTATTTCGTACTAGTAAAACCTAATTCTCGTGAGGTAATAAGCAAATAACCAGGAATTGCGTAACTTTACCTCTAGGTTTACCTTATATTTATAGATCCACATATGTTTGTTGTCCAAGCCTCGTTGCTCTAAGTTTCCTTTCCCGTAAAGGGAACCTAGGAATATCGTGGATTCTCATTCCCATAATCAAGCATATTACCTTACTGCACCATTCAGAACTCTTTCCTTAATTGGTAGTTCACCCCATTCCGTTGGGTATCTCCTCCAGGATGCTGCTCCTGTTCGGCTATTTTTTGGACCCCTCTGGAGTGCCTCCTGGCACCTCCTCCAGATTTTGCTCCTGTTCGGCCCTCTCATAGCCGAACAGCCTATCTGGACCAATGATGTCTCATATCATTGGTTTCTCTAGCATGCGATTGGTCCAACAGCTACTCTTGCTATTTGGACCATTCCCCTGCTCGGGTATCTTGGACCTAGTACCTCTCGTGTCCCCGGTCCTTACTGTCGTTCACCGTACTGCACAGCGGATACTCCGACTATATTTATCCTGGACCCCACGTACCACGTGTTCGGGCCACTCTTTGTACCTGTTCGGGATTACCTCCCTACAATGGCTCCCCAGCTTTACGCGTTATTTTCCATTAATATGACGAGCAAAGCTTCTGAACACCGAGCAAGGTTCTCGTCCTCTATGGAGACTCAGGTATTCATCCGCACTCCGAGGACAATTCCCTGCTGCTAGAGATTATACATGGGGAGGAAGATATTGCCATGGGGGGCTTTGCAGTTATGACCTCAAAAGTGTGTACCATCCGGGCCGAGGACGGCTTCTTGGTGAGTTCCGCAGCGCTGGAAATTATGAAACGGATGAAATATCTGCCGGGCATGGATTTGGGACTTTATGCTCAAGGAGTCCCCGAGTTCCCTGAATTCCCTGGAAGTAACGAGCGTTTTGGTCTACGATATGAGGCCAAGAAAAGCGATCCAGCAAAGAAGTGGCGCAATTGCGTCCGGGGCCGTGCAACGGAGATAAAATTGAAGGAGAAGGAGGCGCTGTACCAAGGAGAACCTGAGCCGTTTGTGGACCTCGAAACAAAAATGAAGTATCCTGGCTTCGAGATCTTTGCCAATAATACATGGGAGAGTGATGAAGATGTTGCAAAAGTAGAGGAGATATCTGAGGCACTTGACTGGCTGGAGGCTTTTAGCTTGGGCAGTCTCCAATTCCTGTTCGAGGGCGAGGAATCAGGGGGTATGATGCAAGATTCTGCTGTGCTGATGCTCGGAGATGAAGAAGAAGTAGAAGACCCTTCCAAACTCATTATGGAGGTTGTAGGCGTTTATGATAATTGCACTTTAGTACCACATGTAACTCGCACTCACAGCACCTGCACTGAGTCTGAGTCTGAGTCCGAGTCTGACACTGACTCGTCGTCTAGCACAGAGTCGGAGTTTGGGCCCATCGGCCCACCACATCGTAGCTTTTACTTTGAATTCGAGTCAACCGCTGTATTCCCCCCGTCTGCTGAACTGGTTAATGAAATAATGTTTTCGCTTACTTGCCGATTTTTGAAATAAACTGTTTGGACCCCGACGATGAAAGAATAGATCTCGATGGGGACATTCCCAAAGAGATTCGTTCCCTCATCGATCGCGAAAATGAAAGGCATGCTCAGCCTTTAAAAGAAGAAATAATCTCCATAAACTTGGGTGATGAGGGGAACCCTCGATTGGTTCAGGTCGGTTCCGGGCTGTCTCCTGTTGAGCTTCAAGAGCTCACTGATTTGCTAAAAGAATTCAAAGAAGTTTTCGCTTGGACCCATGCGGACATGCCCGGAATCGACCCAGAAATAGTCGAGCACAGAATCCCTCTCTATCCTGACGCGAAGCCAGTTAAGCAAAGACTAAGAAGAATGCGGCCCGATTGGGTATTAAAGATAAAAGAATAGCTCACAAAACAAATCGATGCCGGTTTTCTAATCGTAACGGAGTACCCCACTTGGGTAGCCAACATCGTTCCTGTCCCCAAAAAGGACGGAAAAATCAGAGTGTGTGTCGATTTCAGAGATCTGAACAAAGCGAGCCCTAAGGACGACTTCCCATTGCCGCATATAGACATGCTTGTTGATAACACTGCAGGGCACGCCCTACTATCCTTCATGGACGGCTTCTCGGGGTACAATCAGATTCTTCTAGCTCCGGAGGACAGGGAAAAGACCACATTCATCACTGAGTGGGGGACATATTGCTATCGGGTTATGCCATTTGGATTGAAAAATGCCGGTCCTACGTATCAGAGGGGTGCCACCACACTGTTGCACGACATGATCCACAAGGAGGTCGAGGTATATGTCGATGACATGATAGTGAAAGGAAAGGAAAGGAAGGACCATCTCCCTGCATTGAGAAAGTTTTTTGAAAGAATTCGGAAGTACAGGATGCGGCTCAATCCACAAAAGTGCACTTTCGGGGTCACTGCTGGCAAAATGCTCGGGTTCATGATCACAACCAGGGGGATCGAGGTGGATCCTACTAAGATTAAAGCCATTCTCGAGATGGAGCCACCTCAATCCGAGAAGGAAGTCAGGTGTTTCTTAGGAAAGATTCAGTTTATCAATTGATTCATCGCCAAGCTGACTCTGACATGTGAACCGTTGTTTTGTTTGCTCAAGAAGGATGTGAAATTCGAGTGGAATGACAAGTGTCAAAAGGCTTTTGAAGCAGTACGGACTTACCTACAGAATCCGCCAATCTTGATGCCACCCATTCCGGGAAAACCTTTGATCCTATACTTGTCTGTCACGCCCTCATCCATGGGGTGCATGCTAGCACAAGAGGGAGATGATGGGGTTGAAAGGGCAATCTACTACCTGAGCAAGAAGATGGTCGGAAGCGAAGAGCGGTACACTGCATTGGAGAAGACATGCTGGGCACTAGTTTGGGCCACAAAGAAATTGAGACACTACATGCTGTCTTACTCGGTGATACTGATTTCTCGGATGGACCCACTCAAATATCTATTCGAGAAGCCAGCACTTATCGATAAGTTAGCATGTTGGTTGCTCTTATTGGCTGAGTTCAAAATCAAGTACGTCACTCGCAAGTCAGTGAAAGGAAGAGCAGTAGCAGAGTTTTTGGCAGATCGCCCGATCGAGGGGCCAGAACACACGGAGTTTCGATTTCCCGACGAAGACGTAATGACTGCTGTCGACGAAACATGGACATTGTACTTCGACGGAGCTGCTAACCAGAAGGGTTTTGGGATTGGCATACTACTGGTCTCGCCTGAAGGGTCGCACATTCCCCTTGCTTTCAAGTTGAATTTCGAAGTCACGAACAACGAGGTGGAATATGAAGCATGTACTGTAGGAATGGAAGCCGCACTGGAAATTGGAGTCAAGGTGTTAGAAGTTGTTGGAGATTCTAACTTGGTTGTGTCACAAGCGAACGGAGAATGGAGAGTTAGGGATGAAAAGATGAAACCATATCATCAGCAGCTCGATGAGCTTATTCCGAATTTTCAAAAAGTGACCTTCACACACGTCCCGAGAAAGAAGAATCGCTTTGCAGACGCACTAGCAACCTTGGCATCCATGCTGGAACTCCCAATCGGGGTGAAGCTGAGGCCTGTTATGATTGAGCAGAGAGGAAAGCATGTGTACGACTACGTCATGAACATCGATGAACCAAATGATGGCCTCCCATGGTTTCACGACATTTGGAATTTCGTCGAAAAGGGAGAGTTCCTTGCAGATTCAACCAAGAAGGACCGGATCGCCTTGCAACAACTGGCGTCTCAGTACATCATCTGTGGTGGACAATTGTACCGACGATCTCCGTGCGGAGTCCATAAGTTATGTATTCACGGTGACGACACGAAAGCTGTAATGGAAGAAGTTCATGAAGGTGTTTGTGGACCCCACATGAATGGAATAATGCTAGCAAAGAAAGTTCTGAGGTTGGGTTACTATTGGTCGACTATGGAGACATATTGCATTGAGTATGTGCGCCGATGTCATAAATGCCAGACTCACGCCAATCTTATCCACGTCCCGCCCTCGGAGTTACACTCAATGGAGACACCATGGCCGTTCTCCGCCTGGGGCATTGATGTCATCGGAAGGATCACGCCCGCGGCTTCTAATGGTCACAGGTTCATCTTGGTAGCAGTCGATTATTTCACCAAGTGGGTTGAAGCAGCTTCATACAAGACTCTGACGGCAATTCAAGTGGCTCACTTCATCAGGCAAAACATCATTTATTGGTATGGAGTCCCTCAAGCCTTCGTATCTGATAATGGTGTTCACTTCAAAGGAAAAGTCCTGGAGCTCTTTGACGAATTCAAGATACAAGTGCATCACTCGACCACTTATCGGCCGCAAACGAACGGGGTAGTTGAAGCAGCCAATAAGACCATCAAGTCGATCCTCGAAAGGACTGTCGAATCAGCCAGGAATTGGCACGAGCTACCACTAGCTTTGTGGGGATACCGGACGTCTATCCGCACACCGACAGGTGCAACACCCTATTCCTTGGTGTACAGTATGGAAGCCGTTCTCCCCATTGAGCTGGAAGTTCCATCGCTCAGAGTCATGGCTGAACAAGGAATAGACGAGGCCGAATGGATCAGTGGAAGGTTCGAAGAGCTCATGTTGTTTGATGAAAGGAGGCTGCGAGCATTGTACCACATTCAGGGTTATCAGCGGAGAATCGCTCGAGCATTCAACAAGAAGGTGAAGTCGAGGGACCTGCAAGAGGGGGATATGGTAGTCAAGGAGATCTGTGCTCCGATTTTCGATTTGCGAGGGAAGTTTCGACCAAAGTGGGCGGGACCGTACATCATCAAGACTATCCTTTCCGGAGGAGCAACATCAATCATCGACCTCGACGGCAACGAATTTTCGAACCTTGTCAATTTGGATCAACTCAAACGGTATTACCCCTAAGAGAGCTCGCTGGGCTGAAAATCGCAAGGGCGGGCAGTCCCAGGCAAAAATTAGAGCAAGCCTGCTAGGTCGAAAACCCGCAAGGGCAGCCTAGGCAAAAGTTAAGGCGAAAAGTCGAAAAGAGCTCGCTAGGCCGAAAACCCGAAAGGGCGGTACTAGGCAAAATTTAGAGCGTAAAAAGGAGAGTGTTAATACCCGAGCGAACCCTAGCCCGAACTACGTATGGGCCTGATTCCCTTTCTTAAGGGATACGTAGGCAATCTCACTCTGAGGTTCGGTCCTAAATTCCAAAATCAAAGTCCAAATTGACAAGTCAAAATGCTTTCTTTCAAGGTGCATGTGATTAACGAACCGAAAGGGGGAAACCCTTAATCAGTCGATTTTATTCTGATTACTTCTTTATTATAGGCTGAGCATGAAAAAGGAAAAACACACAACGAGACCTAACTTTTATTTCAAAAACTGGCAAAGTAAGCTTTTAACCCCTCCTTGCTTCAACATCTCTCCTTAGCCATTTGCGGTACCTTCCGGTTGAAGCAATTGAGAAAAGTGGGTCGTTTGGCTCAGTCCTACGGGCCTCCCAAGTTCGGACATAGTTCCGAAGGCCCAGAATGGTGAAGGGAGGGAGACAAAGCACTTCACATCCTTGCGGTGGCACGTCCTGGCTGAGCCCAAGCTAACGAAAGACGCGGAAAGGTGAATAGAAAGTGAAGCCTGTCAAGCCAGCCACAAACAGGTGCGTTGAGCCCATGTTACTCACACTCATCGCAGGAAGTCTCAGCCAATGGCACCGCCAAACGATGTCATCTTCCTCCGCAGATGCGAGGAAATCAGCCCAGTCATCTTCACTACCGTACATCACTTGGAAAGGACGGTTCCGTTCGCTTGCTCGATACCACCAGTCATTCGCCAGAGGTATTAGCAAACTCAACTTGTCGCAGAGCCACATCTATCCAAAAAGAGAGAAAACAAGTAAGGAGCCAGATAAAGCCTAAACCGAGCGTCGAGGTAAAAAGAATGTGAGAAATAGAAAAAGGAGAGCTGAGTGAGGTCCCTAACCTGCAACAACAGCGGGCTACCGCCAAAAACCCTCGTGCGACCTGCATGGATGGCATCTAACCCCATCAAGGTTTCCGCAAGAACCAAGGGAGCAACGTCCTTGCGAGTCTCGATCTGAGTAGCGACTCCAACCAATAGAGAACTGGGCTGACCAACAGAAGGAACCACCAGGAAGGCCGCCAAGAGACAAATGCAGCAGGCCATCATCCGGCGACCTTGATACTCAAAGTCCGTCAGGTTTCCAGGTGGACTGAATCTCTCGTACAGCTGCATGACGTTGATGGCGTTGCCCCGGGTCAGAAACTCAGCAACATTACCACTAACACCCAGCTTGGCTTTGAGGATGTTCTTCATGCTTTCCCGGATCATAGGAACAATAGGCTCAGCGAAATCATGGCTTCCCAAAAAGGCATGGAATTCCTCGACGGTGGGGGATAGCTCTTGAGAACCGAAGCGAAAGACATGCACTTCAGGATCCCAAAAGCGTGCTGCCGCGTGTAGCAAGACAGGACGAATTGCGACCCCGCGGAGATGCCTCAAAGCGTAGAGGCGGTGCCCTCAAAAATTCAGCCAATCGATGCCTTCGAGGCTGTCCAACCAAGGACGGAGCAAGGCTTGGTGTAGCAAGGCCATGAGAGGAATGAGTTTTTGGAAGGAAAAAGAAAAATGGAATGAGGTGTGAATGAATTGCCAAATTAGGAATTCTCTATTTATAGAGGTCTGGAGGATGTAATACCAGCTCTCACCAGCCTTGGAACCATTCAAGCTCAGCATTTTCAACACAATTTTGAAAAATTCATACTTTGAAAACTTGAAAAAGTATTGGAAAAGCCCAAGTCTTCTTATGGGAAGTTGTTTGTTCTGGGGAACAGATGGTGCTAGGTTACAATACGTCTTGGAAGTGTGCATACAGAAGAAAAGGACATGAGGATAGCTGGAGAGTGGCATTGGGAAGCAACTCTGGTCTGCCAATGACAGAAGTCCCGAGCGCTCGAGACCACTCTCGAGCACTCGAGAGTGCTACTGTTTTTTGCAATTTTTGATTCTCAACATTCCAGCCTCAGTTCAATGCCACAAATACATTCAGCTCAAGTCAGAAGGTTCCCAACATATTCCCAGGGGATGCAGCGGTTTTCGTCGCATGTTTTCTTGTGTATTCGTTCTTGTTCTTTGAAAAATACCAAAATTCCCAATGTTCTTGACCCTCGGGTATGTCGAATTCCATGTAGCGCGTGTTTTATTGGATCCAGCGACGCGTATGAGTCACAATGTGCATTAGTGACTGTTTGGCGTATTCAAACGCGCATTGGCGCTCTTAGTTTAAATTTTTGTTGTCCAATCGGCCCGAAATCATCGTTTTCGAGTGTATGTGTATGTCAACCATCGTGTCAAGGCTATTTTCGTAATTCTAGCAATCCTCGCAGGTCATGGCACTCACTGCCAACTATACGATGCACTGGTTTACGATCAAAAGCTCAAAAATTGGCGATTATGTGTCGATGTCGAGTTTGCGTTCTTACTTTGAGGGTATCGGTTGAAATTCGCGTGCTCTTTACTTTCTTTCAAAGCTAGACGAACATATTTCATAAAATACAATTCTATAAAGGAAGTGCGAACAAATAGAGAAAAATGCAAATTTTCATAAACAGATACAGTATCTACAATGAGCAAAGAAGGAAGTACACAAGCTGGGGCAAACACACGCCCAATCCTATCAACCGGGGGCACGCAGGCCCAAACGAAACCAAGGCACGCAGGCCTGGAAGCTACAACCGTGTTGGCACACAAGCCCATGCAAAAGAAAGGCTAGTAAAGCAAAAACCTAAAGCTCAGCCCAGGCGGATCCTCTTCTGCTGGCGTCCCTCGGACTCAGAACCCTCAACCTCGTCCTCGTCACCATCATCGTCATCGTCGGAAGGGCCTGAGGCAGTACTCGAGTCCGTAGACCCTAGAGCTCGTGACTTGAGCGACTCCTCTGTATCCTCCTCTGACTTCTCGGGAGCGGGTCTCCGAGAGATCTTGCCCTAGGAACCACCTTGAACTGCTCAGCCCCTGCTCTCTGTCTACCTCGGCCTCTCGCGCTGGCGGAAGCTGGAAGGCTCGTCGTACCCTGCGACCGTGTCCTAGTCGAGCGTCGTGGCTGCACCTGCATATCATGAGCATTCATTCATTTGATACATGTTTTAAACCCAATAAAATGTATATGCATGCATTTTTCATACCTGAGGAGCAACAAGAAAAACGGGTGCTGGGACAGGTCTGGTCTGGAGGGTTCTCCCCTTGGCACAATCCTTCAGCAACTGGCGCATCCCTACCATCAACATAATGGCTTGCTCCGCCCATTCTCGTGGCACCTGCGTGATGATTCAAAGGTCAAAACGATAGATGCATAAGCAAGAAACATTTGAAGCATGAAAGAAGCGGGATTGTGTTATACCTGAGCAGGAAGCCGCATCGACGGCTGTGGAAGGCGTGGAATGTCCAGCATCGCCCGTGCACCAGAAGGGTCCCTCACCCCTATCGCCCAGTCCAGCGTCGGTAGCCCGGCCAGTGTAGAAGTCGCTGCCGTCTCCGGAACCTGGGAGCTGCCCTCACCTAGGCCCGAGGAGCTAGCGCCTCGCCCACCAGCAGGAGGCCTAGCACCCCGACCTCTACCACGTGGAGGGCGACCGCCGCGACCCTGCCCTCCGGTCTCAGCTCCAGCCTCATCTCCAACTTCACTGACAACCTCACCCCTGGCCCTCCTAGCCTCAGCCTTTGCTATCCGCTTCTCCAACTCCCTCTCCACGCCCAAACTGGCAGCCAGGTACCTATCTCGATATGTTGCATAGTCAAGCGTACGCCGCAGGTACCTCTCCAAATCCGTATTTGGCACCGTGAACCGCTCCAGCTCAGCTCGGGTGTAGGTCTCGGTCCTCTGCACTCGTGGGGGGAGTGGCCCCAGCACGATGAACTCTGGAGAACCAAGTGACTGCCGTGTCACCCGATCCCCCAGGTACCACTGCCAGCCCAGTGGGCACCCCAGCAGGACCCGACTCCTCGTCACCTCCCGGCTCCTCGAAAGAAAGTCAGCCTCCACCCTGGCCCATCGGTCCCAGTGAACCTGCATTCAGTTTTCTTGCATCAATAATCGAGAATTTCTTTCAACAAGGCATGGAAAGAAAGAAAAGGTCGATGTTTATACCGTAACTCCAGTGATATTGTCCAACCAGCGTCGAAAAGTCATCACTTGTCCCCGCCGCTCCTTCGCCCTCCGATACACTTTACCCCATGCAAGTCCCCGTGGGGGCAGATGTGGATTCGTACAAGTGTTCTCAGGCGGGAACATGCCCAAAACCTCGTAAGCCCAAAGCTGCATATTTTGGAAGTCGATTCAATTCAAGTCAACGCATGTTCGATTCAATCAATCAGTAAAATCAATCAATCAATCAAAGCAATTCAAAGCGGTAGTGTTGAGTCATACCTCAATCACCCTCTAGTATCTGCCTATGGTGTCTCCCACACCGCGTGAGGCAGCTCCTAGAAAGCAGTAGAGCGTGCACAGAGCAGCACCGCCCCAGTTGAACCGTCCGGCCTGTCTCAGATCCACCAAGCCCGCCAAGTAGCTCAAGTGAACTCGAGATCGCCTGAGCGGGAACAGAGAAACCCCGAATAGGTATAGCAAGTAAGCCCTGCCATCTGGGCCACCTCAACATCGTCCGCCGGCTCGTGGTCCCAGTACGTCGTAAACTGCCCGTACTCTGCTACCCCTCCGCTGTGGCGAGGGACCCGTCCAAGGAACCACCTCAAAGCTGTATCGTCCAGATCTATGCTCGGGTCATATGGAATCGGCTCACCCCCAACCCGGAGCCCCGTGATCGCTACGAAGTCAAGAGGCGTCACCGTCATCTCCCCGAAGCGGAAGTGGAACGTGTTGGTGGTGTCCCACCACCGCTCCGCCAGCGCTGTCATCACTGCACGGTCAACCCTCACCGCCGTCAGCAGTTGAATAAATGGCCCAAAACCTGCCTCCTCCACCAACTCCCGCACTCTCCGGGGCAACTCTCTGAAGTACTTCAATGAGTGGCCTGAGCCTCCGTGGCCGTAGATGTCTTTGGTACGCTATTTCGACAGAGCAAAGAAATAGCATCAATAAGCAATGCAATGAATCAGAAAAGCAAGTCAAATGCAGGAAAAGTTAAAACATTAAACTCATACCATCGTCCACCCAGAAGAGATGTGCGAGGCTCGATCTCGGAGGAGCATGTCCTCCGGGTAATCCGTCCGAGCAGGGACGTAGCCGATCATCCCCGTCGGCTCGAAGAGGTGAAGCCGTGGAGCGTAAGTCCCCGACTCAAACCCAGGACGTGCACTGGCCAGGTAGGCCTTCGCCTCGTCGGCCGCAGTAACGCGCTCCTCGATCACCACCTCCTCCTCCGGCTCCTCTAACCCCAAATCAGCCACCTCTGGCGACCCCGTATCTGCCGCCGTCACCCCCGCACCACTGAGCAGCGCCCCTAACAAAAGCGCTGAGGCCTGATCCTCCGTGGTCCTTCCATTCCTCAGCACCTCTCTCACCCCAGCATCGAGGCCAAGTGCGTCTAGAATATCCTGCGGCCTCGCGGTGTCCAAAAAGTCCCCCTCCGTGAATGGGACCGGGTGCGAGGCACAGATCCCGCTATCACCTCCCCTCGGCTCCACTACCGTCGCTCTCAGAACCGGTGTCGCGATGACATGCCCAGCCGTCACTACCTCTTCACCACCGCCTTCCCTCCGCTCACCACTGGCCCGCTCGGCCACCGCCAGCAAATCCTCTACTGTCGGAGTATCGGAAGTGCCCGCGGCACCTCCCCCGCTGCTCGTCGCATCTCCCCCACTACCCAATGTACCCCTGCTGCCTGTGGCCAGCTCATCACCATCTCCTCGCAACACCTCGCTGTCACCCATGCCTCCTACCGCCGCTAAACCTCCGCTACTACTCTCTGCTGCCGCTAGACCCTCACCAGCGCCTCTCGCTGCCCTCAAATCATCACCAACCACCTCCTCCTGAGCTGGTGTGACAGCACCACTGCTGTCCACCTCCATCGCCGCAGTGGTCGTCGCCGCCGCCGCCTCCTCGCGGCTTGGCGCCGTCCTACCCTCACCGTCGCTGGCCATGGCCGGTTCTTCTCCTCCCCAAACCTTTTTCTTCCTCTTGGTTCGAACTTCCTGGCAAATGATGGCCCACCTGAAGATCAAAGAAACCTCAAGATCTCGAGCTCGATCCGTTTTGATGAAGAGGGAGATCGTGTGATTGAGAGAAAGGAGTCGACTGTGAGAGAGAGAGTGAGTACGATCGAGAGTTAGAATGTACGGCTGCTCTGGTTCTCAAGCGCTCGAGAATGGGTTTTGAACCCTTGAACGAGCGAAGAAGATGAATAGGATGATGGGCCCCAGTGATGGTACCACTCCCGAGCGCTTGGGAGTGGTTCTGAGCGCTCAGGTCTGTCCTTGGCCCCCTTGCCTAGCTTCCGTTGTTCCGTGCTTTTCCCGCTTTCGAACCTTCTTGGCTTCCGCTTCCTTTTACAAAATCAATCTCAGTCCTGACTTCATTCGCGTCGAATGGCAAACTTTAGTCGATGATATGTTTTCGGACTCGCGCTCCGCTTATTTGGTATTCTACCTTGTTGTCGATGGGGATTATTCAATTACATCGATTTTAACAGGTTTGCAAGCCAGACCCTGTTTTTATATTAGTTTTGTTCGCCAAATAGAGTAACAGGTGGACCTTTCGTGCATTTTTCTCATCAAAATCGTGTCAATCTTTGCTCATGCATGCATCACGCGTGCTTGCATTTTCTGTCCGCCAAACAGAGTAATAGGTGGACCCTTCGTGCATTTATCTCATCAAAATCGTGTCAATCTTTGCTCATGCATGCATCATGTGTGCTTGCATTTTCTGTCCGCCAAACAGAGTAACAGGTGGACCCTTTGTGCATTTATCTCATCAAAATCGGCTCAATCTTTGCTCATGCATGCATCACGCATGCTTGCATTTTCTGTCCGCCAAACAGAGTAACAGGTGGACCTTTCATGCATTTATCTTATCAATGTCGAGTCGATCATTTCTCGTGCATGCATCACATGTGTTTGCACCTGCCCCAAAGAACTACGCTGGTCTGATCCCTGCAGAAAAGGGTACGTAGGCAGTCTGAAAAGACGCGACCGCGTGCATTTGAAAGTTTTGCGGGCATTTGTTTGTGGAATTAAGGGTTTGACTTGACTCGAATTGGGTTGTCTTAATCTTTGGATGATACTCGTATCCGGACATGATGCCGAGCACCATCCAAAGAGGGGCAACTGTAGACACCCCAATTTGGACGCTTCAGATTTCCTTAACTTGTGGCCTGAAGGCTCCCCGATGATGATTTTGGATTAAGATAAGCCCGATGTCGATTGAAACTTGGCTCCTTGAAAGATTTGAAAAGGGAATAAATTGGTTAAAATTACTTCCAAGCGCTGGGGAGCAGTTCCAAGTGCTCCAAACCATTTTCAAAAGCAATGGATGGGTTTACTCTCGAGCGCTCGAGACCACTCTCGAGCGCTTGAGTCCTCTGTGATGACCAATGGGTGGCAGGCCTTCCCACTACCCATGCAACTCATCATTGCAGACTCTTTGAGCCGGCTGAAGCTCAGTCTACACTCAACCTCAGTCAGAAATCCTCAGACCCACAGTTTTTCTGTTTAAAAAAATGTTTTATTTCCAAACATATTTCATTTTTGGACCATAGGTTATGTTAGCCTATATATATGGCCTCTGGTCTGCAGAACAAGGGGGTACTCTCTCTCTAAACTTCTACTCTCTCTGGTTCAAAAAAAAAGGAGTTTCATACTCAAGGTCTTTTGGTAACTACAAGGTTTTTTTCAAAAAAAAAAAAACAAAGTTCAAAAGTTCAAAAGCATGAAGGAGATGCAGGGAATCCAGAGTACTCTCAACTCCTGATTTCTTGCATCCTTCTTCCTTCATCCATCTTTTCCAAAGCCTTTCAAGAAATCAAGTTCCACCTAAAGGTAGAAGTCCTTTTCCCATCTTGACATCAAGCAGGGCTGTTTTCCTCACTGAGGGAAGTCTCTCAACCCTCTCAGTCTCCAATACTGAGCATGGGTTGGGAGACTTTAGTGTAAAAGCAAGAGCAAAGGGGTGCATACACATTTTCTGTACCAGCTTACTAGAAGCACTCCCGAGCGCTCGGGACTACTCTTGAGCACTCGAGAGTGGTTCCGGTCCAGTTTTTCTTCTTTCAAGCGTTTATATGGACATGCATGAAGAGTAGACTGTGTTTCAAACATTTCAACTTCTTTGAAGGGCATTGGTGTAGGTGATCTTCTTTTAAAAGGAACGAATAAGGGAAAAATTGTTTTACTTAAGAACATGCAAAAGGGTTTTGCTCTGGATTTGAAAAGGGAAACCTTTTTCATACCTCAAAAACATAAGATCCAGTACACCAGTGTACTACAATGAGTGCATCAAGTGGTTGAAACCAGCTCTGAGGTACAGACCACTCCCAAGCGCTCGGGACCGCTCCCAAGTGCTCGAGAGTGGTTGCATGCAACTCCAGTCCATCTTTCTCTCAATTTGATCCTCTTACTGTCCTTGCATGTCCATGCATGTGTCCCCTTACTCCTTTTAGAACTGTAAAACCATTTTCCAGAAAGGCAAGGTTGCATGACTTAGAAGAACGGGGCCTGATCCCAGTCTACTGAGTCATCCGTCAAGCCTATAATGTGTTTAATGTCATTCCAGTTTACATTTTCAGTATTGTACTCTATTGTATCCTATTGTACTAACGAGCTTGCAGGTCAGGCATGCAATACTCCCAAGCACTCGGGAGTGCTCCCGAGCGGTCGAGAGTGGAGTCAGTGATAGGATTTCAGCTTCCTTCCATTTCGCATCTCATCATCATCTTCATCACTTCCTGTACACATGCACATATATGCACTTCCCTACCCGATGTATCTGTAAATAAATGCTAGCTGTTCAACGAAATAAAATCTTTTGAAAAATCCCACAAATGTTTAGTAGAGACTGATCTCGCATCGGGCGAGAGGGGTGCCGTAAAACCCTTCCCCCCTCGTAACGTGGCTCCCGAATCCATTTCGAATCTCTGGTTTTCAATTCAAATCAATTATTTTTCAAACAAAATGGTTTCTCGGGTGGCGAACCACAAATCCGGGTGGCGACTCTTCAAATTATTTTCAAAATCGATTCTAAAGCGAGGCGTTTCTTTTCGGGCTGCCCCGATTCCACCCGGGGCTGTGGTAGCCCACAGTATGATCTATTTTGCATCTAAAAACATATTGTCTATGTGTTACTGCTTTTCGTATCACATGATCTGTTCATTCATACCATCCTCGTAGAAGCATGTTTTAGGGCGACTTCTAGGTTCTCGTTTAAAGACGAGTCTATCTTAAACACATCAGGACATTGTTGGACCCAATGAGGAGTCGTGGATCTCAATGGTGGGCGTTTTTCAAATCAAATCCTTAGGGGAGAGGGAACTTTGGGAAATCAGAAATTACTACACCTTTGTCTTTTTACCTGCTTAAGGTTTCAAACAAAGAACGAGGAACAATGGAGAGAATGCCATGATGCTTACACCAAAAGGTAACAAGTGCCTCGTCACTTACATTGCCTGGCTAACAGCACTGTGCCGCTCACGCCGTTTTGGTTATGGTATCATGACATTCATACCGAGTTGTTCCTGTTTCAAAAGTTGAAACCCTAATCAGCGGAATTGCCGAAGGTATAGGATTCTTTTGGCATCCTTTAGCCCTATTCGCCTCAAGCAAGGATACATACCCGAAAAGAATTCTGAGGATTTTCGCAGTGTTCCAATAAATTCGAGACAGACTCGTCTTTTGATTCTAGAGTCTAGGGGACACGGACGACGCAGGCTGCATTTACGCTTTAGTCTTTTATTTAGATTAAAGTAAGCGGCATGCCCCTTATCTTGGTATTCTCTTTCTCTGCAAGCAAAGTTCTGAGCCATTGCACCTCCAAGGAAAGTATCGAGGCAAGATCGTAAACCCGCTTGGGAACGTCTGCAACGGAATCCGAGTCAGAGGCTTGTTAGGTTGCAACCCCAGTCAGTCACAACGGAAGACTCTCCGCTTTCTTCATTGGCCGTTTTACGGGCAAGCTCAACATCAATCTTTGAAGAGCCAGTGACTCCAGCTCCTTCTTTAGCTGCTAGCACTCCTGGAAATCCCAACATGGCTGGAACACTGCCCCATCAACCGCTCACTGTTGAAGACATGCTCATGAATCTCCAAAATAGTATCACCGCAATGCAGCAGAGATCAGCTCAGACTGATGCCAACATCACCCGCCTCAATGACCTTATCAACACTCGTCTTCCCCCTCCACTTGAGGAGGAAGGTGAGGATGATGAGGATGATCAGAAGCAGCCTATCGTGGTCCCAGATCCAAACCATGAGGGGCGTCTCATTGGGCAGCACAATCCTAGGGTACTCCATATGCCTGCAGGCAATGTCCCAATTGCAAATCCAGACATAGCCGCTCTCACAACCAAGATGGCTCAGCTTGAAGAATCCATTGCCAAGGCAGAAAAAGTTAAAGCTAGGGGGATTGACTTGGATCGTCTCTGTCTGTATCCCAATGCCAAACTCCCTGAGAAGTTCAAAATGCCAGACCTGGCAAAGTTTGATGGAAGTGGTGACCCTCGGACTCACCTCTACAGTTACCATGCTGCTATGAAGCTCTTGTCAGTTGAGCCCGAGGCCATGTCACAGCTCTTTCCTCAGACCCTCTCGGGCCCTGCCTTCCAGTGGTTTCTGTCACTCGACATCGCCAAAAGGAGGACTTGGGAGGACATTGGGACTGCGTTTATTTCGCAGTACAGTTACAACTCTCAACTCAAGATGACCACACGGGAGCTGAAATCCACAAAGATGGAGGCAAAGGAGTCCTTAGCCGATTTTTGTCAAGAGATGGAGAGCTAAGGCTACTCTAATGATTGATCGCCCTAGCGAGAAAGACCAACTCCGTATCATCTCTCGGAATCTCTAGCCGGACTATGCTAAGCACCTGGTTCTCGCTCAAGCATCTGCAAACTTTGACACCTTCTACGACTCCGGCCTAGCCATCGAAGATGCACTACAGAGTGGGATACTGTCAAGAGGGGAATCTTCTAACCCTCCGAAAGCAAAGCCCCATGTTTACTCTGGGAACATCAATGCCCTGTTTGGGAGTGCGACTTACTCCAATGCAGCGACCAGCAGTACCAATGTCACTTCCTCCAATACCGCCAACCACATCTCCGATGTTAATCAGGTGCAAACACCACAGAGCAACCGACCTCACGGTCAGCCCCGCAGTTTCTCCGCAATTGAGGCATCTCTGTCCTCAGTTTTGGAGAAATTAGTCAAGTTAGGGCACCTGAAACCTCTTAACCCAATGCCTTTACCCAAAAATCCCTCAGCAAACTTCAAGCCCAACCTGTACTGTGCCTACCATCAGGGAGCTGGTCATCTCACAGACTCCTGCTTTCGCCTCCGGCATGCGATTCAGGATCTCATAGATGACGGGACTCTCCAAGCTCCACCTCCACCTTCTCAAAAGTCGAATATCCTCTCCAATTCCTTGCCTAACCACAAAGTTGTCCCGCATGTTGGCCAGATATCCCTCAGCTCCACTCAAATCAACCTCATCTCTACCTCATTTGACCCCACTAGCCATATAGTCTCTGCAGATCAACCCAGGCCGGTTCCATATTCTCCACCCGAGCCTTATGCTGAAGTCTCGTATTTACGAGTAGAGGAGGGCCAGGTTACTGATACTGATGTGCCTCTAGCATGTTTGTAGGATGGGGCCTTTGTGCTGACTGCATCTATCAGTGACCTTTCTCATCAGCCGATTCCTGCTGTGTGGCTCAATTCTGCCTCTTCCCTTGACATTCTGTATTTCACTGCAACGGACCCTAACCCATTTCTCACTTTGACAAACTAGTTGCCATTCAGTGCACCTCCTCCGGAAGCTGACATGCAAGCTATAAGTTGGGCCATCGCCGACGACATGGATTATGCAACTCTGATAATCGATGAGTGGACAGCACTCGAGCTAGAAGGGTTCCGCAGCAACCCGAATATCTTCCGTTTGACCAAGCCTGGTATGATGAATGGATGGCTGGTCATGAAGCCGCCATGGTCGATCCTTTGGACGAGTTCTCCCTTTACATGTTGTTCCGTCAGGCTGAGCCTGTCGTTCCTGACAAAGAGTACAATTGGGACCCTGAGCCAATCTAGAAGGATCCTATGGTTTTGGATCCTAACCCTCAGCAAGGCTATGCTATACCTGACTATCTGCAGCATTACGTAGAGGACAACTTGGTTCAAGAAGAGCCTCGGATCTTGGGAGATCATGTCTCCACTTTCAACTCAGTCTTCGATTCGGTCTGTGATGCTGATCACGACCCTTGTTCTTACATCACCGATGGGAGACTTCCCCGTCCTGTGGTTCCTTATCCCAACAATAAGGATTGCAGCATCATGGTAACTGACCTCGTTCCTCCTGCTAATCTGTGGGATGTTGACGAGGTGGTCGATATTCAAGTGGGGACGGAAGTCTGGGCAGTTAATTGCTCCCTGGTAGAGGGTGGACTATGGGACGTTCCATTTATGGCCAATCCCGAGCCTGTTACCGAGGTAGCAACGGTCGCCGATTTGAATTTCTGGGACTCACTTTTGATGAAGGATCTGGCTGAAGACTTGGGGCTGGACATGGAAGTGCCAAAATCTGCGACAGCCACTGATAAAGGGAAGCGTAAGCTAGGGGGAGTGCCTTCCGACCTCTGGGATGTGAACGAGGATCCTCAGGTTATGCCTACTTCAGGGAACGTGCATAATGTTACGAGCAGTGGACGGATTTTTCAACCTACAAATCTGCAAGCCGGGACTTCGTCCAACCCTTCTGATCCAAGGAATGATCCCATTCCTTTCTCGAAATCTGCACCTCTTCAAGGATTGATGGGGTCACCCGCTACTAATTTGGTTCAACGACAGCTTGAGCGGATTCCTGCCATTATATCCATCTGGGGTCTGATCTGTTCCTCCCGAGAACACCATCAGATGTTATGCCATGCTCTCTCCCGCCTCGAAATCCAAGCCGACATCACTCCTGAGGCAATGATGTCTCTCATTCTCCCTCCTACTTCCGAACACACGGTGGTTTTTACTGACAAGGACCTGCCAATTGAAGGGGTTAATCACAACCGCCCCTCCATATTACAGTAAAATGCCGCGGGCTCTGGGTTCCGACCGTCCTCATTGACAACAGCTCAGCCATAAACGTTTGTCCTATGAGGGTGGCATATCGTTTGGGTTTCGCTAAAAAGGATCTTGCGCCTTCTAACCTGGCTGTCAAGGCATATGACGGCACCCGTCGCATGGTCGAGGGGACTTTAATGCTCAAGCTTGATGCAGAGGGCTTTGAAATGGACGTTGAGTTCCATGTGGTTGACATTCCTGCCACTTTCAACCTGCTGCTGGGCAGGCCATGGCTCCATCGGTCAGACATCATGGCTGTGCCGTCAACTCTCCATCAGAATGTCATGCTGGGACTACCTACTGGTACTTTGACCATTTGCGGAGACTCTGGCATCCGTCCGCTCAAAGAAGATGGAACTCCTGTTTTGGGGATCATGCATGGTGAGGAAGACGTTGACCTTGGGGGCTTTTCGTTCGACACTTCTGGGTCCGTTTTGGCTATCAATGTGGATGGGGACTTCCTCATTAGCTCTGTTGCAATGGACATCATGCTAAGGATGTCTTACTTTCCTGGCCTGGGTTTAGGGATTCGCCAACAGGGAGTCCCGGAGTTCCCTGTCTTTCCTTTTTGCGAGGGCCGTTTTTGTTTGGGGTACACTGCCTTTGCTAATAACGCCAAGAGAAGGAAACACACGGGAAAACCTCGTACTCTCTACGGCGATCCTGACAGCTATTTCATGCGCGAAATTGGGAACGCAGCTTACACTGGGCAGGCAGAACCATTTATCAATCCCGAGACTGGAGAACTGCTTCCGGGTTTCGAGGTCTTTGCTGATGACACCTGGTCATCTACCGATGAAGAGCCAGGAAAGGCGGAATTCAAGAGGAAGCTCACTCAGCCAAAATTGAAGACTGACTGGCTGGGAACTTTTGATCAGGGGAGCTTGGAGCTGCTATTCTAGGAATTCTCCCAAGCGGGTTTAACTGAGAAAGCTGAGGAGGCTAAAGTGTTCATGCTCGGGTCAGATGCTCCAGAGGATCCAACGTCACTCATTGTGGAAGCCAAGGGTAGTCTTAGAAATTGCATTTTCAAACCACGCTTAACTCGCATTGATGACACTTTTGAGTCTGAGTCTGTGTCTGAGTCTGAGTCGGAGTCCAGTGAGTCGTCTAGGTCTAGCTTTGAGTCGGAGTTTGTGCCTCTGGGCCCTCCATGTCATAGCTTTTATTTCGAGTTTGATTCACTTGTACTTGGCAACCTGAGGGGTTTTGTGAAATGAATGACTCATCTTCTGACTACTTGCATGATTTTTATATAAACTGTGTTGACCCTGACGATGAAGGGATAGATTTCGACGGGGATATTCCCAAGGAAATCCGTGCCCTCATCGAAAGGGAAGACGAAAGGCATGCTCAGCCATTAAAAGAAGAAGTAGTTTCAATAAACTTGAAAGATGAGAACGATCCCCGAATGGTTCAAGTGGGCTCAACGCTTTCACCAGAGGAGCATCGTGATTTTAACGAGTTGCTCACAGAGTACAGTGATGTCTTCGCATGGTCTCATCAAGACATGCCAAGCATTGATCCAGAGATAGTCGAACAACGGATTCCTCTGCTACCAGACGCTAAGCCCGTAAAGCAGAAGCTCAGGCGGATGAGGCCGGATTGGGTACAGAAGATCAAGGATGAGGTTACTAAGCAGATTGACGCTGGTTTTCTCATGGTTTCTCAGTATCCTACTTGGGTTGCCAACATTGTGCCAGTTCCTAAAAAGAATGGACAGATACGAGTTTGTGTTGATTTCAGGGACTTGAACAAAGCAAGCCCCAAAGATGATTTTCCCTTACCACACATCGATGTGCTTATGGATAATACTGCGGGGCATTCCTTGCTCTCGTTCATGGATGGATTTTCAGGTTATAACCAAATTCTTATGGCACCCGAGGACCGTGAGAAGACGACGTTCATCACTGAGTGGGGGACTTACTGCTACTTGGTCATGCCGTTTGGGTTGAAGAATGCCGGACCTACCTATCAACGGGCTGCTACAACCATCCTGCATGACATGATGCATAAGGAAGTTGAGGTCTATGTCGATGACATGATTGCCAAATCTAAAACTCGAGAGGGACACATCCCTGTTCTTAGGAAGTTCTTCGAGAGGCTTCGTAAGTTTCGTATGCGGCTTAACCCACAGAAATGCACTTTTGGGGTCACAGCTGGCAAGATGCTTGGTTTCATGATTACTACTCGAGGCATCGAAGTTGATCCGTCAAAGATCAAGGCAGTTCTTGAGATGAAGCCACCAGTGTCTGAAAAAAGGAGTGCGGAGCTTTTTGGGAAAAGTTCATCAGCAGATTCATCGCCAAGTTGACTTTAACTTGTGAGCCGATGTTTCGTCTACTTAAGAAGAACACACCATTCGTATGGTCCGACAAATGTCAAGCAGCTTTTGAGTCTATCCAGAACTACCTGCAGAATCCTCCGGTTCTGATGCTGCCCATGCCAGGGAAGCCCTTGATACTTTATTTGTCTGTGAATCCTTCATCTATGGAATGCTTGCTAGCCCAGGAAGGGGATAAGGGTGTTGAAAAGGCCATTTACTACCTGAGTAAGAAGATGGTGGGATGTGAGGAACGCTATACCACTCTTGAAAAGACGTGTTGGGCCCTTGTCTGGGCCTCCAAGAAGTTGAGACACTACATGCTGGCTTATCCAGTAAAGCTGATTTCTCGCATGTATCCTCTCAAGTATCTATTTGAGAAGCCTGCGCTTACTGGTAAGCTAGCACGTTGGTTGCTCTTGCTGGCAGAGTTCGATCTCGAGTATGTCACAAGAAAATCCGTCAAGGGACGCGCAGTGGCAGAATTTCTGGCTGATCATCCCGTAGATGGGCCAGAAGATACAGACTTTGTGTTTCCAAATGAAGAGGTGTTGGCTGTGGTCGACGATGTGTGGACTCTCTACTTCGATGGGGCAGCCAATAAAAAAGGATATGGAATCAGAGTTTTCTTGATAACACCTGACGGCTCCCATATTCTGCTTGCTTTCAAACTCAATTTTGATGTCACTAATAACCAAGCAGAATATGAAGCTTGTATTGTTGGCATGGAGGCCGCCTTAACGCTTGGTGTTGAAAAACTCGAAGTCATCGGTGATTCTAATCTTGTGGTATCTCAAGCTAACGGGGACTGGAAGGTTCGTGAGGAAACGTTGAAGCCTTATCATCAGGACTTGGAAGATCTTATTCCTCACTTTAACAAGGTCACTTTCACTCACATTCCCAGCTTGAAAAATCAACTTGCCGATGCCCTGGCAACTTTGGCTTCCATGGTTGAACTGCCATTGGGCGTTAAGCTTCGACCTATCCTGATTGAACAGCGAGACTGCCCTGCTTATCAGTATGTTAGCACTATCGACGACGTCAATGATGGCATGCCCTGGTATCACGATATATGGAACTTTGTTGAAAGGGGTGAGTATCCAGCCGAGGCCTCCAAGAAGGATCAACTTGCATTGCGAAGGTTAGCGGCCCAATACATCATTTGCGGAGGGAAACTTTACAGGAGTTCCCATTATGGGATGCACAAACTCTGTGTTGATGGTGCTGAGGCCACTAAAATAATGGAAGATGTTCATGAAAGAGTCTGCGGTCCTCACATGAGCGGTGTCATGCTTGCTAGAAAGATCTTACGGCAGGGTTACTTCTGGTCTACTATGGAAGCACAGTGTGTGGATTATGTTCGTCGTTGTCATAAGTGTCAGATTCACGCCAATTTTATGCATGTTCTCCCTTCCAAGCTGTTCGGCATGTCTTCGCCTTGGCCGTTTGCTGTATGGGGTATTGATGTCATCGGCATGATTAGGCCATCTGCTTCAAATGGTCACCGTTTCATCTTAGTCGCAATAGATTATTTCACCAAATGGGTGGAGGTTGAATCTTATAAAACCTTGACTGCTGTTCAGGTAGCTCAGTTCATCAGGAAGAACATTATCTATCGATACGGTGTCCCGCAGGCATTCGTCTCTGATAATGGCTCTCACTTCAAGGGTAGGGTTTTGGAGCTCTTCGACGAGTTCAAGATTCAGATACACCATTCAACGGTCTATCGCCCGCAGGCCAATGGGGCAGTTGAGGCAGCTAACAAGAACATTGAAACAATCATCAAGAAGTCTGCAGAGTCCGCCAGGGACTGGCACAAGCAGCTACCTCTAGCTCTTTGGGGGTATCGAACATCAATCCGAACATCAACGGGGGCAACTCCCTATTCTCTGGTTTATGGGATGGAGGCAATACTCCCTATTAAGCTTGAGGTCCCATCTTTGAGAGTCATGGCAGAATGTGAACTCACAGAGTCTGAGTGGCTCAGCGGGAGGTTTGTTGAACTCATGCTCTTTGACGAGAGGAGGCTTTGTGCCTTGTACCATGTTCAGGGGTACCAACGTCGGATTGCTCGGGCTTTCAACAAGAAGGTGAAGTCTCGCAACTTAGTCGAAGGGGATATGGTCACAAAGAAAATTCGGGCTCCTATATTTGATCTACGCGGTAAGTTCCGTCCGGAGCGCTCAGGGCCTTACCTCATCAAGACTATCCTCTCTGGAGGAGCAGTCCAACTCATGGATCTGGATGGCAACGAGTTCAACACTCTAGTCAACCTGGATCAACTCAAGCGTTACTATCCCTGAGAGAAGCTTGCTGGGCCGAAAACCACAAGGGTGGGCAGTTCCAGGCAAAAGTTAGAGCGTGCCTGCTAGACCGAAAACCTAAGGAGGCGGTCTAGGCAAAAATAAATAGGCAAAAATCAAGAGCTCGCTAGGTCGAAAACCCGAATGGGCGATCCTAGGCAAAAATTAGAGCACAAAAGGAGAGCCAAAATACACTAGCGAACCTTAGCCTGAGCTACGTTTTGACCTGATTCCGTGAAAAGGATACGTAGGCAATCTCTCTGTGAGATTCGGTCATAATCAATCAACTTGATCCAGGATTGCTCATTCCGAAGGGTGTTTTCAGCATGCGGCGCGCTGTTCAACACTTGAGCCAGAAGGGAAAGTTCTTAATCTTTCGATCTTATTCAAACTACTACTTCTATTATACGGGCTAAGCAGGCTTTCAAAACAGTTAAAGCATAAAAACAGAATAAAATACTAGAGGCCTTCACTGGCTCACAGTTTATTCTAGGTCATCAAGGTCATGTCATGAGTCAGTCCGCATTTTGTCTTCTGATGATTTCTCTTCTTAACCATGCTTTATAACGATTTGTTAGCTCTGTGCTGAAGCCCGGATCTGGTCCGCCGAGCTCCCTCAAACCCCAGTTATGTTCATACCCAATCAGGTTTTGAGCAGTGAAGGCAGGAACATGGAAGGTCTCCGCTCCAGCTCTGTGAGATCCTTGACTTATCCCGAATTGCCGGAGGATGCAGCCAGGGATGTAGAATGTGAAGCTAGACAGTCCAGCAATCACCACTCTCTCATAACCTGCAGACTTTACGGCCATATCTGGAATGTCCAGCGCTTCATGCCTCCAGGTGATTTCTTCTGATGGTAGCTCGTTCATGAATCTAATCCACCCCTCGGTGGACATCTCTGGGTACAGCATCTCTCTCTGGTGCATTTGCCTTGGTAAGCGGGGCCAGTTCACCTCCGGAGCTGCAATCAACCCGAGTTTGTCTGACAACCACAGCTGCATGAGCGGAAAAACAAGTAAGGAGCAACATAAAACTTGAGTGGAAAAATGCGTAAGGAGTGTGGGGAGGTAATCCCGAACAGGTACAAAGAGTGGCCCGAATACGTGGTACGTGGGGTCCAGGATAAATATAATCGGAGCATCCGCCATGCAGTACAGTGAACGGCAGTAAGGACCGGGGACATGTGAGGTCCCAGGTCTAAAATACCCGAGCAGGGGTATGGTCCAAAGACCAAGGGAAGTTGTGGACCAGTCGCATGGAAGAGGGACCAATGATATGAGAGATCACTGGTCCGGATGGTCTGTTCCGCAACGAGAAGGCCGAACAAGAGCAGCATTCTGGAGGAGATGCTCCATAGGGGTCCAGAGGTGGCAAATACCCAGTAAGGAAACAATATCTGGAGAAGATACCCAACGGGAATGGGGTGAACGGCCAATTAAGGAAACAGTTCCTAAATGGTCTGTAAGGTAATACGCAGTTATGGGAATGAGAAGCCCTGATATTCTGGGTTCCCTTTACGAGAAAGGAAACTTAGGGCAACGAGATGGCTTAGACAGCAAGTATATGTGGATCTATAAATATGAGGTAAACCGAGAGGTAAAGGTATGCAATTCCTGGTTATTTGCTTATTACCTACTGAGAATTAGGGTTTTCATCGGTACGAGATACTAAATTTGGCATCAGAGGGCCTTTGCCACTAGAAGGCAAAGGTGAGCTCACCTTTGTCTGTTTTACAGGTTCAACTCTGGCGGAGTGCTAGGGTTGCGGCGTGGAGAAGGAAGTAGCCGTTGGATCTTGGTGCTGTTCGAAGGCCTTTTTGTTTTCCTGCACTTACAATTGGCGCCGTCTGTGGGAAACGAAAGAGATCCCTTTGAAAAAGCGACCATGGCGGAAGAAGATCCAAAGACTCCACTTGATGCAAACAATCAGCTGGGTGGGGAGGTGACAAATCCCCACCAGACCCTCCGAGGAAGCCCGACGGCGGGCGTGCGGGGAGGACCACGAGCAAGGACCGCCCCCTAGCAATCCATGGCGATTCCAGAAACAAGGACGGACGGACGGCCACAGGATCCACGAAGCGAGTAAGTCCCGCCGTGGGGAGTCGATGCACGCTCGGCGTGCGCACAAGCAGGAAGACATCCTGGACAAAAAGAGACAGGAAAACGAGGAATACGCTCGTCTGATTAAAAGATGAGAATATGAGATTCAACAAATTGCAATGGATACGAGAACATCCGGAGATTCCGGGCTTTCACGAAGGAAGTCCGTAAAAGAAAGGTTGGATATGGCGGAGTACAAGAGAGCTTCTTCACGAAAAGAAGAAGCAAGAGCCTCATTCAAACGGCCGAGGGCTTCTTCACTAAAAATGAGAAGCAAGAGTAGAAGCTCCTCCCCCGAGGAAGGGGGGCAGAAGCACCACGAGGGACAGTACGAGAGACCTGATTCCAACTGGGAAAGAAATAATGCCAGGGTGTAAAAGGGCCAGAAGAGCGGACCATGTTCGCACGAGAAGCAGCACGGAGAGCTCCTTAGCAAAGATAGCAACTTCTCCTTTTGCAAAGAGGTTGCAAGAGCCGAAAGGTGGTTAAACACGGACGCTTATCCCGTATGAAACCGTGCACTCCTGGTGGCACACATACAAGATTACCGAGGGCGATGTTTATGCACGATGGTGATGACGCGATCATGTGCAAAATGTTCCCATCTAGTTTGGGAATGGTGACTCTGTCATGATTCCATAAGTTGGGGCCGAGCACCATACGAGGATGGAGACAGTTGGCCGAGGAATTCACTGCTCGGTTCCTGACGAGCAGGAAACCACCCAAAACTTTTGAGAGTCTCTCAGTTATGAAGCAAGGAGAGAATGAGCCGATTAGGGACTACGCCAAGAAGTATTGGGAGACTTTCAACGAGATTGAAAGTTGCAGTGAGGAGTATGCAATAGCAACGTTCAAGACTGGGTTGCCTGTTCGGGGGGAGCTACGAAAGTCCCTAAACATGAGTCCAGTGAGCACGCTGGCAAAGCTGATGGAACGTATTGAGCAGCATGCCAGGAATGAGGATGACATACTACGGGAAGACGGCAAGTTGAGTGCCGAGCAAGTCAAGGGTCCCGCGAAGAAGGCGGATAAACCCGAACCCAAGACTTACAAAGAGAGGAAGGAGCACGGGCAGACTAAGAGAGAGTCGTACCGGGAGAAGCATGCCCCTGACCCGAAGTCGTTCTTCTCAGTAACGACGGTTTGGAAAGAACCGATTTATCGAGTTCTTTATCGAATAAAAAACCGTCCGTACTTCAAGTGGCCTCCACGGCTGGAGGGTGATAAAGATGCAAGAAGGGCTACGAGTCAGAATTGCAGTTACCACAAGGACTAGGGTCACATGACGGAGGACTGCGAGATGTTCAAGCAGCACCTTCATGACCTGGTCTCACGAGGGTATTTAAAGGAATTCATTCAAGAGGAACACAAGGGTACCGAGAGAGCAATGGAACTGGATTACGAGCAGAATCCGAGGGGCGTGATCCATATGATACATGGATTAGCGACACCTTATACGAGAAATGAGGTGAGGTTGGTCCAAAGGCAGGTAAAACACGACCAGCACGTGATGCAGGTGGGAAAGAAACGAGGATGTGAAGCGGAAGGATGCAACGAGGGCATAACCTTCACGGACGAGGACCTGGGAGGAGTCCAGGTGCCGCACAATGACGCTCTTGTGATAACCCTACGAATTGGGGAAAATGACATGGAGAGGATCCTAGTGGATTCAGGAAGCTGCACCGAGGTGCTTTATTACGACGGGTTCAAGAAGCTGGGATTGGCACAAGCAGACTTGGTACAGTCAGTAACTCCGTTGGTTGGGTTCAGTGCAGGGGCAGTCTGGCCATTGGGCAAGGTGACCCTTCCTGTTCGGGCAGGAACAGTGGTGCTGAGAGCCGACTTTTTGGTGGTGGACGTGCCATCTTCCTATAACGCGATTATAGGAAGGACTTGGTTGCATAAGATGAGGGCGGTTTCCTCCACCTACCATCAGATGGTAAAGTTTCCAGGATCCACTGGAATTGAGAAAATAAGGGGGAACCAAAAGACAGCCCAACAGTGCTTGGTTTCCATAATCAAGAAAGCACCCAAGGCACAGTTGGTGCAAACCGTTAGGGTTACTAATCGACCGACCATCGAGGATGTCGGAGGGAATCCAGCCGAGAAAGTGGTGGAAGGATTGAAGAAAATCCAGATCAACGAGATTGATCCTGAAAGGTATTTTCTGATTGGGGAAAACCTGTGCAAAGAAGAGGAGGAAGAGTTGGTGAAATTTCTCAAAGAGCACGTTGATGTGTTTGCTTGGGTGCCCGAGGAAATGCCTGGAGTGGATGCAAACGTGATTTGCCACCACCTGAATGTGGACCCACAGCACAAACCGGTGATGCAGAAGAAAAGAAGATCTACTGTAGAGCATGTGGACGCTGTTATCGAGGAGGTCGACCGTTTGCTCGAAGCAAAGGCGATCCGAGAGGTATACTACCCCGAATGGTTGTCTAACACAGTGGTGGTAAAAAGAAGAATGGGAAATGGCGGGTATGCATCGATTTCAGCAGATCTAAACAAGGCTTGTCAAAAAGACAGTTTTCCCCTGCCCAGGATAGATCGGTTGGTGGATGCAACAGGTTGGGTATGGGCGTATGAGTTTTCTCGACGCTTATCGAGGATATCACCAGATAGCCATGTACGGCCCGATCGGAGAAAACGTCCTTTATCACACCACGGGGTTGTCTTTATTCTGATGTTTTGCCCTTTGGTTTGAGGAATGCTGGAGCAACTTACCAGAGTCTAGCAACGATTATGCTAAAGAATCTGCTCGGCAAGACCATGGAGGTGTACATAGACGATATGGTGGTGAAAAGCAAGGAGAAATGGGACCATATCGCTGATCTGAAAGAAGCTTTTGAGATACTGAGAGAGTATAAGTTGAAGCTCAACGCCTCGAAATGTGTGTTTGGGGTAAGTTCTGGGAAGTTCCTGGGTCACTTAGTGGCCATTAAAGGAATAGAGGTGAATCCCGATCAAATAATAGCTTTGCAGAAGCTGCAGAGTCCGAGGACCACGAATGAGGTCCAGCGGTTGACAGGGATGGCGGCAGCCCTTAACAGGTTCATCAGTCGTTCGAGTGACAAGTGTAGACCTTTCTTTCAGTTGTTAAAGAAGAGAGAAGGTTACAAATGAGGAGCGGAGTGTGAACAAGCGTTCTAAGACCTGAAGAAGTACTTGGCGGCAGCCCCACTTCTGTCTACTCCTGAGCCTGGCGAGGTCCTGACCTTGTACTTAGCAGTATCCGAACATGCTGTAAGTGAGGTCTTACTGAGGAACAAGGGATCCAAGCAAATCCCTGTCTATTACATGAGCAAGACGCTATTGGATGCAGAAACGAGATATCTGCCCCTTGAGAAGTTGGTCCTGGCACTGAGGACGGCAGCTAGAAAGTTGCCCCACTACTTCCAAAGTCACAAAGTGGTAGTTTACACGGAGTTCCCGTTGAAGTCATTGCTTCGAAAGGCCGATTTCTCGGGACGAATATCAACTTGGTCGGTGGAATTGAGCCAGTATGATATTGATTATCAGCCGCGCACGGCAGTCAAAGGGCAAGTTTTGGCAGATTTCGTGGCAGAGTTCTCTCCCACAGTGGCTCCACGGCCTCCTACGAGAAAGGAGCAGTTGGACGAGCCGTCAGCCGAGAAGCGAGGGGCATCCGCCGAGCAGGACCCATTGGAATGGAAGCTTTTTGTAGATGGATCCGCATGCAACACCGGATCTGGAATTGGGGTGGTGCTTTTCCCTCCTGAAGGAGTTATGATCGAATTATCCCTGCGCCTGGGTTTCAGTGCGTCGAACAACGTGGCGGAGTACGAGGCACTCCTGGCTGGGTTACGGAGCGCGAGAACCTTGAAAGTAAAAATAATTCGAGTATTCTGTGATTCGCAACTCGTGGTGAATCAGCTGTCCGGGGAATATGAGGCCCGGAATGAAAAGATGGCAGCCTACGTGGAGGCGACCAAGGATTTGCTTGATACCTTTGAGAAGATACACATCGAGCGAGATAAGCTCTGCAGGCGAGAATGCCCACGCTGACTCACTGGCTTGGTTGGCAGCGGCTGTGCCAACAGAGTTCAAGAGAAAGGTAGCAGTGGATTATCTTGCTAAGCCGAGCATTGGTACAAGTGTGGAGTTGGTCTTAGGCGTGAACCAAGGACCAAGTTGGATGGATCCAATAGTGGAGTTCCTACGAGATGGGACACTCCCCACAGATAAAAAAGAAGCTCACGAGATAAAGACGAAATCTGTGAGATTTTGGCTATCACCAGAGGGGAAGTTGTACAAAAAGTCCTTCACTGGACCGTACCTGCTTTGTGTGCACCCCGAGATAGTGCAGAAATTCCTCCATGAAATACACGAGCGAACGTGTGGGAGTCATGCTGGGGGCAGGTCCATTGCTCACTGTGCAATTACCCAGGGATACTGGTGGCCGCACATGCAAGAAGATGCAAAGGTGTATGTGAAAATCTGTGAGAAGTGTCAGAAATTCTCACCTATGATCCGAACACCAGCCGAAGATCTGGTGCCATTAACAAGCCCTTGGCAAATTGCGCAATGGGGAATGGACATCGTGGGTCCCCTCCACAAGGCTACTGGAAACAGGAAGTTTCTATTGGTAGCAACGGACTATTTTACCAAGTGGATTGAAGCAGAGCCACTGGCAAAAATCACAGAACCTATATTAGAAAGGTTCATATGGAAGAGCATCATCACTCGATTTGGAGTTCCTTACTCCTTGATCACTGATAATGGGTCGCAGTTCCAGAAAAAGTTCAAGGCTTTTTGTGCCCATTATGGAATAAGGAACTACTACTCCACACCGGCCTACCCTCAGAGCAATGGGCAGGCAGAGGCGTCCAACAAGACTATACTTGCCGGGATCAAGAAAAGGTTGGACAAAGCAAAAGGCAAGTGGCCTGACGAATTGCCACTGGTCCTGTGGGCACACCGAACAACTCCTAGGAGGTCTACGGGAGAGACCCCCTATTCGCTAGCATATGGAACAGAGGCTGTGATTCCGTTGGAGGTTGGTTTGCCGACCAATAGGACCACATTGGTGGAAAGTGGGGGCAATGACAGAGCTCTGGAAATCGAGCTGGACCTCGCCGAGGAGAGGAGAGAACGAGCTCTGGTGCACCTGGCTTCGTACCAGGAACAGCTGATGAAAAGCTACAACAAGCATGTCCACCCACGAGAATTTGGTGTTGGAGATCTTGTGTTAAGAAAGGTGCTCGGCAACACCACGATGGCCAACGAGGGAAAGTTGGGGGCCAATTGGGAGGACCCGTATCGAGTTACAGAGGTTGTGGGCATTGGGGCATATCGATTGGCAGACCTGGACGGGAACCCGATACCAAGGCCCTGGAATGTTCACAACTTGAGGAAGTTCTACGTGTAAAGAATTTCGATTTCATTTCTATTCTATTTTAGATGCACATAGTGATTGTGTGGGAGTTACGAATAAAATTCCCTGGTATTTTCTTTTACTAGTTGCAAGGGGTACGCGTAACGCCCCCTTGAGTTTTTCGAATTATGAATAAAATTCATGGATTTTTGGTAACACAAACTCTATTTTTTACGTCTTTTGCTTTCATTATGCTTTGAATACGAAGTCAAGCTAAATCCTTAGTCCTTCATATTGGGGAGCAGAGGTGTAGGGAGTTCGAATATTTCAAAAAAGTTACCAAGTACGAATATACTTGTCTGTTTGCTCGGGTACGAATACACCCAGAATCGAGCCAAGTACGAATATACTTGTCTGTTTGTTCGGGTACGAACATACCCAGAATTGAGCCAAGTACGAATATACTTGACAGTTTGCTCGGGTACGAATACACCCAGAATTGAGCCAAGTACGAATATACTTGACAGTTTGCTCAGTGCGATTCATCAGAATTGAGCCAAATACGAATATACTTGTCTATTTGTTCGGCACGAACATACCTGCAATGAGCCAAATGCTGAATATACTTGTTCTGCTTTGCTCGCAATGAGTACACCCAGAATTGAGCCAAGTACGAATATACTTGACAGTTTGCTCGAGTACGAATATACTTGTCTGTTTGCTCGGGTACGAATACACCCAGAATTGAGCCAAGTACGAATATACTTGACAGTTTGCTCGAGTACGAATATACTTGCCTGTTTGCTGGGGTACGAATACACCCAGAATGCATACGATGATATGCACACTACTCTCATATTCGAATATGTTTCGGATTATTTCAGGAACAAATAAGATTTGATTACTTGTACGGGTGCATCCCCACATGAGCTTGTAACTAAACCTGGGTTTGAATAAACCCAAGATTACTAAGTCCAAATACGAGCACATTTGGGTAACCTAAGTACGAATATACTAGGGGAAGTTTCCAAGAATGAAACGTATGGGCTGCATACGTTAACATGCAGCAGTATCTAAGTTCGAAAAAACTTGAAGATTGCTTAGGTATGAACAAACTTTGAGCACGTGCATATTCAATATTATACGAGTATGGTCAAACAGCATGCTCGGGTACGAGCAGACCCTGGATAAATATGAGTACATGTATTAGTAGACAAGCTGCGAATGCAACTAGCATTTACTCTAAGGGACGAAAAACCTGCAGCAGTATAAATGAGAATGCAGTTAGATCATCAAAGTACTGGCCATGAGACGGCCACCTGTATTGAAGAAAGGCCACAAAGGGCCAGGCAAACTAAAGTTTAGGCCAAACGGGGCCACCCCAAAACATAAAAGGCCACGAAGGGCCAGAACCAGCAAAATTAAAGTGTGTAGATGCGTATCAAGTGCCACGCAGGGCAATACCAATGGCCACGCAAGGCCAGTCAAAACTGATTCAAAGTTTCAAATGTTATCACTACGAAAAGTCCAGCTTACTCTTCAATTATCAGGTCTTGGATGATGGGGGAGGCAGGAGCAATTGGAGGAGAGGCTGGAGCAGTCACGTTTCCCACCACAGGGGTTGATTCAGGAGCACCACCAGGGTTGGTACCATCTTCAGCAGCAGCATCGTTCCCCGCCTGCTCGGCGACTTGTGCGTTTGGCTCACCCTCCACGTTTTCTTCTTCTTCTGCCTCTTCCTGCTCGTCAGCAACCACCTAGGTGCTAGGAAGGTGAATCCCAGTCCAGAGAGGGGAGGACTCCGCTGTACCAATCTTTTTGAGGCAGGCCAACCAGCCAGCCTCGAAAACCGTGGAAATGCATGAAGCTAAGTACTAGCCATGAGACGGATCCCCTCATTGTAGCCCTACTGATAGGAGGCCTTGGCTTCGTTTTTGCTCGCTTCCAGCTCCGTCAACGTTTGGTTCAGGCTGTCTTCAGCACCTTCCAGCTGGCTCCTCAACTCATCCGAGAGCCCGCGGGCTTGATTTCTTTCTCTCTCCTGCCTCACAATGGTATTCTGCAGCTTGGCATTCTCGCTTGCCAACCTGGCACGCTGGGGCTCAGATTGGCCAAGCTTCTGCGCCATGGCCACCATCATCTGCATTGCCTGGAGATTTTAAACAACAAAGCAACATCGGGCAGTTAGCAGGAATAACAATCTGGGACCATTAGCAGACAAAAATGAACATGACAGGTTTACCTTAGCACTGTGGCTCATGAAAGAGCCCAGGAGGTTATTTGGGAAGCTGGTGAGCACTCTTTGCATGTCCCCAGGAAGCATGAATGCTTGGGATAATGCAAGAGCAGTGCCATCGAACTCCACACTATGTTGGACGGTGACTGGACGTCTGCCATGTGTGAACTGTGGAGCCCAGAGGGGTGTTGGAGGTGCTGCATGATGAGGAGGCTGCTCCACCGAAGAGGTTTCGAGGCGTTGGCGTTTGTCCCTATGACTGGCTTCGATTTCCTCGGGGGAAAAGCCTGGAGGGATGTCAGGTTGAGCTGGGCCACGACGGCCATGAGATGGCGTCGGGCTCTGAGAGCGTCCGCGGCCACGAGATGTGCCACGGCCCCGTCCACGACCAGCCCCCGGGATGTTGAGGAGGCTGCTGAGGTTGATCGATTGCTGCATTTCCTGAAGAGAGGGAGATAGGGAATATCCACTGGAGGATGTCGAGGCCTCTTCGGCGAGCTGAATGGGCTCGTTGGGCTGTGGAGGGGTCCGAGAACGCCTCTGTTGCTCGGGTTGTTGAACAGGAGGATCTGGGAGGATGGGATTGTCCGCTGCTCGGATCCGCCGGTCAATGAAACCCCCATACGATGCCCTGTAGCTCAGGAGAATTTGAGCTGCTCTTGCACGGCCAGCCAAGCACGTGCCTTGCCCGTTGAATGCAAGGGCACGGTTGATATCAGTGACATGAACCTGAGGGTGATAATGGCGTGCCCCTGGTTGACGTTTGTGGCTGCAAATACGAGAAACATGGGCAGTTAGTAAAGCAAAAACGTGTGATGCAATACGAAATATTGCTCGGTATGAAGTTCTACGAGAAAGAGAACTAACGTGGAGTGCCAAATCTGTGGGGTGCGTGAAAGCCGACGACTCTACCATCCTCGTCTTTGGGCTCGAAGTTCCCCGTGACGATAAGGAAGTCGTCGTCATCCCCTCTGGCAGAGTCAGGCAACTTGAGCACCAACCTTTTCCTAGAATCCCTACTCTTAAGATAGTAGGTTAAGGCGTCCTTGGTTCTGGATATGCTATAGAGGTGGTGGATGTCGTGTAAACCTAAGGATGTGCCAAGCATTTGGTTCAGGGCATTGATGCCCATGACAACCCTAAAAAAGTTGGCAGACACCTGCATAGGAGACAGTCTGTAGTGGGACAGAACTTGACGGAGTAGTGGTGCCAAGGGGAACCTGACGCCACCTTCAACAACGGCGACGACAGGGATGTGCAAAGTGTCGATATCGAAACACTCGCGGATGGCATTTTCAGGGGCCAATATGGTGGCCACGTTGTCTGGGATCTCATAGCGAGGTCTGAACTCGGCCATCCTTTGAGGCGTGTCACAGTGCCTACGAAACCGACCCATAACGAGAACTGAGGGTTTGGGTTCAAAGAGAGAGATGGGTACGAAAAGCCCTAAAGTGACCGTGTGAGTCCTCAATCGACAAGGAAAACGGAATGGAAAGGGGGAATAATAACTTACGAGTAAGTAGAACCCTAGAATCAGAGAAGAATGAGACCCAGAGATGGTGAGCAGAGCTTCAATGGCGGGAGCGCTGGGGCGTGCTTTCTGAGGGGTTTCAGAAAAAGAAAGTGGGTTTCAAATTGGGACGAAAACCCAAGTATACCCCAGCAAGGGGGGTGACGATGAGACGTCACCAGACGCCGCTTGGGCGTGCCTGTTCCCAAACGCTGCTCGCATTTAATCTGGCAGCACAAAGCATGCCGCGTGTAAAGGTGTTAGGTGGAAACTATGCAGACCAAACGACGAGGCGTTTGGGGGACTAATGATGAAGTTTGCACCAAGTACGAAAAGGGTGCATGAGCAAAGGATGAGAATCTTGCTCGGTGTTCGTAAGCTTTGCTCGTCATATTAAGAGAAAATAATGAGTAAAGTTGGGGAGCCTGTAGGGAGGTAATCCCGAATAGGTACAAAGTGGCCCGAACACATGGTGCGTGGGGTCCAGGATAAATATAATCGGAGCATCCGCCGTGCAATATGGTGAACGGCAGTAAGGATCGGGGACACGTGAGGTCCAGGTCCAAAATACCCGAGCAGTGGGTATGGTCCAAAGAGCAAGGGAAGTTGTGGACCATCGCATGGAAGAGGGACCAATGATATGAGAGATCACTTGTCCGGATGGTACATTCGCAACGAGAAGGCCGAGCGAGGCGGCGATTCGGAGGAGATGCTCGAGAGGGGTCCAGAGGTGGCAAATACCCAGAAAGGAAAATATCTGGAGAAGATACCCAACGGAATAGGGTGAACGGCCAATTAAGAAAGAGTTCCTAAATAGTCGTAAGGTAATCTGTGATTATGGGAATGAGAATCCCTGATATTCTGGGTTCCCTTTACGAGAAAGGAAACTTAGGGCAACGAGATGGCTTGGACAACAAGTATATGTGGATCTATAAATATGAGGTAAACCGAGAGGTAAAGGTACAAAATTCCTGGTTATTTGCTTATTACCTACTGAGAATTAGGGTTTTCACCGGTACGAGATACTAACTTTGGCATTGGAGGGCCTTTGCCACGAGAAGGCAAAGGTGCACTCACCTTTGTCTGTTTTACATGTTCAACTCCGGCGGAGTGCTAGGGTTCCGGCGTGGAGAAGGAAGTAGCCGTTGGATCTTGGTGCTGTTCGAAGGCCTTTTTGTTTTCCTGCACTTACAAGGAGCTCTGATAAAACCTTAGCCGAGTGTTGAGGTAAAAGCAGAATGTCTGAAAATCGGAAAAATGTGAGCTGAGTGAGAGTTTACCTGCAATAACAGCGGACTACCGCCGAATATTATGGTTTGACCGTTTGCTACTAGATCCAGCCCTAGGAGCGTCTCAGCGAGAACCATCGGTACCACGTTCCTCCGGTCACCCAGCTGAGTGGCCACGCTCACCAGAGAGCGGTTGACTTGTCCAGTCGGGGATACCAACAATTATGCAGCCAGCACGCTGATCACCAGTGCAAATCGATGGCGAGCCTGCCAAGCCATGTGCCCAGTATCGCCTTCAGGCCCTTACCATTCCATCAGCCGCATGATGTTTATCTGCCCGTTGCTCAAAAGACTTTCTGCCGCACCTGTGGTGATGTTTAGACAGGTTTTAAGAAGTATGGACATGCTCTTCCGGTATGGTGGTATGACGATCATGTGGGAGGCAAAACCTTGGAGGTATGCTTGGAATTCCTCCACAGTTGGACACAGCTCATTGTCTCCAAATCTGAACATGTGGACATCCGGATCCCAGAACCGCACGGCTGACTGCAGGATTACCGGGCGAAGTTGTATGCTTCGAAGGAAACATACAGCGGCCAACCCGTGACTTCAGAACGATAACTAGTCAGTTGCAACGAAGGCTTCCAACCATGGTTCAATTAGGGCTGGTAGATGATTTGCCATTTGCTGGTGATTTGCAAAAGGCTCTATGAGTAAGTAGCTCACGTTCTCACAGGAAGTCTTCTTTTATAGCCAAATGAAGGGAAAATATCCCTGCACCCATGCAAAATGTCAGGCAAGGTGGCATTTCTCTCTACCCCAAAGGACACACTTATTGAAGTATCCCTGAGCCTTCAGGACGACCAAAGTGCTGACATGGCCTGCAACCCCTTACTCTTTGAATAAGTCAAGGCTGGCAATCGTGGCTCAAAAGAACCCTCGCGCGACAGTTCTGAAACCTCGCGCGATGGTTTGCCCTCCTTGGGCCAGAAACAGACAGTCTACTGCCTTCAGGAGATTGGTTTTTCACATTTCGGCCTGGGCCAGTTTCCAAATTTTAAACACTTCCAGCGGGCCGTTTTGGATGTTTGTGATCGTTTGGAAGTCTCGGTTGCTCGTGTCGTGTTTTTGATGATAGGTTTCGGGCTCAGAGAAATGGTATCGGTGCTTGATTGGTGTTCAAGTTCTTATTTTATTAAATAAGCCAGGCTTAAAGACCATACAGCTTACACAACAAGCATATAAAAGCAAGAAACATGGCCCAGACAATCCAGCGATTGGGAGCTTATTTCTATTACAGATTACGTTTCGGCAGATCTCAGAAGTATCCCCCTAATCTGGCAGTGACCTCTGTGTGAAGCCACTTCACGTAACGGCCCTCTAACCATGTGATGGGATCAGGAAAAGGCTCCTCTAGCTCTCTGTTAGTCCAACTATGCTCGTAAGCCTGCAGGTTGTGATCGTCAAAAGTGGGAAGCCTGAAGCGTTCTCTCCCGAAGCATCTTCTCTCTTGGTTTCTGCCCAATTGTCGCAGCGTCCGGCCTGGGATGTAGAAGGTAAAGCTCGTCAGTCCGGCAAGGATTACTCTTTTGAAGCCTGCAGAGTTTACGGTCATTACCGGCAGATTTAGCCATGGGCACCTCCAGACAATGTCTTCTGAGTGCATGTCATTCAGAAAGGCACACCATCCTTCAAACATCAGCTCAGGGTACACCATCGGTCTCTCAACTAGTTGCCTTGGGAAATGCTCAAAGCCGGCCTCCGGAGCTTCAAGTACACCCACTTTGTCTGAAAGCCAGAGCTGAGTATAAAAACAAGTAAGAAGTCAGATATAGCCAGACTAAAATGGGCTGACCGCAGACCTTTTCAGGCCTCTACCAATCATGCTGAGGCCAATTTATATGACAAAAGGGTTGGTCCAATGAAAGTGGTAGGTCTTGACAAGTATGGTCGCGACAAGGTAGCCCCTGTACATGGTAACAAATTAGCTGAAGAGGTGAAGGCACTTTTTCAAGAGTTAATCAGTCCTATGATCATGGAGTCAAGCAGGCTGATTATAGCTTCATTCAAACGCCCTTCTCAATGTCAGTAAACCCCTCAAAAAAAGAGAAGAGTGTAGTCCTCCAGGCCATCCTGTCGAAGTTCGAGGCCTACTTACTTGAGAGGAGGCTAATGGGAAATCAAGAGTCAAAGGATGATCATTTGGCCTGTGCGGCCGAAGTAATAAATGAGGATGAAAACCTGATTGAAGATCTGGACGCATTCCGGTTGGAAGACCTTGAAGCAGCCCTAGCCAAGTTGCATGATTTAAAGGCTAACGTGCACGATCCTTTTGAAGAAGTTAATTTGGGAGACTCAAAGAATCCCAGACCTGTATATAATAGCCAACTTCTGCCAGAGGACGTCAAGGAGAAGTTCATCAAGCTCTTGAAGGAATTCAAGTCCTGTTTTGCTTGGACCTATGAAGAGCTTCCATGTCTGTCCAGAGACCTGGTGGAACACAAGCTGCCCATTCAACCAGGGTTTAAACCTTTCAAACAACCGCCAAGGAGGATGTCCAATGAGGTCTATTTGCAAGTCAAGGATGAGATTGAACGCCTCTTCAATGCTGGGTTCATACACACCGCCAGGTATGTTACTTGGCTCTCTAATATTGTGTCTGTTCTTAAGAAGAACGACAAGGTCAGAGTGTGTGTGGACTTCAGAAATTTAAATTTGGCATCCCCAAAGGACGAGAATCCAATGCCAGTTGCAGATCAGTTAGTGGATGGAGCTTCTGGTCACAAAGTTCTGTCCTTCATGGACGGGCATTCTGGCTACAATCAGATCTTCATAGATGAGGCCGATACGGCTAAGACCACTTTTAGGTGTCCTGGAGCCCTGGGAACCTTTGAGTGGGTCATAATGCCCTTCGGCTTAAAGAATGCAGGTGCTACATTCCAACGAGCAATGAACGCCATATTTCATGATTTCATTGGCCGTTTCATGGAGATTTACATCGATGATATCGTGATCAAGTCTCAGTCCTATGACAAACATTTGGAACACTCGAGGAGGTCGTTTTTTAGAATGCAACAGTTTGACTTAAAAGTGAACCCCTTGAAGTGTGCCTTTAGAGTCTCAGCATGCAAATTCCTTGAATTTTTGGTCCATAACAAAGCGATTGAGATTGACAAGAACAAAACTAAAGCAATCATGGAAGCTAAGACTCCTACCACCAAGAAGGAGTTGCAAAAGCTCTTGGGATCATTCAACTTCTTGAGAAGGTTCATCTCTAACCCAGCAGGAAAGGTCCAGGTTTTTTCTCAACTCTTAAAGTTGAAGGACCAAGACAATTTTGTTTGGGAGGCAAACCATCAGAAGGCCTTTGACGAGATCAACGGCTATTTAGCTCAGGCTCCAGTCCTTATGCCGCCCATCAAGAACAAGCCTTTAAAGTTATACATTTCAACTGCTGAAGGCTCTATTGGAGGCCTTCTAGCTCAAGACAACGCTCAAGGAAAGAAACAGGCAGTATATTATTTAAGTAGGTTGCTGACTCCATGTGAACGGAGATACAGTCCTATCGAAAAGATTTGTCTTGCCTTGTACTTTTAAACAATAAAGTTGAGGCTCTATATGCTTCCTACTTTGGTTTACATTATGAGTAAAACAGACCTAGTTAAGTACTTGCTTTCTCGGCCAATTATGAGAGCTCGAATTGGCAAATGGTCCTTAGCTCTAATGGAATTCAACTTTCAGTACATCCCTCAAAAAGCAGTAAAGGGTCAGGCCTTAGCAGATTTTCTTGCTGATCATTCATGCGTGGATATCGGCGATGAGTCTGAGGTAGGACTGAGTGCACTTGAAATATCACCTACTCCTTGGACGTTGCTCTTTGATGGGTCAAGGACTAAGGAGGTCTCAGGCTGTGGGGTAATAATCATTTCTCCTCAAGGCCTGAAGACTGAATTATCCTTTCAATTTGATTTCCCGTGTACAAATAATAAAGCCGAATATGAAGCAGTGGTTATAGGCCTTGAAATCCTTAGGGATCTAGAGGCCAGGGAAGTAAAAGTTATTGGGGATTCAAACCTTGTAATCAACCACTTGGCAGGAACATTTAAATGCTATAGTGAGGACTTAGCTCCTTATTATATGGCAGTCGTGCATTTAATGCAAGATTTTGACAATGTGACTGTCTAACACGTCTCAAGGAGTATGAACACTGAAGCCAACAGCTTAGCTCAGGCCTCAACAGGCCTGAAGTTATCCCCAGGGACGATTCACAAGATTATCACAGTCCAAAAGAGATTGTTACATTCTGTTAGGAGAAGAGGTCTAGGACTGGAGGTATTTACTTCAAACTTCACGGGAGAAGAGTCAGATGACGAACCCGAGAATGATTGGCGTACACCTATCATTTCTTTCCTTAAAAGGCTTTATCATAGAGCCTCCAGGAAGGTGAGAAGGAGAGCCATCAACTACATCCTCATTGCAAATGAGTTATACAAGAAAAGCCTTGAAGACGACTTACTTTTGAGGTGTTTAGGGCACCCCGAGGCCATGAGGGTCATGAGTGAAGTCCATGAAGGAGTCTATGGAGCTCACCAATCAGGGATAAAGATGAGATGGCTAATCAGAAGGTATGGTTACTACTGGCCAACCATTTTAGAGGATTGCATTCATTTTTTCAAAGGATGCCAGCCCTGTCAAGCCCAGGGTCCAATTCAGCGTGTTTCTGCAGCCAATTATCATGCTCTGGTCAAACCTTCGCCATTTAAGGGCTGGGCTCTTGACGTTATTGGTAAAATTTATCCTCCTCCTTCTAGAAATCATATGTACATCCTGATAGCCACAAATTATTTTACTAAATGGGCAGAAGCAGTGCCATTAAAGTCTGTGGATCAACAAAAGGTAATCAAGGAGAGAATCATCCAAAGGTTTGGACTGCTAGAACACTTGGTTGCAGATAGGGGTACAATATTCATGGGGGAACAAGTGGTGAACTTTGCTGCATAGCAAAACATCATTATTTTCAATTCCACTCCTTATTATGCACAAGGAAATGGCCTGGCCGAGTCCACTAATAGGACTCTGGTTAATATCATTGAGAAGATGATGGTAGATAATCCAAGGGCTTGGCATGAATTACTTTCTAAGGCCTTATGGACCTATAGAACCTCAAAGAAGGAAGCCACCGACATAACTCCTTATATGTTGGTATATGGACATGATCCAGTCCTACCAATGGAGGTGGCAATAACATCTGCAAGGATAGCATATCAACATGGCCTCACTCCTGCAGATTATGCTCAGGCCATGCTGATAGAGCTTGAGGACTTAGACGAAGTCAGACTCACAGCCCTTGACCACATGGTTGTTCAAAAACGATGGGTCGCTAGGTCCTATGACAAACAAGTGAGAAGGAAGAGCTTTTATGAGGGTGATTTAGTCTGGACGGCTGTGTTTCCTCTAGGGAAAAAGAATTCAAGGTATGGCAAGTGGTCTCCTACATGGGAAGGACCTGTGGGCAGCATGCCCTTGGAAAAACAATTCCGTTCCTTTTCGCCAAAGCGGCCTAGAAATCGAGGGAGCGCGAGCAGAGAAGCAAGTGCTCGGAATACAGAGTCGCCACTTGGGTTTGAGGGTCCGACACCCAAGAAACCGTATTTCGAAGCACCTGCCGCGCTATTTGATTTGAAAAAGTGAAGGAACCAGTCCGTCATAACCATATATGGGTTCAGGAGCCAGGTTATGACAGGGGAAAGGTTTTAAGGCACCCTTCTCGCCCAATCCGGAGATCAGTCTCTACTTAGGCAGTTTGGAAACATTGCGATTCTTCTTTTTATTAACCAATTTTTAGCCAATTAGGGCGGGGGAACAGTTAATCGGGGACTAAAATTGTAACACTTTGCAGGATGTGATAGATGGCATGGATGAGCAGTTAGTATAGGATGAAAATAGACTGCTGTGGAATTTTAAACAGACTGGAAAGCCCCTGTTTTGGAGTGTCGTGCACAGGAAGAAACCAGTATGCACTGATCAACCAACATTCCCCTTGCGGAAGGCACCCGGGTTCCAGACAAACGGCTTATGCAGCCTCAAGCCCACCAACTAATCGAAGTCGGGGGTACCCGGCAAAATGCCCGAAGTACAATGAACCTCCACCTTTGCCGGTAACAGCGGCGGAGGCCCAAGCATTCTTGGATGCTTGGGTACAAGACGGAAAGGTATCACTTCCAGAAGCCAGGAAGGAGCCTACCCGGAGAGATATGAAACATTTAGACTATTGCGTTTACCATAGGATGGTCCGCCATCCTACCAAAGACTACTGGGGCCTCCAAACTTTGTTTGAAAAATTCATGGTCGAAGAGGCCGTGGAGCTCACTGCAACCAAAGATGTCCTCCGGAACCCCCTCCCAAATCATAAGGATAATGGGAAAGCCATCATGATGGTGACCATATCCCACCATGAAGAGAATGAAGAGCCGGTTGCGTGCGAAATAACTAACGTAGAAGGGCCGGAGTACCCAAATTTCGAGGAAAGGCGGGCCTCCTCCCTCCAAAACTCTACGAAGTTCAAATGGTTATTTGATCAATTTGGCTTCTCCCAGGTAACAAGATTCGAGGCAACCAAGGCTGTACTCCGTGTGGCAGAAGAACACGGAGAGCAATGCATGGGCTTATCCGGCTCCGTAAGAAAGATTGTAACGCCCCCAAAATTGGGTTCATTAAATATTCATTTCATTAGATAAACAAGGGAGAGTCTAGCTCATTATTACATCAAACTCCTCATAGAGTACTTATATTACACAAAAGGGATGGACATCTAAGGTTATCTACAGCTCCTTCTCTTCTTCCATCCTAGCAAGTTCCTCAACTCCATAGGCCTCCAAGGTGTACAGCTCTCCTTGCTCATCTACGAAGTCTGACACATTATACCAGCGTCGCCACCAGCATAATATGTCAGGGTCACATAAAGCAACACCGTGAGCTTGAAAGCTCAATAGAGTAACCCAAAATCCATTAACCCTTAACATACAAGTCAAGGATAGTATACATACGAGTTTTCAAACTTGACATGCTTAATCAATAACACATAACAATTACACATGCGCATTCCTAGCTAGCGTTGGTGTCATGTTTTCCGTGTGTTTCTCCTACGCGACTCATCGTTTTGTGTCTCATCTTTTATAATCATTTCCGAAAACACGCACGCACACACCAATGAGCTACCAAGTCCGGCTCAATGGGCACAATGGCTACCAAGTCCGGCACATTGTGAATTCACACACCAATAACTACCAAGCTTTAGTACCTTGTGTCGCACAACAATGAGCTACCAAGTCCGGCTCATTGCCACAAGGCTACCAAGGATGGCACATTGGGTCACATCTTGGCTCCTCTCCGCGGATAACCAAGTCACACCTCCAATGAAGCTACCAAGTCTGGCTCCATTGGCAACACACCCAACATAATGGCTACCGGCACCTTGTGTCGCACAACAATGAGCTACCAAGTCCGGCTCATTGCCACAGAGGCTACCGAGATCGGCCATTATGTAATTTCAAAAAAATACTTTTTATCCATATCAACCACACCCTATGTGTCATGTCTCTAGTATTTAAAACAAAAATTGGATTTTCTAAATATAATATTGCAATACACACATGTCATATACAATATTATATATATATATATATACACACAAGTACACCTATAGATACACATAGCTAGTACATCAAATCTAGCTTAGATTTCCATAATCCTAATATCTAATAAACTAATCAAAGTACAAGCAATTAAATAATAACCCTAATGTACTAATCTTATTTTAATCCAATAACACACATGGCTAATCCTATTATTTTAATACACTACTACTTGGTGGCCAAGTAATGCTATTATCCAATGGATAATAGTTTCCCTAGCGGTTATTAACCAACGAGTAAAGATGGCTAGGATTCTATTCTATCGTCCAATGGGTAAAGAATCTCCTAACGGTTATTAACCAACGGGTAATGTTAGGAAGTATAATACCTTGTAATTAAGCACTAAACTAACCTAATCTCGTACTTAGGAAAGTTAACTAAGATTATCCTACTAACTAAGGGATAAAGGAAACCCTAACACTATTGTCCAATGGTCAATAGCTAAAAGGTTCAAACGGTTCAAAGGATTAATCTAGGGTTACCAAACTCAAGGGTTTCAAAAGGTTCACGAGTCAAGGTTTCATAAGGTTCACGGAGGTTTAGGAACGATTGGTATTTAGGTTAAACGATTGCTAGGTTGAAACGGCGGTTAAAAGCTAGCTAGGTTTGCTAGATAGGATTTCCAGTCAAGATGGAAGGTTTACGACTTAACTCTAGGAACGATGGGAAAATGACGGTAAAATGGCGGTTAAAACCTAATTAAGATTTTTCAAATAGTAACAACGAAATTTTTATTTAGTAAAAATTAGGGTTGCTACAAAGATTCTCCGCGACAATCATCTTTCCATCACATTCACGGAGGCCGACCGACAACTCCCCTTCCCCCACCACAGGCCCTTGTATGTCCCAGTCACCATAAACGGGATGGAGTTTCAAAGAGGTTTTCTAGATGGTGGAGCCTCGCTCAACATCCTACTTTACTCCGTTTTCAAGGCAGCAGGTATCCCATCCAGCCATTTAGTCAACCAACCCATCACAATCTCCGGATTTGGAAACTATAGCCAACAATTCATGGTATTTGTCCAAGTGGACTTAATTGTGGGGCTGTAACGACCCTGATTTTTGGTCAATAAAAATTTAGCTAAAAATTTGAATTTTATTTTAATACTTGGAGTTCATTTTTAACATCCAAAAATCGGTCGTTATCGACTTATAAAATTTTGTTATTATATTTGAAAATTCTTTATTTACTTTATAAATCCCTTTTAGCAATTAATAATCCGTCATAATTAGGTTTATGACTTAGGAGATTGGAATTCATCGCCCGGGCATTAAGGTCATTTTCTAAAGACGAGTATGCCTATTTAGACCTGGGTATAGTAACTTGGTAATTGTAGTAAAATCCTAGAATTATATTTCTCGACTGGAAATCCTACATGGCAACCGATTAGTTAGCAACCCTAACTACCGTTTGGCTTAGTGATGCATCGATGCCAGAGTGGTTAGTAGAAAAATTTTGGTCTTTGCCTTGACCGATGACTTGACTGCTTTTGCTTTGGCTTAGCTAGGCTGCCTTGGCGTCGGGTCGCCGCCGAGCCTGCCTTGCCTTGGCGTCGGCTCGCTGACGGGCCTGCCTTGCCTTGGCGTCGGCTCGCTGACGGGCCTGCCTTGCCTTGGCATCGGCTCGCTGACGGGCCTGCCTTGCCTTGGCGTCGGCTCGCTGACGGGCCTGCCTTGCCTTGGCGTCGGCTCGCTGACGGGCCTGCCTTGCCTTGGCGTCGGCTCGCTGACGGGTGTGCCTTGCCTTAGCATCGGGTCACTGTCGGGCCTGCCTCGCCTAGGCGTCGGGTCACTGTCAGGTTGCTCTGCCATGGCTACCATCGAGTTCTGCTTTGGCGTTTGGTCGAGCCCTGCTTTTGCCTTGGCGTTGCTGGGCTGCCTTGCTCTGGCCTTGCCTTGGCGTTGCTGGGCTGCCTTGCTCTGGCCTTGCCTTGGCCACCGCTTGGCCACTGCTTGGCTAACGGGCCACCTTGGCCACCGCTTGGCCACTGCTTGGCTAGCGGGCTGCTTTGGCCACCGCTTGGCCACTGCTTGGCCACCAGGCTGCTTTGGCCACCGCTTGGCCACTGCTTGGCCACCAGGCTGCCTTGGCCACTGTTTGGCCACCGGGCTGCTTTGGCCACCGCTTGGCCACCGCTTTGCTACCAGGCTGCCTTGGCCACGCTCACGCATTGCCTTGGCGTTTGGCACCATCGGGCTTTAATATTCCGTTATTAGGCAATTTCCTACTAAATAAAACCCAAAATACCACTCGAGCAATGAAAGCCTAGATTAAGTATCGTTAGTCTTTAACCGATTAGTTAGAATAGCCTAATGCCCATTTAGCCTAATCACTTCTCCCTAACCCTAGATGGACCATTTTACCCTTTTTGTCTTTATCCATTGGACGATAAAAGCTAGGGTAATATTTATCCGTTGGACAATAGCGTTAGGATTTCCTTTACCCGTTGGTCAATAGGTAAACCTTGGTTAATCTTCCTAAGTACGAGATTAGATTAGCTTAGTGCTTAATTACAAATATTAGACTTTCTAGCATTAACCGTTGGATAATAACCGTTAGGAGTTTTATTAACCATTGGACGATAGACTAGAATCCTAGCCACTATTACCCATTGGTTATTAACCATTAGAGAAACTATTATCCATTGGATAATAGTTAGTCTTGACAATCATGTACTTGTTTGATTTAAATATTAGATTTGGCATGTGTGATAATCCATTAAACTAAGATTAGTTCATTAGTATATTAGGTTAGTACTTAGTACTTTGGATGAAGTAGAATACTTAATTAGATATTGTCATGTGGTATATCTAGCCTAGATTGTGTGTACTTACTTGTATATATATTATATGTGTACTTGTATGTATATATATATATATATATATGTATATATATATATATATAATATTGAATTATGCATGTGTGCATTAGAATATTTTAATTAGAAAATCTAATTTACTTGAAAATGTGGATTTTATTAAAGACCCAAAGTACATATACATATATTAGTATATTGTATGTCTTCCATGCAAGTACAAGTGGGAGAGAGAGAGAGAGAGGGAGAGAGATCCGAGAGAGATTGGGTGAGAGAGAGAGAGAGAGAGAAGGAGGGAGAGAGAGAAAGAGAAGGAAAAAGGGAGAGAGAATTGTATCTTGATCTCCTTGATCATCTTGATGTACCATTGCTTGATTTCTTGGTGATTTCCTTCCTAGCAATCTATGACCTAATTGTCCTAAATTCATTTTTTATTGGAGAAATCTTGTACAAACCCTTGCTAGCCAAAATCCTTACTCTTCCAATCCAAATCCTTGTCCTTCCATATCTATTATATATATAGTTATATTTATATATTGTGTACCAATGTACCAAGGAGGAGAGAGAGAGAGAGAGGAGGAGAGAGAGGCCGAGAGAGAGATTGAGAGAGAGAGAGAGAGATCGGATGGAGAGAGAGAGAGTGTGTGATGTGTGTGCAAGTTGATTGACCTATCTTAGATCACCCTTGTCCTTCTTTGACATGCTTTCAAAGTGAAAGCATGGCCAAGGACAATCAAATCTAGTCCTTCTTGTACAAACCCTAATTTTATACTTGAATCGAATCCCATTTGCTTGCCTAGTCTTCCATAATCCAATCCAAAGGACACATCCTAGCCTTGCATGCCTAGTTTTTAGGTTATTTCTTGCAAGCAAACTTGATTTGCTTGAATTAAAACTTGGAGGAAAGAGAGAGAGAGAGTGGCCGGCCTAGGGAGAGAGAGAAGGAGAGCTTGCCTATAAATACCAAGCCATTTGGTGCTTTGAACTCACACCTCAAACCATTCTCCAACTTCTCTCCTTGAAAGCATAAGAGTTCTTAGTGTTCTTGAGTAGTTCTAGCTTGTTCTTGAGTTTTCTTTTCATCTCCGCCACTAAACCACCATACGACCACCACCTCGATCCTAAAGTAGTAGTAGTATAGGTTAAGATCTAGTTTCGAGAGAAACCTTTCTCTTTCGAAGCTATCGGAAGCTTATCATAAGCCGTTACTCCGTTCGTTTACCGACTTTCTTCCCGTCGATCTTTTCGTAGTCTTCCTACCGCCAAGAAGAAAGGTAGATTTTTCCGATCTACTCTTCCTAAGTATACGTGATTTTATGTTAGTGTAAAGTTCTTCGAACCTACTTATCCTAAGTATAGTTTATGAGCATGATAGAAAAATATGTAGTATACTTGGATAAGTTGATCGTATGCTTTTATTTTACGTAGTTTACTTTGATCTTGAGAATAATTGAGTGCATGGTTTATAGAATCTTCCCAACTTGATTAACTCGTCAATAAACATATGTTGTTACGCTTTCGTTTAAAGATAAAGTGTTGTTTCAAAACAAAGTATTCGTATTTTGACCTTTTCAAGGATTGTGAACTTGATCGCATGATTGCTTACTTTACTTGTGGTTATGAACAAGCATGATTAAATAGAATTGGATGATCTTGCTAGTTTAGTTTCAAGATTACTTTAAAGTGATTCGTCCCGCCGCGGAGTCTATGCATGATTACGAGACACGACAACCGAGAAGTAGAAACATGACACCTAGGGTGTGGATAAAGGAAATAATTGGACTTGGTAAAAAGGATTTTGGAAACTACGTAATGGCCGGACTTGGTAGCCTTACATTGGTATGCGTTGCCAATGGAGTCAGACTTGGTAGCTTCATTTGGAGGTGAGTATGTGACACAATGTGCTGGACTTGGTAGCCATTGTGGCCAATAAGCCGGACTTGGTAGCTTATTGATCGTGTGCATAATGTGCCAGACTTGGTAGCCCATTGTGTAGATTGTTAAATGGAGCCGGACGTGGTAGCTTCATTGATTGATTGGGCTTGGTTATCCGCGGAGAGGAGCCAATGCAAGATTTGATAACGTGGCCGGACTTGGTAGCCCATTGTGTAGATTGTTAATAGAGCTTATCGGTTATGTGCGTTCACAATGTGCCGGACTTGGTAGCCATTGTGGCCAATGGGCCGGACTTGGTAGCTCATTGGTGTGTGCGTGTAATTTTTGGAAATGATAGATGAGACACAAAACGATGAGTCACGTAGGAGAAACACACGGAAACATGACACCAACGATAGATAGCGAATGCGGATGTGTCACTGTTGTTGTTATTGTTACATTAATGCATGTGCTGTTATGACTCTTTATGATATATGCATGACTTGCTATTTGTAAGTTAAGGGTTAGTGGGTTTTGGATTATTCTATTGAGCTTTCAAGCTCATGGTGTTGCTTTATGTGACCCTGACATATTATACTGGTGGCGACGCTGGTATAATGTGTCAGACTTGTTAGATGAACAAGGGGAGCTGTATACCTTGGAGGCCTTTGGAGCTGAGGAACTTGCTAGGATGGAAGAAGAGAAGGAGCTGTAGATAACCTTAGATATCCATCCCTTTTGTGTAATATAAGAACCCTTTAGGAGTTTATGATGTAATACAGAGCCAGACTCTCTTTTGTTGTTCAATAAAATGTTATTTAACGTACCCAAAATTCTGGGGCGTTACAGGGGCCAATACGATCCGCCACTAAGTTCCATGTGATTGACTCTGAGACGACTTACCAAGCCCTCCTCGGCAGGACCTGGATGCACCATTATGTTGCGGTTCCCTCCACATACCACCAATGCATGAAGGGAATATACAAGAATGGTCTAGTCACCATTGTCGGCTCTTAAAAGCCTTTCAAACCGGAAGAGTCTCACATGGCGAATGCCATATTTTACAACGACGCCAATGAGGAAGAACCCCCGGCTCCTCCTAGAGGCATCCCAATCCCCAAATGGGATGAGATCTCTAAGGAAGGCTCTCCATCCACCAGTAACCCCAATGAGAAAAAGCGGGCTAGAGATGTTATCTTGGCCAAGGCTCGAGCACCTGCGGAGGTCAACGTCGGCCCTAAAGTGGCGAAATACACGAGGCCAGATGGTAAAGAAGTCTACCACTTGTGAAGGTACGGGAAGCTGGCTCCCTAGCGGAATGTCACGAGGCCCTCGAGGATGAAGGGGACCTCGTGGAACACCTCACTCAATGCTGCTCATTGTCTAGTCTCACGCCAAAACAACCGAACAAGCCAAGGAAGAAGAAGAAGAAGATTAGTGAACCTCCCACAATCCAAAAGTTAACACCAGACGAAGGTTAGGAAGAGCAACCTCCAGCCCTCCAAGAAGTTGAGGTGGCTCCAAAGTGCTTACAAGATGGCCCTCGGCCTCAAAAGCAAGAATTAGAGGAAGTGAATCTGGCGCCAGTAGGCATGCCTCCAAAACCGATTTTTCTAGCCAAAGAACTTCCTGAAGAGAAAAAGAAGGCTCTAATTGCGCTCATTCGTGAGTACATTGACGTTTTTGCATGGAACTATGACGAAATGCCAGGATTGGACCCCCGAGTCACCACGCATAAACTCAATGTGCTGCCTTCGGCTCGTCCGGTGAAGCAAGGCGTCAGATTTTATAAGCCTGATGTGGAGTTAAAGATCAAGGATGAAGTGGTCAAACTCCTTAAAACCGGATTCATCAGGCCCATCCAACACCCCTCCTGGCTCTCCAGCATCGTCCCAGTGCTAAAGAAGAATGGGCAACTCCGCGTTTGTGTGGACTTTAGAGATTTGAACAAATCTTGCCCAAAGGATGAATTCCCTCTTCCTAGCATTGACGCACTTGTGGATTCCGCTTCCGGGCACCACATGTTCTCATTCATTGATAGATTCAGTGGCTATAACCAAATCAAGATGTCTCTTAACGATGCGCCTAAGACCTCCTTCCTGTTAGGATCGAATCACACACACACAAACGATATACGAGTTATAAACAGTAAAGAATCGACACTGAGATATACGTGGTTCCCCAAAACCGGGTACGTCCACGGGAGCGGAGAGAGAATTTTCTATTTATGATCACAGTACATAGGGATTTTGCAATAGAGAGTATATATAGCCGCTACTTCTATTTCAACCCTAATATTCTGTATCATACCGTGCCCCCAAACCTTTTGGGCCCAACCAACTAAATCTGCTCCGCTCTACTCCGCTTGGCACTAGCCTTTTACAAGAACTCCTTAGTACCTTTCATACACAACATATGAGCCACAAGTTCCAACAATCTCCACCTTGGCGAATTACCTCGCCCAATCAGAAGACAATCATCTTACTCCAACCAATTGGGGGGGGGGGGGGGACGCCTCCTTTATAGCACCTGGGGACATTAACCAAGTCCAAGCAATGCTTGAACTTGTCCGCGGTCACAGCCTTTGTCAACATGTCAGCTGCATTCTCAGAATTGTGCACCTTTTCCAATATCATATCACCCATAGCAATTAACTCTCTCACCTTGTGAAATCTCACGTCAATATGCTTGGTTCTCGCATGATACACCTGATGTTTTGCCAAATAAATGGCACTCTGACTATCACAATACAATTGCACTCCACCTTGATCTATGCCCAACTCCTTCACAAAACCCTTGAACCACAACGCTTCTTTCCCAGCATCAGTTACTGCCATGTACTCAGATTCAGTAGTAGATAGAACCACTAGAGGTTGTACCATGGATCTCCAACAAATCGGTCCGCCCACCAGTGTAAATACATACCCTGTCGTAGACCTCTTGTCGTCCAACCCTCCAGCATAATCCGCATCTTCATACCCCACAACTGAAATCTGATCCCGTTGCTTAGCAAACATAATCCCATGGTCTGCAGTACCTCTCAAGTATCTGAATATCCACTTGACCACTTTCCAGTGCTTTCTGCCTGGATTTGCCATGTACTTGCTCACTGTGCTGACTGCATGTGCCAGAACGGGTCTTGTACATACCATTCGCATAAGGCACGTTTGACATATCTTGAATCACTTCAGCTGACTCCGGACACTGTGCTGTAGACAACCTGAAATGACTTGCCAATGGAGTGCTGACCTGTTTAGCGTTAGCCATACTAAACCTCTCCAACACCTTCCCCACATAATCCTTCTGGGACAACCACAGCTTACCAACTGACCTATCCTTGCGAATCTCCATCCGAAGTATTTTCTTAGCAGCACCCAAATCCTTCATGTCAAATTCCTTTCCCAATAAGGCCTTCAACCTGTTTACTTCAACTATACTTTTCGCAGCAATAAGCATATCATTCACATAAAGTAACAGAAAAATATATGAACCATCATCAAGACTCTTTGTATAAACACAACAATCATACTCACAGCGTGTGAATCCAATCCGGATCATGAACGAAACAAACCTCTTATACCATTGTCTCGGAGACTGCTTCAACCCATATAGCGATTTCTTCAATCTATAAACCAGGTGCTCAATCTCTGGCTGCTTGAACCCCTCAGGCTGCTCCATGAATATAACTTCCTCCAAATCACCATGGAGAAAAGCTGTTTTCACATCCAGCTGCTCTAACTCCAGATCATAGCTAGCCACCAATGCCAAGATAATCCTAATTGAAGTATGCCTCACCACTGGAGAAAACACCTCATCATAATCAATCCCCTTCCTCTGTGAGTACCCCTTTGCAACTAATCGAGCCTTGAACCTCTCCCTATCCTTTTCTTACACAGCCTCTTTCCTCATGTATACCCATTTGCAACCCACTGTCTTCTTTCCCTCAGGCAATTCTGTCAACTCCCAAGTCTTATTCTTCTTCAATGATTCCATCTCCTCCACCATGGCTTCCATCCATCTGTTCCTTTCAGGACTAATGATAGCATCCTGAAAAGTAAACGGATCCCCACTAGTGGTTGACAGTGCATATGCAACCATGTCTTCAAACCCATACCTCTCCGGTGGTTTGATAGTGCGTCTGGGTCTCCCTGTGGCTATGCTCTCCTGCTGCTGCTACTGATCAACCTGTCCCACTAGCGGTGGAGTGCCAGTGTCACAAATTTTCAGTTCAATTTGTACACCCTATTGCTGTCTGCTGATAACTTCCCCAGTCTCGGTTTTTTGAACCCCCTGATGTGCCTCGACCATAGAAGCTTCATCAAATACCACATCCCTGCTGATCACCACTTTCTTTGATTCCGGATCCCAAAGCTTGTACCCCTTCACACCTTTCTCATTGCAGGGAGGTAATCCCGAACAGGTATAGAAAGTGTCCCGAACACGTGGTACGTGGGGCCCAGGATAAATATAGTCGGAGCATCCGCCGTGCAGTACGGTGAACTGCAATAAGGACCGGAGACACGGGAGGTCCCAGGTCCAAGATACCTGTAGACACCCTATTCTGGACTGTCCAGATTAGCTTATGTACGGTCTTTGGATTCCCCAATGATGATTAAAGGTCGAGAACATCCAAGGTTGATGGTGTGTTTGAGCTTTGAGCGTTCCGAACCTCGTTCAAACACTTTCAAAGCCCTTTTCAAACCCTTCCAGCCAGAACCAAATGGCCTCAGCAAAACCCTGCTCTGGCACGCTGGTGATCAACTGACGCACGCTGGTGCAGTGCCACGTGTCAGTCATCAAGCCTGGGACCAGATTTCACTAGCGCACGCCATCTCCTTAGTGGCGCACGCCATTTGTCCCCAGTCCAGTCACCTTTTTGGCAACCACTTGCCCGAGACTTTTGTGGCCACCCTGACGTGAGCCACAATTCTACTGATGATTATATCGTCCAGAACGGTCTCCCTCTCTCTCCTACACCCTCCATCAACTAGTCCCATGCATTAAATGCATGGGAGGCTCCCCTCTTTCTTGGAGCCCAAACAAGCCTTAAGGCTCAACTGATCTCAGTCTGCCCTTGGCCTATATATACTCCCCTTGCATTTATTTGCAAGGGGTCAAGCACATTGAAAGCTTAAGGCTCTCCCTCTCTCTCTCTCTCTCCTTTTCCTTGTCTTCCTCTCTCATCCATAGGGTGTAAAGGCAAGGGAATACCAGTTCACTGATCATATTACCCACACCATTCACTCTTCATCATCAAAACCCCCAAGCTCAAGCTCAATCATCCATCAACCTCAATCCAAAGGTATATCACCTTTTATTCTGGGAACTGTTTCGACCCCTGAGGGGAGTTAGCAGAGCCCAGGCTAGTAATCAATGCCACGCCTGACCTCAAAGCTAGCAAATAAGCAATGTCATAGGAGGCAAAGTGGCGCACGCCAGTCCTCCCAAGCCATACGCCAGTCATGGCTGCATGGCAAGACTGGTGTGGGGACCGCCAATCACCCTCATTTTACTTTCTTTTCATTCTGATCACCTTTTAGCATGCTAAAAACCAGTTTACAGCTTTCCATATTTTAGAACTGTATAGTTGGTTGTTTGTTAGTACTGTTCAGTAAGGCCCCTGGGATCCTTCTGGTCCTGTTCCAGAACCCAGATGAGGCAAAGCCAAGCACTGGACCAAAAGAGCAATTGGCGCGCGGCACCACCTGACCTGCGTGCGCCAGTTGTTCCAAGTTCCAGTATCTGGCCCTTGCTTCCTAGCTCAGTTCAGGCCTTTGCTTGATCCCCACTCTGTTTATGGGGTGTTCAATCTGTTTATTTCTGTTTGATTTGTTGCTGTACTCTGTAACCATATATATGCTGCTATATCAACTGCGTGGTTTGTCCTGGGTGTGCACTGGTCCATTCCAGAGCCCAGAGGATTGAGTTCAGAAGCTGTGGGTTTAGGCTCACCAGCGCACGCCAGTGGTAGTGTGGCGCACGGAGGTTCCTTCTGTATGCAATGGTACGGCCAGTGCATACAGGTTCGTTCCTACGTGCACCATCCCGGACCAGTGTATGCCAGTTTGTCTAAAATGCTCACAGAAGCGCTTGTTCTCAATCTATTATATATTGTTCATAAATCATTCACCATACATCACATGTTGCCATGTAAATATAACTTGCTATTTGTTAATCCCCATTAACTGTTCCCCCGCCCTAACTGGCTAATAAATGATTAAAAGAGAGAAAAATGCAAATGTTTTACAAAATGCCTAAGTAGAGACCGATCTTTGGATTAGGCGAGAGGGGTGCCATAAAACCCTTCCCCTCTCGTAACCTGGCTCCCGAACCTCAGATATCGAAGGTGACGACGGTCCAGTCTACAAGCCTTTTCTTTCAAATCAAACAAACGTAAACAAAAACGTTTTCAAATCGGTTTCTCGGTGTTGTCCGCAAAACCTAGGTGGCGACTCTCTCAAAATAGCACTTCGTCATGCTTTCAAACAAAAGGGCGCAAACCGAACTTTTCGCAAACCGAAAATGCGAGATTTTTAAGGGCGTGTGCCCACAATACCCGAGCAGGGGTATGGTCCAAAGAGCAAGGGAAGTTGTTGGACCAGTCGCATGGTAAAACGACCAATGATATGAGAGGTCATTGGTCCAAATAGTCTGTTCGGCAACGAGAGGCCCGAACAGGAGCAGCGTTCTGGAAGAGATGCCAGAAGACGCTCCAGAGGGGTCCAGAAGTGGCAAATACTCAGTAAGGAAACAATATCTGGAGAAGATACCCAACGGGAATGGGATGAACGGCCAGTTATGGGAAGAATTCCTAAATGGTCTATAAGGTAACATGTAGTTAAGGGAACGAGAATCCCTGATATTCTAGGTTCCTTATACGAGAAAGAAAACCTTGGGCAACGAGATGGCTTGGGCAGCAAGCATAAATGGATCTATAAATATGAGGTAAACCTAGAGGTAAAGGTACGCAATTCTTGGCTATATATTCCAATACCTACTGAGAATTAGGGTTTTTTGACTAGTACGAGACACTAACTTTGGCATCGGAGGGCCTTTGCCACGAGAAGGCAAAGGTGCGCTCACCCTTTGTCTGTTTTATAGGTTCGACTCCTTCGGTGTGCTAGGGTTCCGGCGAGGGGTGCAAAGTAGCCGTTACGATTTGGTGTGATTCAAAGGCTCTTTTGTTTTCCTGCACTTACACTCATACCCAAGAAAGATACACTGTTTGGATTTTGCATCAAGCTTCCACCTCTTATCACCAGGAACATGGGTATAGGCTGGACAACCAAAGATCTTCATACCTGAGTAATCTACCTCTTTCTCTGTCCAGACCTCCTGTGCTACCTTACTACCCAGAGCAGTACTCGTCGACCTGTTTATAATAAAAACTGTCATACTCACTGCTTTTGCCCAGAAGTTCTTTGGAAGCCCTTCATTCAACCTGATACCCTGTGCCCTTTCTGCTATAGTTCTGTTCATTCTCTCTGCCACCCATTCTGCTGTGGTGTCTTCCTAACAGTCCAGTGCTGCTGAATACCATGCTCGTCATAAAACTTCAGAAAAGGCCCATACTTGTACTCTTTCCCATTACCTGTTCTGAGTCATTTAATGCTTCTCCTTGTTTGATTCTCTACTTCAGCTTTCCACACTCTAAATTTCTCAAAAACCTCAGACTTGTGCCACATGAAGTACACCCAAACTTTCCTCAAAAAATCATCGATAAAGGTCACGAAATACAGAGATCCAGCTTTCGAAGCTACCCTCACTGGCCCCCAAACATCAGAATGCACATAGTCAAGTATTCCCTTAGTTTTGTTCACTACACGCTTAAACTGCACCTTACACTGTTTTCCCATAACATAGAACTTGCAGAAATCAAGTTTGCACGATTTCACCCCTCTCAATAGGTTCCTTTTATGTAATTCCAGCATCCCACGTTCCCCCATATGCCCCAACCGCATATGCCACAACAAGGTATCATCAGTTTCCTCAGCTGTAGTGGCAGCAGCTCCACCTACAACTGTACTCCCTATCAAACGATAAATATTTCCACCAACCTTAGAACCTTTCATAATCACCAAAGCACCCTTCGTTACCCTCATGACTCCACCACCTGTTTTATACTCACAGCCATTAGAGTCTAAGGTTCCCAACGAAATCAGATTTTTCCTTAAACCTGGAACATGCCTAACATCACCAAGGGTTCTCACAACACCATCAAACATCCTAATCTTCATTGTGCCTATTCCAATGACATTACATGATGCATCATTACCCATTAGAATAGTACCACAATTCACTAACCGGTACGTGTCGAACCACTCCCTGTTAGGCGACATGTGAAAAGAACATGCTGAGTCCAGAATCCATGAGTCTTCCACGTGTTCTACGTTCACTGAAACCGACAACATATCACCATCACAATCATCCGATGACTCCTCCACAACGTTTGCAGATTTCGATGGTCCAGTATTCTTCCATGTTCCCTTTCCCCCATTCTTACTTCCTGTACGGACAGTCTTTCTTAAAGTGTCTTATTTCGTGGCACTTGTAGCACTTGAACTCCTTTGGCTCGGGAGTCTTGCCCCTTGACCTCGACTTCCTTTGCGCTCCTGTTTTTCCCCTTTTCGATTTTCTGCCACGTTCCTCTCCCCCTTTTGCCACCAGCCCTTCACCCGAAATACCCTCGGTCTGTTGCCTGCGCTGATTGTACGCAAGTAGGGCTGCCGTGACTTCCTCCAATTCTTGGGTTTTTTTCCCCCAGAGTAGGGTTGTAAAAAGAGTCTCCATAGAACCTGGTAGGGAACACAGCAACATCAGTGCTTGATCTTCCTCGTCAAACTTCACGTCAATCCTTAGCAGATCGCTAATAATCTGATTGAAACGTATTAATATGTTGAATAAGGTCGGAACCCTCGATCATCTTTAACCCAAACAGTTTTTGCTTCAGGAACAGTTTATTTGTCAACGACCTTGACATGGCCTCCAGCTTAGTCCAAACACCAGCCGGCGATTCATCACCAATCACGTGATACATAACCTCATCTGCAAGACACAAACGAATAGTACTCACCACCTTCATCTGGAGTTCTTCCCAGTCATCATCCGATATGGCCTCTAGTTTCTTCTTCAATGCCTTCACCAATCCCTGCTGCACCAACAGATCCTTTACCCTCTATTGCCATAGTCCGAAATTCCCAGTCCCGTCGAACTTCATCACATCAAACTTTATAACAGACGGACTCGAAGCCATCGTTCTTCGCGTGTTCAATCAGACCCGAGCTCTGATACCACTTTGTTAGGATCGAATCACACACACACAAACGATATACGAGTATAAACAGTAAAGAATCGACACATAGATATACGTGGTTCCCCAAAATCGGCTACGTCCATGGGAGCGGAGAGAGAATCTTCTATTGATGATCCGTTGGGTAATATATGTACCAATGTACATATATAAAATTTTATTTTTGGCCTTTTACGAGAACTCCTTAGTACCTCTCATACACAACATATGAGCCACAAGTTCCAACACTTCCGAACTCCCAATGGCAATTTTTTCTACACCGTTATGCCATTCGGCTTGAAGAATGCAGGAGCCACGTACCAGCGGGCAATGACCGCCATCTTCCACGATATGTTCCATGACATACTCGAGTTCTATATAGACGATCTAGTAGTCAAGTTCAAAGAACAGGAGACCCATTTGGAGGACCTCTGAAGAGTATTTGAGAGATGCAAAAGGTATCGGCTGCGGATGAACCCGCTGAAATGCGCATTTCGGCGTCACACCCGGCAAGTTCCGTGGCTACATTGTCCACCACCATGGGATTGATCCAGATCCGGCCAAAGTCGTGGCAATCCAGGAAATGCCCCGGCCCGCTAATGTGGATGAACTCCGAACATTCTTGGGGTGCACATCTTATTTACGGAGGTTCATCCCCGCTATGGCTGAAATCACCCAACCGTTCAGCAATTTGATTAAGAAGGACGCTAAATTTATCTGGACGGAGGAACACAACAAAGCATTTAAGGCTATCAAAGCAGCGTTAGTCTCACCACTCACAATGACTCCTCCTCAACAAGGAAAGCCCCTCCTCCTGTACATCACGTCCACTCCCCGCTCCATAGGGGCTCTCTAGGCTCAAGAGATAGATAGGACCGAAAGGCCGGTTTATTACATAAGCAGGGTCGGGTCATACAAGGGGCCGAATCGCTATACTCACCGATAGAGCGCCACTGCCTCGCTCTCGTATTCGCAGCACAGAAACTCCGTCACTATCTCCTTTCATACCCTCTCCACCTTATCACCAAATGTAATCCAATCCGGTACCTCCTCAACCGCCTAGCTCTGGCTGGTCAACCGGCTTGATGGTTGCTTTCTTTGGCGGAGTATGAGATCATTTGTAAAGCCCCTCGGGAGATAAAAAGCCAAGCTCTGGCCGACCTCCTGGCTCACTTTCCAAGTGGCCAATACGAACCCCCGTCCGAAAATTTGCCAGGAGATGAGTTCCAAGCAGCTCAAGCGGAGGTGAGAGAGTGGAGCCTAAGTTTTGATGGATCATCCATGGCTAAAGGTGGAGGCACTGGAATAGTTCTAACGGCCCCCAGTTGAGGAAAGATCAACCTCTCCTACAAACTCGACTTTCATTGTTCCAACAATGAAGCCGAGTACGAAGCGCTCATCCTCGGCCTCATGGCTGCCTTGAATTGTGGCATAACCCTCCTATGCATCAAAGGGGACTCCAAACTAGTCGTCCGGCAAACGAACGGCGAGTAAGCAATTAGAGAACCTCCACTTGATTCTTACAGAACCATTGTGCAAAGATTAACAAGCAAATTTGACTCCCTCTGCTTGGAACGTGCACCCCGCTCGGAGAATCGTCATGCTGACGCTCTCGCGACCCTTGCCTCCAAGGTGGAAGTCTCGGAAGTGCTAACCAAAATCAAAATTCTCAAGAGGAGCGTGCCTTGCTCCGTAGCAGCGATCCTCCCCGAAGAAGCAATTGAAGATTGGAGAACCCCCATCTCCAACGAATTAAAGAGTCCCTCCGTCACCATAACCCTCAGCAATTTGAAACATTTCACCATCTATCAAGGAGTCCTATTTTATAGGGGCTCCAGAGGATTGTTAGCGCGTTGCATTGGGGAGGAAGAAGCCAAGATCAAAGTCCAGGAAGTCCATGAGCAATCATGTGGAACCGGAGACATAAGCCTTTACAGGCGCCTCCAATGCCAAGGGTACTATTGGCCCACTATGGCGACGGATGCGGCGGAGTTGCAGAGTAAATGTCCCAAATGTAGAGAAACTCCCTCCAAGGCAGAATGCAATTTCATTGGAGTATACACTGATTGGAGGAAACCCTACATCGATTTTCTGACCGATGGTACCTTACCTCCTGATCAAGTTGACATGGCGATGGTCAAGAAACGAGCTCCAAAGTTCTTCATTCACAACGGAGAACTCTTTCAAAGAAGTTTTGAAGGCAAACCTTTAAAGTGCTTGACAGGCCTTGAAACTTCCAAAGCGTTAGAAATCGCACATGAGGCCGAACACCAAGGAGGAGCCAAGCTGTTCCAACACCTACTCCATGTAGGTTATTATTGGCCCACCATGAAAGAGGATGCTAAAAACCATGTCAAAAGGTGTGAACTGTGCCAAGTTCACGACGATATGATTCACAGCCCCACCGTTGACCTCTGAGCTATCGCAACCTCATGGCCATTCCATACTTGGGGAATGGATTTGATCGGACCAATTAATCCTCCGTCCAGAGGGAACATTTGGATACTCACCGCCACGGAGCTCTATACAAAATGGGTAGAGGCTGTTCCTCTCAAAAGAGCAATCGGGGCAGCCGTTTCCAACTTCATTCGAGAGTAGTTCATATGCCGATTTGGAATTCCCAAAGTCATCCTCTCTGACAATGGCACACCCTTTGTCAACCGCCAAATTGGGCAACTCTTGTTCTCTTATAACGTCACTCACCACAAGTCCACGGCCTATTATCCCAAAGGAAACGGGCAAGCGGAGGCGACTAACAAGACTCTCCTCGAGATATTGAGCCGAACGTTAGAGGATCACCAGAAGAATTGGGCACATGCCTTGCGCATGGCTCTCTGGGCTTATCGAACCTCCAAGAGAAGACCTACCCAGATGACCCCCTTCTCCTTGGTTTACGGGGCTGAAGCGGTCCTCCCCCTAGAAATTGCAATGCCGTCGGCACGGGTGGCATTACAAAGTGAGGTCCTCCATGACGCAAGACCAAGTGAGTTGGAAGCATTGGATGAACGAAGGGATCGGGCGCAGGCTATCCTCCGCATCTACCAGCGGAGGATAGCTCGAGCCTACGATGCCTTGGTTAGGCCGCGACAATTCGTGGAGGGAGACTTGGTTTTGAAGGCAGCACCTCATGTCATGAAAGGGAAGTCAGCCTCCAAATTCGCCCCGAAGTGGGAAGGACCTTTCGTGGTGAAAGAAGCAAAGGAGAATGGATACTACCGACTCTCGAAGCAGGACTCTGTCGTCTTCCTCGCACCCATCAACGCAAATTGGTTGAAAGCATGCCACCCCTAGCATATGTTCCTCCTTTATTATGCAAGCTTTTATTTGGTGTAATCAAAGAAGTTCTAATTCTTAAGAGCTCCATTTTATGATTGCCCTACGAGTTAGTCATATGATGAAACTCCACAAGAAGGCGAACACTATGTATTGTACCTCCTGGTTAGGAGCTTATCAAATTATGAGTTCAATCCTCCATGTCTTACGTCTTCTTCCATGCTTATGTATTGTACCTCTTTGATTAGGAGCCTTATCAATACGAGTTCATTCCTCCACATTTTAAGGCTTTCTCCACGTTTGTTTGTTGCTATAGAAAGACAAGAAGAAAAGGATCCTCCAAACTCAAAATTCAGCAAGCTAGACTAAAAAAAGAAAAAATGATAAGTCATGTCCATGAAATGACAACTCTCTTATAAATGTTAAAGACTCATCCTTCAGACCGTTAAACACAAGGGATCCTTGCGCTTATAGGCCTAACTTGGATTCTTCCATTTCCCGAATTAGTCCTATGGTCATAGGCCTGGTCCAGATTCTCCCTACTTCCCGGCTTCACTCGCCCCTTCTTCATGAAAATGATACACCTAGCCCCGAACCCCCACTTAAATTCGGGATGATCCATCTAAATCCATATCTCACCTCAAGCCATGAAACGTCAACTCTCAAAGATTCTCCAAATCCCTTTAAAAATGACCAAAACCTTCATACCATGGCAAATACAAGAAACACCAACGTCAACATTTGAGTTGACAGATACTCTCCTTCTCCTCACACTCTTTGTGCTTGCCCCCATTTTCCTTGACCATGGCTCCTCAATCACCGATCACAAGGTACCTCCACTGTCCGGCACTTTCCCAAGCCGAGCCCAACTCTCCAGTGTGGAACTACCTCCCGCGGATGAGGCGCCTCCCAGGCACAGGGGATACACAATTTCTCCTACTGAGGGAGGGAGTTCAATCCCCACCAGATTGGTTTATAAAAGGAGGTGTACCATAAAATCTGGTGGAGGAATACAACCACATGGCATCATTTGGTCAAGCCTCTTTCACTAAAGAACTCATCCAAGCATGGGATTCGCTCCTGCTGCGTCACCTCCAATTTCACCGGTTACCGAACGACCTCCCGACGCATATTCACCAACTCCGAAAGGGTACAGAACTAATCCTCTCATTCGGCGTGCACCACGCCAAGTTTATTTTGGCGCGCGGCTTTGGTCAATTGAGAATCACAGCCGAACAACTGATAATGTACGACCAACCGTCGTACCATCTCTCCGTTGCAACTTTCGATGCCCTCGACCAATCCCAAGACCTCGGACCAGCCTTCCTACCCACTGCAGAAGAGGAAGACCCTATATTTGGCAACAACGCGCCAAGAACCTCCACCCGCCGCCCTGTAACGATTCTATGGTGGAATTGTAAGGGACCCACCCGCATGAGCTTTTACAAGTATTTTCTCGACACCGCTACGCTGCACCAGCCAAATTTGGTAGTGGTTTCCAACACATGGATCGGCCGGGCTCTCGCCAAGAGAATGAGCCTAACTATTGGATTTGCCAATTCCGCCGTGGTATATCCCTTTATCCCCTACTCGTTGGGCGGGACATGGATACTATGGAATAATGAACTTCCCTGCACTATCTTGGGCACCTACCACAACGAGATTACTGCGCTGGTAGACGTGCCGTCTATGTAGGAGCATCACTGGATGTTCAAGTCCTTCCAACAATTCATCGGCAAATTACCCTCTTACCACATAAAAAGGTTGGGGGCTTAGCTTTTTTGTTTAGGCTCTCTCCACTGTGATCGCCGTCGAGCATAATTTCACTCCATGTTTGATTATCGTACTAAAAAAAAAAACAACTTTCTTCTCCTTATCATATCGCCACAACGCCATGTATCTCCTCCCACTCGGTCGCCCATTGAGATATTGTCCACCAATACTCTCAGCCACCACGCTAGGGCTTCGCAAGCCTAGCCTAATCGGGGGCTTGTTGATCATCCCTTCCAGCGCCTGGCCAACCTGCCTAGCACGGGTTGACTGCCAAAGCGCCGCCGAACTCCATACATGAATCACCATTGAAAATGAAACGCCGCCAAGTATCGCCTCACTCGATCGCCCATTGAGATATTGTCTACCAATATCCTTAGCCACCGCGCCGTGGGAGTCACAAGCCTAGCCTCATCGGGGGTTTGTTGACCATCCCATCCACCATCCTGGGCTTGGCCAACCTGCGTGCTTAGCACCGGTTGACAGCCAACGCACCACAGGATCATCTTCATCCATGAATCGTCATTGAAATCATAACGATATCGAGCGTCGCCTTATTTTTAATCGCCAACAGAGACATCGCCCGCAATCATACAATCTCCCCCCCTCCCGCATGCCTCGATGCTCTCATTTCGCCTAATAAAAAAAAAGAAGGGAAGACACACCTCCCTCCTAGAACAATCTGGTAGATACGCCCTCCGCCTAAAAGCAACGCCCTCTTACACGTTCAAAATAGTCATGCAATTCTTTCGAAAAAAATCTTTTATGCAGTTTGGCGAAACGACAACCACAGGCAAAACGACAAATATAAACGAGAGATTGCAAGACAAAGATACTCCATACATTCATTACCAAAAGTCTATTACAGAATAGCAAGGGGAAGCACAAAAAAGAAAGGCACACTACCAAAGGATTCTCCCTCCAAACTTTTCTTTTGCTACCAAAAGTCCGCTACATATGAAGATCATTACTAACATTGATAATGCTCATAAAACATGACATTTCAAGACATTATAAAAGAAATGAGCATCAACAAAACAAAAGTGAACCACTCGGCACCCAATCTTCCTTCACTGCCACAGCCCTTGACCGGCATGACTAGCCATATCAAACCCTCCTGAGCCGGCACTATCGCGCTTGGCTACCTCGCCTTCCAGCTTTTCCTTCTTTCTCCTCAACCGTGCTGCCGTCGCTTCAACCTCCTCCAATTCTATATTTACCTTCTCCAATCGATCCCGCCAAGACGGGAGCTCAAGAAGGAAAGCCATCTGATCTATTCTCTTACGAAGCCAATCAATCTCTAATTGATAACTCCCCAACGCAACCAGACCACCATACACAGATGCAAACTCCTCAGGCGTAGCTTCGGGCAGACTAACATCCTCCAGTAATTTCACAAATGATACCAAGGAAATTAGTGCCAACCTCCGAGCAAAGGTACTCATGTTGACAAGCTGAACGAAAGTACTGGGCAACTGAAAAAAGATGTCGGACAATAAAGGCCGATGCTCCTCTCGAGCCTCGGCAAACAACACACTAAGCTCTAGCATCACCGTCTCCTTCGTCTCTAAAGTCACAATGACCCTCCCATCGGGATAGCGAGTTATCATAAAGTTACCCTCTTTCCACCAACGACGACTGCTACGCAGTCTTCCTTTTTTTACCCCCTCTTGCAAGCTCGTTGAATTCGGCACAAGTAACTCGCCACCGCCGCCTTCCTCCACATGGTTGAATCCTTCCTGATCCTCCGTTAAACCAGCCTCCTCCTTACCTTCCTCCTCATCCCTCTGCTCCTCGCCTTGGTCATCATCTCCACTCCCCTCTTCCTCTTCTTCCCCTTCCATTTCTCCCTCTTTTTCCTCCTCACTCTGCACCACATCTGCCGAACGCATCTGGCGGAGGGATTTACCCTTCCACGGATGAGAAACTCCCCCGGAAGACAACCCCACATCCGCCCAGATATCGTTCACAACTACGCCTACCGCCGCATTTTGATCGAAAGTACCTATCGCCTCCAAAGAATCCAACAGCACCTCCAAGCCTCCTCCAGTCGCCGCTCCTGAGATCTCTACTCGTGGTGTTTTCATCACCTCTCCCACAACATCTAGTTGAATCACTTTTGAGCTCTCCTCCCCACCCTACCCCAGATGAAGCACTCTCCCGGAAGACACTCCCTCATCCCCCCAGATATCATCCATACCTCCTCTCGCCGCCGTATGTTGGTTTAAAGTACCTATCACCTCTAGAGAATTAGAAGGCGCCTCCGAACCTCCTCTAGTCTCCACCTCCGAGACCTCCCCTCGTGGTGTTCTTACCGCCTCCTCCACACCACCTGGTTGAACCGCTTTAGAGTTCTCCTGATTTCCCTTGGAAGTCCATAAAAAAAGAGCAACCACAGCATTATTTCTCTAGCGATTTAGCAAGAAATAAATAAATAAAAATTCAAGACACGAGAAAGCAACAAATCCCAACCTTTCTTCGTTTGCCGGACGTGGCCACCTCCACAGCATCTTTCGCAGGCCTCTTTGAAGTATGTTTGCTACTCGGTCGTACTCCCTCTACCCGGCCCTCTCCATCCCGGTCACTCAGAGATACACTACTACCAACATCCTTCTCCAAAATGCCATGTGTATTTTTGAGATGCTCTCTCACCCTCCCCAATACTTCCTCCTTAATATACAGTGAGCGGGCCCCAAACAATGCAAGGACCGGATCCTTCACCTTCGGAAGACTTAACTCACCATCTTGGCTCATTACATCCTCCACTTCCAAAGCTGTAGGAACACCTTTCACATACTTCAGGAAGCGTACCACATTATCCCTCCAATATTTCCTATAGAGTTTCGTACATCCTCCCATCCTTTTAGCTCCGGGCAACGTGATCGTATTCATTGACCTAAGCTCCGCTGGGAAGGTCGATTTCAGGAACCTTTTCCAGACATCTCCCACAACCCCCGATGGCAGCAACGGTTTTGGCACCCCCTGATCAAACCCGAATTGGTGTGCAACCCTCATTGGATGGTAAGTCACAGAACCATACTTCCCATTCACAAAACATGGTAACTCCCCCCTCATCATACAACTCATCCTAAAAAGCTCCGCTGTGGATGCATCATCTTTATTCGCAAAGGCCACCACATCCTCCTCCGAATACATGTTAAAAGGAAACACCCCCTTCGGCGTGTTCATATACGGTCAGGCGACAAATTCTCCCTCAACATCAAGAACATCGACAATACTACCCCGCACATCCCAGACACCACTTCCTGACCATCTCGCCGACTGACATACATTCCGACACGGTTCCCCCTTTCCTTCACCATCATCCGCCCCAAAACTATTCGGTTCCGGCGCAACCCTAAGAAACCGTTCAAACAAGAACATGTGCAGAAAGTTGGTGGCCACATAAATTGGCAAGTCATACCTCCCACAAGAACGTCGCGCCACTTCGGGAAGAATGTCTAATCTTTTGAACAAAGTCCCCAAAAACAACGAGGCCAACGGTACGGACTCCCAGGAGGCAAGGATCGCCGTAAGCTCAAGCAATGTCGTATCAACACCATCCTTGGGAGGACCAGGAAAAATATACCAAGTTAGCCAATAGGCTAGGAATGCAGCCAAATGCACCGGTTCTTTCAATCCCGGTCCATCGGTTACTACATGAGCTTCTTCCCCGGCCTTTGACGCACCCATATCCTTATACCAATATCGTGCCCATTCGGTAAAAGTATTTTTCACTCCGCTGTGACCCTTCTTCACTTCACTTTGATCCTTTTTCACTCCATTGAGACCCTTCTCCAGGTGAATGGATTTCCGTAGCGCATCGACCACACCTTGCTGTGAAGGAGAAAGTCTCCCGGAGGACGGGTCAACTTTTCCTAACATAGGCAACCTGAGCAGGCAGCCCACATCCTCCAAAGTGGGTCCAATCTCACCCCAAGCTACCGGAAGAGTATGAGAATCGGAACTCCATCGGGACACCACAACGTCCATCCACTTTCGCTCCCGCAGAATCACCAATCGCAAACTGTTCACCACGGCACAATGGACATCGGCTTTTCGTAATAAATCCACGAAATTGGCATTCCCCAAAATACCATCCGCCCAAATTGCAAACGCGGTAAGAAGAACAACATAATTCTTGTAAGCAGACAACAGTGTGGAAACTCACCACGCTCAACTTGAAACCTCAAAACTGACTTCGGAGAAATAAAATAGCCCTCCTCCACCACAATCTCCTTGTACCCTAACAACGGCTTATCAACCATTTTCTACCTCTGTTAGATGGTCTAAAAGATTGGGGAAAATAATATTGTTGTGGTGTAGGTGAAATAAACTGAGGGACACCAGGAACACCAAAAGTAGACTGAAGAACACCAAAACCAGAAGATTGAGATGAACTGATAGGTGATTGTGAGACAAAATTTCCAGTATTGATAGTTTCTGTGGAAATGCCATGTTTTGTAGTTGAATTTCCAGTATTGCTATGAGCAGCAACAAGAATAGTGTTCAGACGTTTTGATTCAGAATTCATCATAAGTTCATCAAAGCACACATTGTGACCTCAAGTGCGTACAGCCCTAACAACAAACCTAAGTCCATTAAACACCTTAGGTTGCCCATGTAATATTCGAAAAACAAGTTCATCATCTTCTATTGGACTACCAGCATCAGCTAATTTTTGGGCTAAGTCCTTAATATGATCAATATAGGCATCAACAACAGATGTTTTGGACACATTATACAACTGATCCCTAAGTCTTGAACATGAGTATCAGTTAATAAATTGTAGCACCTGATTGGCAAGAACATACGACAGGGTAGATTGAGAGAGCGAAGCAGCTAAACATGATCGAAGTTGAGAATCAATCAATCGCCATAGAGAGAAAGCAGAATTTGGAATTGATGCACCTTGTTCATCACAAATCTGAGATGGTAGTGGAGGTATTGATCCATCAAGATACCTGAGAAAACCATTTGCTTCCATTATACTTTCAACTTTTCAACTAGAACTCTCCAAAGCAAATAGTTTGAACCATCCAATTTGATATTGACAAGTGAATGGAAGTTAGAGACCAGAAATGCCAGAGAAGAAGGTAACGTAATAGCGAGGGAAGAAGATCTAGTTGGAGGCGTCGAGTTGGAAGCCATGATTTTGCCTTAATTTTAGAAATCAAAGTGGAAGATCTTTACGATCGAAGGACTTTTGTCTCTATACTATCTCTGATACCATATGGAAAAACAAGAAATCAACGGAATATGCTCAAGGAGAGAGTCAGAAAAGAGAAGAGAGAAATCATCATTCATTTCCATTTTTCTATTGTGACTACAATGAGAGAGCACCGGTTCTTATATCAGTTTTGCACGATGTCTAACAAACTCAGATACAGCTGGCACAGATACAACCGACATACTAAGCTCCATTAACTAACTAACCAACACACTAATACACCAGCTAGTTAATCCTAACTAACTCCGACCGCATCAGCTTTAATGAATTCTCTTGACAGCCGCCACCTAGGCTGCCTTTTAAAACACTGCTCTCTTGCAATTTCAGGGGAACTTTATCTTTATGCTTAAAAATTTAGAATGCTTCAAATGGGTGAGATAGAGTTCCTGCAGAATGGGTGCACCATGTTTAAGTGGCGACAGGTTCATAATTCGTTTGTTGCCTTTGGGAGAGGAGTTGTCTAGAAGGTCACAACTATTGACCCAATTTGCTTCGGGGTGCTATTTTTGTTGGTTTGAGGAGGCGTTTGGAAGAAGGAGCGTGAATTGATGAGGGGAAATAAGGGGAGGGTAGTTTGGAAATAGGAAATGTCCACAAACAGCTTCATCTTTCAATAGTAGTATAGTATAGATAGGAGGTCGTCCATAGAGTATATACATCGGTGTTCTAGGGTATGTGGTGAAATACCAAGTGTCCAACACACTGTTTAATCAACTCAATCATCTTCTAATTGAGTTTCTTCATATCCTCCTCATTTGTCTATGTTGATTTCACCCCTTTTAGCTCCAAAAGGATATACAAATATCTGTAGTACAACATATCCTCCATCCTACAGGTATAGAAATAAAATATCAAGAGTTATGTTAACTCAAATGCGAATCATTATCGTCTACTAATTTCTGGTTTGACAATTGGTTAGGTCAAAGTTCAATTCGTAGTATGGTGGAAGACCCGTTAACCCCTCAGGATTGTAACTTGATAGTGTGTGACTTATGGGATGGGGTTGTTTGACCCTTTAGAGAACCTCTCTTGTTACTCCTTCTGTTAAAAATCTAATTTGGAGTAATCTAGCTTGTTGTTTGAATGACGATCCGGACGGTGTTTGTGGAATTCCCCGTCGGGCTGATTTAATCATAAGGAGGCCTGCTCTTTAGGCACTTGGGGGGATAGCCTTCCCCCATGCACCGAATGGCATTGGCTTTGGAAAATCTACGCTAACCCTCGTGTCATGCATTTTCTTGGGCTTGTAGCTCATGGTCGTCTTGCCACTAAAAACAAACTTTTCGCTCGTAACATCACTTCAAACCCATTTTGCCCACATTGTCCTAGCACCATTGAGGACGCTCTTCATGCCATTAAGGATTGCCATAATACTAGAGATATGTGGTCCCATCTCATCATTCCTAGCATTCACTTCTCATTCTTTGATAGTTCCATTCCATTTCAGTCTTGGCTTAATCTCATTGCAAATCCCCTCTTTTCCATATGTCTGGTATCCCGTGGTCCATCATCTTCCCGCTTGGGCGTTGGACTGTGTGGCTTAATCGCAACATCATTTCCAATCTAATTCCACTTTGAACAATCTGGATTCTTGATTTTTACCCCTCAGGCCTCAAGATGTGCTAGCTTGTGTCACCGAATGGTTCTTCATTGTTCACAATGTCAAGTCTGCTCAAGGGTACTGTGAAAAAATGATTGGATTGAATCCCCACTCGTCGAATCAGTTAAGGTTAATGTGGGGGTTTAGATTATCGGGATCAGATCCAAGGCTCAGGTTAGGCTCCTCCTTCTGTTGCTCTGCGCCTCCGCCGCTGAGACCTGCAACAAGTCACTAGGGCTGTGGAAGCCCAGTGACCCTCCGACGATCAAGTTAGATCTCAGGAAGGGGAAGTAGGTCTAGGGTTAGGGTAGAATGGCATATCTCTCTCAGGTGAGTATCCCTCTGTATTTATAGACCTAGGATTCCTTAGACTCCAAGCCAGCGCGTGGAGTATATGCTCAGGTAACTGCCTCGGGTGACGTCATATGTGACGAGAGGAGTGAGACGGTTACGGAGCACATGCGAAAGGGTAATGATTGCGCCTGCTGCATGATCTTCGTGGGGCCCTCATGGCGTAACAACTTTCCCCAAATGGTCCCAAGAATATCCTGAATGGAGACAGGAGAAATGACAGCAACGCAGCACACAGAGGATCGACCCCGAGGGCAACATCTTGGAGGTGACCGAGGAATGGAATCCACCCATGGCTTCGGCTCAAGGCTCCTCGAGTGCCGGAGTCACGTCATATGGCCAGGTTACCGAGCTTGTAACCGAGGCCACCACAATTGCCCCTCAAGTCCTCGGAGCGCAACACCTGCTTCGGCTCTGGGGAGTTGATCCTTCGCGTGAACCAGCACGCCCGGAGCTTCGGATATTCGAGGCGCCGACGAGTGAACTAGTTTTGGTCACCCTGAATAGCCAGCCCCAGCCCCAGGAGGCATATGCCAGCATTTGCCGAAGCGCTGGAGCCCAAAAGCTGTCTCGGCACGTGGTATGTCAGATGATTGGTACGAACCGTCCTGTCGAGGACACATGTCAAAACGTAAATGGCTCGGCCAGCGGCGCTTCTGTCCCCGGTGCAGACTGTTGGATACCGACCATTCGATGAAGACACGTGTCACGAATCGAACGGCTCGATGCACGACGCTTCGTTTCCCGTGCAACCACCCGTCCGCTCTATTATAAAAACGGAGGAGGAGGAGAGAGAAAGGTACTGGAGCTCTGAAAGAACGTCGAACCGCTGCCGCCGCACAGTTCATCCTTTCGATCGAGTTTTGGGGCATTTTGAGGGTAGATCTTCAAACAAAAACTAGGTATGTTGTTCTCCAAACCACAATCTTCAAGACTTGACAATTTTTTCGAGCGTTTACATCGTTTTTAATGCCTTTTGGGGCGTAGACACCGCTCGCCGCCGCCTAGTTCGCGGCGTTGATGGCGTCCTCCGCCGCAGTTCCTGAAATCGAGGCCCCTTGTTCTTCCCGAGGCCATAGTTCTTCCCGAGGCTCGTCCTTGTTCTTGGACCCATAGGGATTAGTGCAAGACCCGAGGGGGCCCTTCCCGAGGAGGGATTTCCCCGAGACCACCGAGACAAAGCCCCACCGAAGAGTGATGATCATTGCCTTCCCCGAAGCACATAGCTGATGGGTTTTTTGCACATTCTTGTCTTTGTTTAGGTAGGGGCGGATGGTCGTTGATCTCTCTTCGGACAGCTCCAGTAGTTCAGATTCTTCCATGCTCGAGGGCATCTTTCAACAAGCTTGGAACCGAAGACTATTCCGAATCCCAATCGACTTTATTGAACCGATTGACCCTGACCGAGCTCGACCTCAAGTGACGACTTTTGACCCAAGTATGACAGAGGCCCCGAGCACCTCCAACCAAGGCCCAGGTCCGTTTGCTAACGCTCTCGAGGAGGTGCGGGGGCGGAGGAGAAATGAAGACACGTGTCACGAATCGAACGGCTCGATGCACGACGCTTCGTTTCCCGTGCAACCACCCGTCCGCTCTATTATAAAAACGAAGGAGGAGGAGAGAGAAAGGTACTGGAGCTCTGAAAGAACGTCGAACCGCTGCCGCAGCACAGTTCATCCTTTCGATCGAGTTTTGGGGCATTTTGAGGGTAGATCTTCAAACAAAAACTAGGTATGTTGTTCTCCAAACCACAATCTTCAAGACTTGACAATTTTTTCGAGCGTTTACATCGTTTTTAATGCCTTTTGGGGCGTAGACACCGCTCGCCGCCGCCTAGTTCGCGGCGTTGATGGCGTCCTCCGCCGCAGTTCCTGAAATCGAGGCCCCTTGTTCTTCCCGAGGCCATAGTTCTTCCCGAGGCTCGTCCTTGTTCTTGGACCCATAGGGATTAGTGCAAGACCCGAGGGGGCCCTTCCCGAGGAGGGATTTCCCCGAGACCACCGAGACAAAGCCCCACCGAAGAGTGATGATCATTGCCTTCCCCGAAGCACATAGCCTGATGGGTTTTTGCACATTCTTGTCTTTGTTTAGGTAGGGGCGGATGGTCGTTGATCTCTCTTCGGACAGCTCCAGTAGTTCAGATTCTTCCATGCTCGAGGGCATCTTTCAACAAGCTTGGAACCGAAGACTATTCCGAATCCCAATCGACTTTATTGAACCGATTGACCCTGACCGAGCTCGACCTCAAGTGACGACTTTTGACCCAAGTATGACAGAGGCCCCGAGCACCTCCAACCAAGGCCCAGGTCCGTTTGCTAACGCTCTCGAGGAGGTGCGGGGGCGGAGGAGAAATGAAGACACGTGTCACGAATCGAACGGCTCGATGCACGACGCTTCGTTTCCCGTGCAACCACCCGTCCGCTCTATTATAAAAATGGAGGAGGAGGAGAGAGAAAGGTACTGGAGCTCTGAAAGAACGTCGAACCGCTGCCGCAGCACAGTTCATCCTTTCGATCGAGTTTTGGGGCATTTTGAGGGTAGATCTTCAAACAAAAACTAGGTATGTTGTTCTCCAAACCACAATCTTCAAGACTTGACAATTTTTTCGAGCGTTTACATCGTTTTTAATGCCTTTTGGGGCGTAGACACCGCTCGCCGCCGCCTAGTTCGCGGCGTTGATGGCGTCCTCCGCCGCAGTTCCTGAAATCGAGGCCCCTTGTTCTTCCCGAGGCCATAGTTCTTCCCGAGGCTCGTCCTTGTTCTTGGACCCATAGGGATTAGTGCAAGACCCGAGGGGGCCCTTCCCGAGGAGGGATTTCCCCGAGACCACCGAGACAAAGCCCCACCGAAGAGTGATGATCATTGCCTTCCCCGAAGCACATAGCTGATGGGTTTTTTGCACATTCTTGTCTTTGTTTAGGTAGGGGCGGATGGTCGTTGATCTCTCTTCGGACAGCTCCAGTAGTTCAGATTCTTCCATGCTCGAGGGCATCTTTCAACAAGCTTGGAACCGAAGACTATTCCGAATCCCAATCGACTTTATTGAACCGATTGACCCTGACCGAGCTCGACCTCAAGTGACGACTTTTGACCCAAGTATGACAGAGGCCCCGAGCACCTCCAACCAAGGCCCAGGTCCGTTTGCTAACGCTCTCGAGGAGGTGCGGGGGCGGAGGAGACCGATGAGGCCGTGTCCCTTCTTGGGCCAGTACTTCAACGGTACGCCGGCAACCTATGCAGAATTCAAGAGGGTCTACAGCATACCCGCGGACGTTGAGGTCCGGTTACTTCGGGACACCGACCCCTTGAAGCTTCCACACCGTCAGGGGGAATTGATCTTTCCCTTGATGGCAATCACCAAGGGGGGAGTCAGATTCCCCCTCCATCAGTTTGTCTGATGGGTGCTCCGGACCCTCACCCTCACCTCCTCCTAGCTCACGGTAAACTCTTACCGAATCATCACCAGTGTCATTGAGTTGAGGAGGCAGTACAACCTGACCTTCGGTCTTGAAGAGCTCTTCGGAGTGTATTTGGTAGGGATCAACCGAGAATGCGGCCGACACTACTTGTCGTGCAGAACAGATTATGACACCTTCCTGATCGACCGCCTACCGGACTCCGAGGAGTGGGCGGGCATCTATGTTGCAGTCTCCGGGAATTTTATGTTTGGTCCCGGGGAGAGCGTTGACACAACTACCACGGTTCAATTCGAGGCCGGGGCGCCTGGTCGGTAAACTTAGGCTTCGGTATTTACGTTGCATACTTCAATTCTTAGAGTATATACCAATTTCTTTTCTCCTTTGGTGTTTTATTGCAACCGAGGGGATTGTTACCGGTCTTCGGGAGAGAGCTTCTAAAGCTCGGATCGACGCAGCATACGCCATTCCAATCACCAACCGCTACGCTCCAGAACTGCTTGGGTACAAGCCAACGTACACGAGCTATCTCAAGAAAAGACCCAGATAGCAAGGCATACCGAGGGCTAGCCAAGGGCGCGGCCGAGGTCAAGGCAGCAGAGCGGGGAGAGGAGAAGGCGGGGGAGGCACGCCTGATACCGAGGGCAGTAACTCTGGGCCTCGGGGAATTATAAGGGAGGCAGTTAACAGAGAGACCCCGGAGAGGACGGGGTTGAGCAGTGAGATGGCCAGACCCGGGACCCGTGAGGTGGAAAATCTCAGGCGTCAGAGACCGAGGGGCCGAGGCAGGGGTGTTGCCCCCGTCGGTGCGCCGGGCGCCGGAACCTTGGGAGTAACCCCAGTTTCACCGCAGGGGCCTTCAGAAAAGAGGGCTCATCATGAGGAGGTCGTCGGTGACCGAAGTAAGGAAAAGGAGCCCATCACCATCAAGGACGAACAGGAGGGAAGAAGGGGGGAGCAACCCGCCAACGGGGAGGAGGGAGCCTGGGTCCATCCTCGGGAGGTTCCCTGGGCCCCCGAGTTCCGACATTTTGCTGGTCGATTGATCACCCATGCCGACTGCGTCAAAAACCTGGGTGTAGCCTATGGTTTGCTCCAAGGCTGCATCCTTCCTCGGGACGCCCAAGCTGTTGATGGCCATACCGAAGACATAACTGCAGAGATCGCGCAGGCCCTTTTCGTGGTAAGCCTTTTATCGCTTTGTTTCTTACTCCCCTCGGTCAGATTTTTGTATCTGTAAAAATTCCTTTTACTTCTATCCTGTGTTTGCAAGCTGGTGCCCAAGCCCTTGCTATCAACAACCGGAGCAAAGCCTGGGAGCAGGAGCTTGAGAAACTACGGGAGGCCTTAGCGCAGCGAGAGGATGATCTGAGGGTGGCTTGGGAGACCTACGACCTCTATCTTGCAGACTTCCAGAAGTGTGACAAGGAGAGGCTGTTGGCCGAGGATCGGGCTATTAGGGCCGAGGAGGATGCCAACACTCTAAGGGCATCTCGAGCTTTGGAAGTGGAGGGAGCTTTGAAGAAGGGTTATGACAATGGTTGGGACACACCCGAAGCAGCATACAAGCAACAGGTCAGGGAGATTGACAATGAGCTGTTCTGGGATCGTTTTCTGGACGGACTGCGCTTCGGACATGAAGCCCTTCTGCAGAAGCTCAATCTCCCAGAGGACTCAGCTTTTCGCGCACTGCCCGAGGCTCCACCCGAAGAGCTTGTGATGCCTGAGGAGGAAGTTGAGCAAGCCCAGGATCCGGAGGCAGAGGTTCATCCTGAGGACCGGGTTGCTTCACAGACTGCTACTCCTGTCAATGATGCTATCGAAGACCCTTCCCCTCAGAACACTTAGAATTTTTCCTTCTTTTGCTTTACTATTTTTGACTGGACGGCTCCGAACATTTGGAGTTTGCCGTTCCAGGGTCTGTAAGTATCGCTCCGGTGACAGGCGCCGAACATTTGGCCGAAGCCTGATCACTTGTAATGGTTAAGTAGGGTTTTAACTTTGTAGTTCACTTCATTGCTTGTTTGAATGAATGCTTCTTTTGTTGAATGGATGCTTCATTTTCTGGACACTAGTTTTATCCTTTGAGATGCTTGTATGCTTTTATAGTTGTAACCGAAAGGTGTCTCTGCCCCTGCTTCGGTTGAACTTTGGATAAACAAAAAGTTTAAACCGAAGTATAAACCGAGGAGATCTCAAAGATGTAGAGAGGTGTGTCAGAAAAGGACGTTTGCTAGCCCCTTGTGCCCGGTAGGCTTCCACAGTAGGCAAACAAGGAAATAACTGAAGCCGACGTTAACCGAAGCCCCCTTGTTTAAAGAGATCGAGAGACTTATCCTGAAGCAAAAGAGGAGTCAAATGTTGAATTTTGTGTGCCTCTGCTTCGGGATAGGTGCCTCGGTCGCTTGTGGATTAGGTAGCCGAAGTGAAGTCTTAGGGTTAGACATTCTGCTTAAGGGATTGGGGCTAGAGTCCCGAAGGAGAATGGCATCGGCCATGGCTTTGGAATTCTGCGAATCCCAAACAGTGGATGACGGACTGGGAGGTAGGCATAAGGGGCTCGGGAAGAGGCCGAGTATCCTTAAGACGAACAACCGGGAGTCCAAACGACCGAAAAGGCCGGGGTGACTTAGTGAGGATTCTCGTCCGAGGGAGAAACCCATGGGAGGACGAGATCCCGAAGTCAGGATAAAATGATTCAAACATAGTTGGACCAAGTAGTAAAAAGTAAACGACGAGTAATAACACAGTGATGACAGGAAAATTCTCATTGAAACGAAAGTAGGGCATGCCATTACATAGGTATTCACGAACATAACTTGAAAACAAAAAAAAAACTATGAAAGAAGGGGATAAGTCCTCGGGCGCCTGAGTCTGGCTAGCCATAGAACTTCTTGAGGTTGTTGGCATTCCAGGTTTTGGCAATTGGAGAACCGTCCAGCTTCTCCAGCTTGTAATTCCCCGAGCCTAGGTGTTTTAGGACTCGGAAAGGACCCTCCCAGTTGGGCATCAGCTTCCTCTTCTTTGATTTCTCTATCACTTTTTTCTAGACGAGGTCGTCTGACTTGAAAGACCTGAGGCGGACACTTCGGTTGTAACCCTTGGCAACCTCCTATTGGTACGAGGCGAGCTTGATCCGGGCACTCTCACGCGCCTCCTCGGCCAGGTCGAGGTCCACAGCGATGGCATCATTGTTGACTTCGTAATCGAAGTTCTCGGTACAGATCGTTGGAAGACCAACCTGCAGAGGGATAACGGCCTCCATACCGAAGGCCAAGGAGAAAGGGGTATGGCCCGTGGAGTGCCGGGGAGTGGTTCGGTAGCCTCAGAGGACTCTTGGCAATTCTTCAGCCCATTTGCCCCGTCGGGACTCGAGTCGGCGCTTGAGTCCGGAGGAGATGGCCTTGTTGGCAGCCTCGGCCTGGCCATTGCCCTAGGGATAGCCCGGCGTGGAGGTGTCCCATTTAATGCCGTATTTGTCCAAGAGAGCTCGGTACCGCTGCCCGGTGAATTGCTTGCCGTTGTCAGTGATGATAGGGTACACCGAAGCGGGAAATGATGTTGCGCCAGACGAAGCGAATGACGTCTGTTTCCTCAATGGTAACCAGGGGCTCGGCCTCGACCCACTTGGAGAAGTAATCGGTGGCGGTGAGAAGGAACTTGAAGCCGCCTGGAGCGACGAAGAGCTTGTCAACTATGTCCATGCCCCATTTAGAGAAGGGCCAGGGGCTGGTGAGTGGGCTGAGATCCCGAGCCGGCTGGTGGATGATAGGAGCAAACATTTGGCACTTCCGACAACGCTTGACATATTCTTCGGAGTCTTTCTTCATTGTGGGCCACCAGTGTGGGTAATGGCTCAGTGAGCAAGAGAACGCCCGCCAGAGTGGCAACCGTTGTCGCCAGAATGAAGCTCCTCGATGATGCCTGGGACCTGGTGGGGGTGGGCGACCAGCAAGTAAGGGTCGGTGAATGACCTTCGGTAAAGCTTTCCGTTGGGATTGAGCCAGAAGAGTGCAGCCCTGTTGCGAAGTCGGTGGGCTTCCTTCTTGTCAGTCGGGAGGATGTCATCCTTTAAGTAGCCGACGATCTCATCCATCCAGCTTGGACCGAGCTCGATGTTAAGAACCTCGTGACTTAAACCTTCAAGTTCGAAACTAGGTTTGTCGATGGAGCTGAACGAGATGGAACGATGTTTCGAAGCAGTGCAGGCCGAAGCGAGCCCAGCTAGGGCGTCGGCGTGAGCGTTTTGTTCCCTGGGAATATGTTCGACGCGAATGGCCTTAAAGCTTTTGAGGAGCCGGACGGCGGAGCTGAGGTAGGTTCGCATTCGGTCGTCCCGAGCTTCATATTTTTCAGAAAGCTGGTTGACCACCAACTCTGAGTCACTATAGATGACAAGCTCCTCGATACTGAGGGCTTTGGCTATCTTAAGTTCAGAGATTAGTGCTTTGTACTCAGCCTCGTTGTTGGAGGTCGGGAAGTTGATGGAGAGGGAGCTCTCATGCTGGACGCTGGAAGGGGAGAGGAGCATGATCCCAGCCCCGGCGCCTTGGCTGTTAGACGCGCCGTCAACGTACATTCTCCACACATCGCCATGAAAGAGCATCCAGGCGGTGCTCGAATTGGCCTGGAGAACGGCCTTGGGACGGGGGGAGCGGTTGAAGCAAGGACGTCGGTAGGAGTGAGCTCGGCAAGAACCTGGGCTTTGATTGCTGTCCGAAGCTGGAAGTGGATTTCATAATTTGCCAGCTCGACGGCCCACTGGGAGATTCGGTTGGAGAGGTCCGCCTTGCGGAGGAGTGATTTGAGCGGGTACTCGGTAAGAACTATGCGGTGGGACTGGAAATATGGGGCAAGCTTCCGAGACGCCGAGACGAGGGCGAGAACAAGCTTCTGCAAGGGAAGATAGAGTGTGTCAGCGGGGGTCATCGTCTTGCTGGAGTAGTAGATGGGTTGGTGGTCCCGTCCTTCTTGTCGAACGAGAACCGAACTGATTGCATGTGAGGAGACGGCAAGGTATAGGAACAGGTCCTCTTGGTCCCGGGGCGTGACGAGGAACGGTGCTTCGGAGAGATAAGTCTTCAACTGTTGCAGGGCTCGGTCGCAGTCTTCTGTCCACGGGAAGCTCCATCGGCTGCCCTTCAGGAGGGTGAAGAATGGTTGGCACTTGTCGGAAGAACGACTTAGGAATCAGTTCAAGGCCGCTGCCATGCCTGTCGGGCGCTGTACGTCCCTCTTGTTGTGGGGGGCCGAGAGCTTCTCGATGGCCAACAATTGAGCAGGGTCGGCTTCGATCCTGCGCTGAGACACGAGGTGTCCTAAGAATTTGCCGGAGCTGACGCCGAAGGCACATTTCTCGGCGTTAAGGCGGAGTTTGTGCTGTTTGAGGATTTCGAATGTCTCGGCAAGATGGGTGAGGTAATCACCGACGAGCATGATCTTGACCACCATATCGTCGATGTAAGCCATCATTGTGTCTCCTAGGAGGCGCTCGAACAGCTTGGTTATCATCCATTGAAAAGTTGCCCCCGGCGTTCTTGAGACCGAAGGGCATGACAAGATATCTGAAGATTCCATGAGGGGTGATGAAGGCCGTGTTCTCGACGTCTCCTTCACTCATGGCAATCTGATGGTAGCCTCAGTAGGCGTCCATAAAGCTGAGTTGGTCGTGGCCGGCCGTGGCATCAACGAGTTGGTCGATCCTCGAGAGGGGGAAAAAGTCCTTTGGGCAGGCATCATTGAGGTTGGAATAATCAACGCAGACGCGCCACTTGCCATTCTTCTTATTAACAACCACGGTGTTGGCCAACCATTTGGGGTATTGGACCTCTCAGATGGCGTTGGCGTTGAGGAGTCGGTTGACCTCCTCGATGACAGCTTCGGAATGAACCGGAGAAGAGCGCCGGGCCTTTTGGACGACTAGGCATTTGGTTCGGTTGATGTTGAGCTCGTGACAAATGAATGAGGGATCGACTTCGGGCATCTCGTAGGGAGTCCATGCAAACACTTCGATATTCTTTTTGAGGAAATCCACCATGTCATTCAGCTTGGTGTCGCTGAGTGAGGAACCGATAAGGAAAAAACGTGATCCGTCTTCGATAATGGGAACGGTAACAAGTTCTTCTACCGCTTTCTCATCGGCAGGCCTATCGACATCTTCCAGAACTGGGGCGTCAGGGACCTCAATGAGATTGACCTGAGAAGTCTTCTTACTTCTTCAGACTGCGTTAACATAGCACCTCTTTGCCGCGGCTTGGTCGCTGTACAGGTCCTCCTACCGTCCGTTAGCGCCTATGAAGTGGACCACCTGGTGATAAGTGGAGACGATAGCCTTCAGCTTATGGAGCTAGGTGCACCCGACGATTGCATTGTAAGGGCTAGGTACATCAACGACCACGAACTCCATATCGAGGACCACCGAGCCTGCGCGGACGGGGAGAGTGATCAAACCGAGCGGCCATACCGGGGCCCCGTTGAAGCCTATGAGGGGGACTTCGGAAGGACGAAGGTCGGAGTCTGAAAGTTTCAGGTCCTGAAATAGGGAGGAGTACATGACCTCGGCTGAGCTGCCTTGGTCAACGAGGACGCGACGGATGTTGAAAGTTCCGATGCGAAGTGTGACGACGAGGGCGTCATTATGTGGCAGCTGGACACGGTCGAGGTCCTTCTCAGTAAACGTGATTGTCCACTTTGAATCGTCGTCGGTGCGGGCGCGTTTGGTGTCAGGTCCGACGAGCATAACCTGTTTTGAGGAGGATGCGTCGTTTAACTCGGCACGGATGATGCGAGCGGCCTCGGGGTGCAGAGGGCCGTGGATAACATGAATCGTTTGAATTTCTTCTTCGATTCTGTGCTCGGCGCGCTCTGCCCGAGCCTTGGTTTTCTCGTGATCGATGAGATTATTGAGGTGACCACCGGCGACAAGCTGCTCCAAGTATGCCGTGAAGGGCTTGCAGGCGGTTGTGAAGTGGCCTTGCTCATTATGATAGCGGCATCGGACGATTCGGTTTTTGATCTTCCCGTTCTCGGTGCCGAGCTTCTGATTCGGGAAGGAGAAGGAGGGTTGATCCTTCACCTGATCAATGATCCGATAAATAGGAATGGTGAAGACAGTTTTCTCAGCGTTGAAGTCGCTTGGCTTCGATCCCTTCTTCGGGGATTGCTCGATGTTGTTGCCCTGCTTCTTGGGCGTTGAAACAGGTGCAGGAACCGAAGCGTTGGCCGAGACAGATGTGATTTTGGAGCTCGTGGACTTCCTGATGCCCCTTTCAGCTTTGGACTCGATGAGCTGGCACCAGCCTTCGATGCGGGTCATGAGGTCCTTCATGGAGTCGGGCTTGTTGCAGGCGAGGTCATCGTAGACTTGCTCGTCCTGGGATGTGAGACCGAGTTTGAATCCTCGGGCCGAGATGACACCGTCGCAGCCTTCGATTTCGTTGAATAGCTCCCAGTAGCGACCGGCGTACTGGCGGAGCGTCTCGTCGGGTCGTTTTTCGAAGAGAGAGGAGGGAATCGATCTCCTTCTCGTGCTTGTTGCTCGTGACGAACCGAGCCATGAAGGCATCGCATAGGGAGTCAAATGATGAGATTGACCTGGCAGGCAGCTGGTTAAACCATGTAAGGCCTAGGTTCCCGAGGCTTGCGGGGAAGACCTTACAGAGGAAGGCGTCGTCCGAGGGCTCATTTCGGAGGAAGAGAGACATGACGAGCTTGTACTGCACTAAGTGAGTGTATGCCTCGGTCTTGCCATCGTACTTGGCAAATTTGGGCTCGGTGAATCCTTTTGGGGGGGTGACCGAGTCGATCTCCCGTGTGAAAGGGGAGGTCGTGAGTCTTTTGAGTCCGGCGTCGCGATGAGGTCGGATTGAACGGTTAGGACCGTCTGGACGCTCGGTCCTGGGGCGCTTCTTTGGAATCGACTCGTCCAACCATTCGTACTCCTTCCTCTTCGGTGGGATGCTTCCTGATCTCTGATGAGATTGCTCCTGTCGGTCCTTCTTGTAGCTATCTCGAGCGTAGGGCTCGAGGCGCTCCGTGACATGGCTTCCGCCACCTTTTTCCCCTGGATGAGAGACAAATGGGCTTTAAGCTTGAGCGTTCTTGAGGCGCTCGCAATACCCTTTTGTCTGGAACTCCAGGAGGCCGTCTTCGTCGTTGGCAATTTTGGTGAAGCTGGGGGTGGGCTCACGAGTTCCCTTCCCAATCCTGACCGGGTGCGTGGAAGAGGCGGAGTCGCTAGCGACACCGAGCCTCTCGAAGGCGGATCGCTTTCTTCGTGGGTCTTTGGGGTCAGGGGAACGAGAGCGTTCCCTACGCCCAGGGCCACCTTCAGCTCGACCACCCTTTGCAACAGGAGGCTCGAGACGGTCTTTGACAGAAGGTCGAGGCTGATGTTCGACCAAACGGCCCCCCTCGCGACTGCAGGAAGGGCTTTGATGGCTTCTTCTTCCCCGAAGACCTTCGGAGGAGTGAGATGTGGAGATCTGGAGATGTTTGATCTCAGCGATCTCGTCACGGACGAGCTTGTCTCGCTCCACGGCTGTTGACAAGTCGTCGATCTTCCGCTCCAGGTGACGGATGTAGGTGTGGAGTTCGGAGCCGACTCCCACGTCCTGGGTTGAAGTCCCAGCTCCGACTCCGATGGACATGTGAGCCTTCCCTGGGGCTTCGGCCCCGCCAGGAACCAGGATTGGTTCTCCGAACGGGCCGAGGCTGAGGGTTGTTTCACTGGGGTGAGGATCTTTGACTTCCACCATTGCTGCGACGGGAGATCTTGACGGAGCTCTTTGGGTGGAGGGAGATGAACGGTTGTGAGAGTGGCTGATCCTCAGCAGAGTCGCCAATTGTGGGGGTTCGGATTATCGGGATCAGATCCAAGGCTCAGGTTAGGCTCCTCCTCCTGTTCCTCTGCGCCTCCGCCGCTAAGACCTGCAACAAGTCACTACGGCTGTGGAAGCCCAGTGACCCTCCGACGATCAAGTTAGATCTCAGGAAGGGGAAGTAGGTCTAGGGTTAGGGTAGAATAGCATACCTCTCTCAGGTGAGTATCCCTCTGTATTTATAGACCTAGGGTTCCTTGGACTCCAAGCCAGCGCGTGGAGTATACGCTCAGGTAACCGCCTCGGGTGACGTCATATGTGACGAGAGGAGTGAGACGGTTACGGAGCACATGCGAAAGGGTAATGATTGCACCTGCTGCATGATCTTCGTGGTGCCCTCATGGCCTAACAACTTTCCCCAAATGGTCCGAGGAATATCCTGAATGGAGACAGGAGAAATGACAGCAACGCAGCACACAGAGGATCAACCCCGAGGGCAACACCGAGGAGGTGACTGAGGAATGGAATCCACCCATGACTTCGGCTCAAGGCTCCTTGACTGCCGGAGTCATGTCATATGGCCAGGTTACCGATCTTGTAACCGAGGCCACCACAGTTAACATGGATAGAGGAGTTGATCGTCATGTTTCTATAGCTGCGGGGGGCCTAATTAGATATCACACCGGAAATTTTCTGGCAGGTTTTCAACCCCATATTGGCTCGTGCTCCACTCTGGCAGCAGAGTTATGGGGTGACGGATTAACTCCAGCCAACCTGGATCCAAATCAGTTTGGATAACACTTCTGTTGTTAAAATTCTTAAGGATCAACACACCTGCTATTTCAATTCTTAAGGATCAGTTTTGGTGGGTTTAATTTCTTTCTCTATTGCACCCGTTGTGTTGTTATTTCAATTACAAGAAGACTCGTAGGAGTTAAATATTCCAGACTTATTTTTAATTCGTGATAGACATCGTACCTTTTACACCAAAAATGAAAAAAGAGATACGCATTAGAAGACACTTTATCTAAGCAACAAATTTCAAAATAAAAAAAGCTCAAATTCTCAATTTGTTCACGGAAAATACATATTTCCAAGAACGGACCCTTAATATATTGGGGTTAGCTTGTCACTTTCGTTTCATAACTAATTTGGTTATAAATAATTTGCCTAGCAAAGTGCTTCTACTTTTCTAGAATATTTATGATCTATTAGATTTGGTTATTTTCTAATACGAAAAAACATTAGGTAAATAAATAGGAAGGTGGTGAGCCATGAGTATAGGTTTCGATTGCCTTTTACCCTTCTAATAAGGATGTATCATATATAGAAAATGTTTTAGAACATGTTTTAAATTATTTAGTGCTCTTGAGACATTGTTCTAGAAGCCTTCTCACCGTACGTAATTTAGAAATTGCTATAACGGTTTTAATATCAATATGTGGTTTAGAATGTCTCTAAAGTCTAAAGCATTAATCAATCAAATAACACTCACTAATCTCTTACCGTTTGGTAAATATATTTTTATTACAATATCCCAGTCAGTATTCCTTGCCGACACTTGAAGGATGCTTTTGGTCAATATCTTAATTGGTGGTCCCTTGTGAATGGCCTCCTACTCTTCTATAATCAGAAAAAATAAAATGACAACTGTATGGAGAGACCCTTGTCCGGTTTTCAAAAAAAAATATGAGAGACCCTTGTCTTGTTAATTTTTTTTACTTAAGATTTAAAATATATATGAGAGACCATTGTCTTCCACACATTCCCACAAAATTCTTCACTTAAGATTTAATAACCGGTAAAATCTATTGTCTCTAGAAGGCCTCATATAATATTCATTTTCACTCAATATATGTCTAGCTATTCCTAACTCTTAAGGGATGGAGAAGGGTACCGCTAAGTGGCATATGGGTGGGACAAGCCCAAAGGATATTAACTACCAAACCAAGCACTCACGCTCTTGGCGAGAATCGGACCTCACCTTCCACTACACTAAAAAGCTGACTTTTTGGGATTTATCTTGAATATTTCTAAAAATATTTGGATAAATTTTTTTTTTAATTTTTTCGATTCGTCTTGACCAGAGAAATCAATAATACACAAAAGTTATAGGCAAAACTAAAAAATGCAAAAAAAAAAAAAAAAAATTAAATAAGACCAAAATAAGAAAAATTCCAAAAATCTTCAAAAAGCCCTTAGCGGAATTTAGCCTTAACATCATTCTTTCCATTTTGTTTAAAAAAAAAAGAGGAGATGGAATGAGAGATTGGAAAATTGGATACAGGGGGAGTATTTCTATAACCAAGTATTGAATTGTGGGGCCAGGCCAAATTTCCGCATTCCGTCGGTGGTGAAAAGTGTATGCCCAGTTCCGGATTACTCTTTAAAAAATAAGTATTTATCTGTAATTTTTAAGTTTAAAAATAATAAAATTTTTAAAATAAAAATATATATAATATTAATTTAGTTTTATAGATCTCGATAGAATCTATCAAACTCCGTAAAAAAATTAAAAAATTATTTTTATAAATCTATTATTTTTAAGTTTAAAAATAAATTCTTATTTTTTGAGTATTTTTTTGAACGTGGAACGGGGTCTTTGATGCGTTAACTTTGCCCAATGAAATGCTTTCTATCCGTTAGGTAGAACCGTAGCAGAGCCTTCCAGCTGCGGTGTAACTAAAGCAAGCTGGATAAAGCTGTCTTACCAGAGGGAGAGAGAGGAATGCGTTTGTTTTTGGAATCGGAAATGCTAGCCACACAGCGGTTGTGCACGACAAAAATGTACAACAATTCGAGTGGGGCTCATTTTGGATCCTAAAAAAATATAGAAAAGTATCCATAAATTTTAAAATATTATTTTATGGAGCCTTAAAAAAAATCAACTCCAACGAATATCGGTAAGTATTGTATATGAATTTGTACGGATGAAATAAAAATTCATAAACAATACTTATCGATATTCGTTTGAGCTGATTTTTTACAGGACCCTATAAAATAATATTTTAAAATTTATTAACATTTTTCTATATTTTTTTGAGATTCAAAATAGGCCCCACTCGAATTATTGTGCACTTTTATTGTTCACAACCGTTGTGCATGAAGCAGCTCCCATAAAATAGAATAGAGGAATGGGTTTAAGGGAGAGGAAAATGTCAAGTAATCGTCTAGAGAGAGAAGGAGAGAGTGGTAGACTGTCTTTGTCTATTAGTGGACTCGTCAGTGTCACCAACTAAATTGTATTGGGAAAAACTATATTGGAATCGAGTCCAAAATCCCAACTACAAAAATAAATAAAATTTCCTCTGTATTATTATTGCTCTCACTCCAATACATCAGCTCAAAAATACCCGCCTCCACTTTCTCCTCCATCTTCATCCCCACCCCACCACTCTCTCTCCCCCAATCCCAAAACCAGCTTTTACATCAAACCCATTCGTCAAAATTTCTATACATCTCTGCATATTGATTTGGGTTCTGTTTAATTATCCTTTTTTTCTTGGGCAAAAATTCATCTATTTTGTCAAGATCTGTTGACTGACCACTCAAATTCATCGACTCAACTATACCCATTTGTCAAAAGGAGGTTTTTGATCAAATCCGTCTCTCAAAATCCCACCTTGCTCTGCATCTAGATCTGGTTCTAGCTATACACCCTTTTGTTTTCATCAAAATTTGTCACCTAGGCTCGTGATGAATTCACAAACCCACCAATAGCCATCAGTCAAAAAGAGATTTTAGACCAAATCCATTTCCCAAGATCCAATTTCACTTCAATTTCGTTCTGGGTTTCGGTTAGAATTGAGAGATGAGTATGTACGGGAGAGATCCATGGGGCGGGCCACTGGAGATAAACGCGGCGGACTCGGCGACGGACGACGACCGGAGCCGCAACCTGAACGACTTCGACCGGGCGGCGATGTCGCGGCCGCTGGACGAGACGCAGCAGAGCTGGCTGCTGGGCCCAGGCGAGCAGAAGAAGAAGAAGTACGTGGATCTGGGTTGCATCATCGTCAGCCGCAAGATCTTTCTTTGGACGGTGGGGACCGTTCTGGCCGCCGGTTTCCTCATTGGGTTTATCACACTTATTGTCAAGACCGTTCCCCGCCACCACCACCGCCCTCCGCCGCCGGATAATTATACTGTTGCGATGAATAAGGCTCTCATGTTCTTCAATGCCCAGAAATGTAAGTGGTGATAATGTTTTAATTTGCATGGGTGGCTGTGTATGTTGACAGGGGTTGGTGATTTTATTGTATTGAATTGTTTTTTTTTTTCCTTATCAGATCTGATGGTTTATTTATTGGTTTTCAGTTAATATCTGCACTGGGTAGCAATTTGTTTTGGTAATTTGGAATTGTGGTGGTCAAGATCCGGTTGACTTGTTTACCTTGGTTCTTTCTCAGTTTGCATCTGCACTGGGTAGCATTTGGTTTTTGGATGTTAGAACTTGTTGAGGTTATGATCTGATTGACTAGTGCACGTGATTGTGTGGTTGGGGATTAATTAAAGACATTTTACGTAATTTCTCTATCTCTTTACTTATATATGGCTACTTCGATTTAAGAAATGGGTAAATTATTTAAGCCCACAAACAAGATCAGAGTAATCCATGGACCACCTATGTTTTATAGAATTGTGTGTGTACCATTTCTGACCCTTGTTTGACTATTTCAGTGTGAGATGAACAGAGACCTTTGATCTAGTATATTTCTGGCTGTGTGATTGTCTCTCTGTGTGTGTACACTGCATTCAATATAGTTATTTCTCAGATCTGATTGTTTTTTATTGATTGTTAGTTGAGATCCACACTAGTTGGCATTTCATTTTGGTAATTAGAAATTGTGAGGTCATGAACTCATTGACTCTTGTGTCAGAATGGGAGAATAAATTAAGGACATTTTTGGGGTCAGTAGTCCTCTGATCAATCCTTAATGCTCCATGTTTGATAGGATTTTCTGTTCATTTTGCCTCATACTAGTTCTTTTTGATAAATTATCATTTACCACTTTAGGTAATTGGTAATGTACAATTTATTATGTGTTAATCAATCTGAATATCTAAGTAGAAGATAAAAGACTAAAAGAGTCAAACAGAAGCCCTTTTCTTTTTAATGAAATTGCTGGTTGGTTATTGTTCTTATGCATTCAGTTTCATTCTTCCACTCGAATACTTGCATTTTGTTGACATCAATAATTACAGCTGGAAAACTTCCGCGGCATAATAATGTTAGCTGGAGGGGAAACTCTTGTCTGAATGATGGCAAGTCCGACTCGTCATCCGTAATTAAAGATCTGGTGGGAGGCTATTATGATGCTGGGGATGCAATCAAGTTTAACTTCCCTGCATCTTTTGCCATGACCATGCTGAGTTGGAGTGTGATTGAATACAGTGCAAAATATGAAGCTGCCGGAGAGCTCAGCCACATTAAAGACGTCATCAAGTGGGGGACTGATTACTTTCTCAAGACCTTCAATAACTCCGCTGATACTATTGACCGGATAGCTGCACAGGTAAATTTTGCATCTTGTTACCCGGAATCATTTGCCAAAGTGGAATGAGACATCCATCTGTTTTGCTATGAGGCATAGATGACACAAAAAAGCCCCATTCACTTGTAAAATATGTTATCTGACACGGATTAGCATCCAATATGCTTGGACATGTATCGTATACGTCTGAAAAGTATACATAAAGTATTTCTAGTTTCTTCAATTCTGAATACGGCAAGTATACATTTTCGATACGTGGGGTTAAAAGTTAAAACATGATTTTTTATTATTAACTTATGCGGATCAAACTGTAAAATTTCATGACTTATAGAAATTATGAAAATGGTTACTCGCAGCCACTCCGTCACGAATGTTTAGTCAAAGTTACACTTCGCCCCTATCAATACAGTAGTTTCATATTCATCATAGCATAAAAAAGAATTTCATTACTGTTAGCTTCCTTTTAGTATCGGTTTTGGCATCAATGACATGTATTGGGTGCTTGATATTCACAACATAAACAACATATTGTTTGCCTGTGGCTTTATCTTTATGCATACTCCAACGCTGAAAGTTATTAATAATATTGTCTTCAAACGTATCCTTGCCTTGCCTGTAGCTTACTTGCTTAATTGTGCCATATTGTTTTATCGATGCTTCCTTGGTGTTTTGAAGTCAGCTCCCTGTCGTCGTTCCATTTTTTTTATGTGTATTTTGTTGGGTATGAAATTGTCTGTATGTTTTCAAATCTTAGTTTATTGGCAAATGGGCATGATTCCATTGAACAGTTGTCTATTAGAATTTCCAACCTGATCTACATGCTTTTCCCCGATCTTTTTTGGTCAAACAGGTTGGAGTTGGTGATACTTCAGGAGGGCCCACTCCAAACGATCATTACTGCTGGATGCGCCCAGAAGACATCGATTACGAACGACCAGTATATGAATGTCATTCTTGTTCTGACCTTGGTGCAGAAATGGCTGCTGCTTTAGCGGCTGCATCAATTGTATTTAAAGACAACAAAGCCTACTCACAGAAACTGGTCCATGGTGCAAGAACCCTATTTAAGTTTGCTAGGGATCAGCGCGGCAGATACAGTGCAGGTGGTGCAGATGCTGCGATTTTCTATAATTCCTCCAGCTACTGGGACGAATTTGTGTGGGGTGCTTCTTGGCTTTATTATGCCACTGGAAACACGTCCTATCTTCAACTTGCGACTAATCCTGTTCTTGCCAAACATGCGGGAGCCTTCTGGGGTGGACCAGATTATGGCGTGTTTAGCTGGGATAACAAGCTTGCTGGAGCTCAAGTAAGTGGAGTTTTTTGTAATGTTGTGTCTTCTGACTACATTATCCCCAAGGGAAAGGCTTATGCCATGAGAACACAAAAACACATTGTTTGCAACAAACAACAAATAATTTGGAACACGTTAAATCCCCTAAAAGATGAAATGGGGATGATTTACCTACGGCACAAGTGTTTATGCCGGTTCCTCTTTTCTTTTTTTTGACTTTCAAATAACATGTTTCCGAATATTTGTTGTCTGTTGTGCATAATATTTGGTTTGTGTGTTTATGGTGCAGTCTTTTCCCTGGTATTCTAAAGGTTCTCATGTTTCAGATGTGCATTAGAAATTAGAACTAAACAAGCATAAAATATCTACAAGAGATGCTTGGTATATATGACCATGGCATGAACCATAATCAATTTAAACTTTTGCTGGAGTCTTTTCTACTCTTTGCTTACCTCTAATTATACATGCTTAAATGTGTACTTACAAAATTTTCCTCTCGATCTTCCCCTTTCTTTTTTGGTGGGTTTCTCAAAATAATTTCATATTCATGCAACACTTGACAAATTTGAATGGCTTTTGTTTTGTTATAGTGGTATTCGTGATCTATAACTTTGGTGGATCTTTAGCAAAAGTATTTCTGGATGAAGGGATTAGCTTATTGATATCTGCACTTGTTTTTGTTGACCCAAGAACAATGGGGTTTATTTATTTCGAAGACCTGATTTTTTCTTTACTTTTGGAGATACCATGCACATTTCATGGTTGATGTTATTTCTTGTTATTATTCATCTAGGTGCTTTTAAGCCGTATGAGATTGTTCTTGAGCCCCGGGTATCCATACGAAGAAATTTTGAGGACCTTCCACAATCAAACCAGCATAGTCATGTGCTCCTACCTACCATATTTCACAAGCTTTAATAGAACCAAAGGTATTCCATGTCCATTTCTTATTTGTGTGATCTTCATTGTACCTTGATGAATGGGGTCTCATTGAATTTTGTGTTGTACTTTTGCAGGAGGCTTAATCGAATTAAACCATGGAAGGCCTCAGCCTCTTCAATATGTGGTTAATGCTGCCTTCTTGGCTACTCTGTACAGTGATTATCTTTCGGCCTCTGATACCCCTGGATGGTACTGTGGGCCCAACTTCTACTCAACCGATGTCCTTCGTAAATTTGCGGAGACACAGGTTTGTAATACTCTGATCATTTGCATAAGTTGATTGATTGTCAGAAGTTATGATTAGATTTTTTCGTGTGTACAACGTACATGTATATACATACGTGTGTGAATTATTTGATGCTAATATATAAATTATTAAGGATACATTAATATCTGACTCTATTTAGTATTACCTATGCATTTCATACTAATTCCTATCCATGTGTTTAACTCCCAAAGAATTCTATACACTCAAAATTGAACACCTAAGGATATTTTTACTTCCCACATTTTGCAGATTGATTACATCTTGGGCAAAAACCCTAGAGGGATGAGTTATGTTGTGGGTTTTGGAAATCACTATCCTAAGCACGTCCATCATAGAGGTGCATCGATCCCCAAAAACAAGGTCAAGTATAATTGTAAAGGAGGGTGGAAATGGAGGGACACATCAAAGCTGAATCCAAATACCCTTGTCGGAGCCATGGTTGCGGGCCCCGACAAACACGATGGTTTCCACGATGTACGTACAAACTACAATTACACGGAGCCCACCATTGCAGGAAATGCCGGTTTGGTTGCTGCCCTTGTGGCTCTCTCAGGTGATAAGAGCGTTGGGATTGACAAAAACACCATGTTCTCAGCTGTTCCGCCGATGTCTCCAACTCCACCGCCGCCCCCGGCGCCTTGGAAACCTTGATATTTTGCTTGGATGATTTTGGCTTTATAGTTTTTGGAATTTCAACATTGTGAGAAGTGAAAGCTAAAAAAAAAAAACTGATGGGCATGAAGAACTGAAGATGGCTCGGCTGGGGAATGGAATTACAGACTTGGACTACCTTGACACTGAGAATTCAATATTGAACTTGTTTTTTGTGATTATTCATAGCATGTATGTACGAAATCTTTCATGTACTTTTTACAAACTAGAATTTGGACAGTCTGAAGTCTTTGCAATGTTCGCATAATGTCTAATGACAACTCTCTTTCCATACATTGTTGTCGACGAATTTCGAGCTGGTTGAAGCCATCCAACCTCCAATACTATTTGTTCTTTCAGAATGCTCGAACGTCATCGCTTATAAGGGATATCTAAATAACATCATTGTCGATGCCAACTAGGTTGGCACAATGGCACTTACTGCCCGACTAATCATGTGCGTATCAAACTCCAAACAATGTTGGTAAGACGCTGACCCAACAAACCAAATCATGACAACTACAATACACCATAACGGATGCACAACACCAAAAATACAGAGCCTAACCAGTGGACGTGGTACTAGACATCAGTTGCAATCTCCCAAAGGACCCCGGGTTTCTTCTGGATCTTCACTGACCAAAAATTCCAGATCTCATCAAGACGACGAATGAAATCTTGGATGACACACTGACTTGTACTATCACTGTTTTTTTCCAGTGATCACCGGAACTGAAGTAATGCATTTTTGTCCCTTATCCTGCGTCAATGCATTTTGAGCATGTCTGGATAGACAGGCATATATATATAACACACACTCCAGACATGATCTAGTCAGATTGCATAGGGACATTATCTAATGAGGATTGGACTATAAGGAAACTAGGAAAGAGGAATTTGGGGAAAAACTTTTTTGGGGTGAAAATCGTCCCTATAGTATCTCATTGTCATGTCCATAAAACAAAAACTTGAAGTAATGCATTTTTGTAAAAAATTATAAAAGAAATCCCGCAATTCAATAGATGTTAATGTTTGTTTTCAATTTGTAGAAAAAGCTTTGGTTTTTTTTTTTATAAATGATTATTTTTTTAAGTTCTTGTTTTACAAGGATTTGAGTGGCTGGGAAAGTTCTTTTTAGGAACCCGAAACATAAAAATGTGGGACACTCTATTTTTGTCAATCGGCATCATTAGTATTTATTGCTGCATAATCAAAACATGAAGAGTAGCCTCCCTACTGGCCCAAGTCAAAAAATCCCCCTGCAAGGTTGTAGGGTGCACAATAGATAGGGCATACTTGGCTAAGACATGAGCCACCCTATTATATGTCTGAGAAATAAACTTAAAAGAACAAGAATTAAGTAAAGGGAAATGATTTCTACACTCCATTTATTTTTTATTTTTTATTGTGGCACTCTTTTTCTTGTTTTTAGTGAAAAAAATACACATAAAGTTTCAGTAAAAGACAAGAAATAAAGTGCCATAATCAAAAAAGAGTGTAGAAATCATTTTCCTTTAAGGAAACTAGCTAGATTAAGACAATCGGTAATGATCACATCCAGGCTTGCTTTGGCACTAAATTTTCCTTGAAGCATCTGAACAATATTCTTCGCATCTCCTTCCAGCAAATACGGGACACTTGAGCAATGTGAAAAGCAGAAAGTAGTAACAAGGTGGGCTGTCCGCTGAGCCATCTCAATCAAGTTTGGTGCCAACTTGAAGAAATTTTCCTCTTTCTACAGCTTCTAGAAATTAAATCTGCTGCCACAAGTAAAAGTTGATGGATCCCTCGAAAAATCCGATACCCAAATATTAGTCATTCCTATATATATATATATATATACACACGGGGCGGTTCCAGGAACATTTAAAAAAATATCGAAGAAAACACTCCAAAACTCAATCTCATAGGTGATCAAATTTTGATGATCTGAGCCGCTCAATGTGTGCAAAATGTGATTTTAAGAGTATCCATTAGAAATTGGCAAAAAAAATTACAGGGAAGTGCTTGTTTTGAGCAATTTTTAATTGAACCGTTCGGATCAAGCCCTTCCCAGTCATTTTTTTGCTGATTTCTCACAAGTACCCTTAAAATCATGTTTTGATCACATTGAGCGGCTCAGATCATTAAAATTTGAACGGGAATTATGAAGTATTTTTTTAGATGTTTTTATAAATGTCCCCGGAACCGCCCAGCAAAGTGCGGACCTCCCCTTTCTCGATCGAATTTCGATGATCCGAGCTGTTCGATGTGTTCAGAACGTGATTTTAAGGGTACCCGCGAGAAATCAGCCCAAAAAAAAAAAAGACCGGGAAAGGCTTCATCCGAGCAGTTTTTGTTTATTTTTTTATTGAACGGTTCAAATAAAAACTGTTCAAATCAAATCCTTCTCGGTCATTTTTTTGCCGATTTCACGCGGGTACCCTTAAAATCACATTCTGAACACATTGAACGGCTCGGATCATAAAAATTCAATCGGGACAGGGGAGAAATTGGGTGGTTCGCACTTTGCTTGGATGCGGAGGTCTGCATTAGAAGCGTACTCTCTCTATACACACAAACACACACACACGGGGCGGTTTCAGAGACATCTATAAAAACATCTACAAAATCAGGTTAGGGCACCCTAATTTAGTGTTAGGTCTGGACTTTTGATCTCAGCCGTTTGATTGTATTTTCAATAGTCCGGATCTGCAGAAGGTTTATGACCGATCACAATTAACTTTTTTCCGAAAAAGTTTCATTAAAATCTGGACCATTGAAAACACGATCCAACGGCTGAGTGGTGGTTCAGACCTAAGCTCTGTTTAGAACGCCCTGATAGGAACCGGACTGTTTGTATGCGCACACACACACACACTCTCTCTCTCTCTCTATACTATTTTTTATCTATCTATCTATATATTATAAAAATGTAGTTGAAGCCAAAGGCTCCCAACCCACAATCCTAAAAGTTTTTTTTTTAAAACAAAATGAAAGAGAAAAACGTGGGAGTGGGGGGAGGGCAAGACAGAGATGGGGAGTGGGAGACTTAGGAAAAATTATTCTATGCCCCACAGGGGTACTGTCACGTGGTACTCCAAATTCATTTAACTCTACACATAAGTCTTTCAGGGTACAAAATGAGACTAATGCTAGTATGCATCTAACATGGGACCAAAAAAGTATTAGATTATATTTTTTTATTATTAGCGTTGTGCCCGTTCGATACACGGGGTAAAAAAAAAAAACCAATATTAGTTTACAATATTTGATTTTTTTTTTTTGTTACAAATTAATTTGATTTAATTTTTTTTAAGTAATTTAATTTGATTTAACATTTTTTGCAATCTGATTTAAACGGAGTACTTACAATGGTTTGTCGAATCTCCAAATAAGCTATAGTAAGATTCCCCGGCAACGGCGCCAAAAATGCTTACGCCACAACCTTGCCTTCGAAAAAGGTTGAAAACCTCAAGCGTAGGGCTAGATCGTCGATAGCATAATAACCGGAAGTTCGGGATCGTACCCACAGAGAATCGAATATAGCTTAATCGGATTGTAGGTTTTATGTAACGGATTGCGGCGTTTAAGACGACCAACTTGGTTTCACTTTAAACGGTGGAAACACTAATGAAAAGACTAGAAATACTCATAATGAACTAAAAGAGGCAAGTTTATGGATCTTCTAACCCTTGACAAAGGCCGTCACCGGTTCTCAATTATAACTCAAACGAGAGTCACGACCCCGTACTCACGCTTGGAAGATTTAGCTTTAATAAACACATTTATTTAAGGATGTGATTAACCGGAACTAAACCAATCTATTTTTGGTAATGTATCTGACACGTAGGAGGCCACGAGTCCTTGATATTTCGTTTGCCAGGAGCGCCTGACTAAACTTCATATCAAGGAGTTAACACCCCTCGCTTAGACCAAAATGGCTAGGTTAATCCAGTTCCGAAAATCATGATTTTAAGCCCGAGGGTTCAAGAACCAACAACAACCTAAGTCTTTGGGAAAGAGAAGCCTAAGACTTAGCCAAGAGACTACTCACACATTGAATAGACTAGAAATTATGCTAAGTAATGAAAACATGATTAACCGATAAAAACGGAAATAAACTTGATATTAGTAAGGATCTAGCCCGTACAAGCAACTTTAATAAAAGAGAAATTAACAAACGAGAAAGATTTACAAGTGTTCATGAAAAAATTAACCTAGAAAGCTTGAGAGCTTTAATGGAGTTCCTAAAAAGCAAGAAATAAAACTTAGGCCTAAATCTAACTAATGGCCCATATATCCCATAAAAGGCATACAAGCCTATTTATAGGGCTTGTAAAATATTCCTTACAAAAGACCAAAAGGTCCCTAAAATATCCCAAAAATATTTCATAAGTGGAAACTTTCCATAAATGGAAGGTTGAAAAAGTTAACAAAAATCTGTAGATTTTTCCAAGCTGTACCGATACTGGAAATGCCTCAGTACCGGTACAAGGCCTTCAAATGGCTGGAAAAATTGAACTCTGGACACCTTGTACTGGTACTGGGAGTCGGCCAGTACCGGTACATGCTTGACAGATTTTTGGGCAAACTTCGAGGGCTCGCTCTGGACACTCTCGAACTCGGATTTGGGTGTTTTTTGAAGCGTTGGAAAGCTTGTCAAGTCTACTTTCTAACCCAATTGGTTTGAATCAAAAGTACTTTATACATCAAAATTTATGACAATTCTACCCTCAGCTGGTCGGAAGATGAGTAGTTTTGGTAAAATTCTCACTTCTCCTTCAATTCCCTTGACCCTTGGGCATCCCGAACAACTTCTGAACCATCTTTTCATGACTCTTTGGGCACCACAACGGGGTGGCACGTGGCCTTGAGTACTTGGTTGCACCCGGGGCATTCCTTGGCATTCAAACGCCCCTTATTTATACGAATTACCTGAAACACACAAAAACCTACCTTACGTGCAATATCGCTATAAAAACTAAATAAACGCAAGTTAAAACAACATAAAACGGGATTAGTCGCACAAAATATCTACAATATTGGGTGCTCATCAGAGAGAGAGAGAGAGAGAGGTGGGGGATGGGGTGTGAATAAGGGAGAGAGAAACTTTAGGGGATTTTTTTTAGGGGAGTTTTATTAGTTATTAGATATAGAATTATAAATAAAAACCATACTTTTTAGGTGGCGTTTGGTAACCATTTTATTTTTAGTTTTTGGTTTTTGTTTTTATTGTTTCAAAAACGAATGAAAAAAACTTATTTGGTAACATGTTTTTATTTTTTTGTTTTTCATAAACTTTTTTAGAGTTTTTGAAAATTATGGAAACTACAAAAAGAAGTTTTCCCCTTTATTTTTTTTGGAGGTACACAAACATAATATGTAGAGACCCGTATTTTCGGAAATCATTTAAAGGATTTATTAATATTAGAATGTGGAATAAATGAGGGATTTATTGAATTTATTTGATTTGGGGTCAATGTGAGAAGGTTGCTTGTAGAGGGGTGCTTGTGCAATTTATGATTGTGTGAGTATATATATGTGTGGGTGTGTGTAGGGGAGAGAATTCCCCAAAATTCTCTCTCTCTTCTCCCGATCTCTCTCCCCTCTCTCAGCTCCTCTCCCTCTCTCACTCCATCACCCATAAATCTCCACCAAGACATAAAACCCATGAAAAACAACCATCATTCCACCTTCCTCACGTGTTCTTGAGCTCGTTGTTCGTTGGGTTAGGCTCGGAAAGGAGTGTGCTTGGCGTATTTCGAGATTTGAGTTTTAGGGCTTACGTGGCCCGATCTCTCTTCGTGTTTGCTCTCCAACTTTGAGGTAGGGATTTCTAACTTTCTCTATATGTTTATGAGTTGATTTGGTGTCTAAAAGTTGATTGGGATCGTTGTTTGGAAGTCTCGTGTTTACCCTTGAAAGCTGTCAAACCGTGCTGAAAAACCTAGGTGTTACATGTACCAGTGTTTACCCTGGCACATGTAGCAAACCCAGATTTCTCTGATTTCGTTCATTGGGTACATGTAGCGCCTTTAACTGCTACATGTACCAAAACCCAGATTTTATGTTGTAACACCCCGGAATTTTGGGTACGTTAAATAAACAATTCATTGATAAAATCAAATGGAGTCTGGCTCATTATTATATCATAACTCCCACTAGGGTTCAATATTTATACAAATGAAGGGGTTTTAGGGTTCCTAACTATAGCTTCGCCTGCAGCTTCATCCTAGCCAGCTCCTCAGTTCCAAAAGCCTCCAAGGTGTACTGTTCATCTTGATCATCTACAAAATCTGACACATTATACCAGCGTCGCCACCGATATAATATGTCAGGGTCACCAAAGGTAACACCGTGAGCTACAAGAGCTCAGCAAAATAATCCTATACCCACTAACCCATAACTTACCAATATCAGAGTATAAGAGCAGCATACCAACTCTGGCACAAACAGCGGAATAACATATGCATATTTAACAAGGCATTAACAATGACACATCCACATACACTATTCTATCGTTGGTGTCGACGATATCTGAGTTTCTCCTACGCGACTCGTCGTAGACCGTGTCATCATGTTCATCAACGTTCCCGAAATCCTTTTCACTTCCGAATTAACATTTTGAAAATCATTTCTCAATCTTTGTTACCAACGGGCTACCAAGTCCAGCCACGTTATCAAATCTTGCATTGGCTCCTCTCCGCGGATAACCAAGCCCAATTACCAATGAAGCTACCACGTCCGGCTCCGTTATCAATCTACACAATGGGCTACCAAGTCCGACCTCATTGCGGTTTTCGCAAGTCCACACAAAGGGCTACCAAGTCCGACCACCTTGCGGGTTTTCACAACTCACATAAGGCTACCAAGTCCGGCCATTATGTAGTTTCAAAAATCCTTTTTATCCATATCAACCACATTCCCACAATGGGCAAGTCCGGCCGCATTGCGTTTTCAAAACACACCTTGTCTTTAACACACCCTAGGTGTCATGTTTCTACTTTCTCGATTTTCGTGTCTCGTAATCATGCATAGACTTCGCGGCGGGACAAATCACTTTAAAGTAATCTTGAAACCAAACTAGCAAGATCATCCAATTCTATATTACCTAATCGTACTCAAATTATTACTTAAAGCATAACGCCACATGTACGGACGCCCTTGGAGTGGAAAGCCACTTATGCTTTATCAACAACAAGTAATGCAAGCAAATATACATACATGCTCATAATCATCCTCAAGACAATAATATATTACCAAAATCCGTTCTTTCTTCCTTTGTGGAAATTTCAAAACAACATATGTTTATTGACGTAGAAATCGTTTGTTCAACATGTTCATACTTCCTTCGAAGTTTTAGTAAAACAAGTTTACTAACAAATCCTTAGTATCTTACTTAATATGCATTTAAACATAATATACGAATTTCTAGTCATACTTAGGATTAACAAGTAAAGGGGAATCTATCTCAAACCATACGAACATCATACAATATATCTCAGAGTTAACGGTTAAGAATAACCTACAAGATCATGCTTTCAATTCAAGAACATAAGCAACATAACTAGAGTTATACTAGGAAAAGTAGATGGGAAAATCTACGTAGAGTTAGAGGTATAAGAAGATTCTACCTTGATCCGAAACTAGTCGGGGCCGAATAAGCTAGTTGGAAAGTGCTACGGGCGTCGAATGCTCACCATCTGGACCAAACTTTGGATGGCAGTAACTCGGTCAATATTTGGCCAAATAGGATCGTTCTTGAGTCTAAATCGAAGATCTCGAAGTTTTCTACAACTTTTGTGGAGGTCGTTGTACCTAGAAACGACTTTCGCTCAGAGAAAAATGGTGATAAAGAGATCGACAGTAAGCTGTCTGGACTGGAAATCCGAGAATTTCACTGAACTTCGGATGGCAATATCTTGGTCATTTCTTAACGGATTAGGGTGGTTTTTGGGTCTAAGTTGAAGATCTCGAAGTGCTCTACAAGTTTCTAGAAGGAAGTTTATCCTAGAAACTAGTTTAAGCAGGAGAAAACTGAGGATTGGTGGATGGACAGTAGGCTGTCCAGAAACTGGTTTCTTAGAGATTTTAGAGAGAAGTGAGAGCTATGCTTGGAGGTGTGAGTTGAATGAAAGTATGGGGTGCTATTTATAGGCAAATGAAGCTCTCTCCCTCACTCCACTTGGCCGGCCACTATCTCTCTCTCTCTCCCCCATGGATTTGCTCCATGGACTTGTCTTGTCAAGCAATAGTATTCCAACCAAATGCCACTAGGTCAAATAGTGTTCAAGTACTCCCACATGTCAAAGTACAACACACATACAGCTCATTCTCCCTCTCTTCCAACCGGCCTTTCTTTCTCTCTCTCTCTCTCCCTCATGGATTTGCTCCACGGTCTTGTCTTGTCAAGCCAAAGAACAACAAGTGCAACTTGGTCAATAGTGTCAAAGTACAATGCACATGTCCAAGTACAACACACATGCACCTCACTCTCCCTCTCTTCCAACCGGCCTCTCTCTCCTTTCCCATGGATTTGTTTCATGGACTTGTCAAATCAAGCCTTTCAATCATGCCATGCCTTGTCATCCAATTGTCACATCAACTATAAGTTGGAACTAGGTCATCATGGAAGATCATGGACTAGTCTTGTCCTAGGATGGGTTGGCTTGGAAGAAAGACTAGAATCATTGGCTAGGTTTTGACTAGAAATGGGTTGGCATGTAGCAAATAGGCTTAAGTCTATTAGGTGGCTTGGACAAGTGGCCAAAGATACATACACACACCTCACTCTCTCTCCTCACATTCGGCCTCCCTCTTCTCTCTCTAGCCGATTCTCTCTCTTGGTCAAAGTACATATATGTATATATATATATATGTGTGTGTGTGTGTGTGTGTGTGTGTGTGTGTGTGTACATTTTTGGAAAGAACAAGGAGGATAAGGACAAGGCTACTTAAATGCACACACGGTTAGGTTTATTCTCTTTGTAGGAGAATATTGAAGAAAGGACACATGACTTGACTTGTCATCTTATTTGGCAAGTCTAACATCTATTGTCCAAGGGGTAAAGATTTCCCTAGCATGTAATAACCAATGGTCCAAGGAAAGTCATCATGAAGTACAATGTTTGCTTTTGACTAGACTATTCCAACTACTAGTCAAACTTGGTCTTCTTCCTAACAACTATTGTCCAATGGTCAAAGATCTTCCTAGCGTGTAATAACCAATGGTCCAAGGAAAGTCATCATGAAGTACAATGTTTGCTTTTGACTAGACTATTCCAACTACTAGTCAAACTTGGTCTTCTTCCTAACAACTATTGTCCAATGGTCAAAGATCTTCCTAGCATGTAATAACCAATGGATAAGGATTTCCCTAGAACTTATCGTCCAATGGATAAAGATTACCCTAGGATCTATCGTCCAACGGATAAATATTACCCTAGCCTTTATCGTCCAATGGATAAAGACAAAATGGGTAAAATGGTCCATCTAGGGTTAGGGAGAAGTGATTAGGCTAAATGGGCATTAGGCTATTCTAACTAATTGGTTAAAGACTAACGATACTTAATCTAGGCTTTCATTGCTCGAGTGGTATTTTTGTTTTATTTAGTAGGAAATCGCCTAATAACGGAATATTAAAGCCCGACGGTGCCAAACGCCAAGGCAAGGCGTGAGCGTGGCCAAGGCAGCCCGCTAGCAAAGCGGTGGCCAAGCGGTGGCAAAGGCAAGGCGTGAGCGTGGCCAAGGCAGCCCGCTAGCAAAGCAGTGGCCAAGGCGTAGCCAAGGCAAGGCGTGAGCGTGGCCAAGGCAGCCCGCTAGCAAAGCGGTGGCCAAGGCTGGGCCAGAGCAAGGCAGCCCAGCAACGCCAAGGCAAAAGCAAGGCGTGACCCGACGCCAAGGCAGAACCCGATGGCGCTGGCGGCAGAAACCCGACAAAGGACTCCGACACCTAGGCGAGGTAGGCGCGACAATGAGCCGACGCCGAGGGCAGGCGCGACAATGAGCCGACGCCAAGGCAGCGCGACAATGAGCCGACGCTAAGGCAAGAGAGGCCCGACAATGAGCCGACGCTAAGGCAAGGCAAGCGCGACAATGAGCCGACGCTAAGGCAAGGCAAAGCGCGACAATGAGCCGATGCTCAGGCGAGGTCGCCCGACAAATGAGCCGATGTTAGCGAGGCAGCCCGATACCTACCCGACGCTAGCGAGGCAGCCGACAGTTGACAGCCGACGCCAGTGAGGCAGTTCGACAGCGAGCCGACGCCAAGGCAGCCTAGCCAAGCCAAAGCAAGGCAGTCAAGTCAACGGTCAAGGCAAAGACTAAAAATTAACCACTTTGGCATCGATGCAACGCTCTAGGTTAGGAAAATGTAACTAAGCCAAACGTTAGTTAGGGTTGCTAACTAATCGGTTGCCATGTAGAATTTCCAGCCGAGAAATATAATTCTAGGATTTTACTACAATTACCAAGTAACTATACCAAGGTCTTAATAGGCATACTCGTCTTTAGAAAATGACCTTAATGCCCGGGCGATGAATACCAATCTCGTAAGTCATTAAACCTAATTACGACGGATTATTAATCGCTAAAAGGGATTTATAAAACAAATAAAGAATTTTCAAATATAATAACAAAATTTTTATAAGTCAATAACGACCGATTTTTGGATGTTAAAAATGAAATCCAAGTACTAAAATAAAATTCAAAATTTTAGCGAAATTTTTATTGACCAAAATCAGGGTCGTTACAGGCGCGACAGCGAGCCGACGCTAAGGCAAGGCAGGCGTGACAGCGAGCCGACGCCAAGGCAAGGCTGGCCCGACAGCGAGCCGATGCTTAGGCGAGGCAGGCCCGACAGCTACCCGACGCTTCTTAATTCTGTCTAAAATACGCATCTTAATTCTGTCTTCTGTTTGAATCTGATGGCTCAATATACACATTTACCAAATCAAGGAACGACATTACTCCTTTTTCATAATATCTTTATGGCTTTTCATATTATCTTTATGGCTTTTCCCTTTTCTTTTTTTCCCTTTCCCTAATTATTCTCCTTCTTTAACAAAAAAAGGCTTTTATTTTTTACTGTTTACAAAAAAAAATTACCAAATATGTTTCATGTTTTTGTTTTTATAAAAACATAAACCTGATTCTACTTTTAATTTCTTAAAAACAAAAAAACTGAAAACTGAAAAGGTTACCGAACACACCCTTAATTTTTCTTGATTTGGTTTGTTTATCGTACATTTTTTAAAATGCAAATTAATTTGATTGAATATTTGTCATTTGAAGTAATGGAAAATTTTTAGGCCGGCCCCAAAAAGCATGTTCGGACTTAATTTAGTCATAACAAAAATATTTCTTCTTTATTTCAGTCTTTTTTATTGACTTTTCATGCATTTTTACTATTTTGCCCATTCTTTTTAACTTTTTGTGTACATGTTCATTTTTAGTAAAATTTATATTTTTAAAATCAACTCCTGACCCATATTATTTCGAAAAAAAATACCCTTGGCTATGTGAACTGGCTATGAGAACTGCCAATTCTCATAGCCAGTTAACATAATATTTCGAACAAAAATATCCCCGCCAATTCAAATAGCCCGAGTTAACATATTATTTTAGACAAAAATACCCCTGATCTATGGCTATGAGAACTGAGCCTATGAGAGCTATATTTTTAGAATCAATCCCTAAATCATATTATTTCGAACAAAAATTCCCTTGGCTATGTGAACTGGCTATGTGAACTGAGCTATGAGAACTTGTAGGAACCCGTGTTTATTTTATGAAATGTTAAAATTTTATAAAAGCATGATTATTGGGAAAGAAAGTGAAATTATGGTATTTATATGATTTGGGGCTAAAGTGATAGAATTGATTGTGGAAGGGTGTAATGTGTGGTTTGTAAATATGTGAGTATATAGGAGGGTGAGGGAGTAAAGAATTATTTTCTCCTCCACTCCCTCTCACGTCCCTCTCTCGGTTCTCTCTCTTATTCTCTCTCTAAAATTCCACCCAAATCACTCAAAACCCATACCAATCAACCTCCATTCCGCATTCTATTTGAAATTTTGAGCTTGCTCTTCTTCGGTTGAGGCTCGGTGCGGAGCTTTTCGTTCAAATCAAGGTTTTCGGAGGCTAGGGCTCGTAACTCCTTGGAAATCATGCTTCGACTTCGAGGTAGGGATTCTACCTCTCAATATATGTAAAAGAAGTGTTTTCTATCCTTGAATCCGTGCTTATTGTTGTTGTGGTTGTTGTTGTTGTTGAATCTCTGAAAATCTGCTGAAAATTTGCTCGTAACCACTCCGTCTCGATACGGGTTTTTACCGTATCAATACCAATAGAAGGTTTAGAATTTCTGATTTGAATTCCGTATTGATACGGCGTTTTGCCTTATCAATACCAGATCATAATGGAGAGTTTTTCAGCTTTTGCCCCAAACTTCGTCGTTTTGACCCCCGATCATTTCTAACTTGTTCAAAACACTTCCAAATCACCTTATAACATGATTAATCATATCCGTTGAGTTCGTGAGATATCTATGCTTCTTTTGCCCTTGTTCGGTGAACTTTTACTTGAATATCTCCTGAGTTACAATTGAAACGAAACAACACATAATGTGAGTACATACGAGATTCTTGGACCCTTGTTGACATGACGAGACTATTCAGGACCCATCAATGGGTGGGTGCCTGGCAGGGGGTATCAAGATCCCTTAATTGGCCCCGCAGGAGCAAAAGCTCGTATTGATTACATTCAAGACCTACCGAAGGGTATGGTGCCTGGAAGGGGGTATCGGGATCCCTTAATTGGCCCGACAGGAGCTTCGGTTCATGACACATACGATGAAAGGATATTGGATACGTGAAACATGGAAATGGTTCTAAGCTTGAGATGCCTTATGATTGTTAAATCGTCATAGAGTTCTTTGACTTACGATTGTTGATTGTTCTGTGATCGTTGTTCGAATACCTATTTTGAGTTCATCCTTGCATTTCATTTGCATATACTGTTAGTGTAGAATTTCCTACTGGGCTAGTGTAGCTCAAACCTTATATCATTTTCAGGTACTGACCAGAGGCGATAGCTTGCATGATTGTATGCTTGGACGTGGACATACTTTTGGAAAGCTAACATAGAAGAGTTACTTATTCATCTTTGTAAATCCCTTTTTGGAAGATGTATTTGTAACTTTAATTGTGAATCTTTTGACTATGGAACATTGTAATCCTTAACCCTTTCGATATTCAGTATTTATATTATATTTGGGCCTCAGAGCCAAAGATGTAATATTTTGGGAACTATTGGATGTCTGAAATGAGTTCATGGAAATGGAATTGCTATATTATTTGGGGCATGGTACGGATTATTGTAAGGTTTTATTTACAAAAATCAATTATATTTATGTTGAAAATCGAGGGCGTGACAACTTGGTATCAGAGCATAGGTTTAGAACACCTAGAGATTGTGGGGAGACATTCAGTCTCATGGGTTCAAAATGCTGTGCCTTCTAACATAACTTGTGCATGCTTGTGTGACTGACATTCATGTGATTACTTGGCATTGCATTTTCGATATCGCAAAGTGGCATAGAGTTGTTATTGACCCGTGTTGGGAAGTTGGGGTTTTGACCTCATAGTTATATTGTTGTGGTTAATAGTTTTCCTTCTTATATCGTGTAGTATGCCTCCGAAGATGCGTGTTAGACGAGGTGGGGTTGGAAATCGAGGTGGCTGTGGTCATGGCCGTGGGGTACCTCTTGAGGATAAGGTTAGTCAGCATGGGGAGAACCCAGGTGCGGATCCAGGGGTAGGGATCGGTCGAGGTGCAGGAGTACCTCACACTCAGAATCAATTTGCTAGGGATGTCGTTGCAACACTTACAATTGCAAATCTTTTAAACCAAGCTCCTAGAGAGAATGTCGAGGATCGAGCCATGCTGGCGATGAAAGAGTTTAGCCGTAGGAACCCTTCGGTGTTCGATGGGACTAGTAGCGACCCTTTGGTAGCCGACCATTGGTTAGCTCAAATCCGTAAACTCTTTAGAGCTCTCAATACCACCGAGGACAACATCAGAGTAGGTATTATGGCCGTTCAGCTAGTCCGGGAAGCCTGTGAGTGGTGGGAATCCGTGTTGGAAAGTAGGAAGGATGCGTGGAGGGCTGCGAGGACCGCAGCTCAAGTAAATGAACCAGATGTTGAGAATTTGACGTGGGCTGAATTTGAGACGCTCTTCGAGGATCAGTACTTTCCGAAAACTTCACGTGAAATTCTAATGGATCAATTTGAGAAGCTGGAGCAGGGTAATATGACTATTTCTGAGTATGTGTAGAAATTTCAATCTTTGTCTCATTTCGCTCTGGGGTTAGTGGCGATGGAGGAGAGGAAGTGTTGGTGGTTTGAGAAGGGACTGCACAGCACCATGAGGAGAATGGTGATAGTTCAGCATAAGATGAAGTTCTCTGAAGTTGTGGAATGTGCAAGGAGCATTGAACTTCTGAAAGAGGCTCAACGAAATGCGAGGGCTTGGGAGCCGAGACAACCAAAGGCGAGTGTGAGTTCATCGTCGGGAAGCTTTGGGAGTCAAGGACGAAAGAGGCAGAGGGAACTGTCTCAGCAACCTTCTAACCAACCTAACTTTAAGATGCCTACTTCTTCGGGGACTCGGGGTGCCTCATTTAGACCTCTGGTCATGTGCTATCACTACTACAAAAACCTTAAAAGATGACACTCAAAAAATTGAAACAATGACAATTTTTGTAAAACTGTCATCGAAAATATGATGGTAGACTTTTGATGACAGTCCAACTTACAAACTGTCATCTTTGATATATAAGATGATGGTTTAGAATAAAAGTGACATTATTATCTTTTTCTTTAATGTCAATTTTTGCTTAAAGCTGACATTAAAACATGGCGCTTCCGGAAGCCCATATGGGCAACCTTTTAATGACAATTTTCCTTTAAAGCGACATTGAGACTAAGCCCTTTTAATGACAGTTTTAATTAGAACTGACATTGCAGTTGATCATAAAAGATGACAGTCAAAAAGCATCATAAAAACATATAAGATAATAGTTTAAAACTGTCATCTCATACTTTCAATGTCTATGATGACAATTTCATGTAAAACTGACATTAAAAGTGCTCATCTTAAAATTTTCGAAAATATAGTATACATACTTTTGTTTGTCTTTCGTTAACAATAAGCGTGTCAGCTCAGTTGGTAACATGCGTGCGAGGAACTTAAGTTCTTGAGTTCACGTCCTGGGGCAAGCAAATATTTGCTGGCCACACAAGTGCCACTGGGCGGCCATGCGAGAGGCACATGGGTGGCCATGCATTCGAAATAGAATTGGTTTTTTTTTTTGAACGGAGAACAAATAAGATGACAGTTTAAATCCGTTATCTTTGCGATTAAAGATGACGGATTAAAACTATCATCTTTTATCACAAAGATGACAGGTTTAAACTGTCATCTTATATGTTTAATGACAGTTTTTTATTGTCATAAGAAATCTAGACTTTTAATGACAGCTCTATAGATGACAGTTTCAAAACTGTCATCTTTCACGTTTAATGACACTTTTAAACTGTCATCTTTTACGATTATTGTAGTAATGTATATAAGTGTAATCAACCTGGACACGTTTGTGCTCAGTGTCCACACCTCTAGAAGGCTTGTTATGTTTGCGGGAAGACGGATCATTTCGCGAGGAATTGTCCTCAAGGTTTGGGAGTGCGCAGTGAGTCGGGTTCTGTGTAACAGCCGGGAACGGGGCGTAATGTGGGTCAACAGTTTAGGGGCACTCAAAGGCAGTAGCAGCCTCACTTCCATCAGACTACCTCAGCTCAGAGTTCCGGGGTTGACAACGGCGTGAGTTCTTCCACGCTTGCTCAGAGTTCTGGTCCGATGGGAGGTTTTGTGCAGGGTCAGGGTACCCAGGGGCGAGTTTACAACATCACTTCTGCCATTCCATCTACCACTTCTCAGCTCCAGAGACTCCTATTGTGAGGGGTACATTTCTTTTATTCAACTCCTTTGCTAAAGTTCTCTTTGATTCTGGAGCATCTCATTCATTTATCGTTGCATCATTTGTGTGTGCCTTGGAATTGGAAACGGAGAGCCTTAGTCCTCCTCTATTCGTTGAAACACCACTAGGGAGTAGAACACCTCTTGATCGTATTTGTCAGGACTGTGAGTTGATTATTCGTGATCGTCATTTTGTCTTCGTCTTCATCGTATTGGGAATGACGGGGTTTGATCTTATCTTGGGGATGGATTGGCTATCCACGTTTCATGCTACCATCGACTGTTTCAAGCGTCGAGTTCGTATTTGTCCACCCGAGGGTCCTTGTTTCGAATTCTTTGGGGAGCGTCGGGAACCGTTGGAACCATACCTATATGGGCCTTCAGAGCGCGAGTCTGTTTATTCCTTGTTGGCGAGTTTGACGTTAGATAAGGATGCCTCCGTGCGTGGGGAGTTACCCTTAGTGGTTCGTGATTTTCTGGATGTGTTCCTGGAAGAGTTACCTGGCTTGCCTCCCGAGAAAGAGATTGAGTTCACCATTGATTTACTTCTCGATACCGCTTCTATCTCTGTACCTCCGTATCGTTTCGCGCCCGCCGAATTGAGAGAGTTAAATACTCAGTTGCAAGAATTGGAGAACTTAGGCTTCATTCGTTCGAGTACGTCACCGTGGGGAGCACGGGCTCTTTTCGCTCAAAAGAAGGATGGTTCACTCGGTTTGTGTATTAACTATCGTAAGCTAAACCGAGTCACCATTAAGAATAAGTATCCCATGCCTAGAATTGACGATTTGTTTGATCAAGTTCGGGGTACGACTTGCTTTTCTAAAATCGACTTAAGGTCCGGTTATCATCAATTGAGAGTTCGGAGGGAAGATATTCCTTAAACCGCATTTTGTACTAGCTATGGCCATTATGAGTTCATTTTTATGCCTTTCGGATTGACAAATGCCCCAGCTACATTCATGGATTTGATGAATCGTCTTTTTTGCGCCTATCTTGATCGCTTCATTGTTGTTTTGTGGATGACATCCTTATCTATTCGCCCAATCCGAAGATCGGTCTCTACTTAGGCATTTTGTGAAAACTTTTGTGATTCTTCTTTTATTAATTAATTTTTAGCCAGTTAGGGCGAGGGAACAGTTAATCGGGGATTAAAACTGTAACACGATTTGCAAGATGTGTTTGCATTGAGCATGGATGGATGGAATACTATGAAAATGGGATGAAACTTAACCCTCTGATCAGAACATCAAAACTGCACAAGGCATAAGCATGTCGTACACAATGGCCAGCTTTGCATGCATGGATCTACGTACATGCAAAGAACCATCGCATGACACTCCTAAACCATCGCGCGAGTGTTTTTTCCCACCACAGGTTGAATTTTATCCCCTTCTGAGCTCTGGAAGGATTAGTGCTCACCCAGGGGGCAAACCAGGCAGTTTTCTATGTACTGGAATGTAGATAATATTACAAACAGAGGGAATTAAATTAAGAATACAACCCCTAAATAGTGGGGGTAAATCAATAGGGGGCTAGGCCCTAGTTGCCATGCAAGGGCAGCCACTGGAAATCAGAGAACCATCGCGCGAGATATGAGAACAGTCACGCGAGGGTTCTGACTGGACTTCCAGGAATTGCTTTGCATGTTTGGGGTTTTGAAACATACTCAGAAACATCCCAAGGGCATTCCAAATGAAGTAATACAGCAAAATAAATTAAACTATGGATTTTAGCATGTATCACAGTGTAAACATGCTTAAAAAACACTAAAAACAATATATGAAAATCAAAGGCCAACATCCACTTCCCCACGTGGTTCATTCTCACACTGATAGAAGTGTCGCGTGAGTGTTCTGAACCATCGCGTGAGGGTTTGTGGTCCACAGTTTCTTGTAAACCTGCTGACTTTAGGGCCAGGACTGGTATTGATTATCAGCCTTGGCCCTGCCAGCCCCCCTCAGGGATCAAAACAGAAAGCAGGTAAATGTTTATACCATTTGCTAGAGTTGTTTTTGAAATGGTTTGAACAAGGTGGTGTAGCTTGGAGAATGAGTGTATGTAGGGCACAAGAGTGAGAGAATAACAAGTGTGGTTGAGGGTTTGTAAGCTTTTTTTGCTTGATTTTTGGTAAACCTTAGCTTTGGAAGCATGGGGGGGGGGGGGGGGGGGGGGGGGGGGTATTTATAGGCTAAAAGGGAAGGCAAGGGTTGATGGCAAACTAGGCCTAGAAGCCAGCCATGCCAAGCTTGGTGGAGAAGGTGGCCAACAAGGTGGGGGGTGGTTACATTGGGATGTGCCAACCATGCAGTCACCAACAGCTGTTCTAGAGGAAAACGGGGTTCTACAGCCCCATAGACCCCCTGATGATCACAAAATCCAGCTGGAAAAAGGTGATGGGGACAAGCTAGAACCATCGCGCGATGGAGTGGAACAATCGCGCGAGTGTTTAAACTGTCGCGCGAGGGTCAACAGTCAACAGTTTGACTTTGACCCACACCTGGCAAAACAACCCTCGCGCGATGGTCAAACCTTAGTTTAGGGTTTTGACCTCGGGTTTTGAGGTTCAAGAGGTTCAAGAAAGGCTCCAAACACTCCAAGCTCAAACCATTGCAAACTCAAGTCTGTTTCGACCTAATTCGTCATCGAGGAAACAAGAAACCGTAAAACGATCAGGAGATCCAGATTGGGGTGTCTACAGTAGTCCCTCTTTGATGGCATGCGGAGTACCATTGACTGGTACGGGTAACGTCAAAGATTCCTAGACACCCATCAAATCCACCCGAAAGCCGATTAAAAAGAAAGATGCAGACGAGGATGTAAAAATATCGTGCACCAATTGGACGGATAGATCGTCGCTGATTTAAAATTGGACGGATGGATCGTCGCTGAATTGAAATCGGATGGATGGATCGTCACTGATTTGAAATTGGACGGAGGGATCGTTGCTGATTTAAAATTGGACGGATGGATCGTCGCTGATTTAAAATTGCACGGATGGATCGTCGCTGATTTGAAATTGGAAGGATAGATCGTCGCTGATTTGAACTTGGACGGATGGATCGTCGCTGATTTGAAATTGGACGGATGGATCGTTGCTGATTGCTAGCCTTCAGGTGTGTGCGGGCGGACCACTACTGGGGAATTGTAACTTGAATGTTGGAAGTATCAATTCACAATGACTCCCAAAAATGCGTTGAAGTCGTAGTAACACACCATGGGCTAAAACAATCGGGATGTGCATGATTGGGCTTGCATTGCTGGGGAATTGGGCCTGGGGCCCAAACGAACCATCGTGCGAGGGTTCCAAATCGTCGCGCGAGAGTCATTTGTCCGGGCCTGGATCCGGAAACAGCCCAGACCCGGCCCGCGCCTGTTTTTGTTCTTATATCGACGGGGACGTTCTGAAACCGCTCACAGCAGTTTCAAACATCCTCCCAACTCTCCTCTCTCTCAAACCCTTGGTCCAAACCGTGATTTCATCACAAAACCAACAAACCCACGCACAACACCGCACCCATGGCGGATCACGGTAGTGGCGGCGGTAGAGGAGAAGTTTATGATCAACAGGAAAACCGAGGAGAGCCCAAGGGTGTTGAAACAAGAGATCAACAGTCGGTTAAGGCTATCGCAGACACCGGTGCAACGGTGGAAGGCTGCAGCGATGGCGGAGAAGGCCGTGAGCTGGAGGCAGATGGTGGATAGAAGGATCGCGCGACAGAGTGGAACCCTCGCGCGACAGTATTGACTGGGGCCGTGGGGTCCAGTGCTGAGTCAGCGGGCCCAGGCGCAGTGGCAGAGGGTACGCCCATGGTTGGTGGAAGTTCAGGCAGCGGCGGCAGCAGTGTAACCGCTAGTAATGATCCTGCGCCGAATGTGTCTCCGCCGAGGGATTCGGCGAGAGGCAATGGCGTTGTGGCGGAGGAAGAGGAGACCACAGAGGTTCCTGTTGAGTATAGGGAGGAGGATGTGGCGTTCCGACCAGCGGCGACGGTGGCCACGTCATCAAGCCACGTACCAATTACAAAGTACGACATTGCCGAGCACCTGCCCGACGAGATGCTAGCGAGGCTTCTGGAAGAAAATCCCCTGATCGGCGAGATTGTATTGAGAGCAAAGGAGGAGCGAGCACGGGCGAGGGGGTGTATTTATAGGCTAAAAGGGAAGGCAAGGGTTGATGGCAAACTAGGCCTAGAAGCCAGCCATGCCAAGCTTGGTGGAGAAGGTGGCCAACAAGGTGGGGGGTGGTTACATTGGGAGGTGCCAACCATGAAGTCACCAACAGCTGTTCTGGAGGAAAACGGGGTTCTACAGCCCCATAGACCCCTGATGATCACAAAATCCAGCTGGAAAAAGGTGATGGGGACAAGCTAGAACCATCGCGCGATGGAGTGGAACAATCGCGCGAGTGTTTAAACTGTCGCGCGAGGGTCAACAGTCAACAGTTTGACTTTGATCCACACCTGGCAAAACAACCCTCGCGCGATGGTCAAACCTTAGTTTAGGGTTTTGACCTCGGGTTTTGAGGTTCAAGAGGTTCAAGAAAGGCTCCAAACACTCCAAGCTCAAACCATTGTAAACTCAAGTCTGTTTCGACCTAATTCGTCATCGGGAAAACAAGAAACCGTAAAACGATCAGGAGATCCAGATTGGGGTGTCTACAGTAGTCCCTCTTTGACGGCACGCGGAGTACCATTGACTGGTACGGGTAACGTCAAAGATTCCTAGACACCCATCAAATCCACCCGAAAGCCGATTAAAAAGAAAGATGCAGACGACTATGTAAAAATATCGTGCACCAATTGGACGGATATATCGTCGCTGATTTAAAATTGGACGGATAGATCATCGCTGAATTGAAATCGGACGGATGGATCGTCCCTGATTTGAACTTGGACGGAGAGATTGTTGCTGATTTGAAATTGGACGGATGGATCATCGCTGATTTGAAATTGCACAGATGGATCGTCGCTGATTTGAAATTGGAAGGATAGATCGTCGCTGATTTGAACTTGGACGGATGGATCGTCGCTGATTTGAAATTGGACGGATGGATCGTTGCTGATTGCTAGCCTTCAGGAGTGTGCAGGCGGACCACTGCTGGGGAATTGTAACTTGAATGTTGGAAGTATCAATTCACAATGACTCCCAAAAATGCCTTGAAGTCATAGTAACACACCATGGGCCAAAACAATCGGGATGTGCATGATTGGGCTTGCATTGCTGGGGAATTGGGCCTGAGGCCCAAACGAACCATCGTGCGAGGGTTCCGAATCGTCGCGCGAGAGTCATTTGTCCGGGCCTGGATCCTGAAACAGCCCAGACCCGGCCCGCGCCTTTTTTGTTCTTATATCAACGGGGATGTTCTAAAATCGCTCACAGCAGTTTCAAACATCCTCCCAACTCTCCTCTCTCTCAAACCCTTGGTCCAAACCGTGATTTCATCACAAAACCAACAAACCCACACACAACACCGCACCCATGGCGGATCACGGTAGTGGTGGCGGTAGAGGAGAAGTTTATGATCAACCGGAAAATCGAGGAAAGCCCAAGGGTGTTGAAACAAGAGATCAACAGTCGGTTAAGGCTATCGCAGACACCGGTGCAACGGTGGAAGGCTGCGGCGATGGCGGAGAAGGCCGTGAGCAGGAGGCAGATGGTGGAGAGAAGGATCGCGCGACAGAGGGGAACCCTCGCGCGACAGTTCTGACTGGGGCCGTGGGGTCCAGTGCTGAGTCAGCGGGCCCAGGCGCAGTGGCAGAGGGTACGCCTATGGTTGGTGGAAGTTCAGGCGGCGGCGGTAGCAGTGTAGCCGCGGGTAATGATCCTGCGCCGAACGTGTCTCCTCCCCAGGGATTCGGCGAGAGGCAAGGGCATTGTGGCGGAGGAAGAGGAGACCACAGAGGTTCCTGTTGAATATAGGGAGGAGGATGTAGCGTTCCGACCAGCGGCGACGGTGGCCACGTCGTCAAGCCACGTACCAATTACGAAGTACGACATTGCCGAGCACCTGCCCGACGAGATGCTAGCAAGGCTTCTGGAAGAAAATCCCCTGATCGGCGAGATGGTATTGAGAGCAAAGGAGGAGCGAGCACGGGCCATTGCTCCATCAGAGGCAGCGGAGAGGGCCGAGAGAGAGCAGAAGGCGGGAGAGGACCTTCTGAGAGAAGCAGAAACCGAGGAGAGAGCCGGAGTAGAGGCACAGGGGCCACGAGTGACAGCAGTGGCAGAGGCGGGAGACGTAAAGCGGCCTGACTATGCAGTAGAGACATACATACCCCCTACACCACACCTGTTCGCACCATTGGGCTTTGCAGCATACACACCACAGCGATTAGAGTACGATGACGAGGTGATGCTGAGAGACCCGTAGACTCACATCGCGAATACTTGGTCCGAGGTAATTTCTAGAAAACCCCCTTCATACTTCAATTTCTATTTTACTTGCATGTTCAGTAGGTTGTATAGAGAAGCATGAAATAACCCTTTAAACAAAGTCAAGTCACGATAACAGAATCACTGAATTGCATGCCATGCAGAATAATAACTTGAACCAACCATCTTAATATCGACTGCACTGAAGCCAAAACCACGATGACATAACCCTGATAGGCCATGCATGCAATAGTACAAACCAAAGAACCGTTGTTACACCGCTGCATTGATTACCTAGAACTTGAAAATGAAAGCCACGTATGCTATTTTGCCCTATTGCTTGTCTGTGTACTTAAAACAGGAGGGAGTAGGTCAGAGGGATATCCACAGCTTTGGAGGCGCGTGGAGGTCCCTGGCACTGTATGAGGCTCTACCCCCGATGGTGAGGGAGCAGGTGGATGCAACAGGCTTTGGAGAGTTCATTCGAACTCTCACTCAGAGCGGAAATGACCATGCTGTGTTGGTTGCGCTTGCGGAGAGATGGAGGGATACTACCAACATCTTCCACCTACCGGTTGGGGAGATGACAGTGATGCCTACAGATTTCGCGGCGATTACAGGGCTGAGGGTTGGAGACCCCATCCCTTTTGACTCAGGCATTCAGAATGACCGAGTTGCACTGGAGTGGTTTCTGGGCGAGGCACCCAGAATTGAGGAGGGGATGGCGAGATACGAGCCACTCACAGAGTATCTGAAGAAGGAGGTGACCACGGAGCAAGAGGCATAGCGAATGGCCAGAGCATACCTACTGTACCTCTTCAGTGCTACCCTGTATCCAAACAGGCGTAGCAAAGTGCACTTGTCCTATTTGCCAGCCCTGAGAGATCTGAGGACAGCTTCACGCTTCGACTGGGGTGGAGCAGCGCTTAGCGCAGCTGTAGACACCCCAATCCGGACCTCGGAGAGTCTTTGTCCGCCCCGATGATGTAATAAAGGAAACAATACCTTTGTGAGCTTGAAAAAGGATCTCCTCTAAGCCCATGAAAGTCAAGTCAACCAAAAAGCTCAAAAGCCCAAAGAGCCCAGACAAAGCCCAAAAAGCCCCTGGACCGAAACAGGAGATACCGTGCGGAATGGCACTGAGGCGCACGGCAGGTTGAAATTCAAGGGGCCGTGCGCGACCAACCTATACCGCACGACACCTTGAGAAAAGTTCTGACTGGCTCAGAAAGCTGTCGGCCACGCTAGTTTGAGCCACAGCTGATGAATGGCTCAGCCAAAAGTGCACTTCTGGCCCGCCCAGAAAATACCTCCACTATTTGAAATTCAAAATCCTTGGCCTTTTGCCTATAAATTAACCCCTCCACTCAAGGGAAAAGAGCTCTCCTTTTGGCTCTTCTCCTTGCTTTTGGATATTCTTACTCCATAATCTTTCTCTCTCTAGTTTTTACACCCACTTTCCCATTTCCATTTCCAAGTCTTAAAGAATGTCATTCCCAAAAGACATTCTTTAAGTACCTCCACTCACTTCCTTCTCATCATTGAAGTTGATCCCTTATTAACTTCAAGGCCCTATCTCCCAAAATACCTAACCTTCTCTCACACCCATACTTTCTTCGTCTCATTCAACCTCTTCCATCCATATCCGTCCCGATCCATCCTCGTTTTTGCATCGACCATCCTTGATCAAGCTCAAGATCAAAGGTAAAAACTAGTTTCCTTGGATTAGACTCGGTTCTGGTCCTCAGGGGACTTTCTTGCTATCGGATCTAATCCCTTTTGGTTATATTCTGAGGAAAACTCATTTTTCTAAAATAAAACCAGCACTGTGCTGAGGTTGGGGAACCGTGCGGTTGGTTGATCAGGCGCGCGGCACCTTGACTCTCAGCGCACGGCAGAGTATACGTTGATATTATCGTAGGCAGGCTGTGTGGATCTGAGTTATTCTCTGTTGTGATTGTCTACATCTGCTGTTTACTGTTTCTGTTTCTTTCAAAACAAGACCATATCTACAAGCCATGTTTTGGCTCTTTAAAAAGGTTTTCTAGATCATCCCAAATGATCAAGAGTGTTAAAAGTTGCTTTGGGCCAATATTTTGAGAAAGTAACGACATCTTTGGGATGATTTGACTGTCATGAGGTTTCTAATGAGCTTTTCAAAAGATGTACAGAGAAAGTAATGAGCTAGATGATGTTTTGACAATCTGTAACAGCCTGACAGAAGGGTAGACGCCCCACACAGCATGTTGAGGTGCCGCGCGCGGGATCCCGGCATGCCGTGTACAGTATGATCAGGGTCCAGACAGTTTGCTGAATGCTTTTTTTTTACTCCATCTGCTCACATCATTTTATCACTACTGTACAAACAGCACCACATGCACGATAATGTTTATATTTCCCATGTCCATTTCCCGCTATTTGCTTTTATTGAAGAGCTTGATATTTCAAATGATATTCGAGATTTTTCCTTTTGAAACATTAAGTAGAGACCGGTTTTTACCAGGCGAGTGTGGTGCTTTTTAAAGAAAAATCTTCCTCATTAGTAATGTGGCTCCCGAACCCAAAATCTCAACGTTTTCGTTAGACCGAAAGCCTTTTGCAAACGAGTTCTCGGTTTCTCGGATCATCCATCTCAAAAATCCGAGTGACGACTCTTCGAACCTTTCGGGCGCGGGAGCCCACAGTGGCGACTCCGCTGGGACCAAACTTCGTTCAATACTTTTTTTTTAAAAAAAAAATACACAAAAATGTTGAATGATCAAGATGGCCAAACTTGAAAGGTGTTTTCAAAAAGGGAAATTTTAAAATATTTTTTGAAAGATTAAGCTCTTTTATCCTGTACACTTTGCACCGCACAAGCCTCGCTAGTGTGTTTCGGCTATCTTGCCCAGTTTACCAGTGATAAACTCTCCCGGGATGCCTAACAACCCGCGACTATGATGAGCCATCGTGCTATTCGACCATTGTCTTGCAATACACTTGACATGGAGTAGTACATCTTGGCTCTAGTCCGGGGAACCCTTCTGAGACCAAAACCAGTCTTTGCACTTGTACATAGCCATAGAACCTTCCCAACTAGGACAAGAACCCATGGCTAGGACTTATGTGTTATATCCTGTTTACATGCATTTTATTCCTGTACACACACATCATTCATGCATCATTACATCTTGTGGGCTAGACGATTAGACTCCCTTAGAATTCCTTAGGGCCCTCCGGTCGGTCTAGGAGACCTTAAATCCATGGAGTTTGCGATACCTCTGGTGTTTGCCGTGCCTGAACGGCTCCCTTGGTTTGGGTCTAGCCTTAAGCGCGTGCGTATCTGGATTCCGATGGTCACATTGCTCTATCTCGGATGGTCACGGTAAGGAGATTGGCTCTGGTTCCGAATCGTTCGGAATTCAATCTGCCTGACAGCACCTGCCTGGATTATCGGAAATCTTCTGTACAAACGTCTTAAGTGAGATTTAAGCCACGGTAAGTCCTAGGCCTTATTTCTAGGAGGCGCGTAGAAGGTAGGTCGAGCATTCGGATCGGTCATGAGTTGCTCCTTTTTGACTTGTTGCAAGTGCCGCCAACATTGATCGCCTGCGAAGAAAAGAGGCTGTACCCAATTGGTTTCGTCCATCCCAAAGACTACTTTGCATAGACACCCTGGAAGGAACCCCATTGTTTGAAGTCCAAGTCGAGCAAGAGGAACAACCAGAACCCGTAGTAGAAGAACCCATAGTCTCAATCCTGCCCGAAAATCCTTTACCCATGGCTGATCAAGGAGACGGAATAGAAGAACTCAGGAAGAATATGGCTAACATGGATATTCAGTTTAAACAGTCCCTCGCCGGTGTCGATGCACAACTTAAGGCCACCGTAGTCTCTATGGAAAACGACATGAACATGATAATGGAAAGTATGCAGAAAATCAGCGATAAGCTTTAAACCAGGCCACAGCCCGAGCGACTCAAGGAAGAAACACCAGCAGCTGATCCCAACCTGGCTGCCCTTATTGCTAAGATTGGCAAATTGGAGGAATCCGTCCAAGAAACTAAGCGACTTGGCAAAGGAGAAATTGACATGAGCAAACTATGCCTCTTTCCAAATGCCAAGTTGCTGGAAAAGTTCAAAGGAGTGGACTTTGCGAAGTTTGATGGTACTGGCAATCCGAGGGCCCATCTCCAAGGATATGTGGGTTCCCTCACCATGCGTACCATCGAGAAGGAAGCTATGGCCCAACTATTCCATCAATCCTTGTCTGGTCCAGCTCTACAATGGTTCCTCACTCTCGAACCATCTAAGAAAAGGACCTGGGAAGACATCGGGACAACTTTCGTGGCCCAGTATGACTTCAACGTCGACTTGAAGATGACCACGAGGGAGTTGGAAAGCACCAAGATGAGTGAGAAGGAAAGCTTCGCCGACTTTGTGAAGCGTTGGAGGGCAAAGGCCGCCCAGATGCAGAATAAACCCGATTTGAAAGAACAGATACGGATCATAACCAAGAACCTGCCAAGCTCCTTCGCTGCTTACATGGTTCTTTCTCAGACTGCCCCGAATTTCGAAACCTTTTATGATTCTAGATTAGCTGTGGAGGAGGCTTTATGGGATGGAACTCTGAAGAAGAAAGAATCGGGATCAGGGTCAAAATCCAAAAAGGGCATATTCGGGAAACAGCAACGGGAATACCAACCTGGCCGGAACCTCATCTACTAAACCTGTAGAAATCAACCAAATCTCCGAAAAACCAAAATCCCAAAACCGAACCTTCACACAATTCAGCACTCCTCGATCCACTCTTCTTAAGAAACTCACAGAAATCGGAGTGTTGAAACCTCTTCCGCCACCACAGACCATTCCACCAATCCTGAACCAAAATGTCTACTGCGATTTTCACCAAATGCCTGGCCACACCACCGACAATTGCATCCGCCTCCGTCATGAGATCCAAAACCCCATTGACAACAAAGTTGTCGATGCTCCACCCTCAGATAAACCAAACACCGTTTCAAACCCTTTACCGCAGCACAACGCTCCCTTCCGCATCAACCAAATTGCCCTAGCCGTGAATCAAAACCTCCCAGAATTTGATCCCACCCTGTTCATTGTCCCTGATACCGAACCAAGGCCTGTCGTCGAAATTCCCAAAGAAGTTGCCCTTTGTTTTCTATGGGAATGGGAAGACACCTGGGGAGAACTGATTGCTGACTGAGAAGAGTTTGAAGCCGCCAACTTCCAAAGGAATGATGAACCCTTGTTCGAGGCCGGATGGGAAGTTGACTGGCAAAACATCCATGCAGATCCTCTTGATGGATTCTCTTTGTACGCGCTGTTTGAAAATCAAGGGGAAGAATACCAAGTTTTTCAAGAGATGCCCGAGTGGGGGTGGGACCCAACCCCAGACGAGTACCAGCTTTTGACTAGAATGACCCTTTGGATACCTCTCCTTGCCAGCGCTGTTCGGTGAAGAATATCAGCCTGAGATGATGACATACAACTGGCCAGAACTCGCTCCGCTCCGCCCGGATTTCTCTCATTTCAATAATTTTGTCATCAATAACTTGTATAGCAATGTGGGCCTCACCCCGTATCCGAACCTCCCCGGATTCGAAGAAGAAGTCGCCAGTAATGAGTGTGATCCGATGGACTACCTTGTCGATGAGACCGAATCCGAACCATCAATTACTTTTCCAAAAGACGCTGATGTTGCTATGATGAACTTGTGGGAAGATGAACCAGGGGCTGGAACCAACTTATGGGCAAACACCGAGGTGGTCAACATAAAAGTGGGAAACGAGGAATGGACCGTCAACAAGACAGTGACGGAGGCTGAAAGGTGGAAACCCGAAGATCTGTGGGATGACTTGGCCATTGATGATTTAGCCGCCAATCTGCAGGATACGACCATCGGAAACAAGCGTAAAACCCTAGCCGACTTATGGAGCGAGGAATCAAAGTATCGCCAGATTGATCATTTGACCAGAAGCGGCCGTGTTTATCAACCTCCGAACCTTCAAGTCGGAGAATCTTCCAACCCTGCGGCCCCAGGGCCCTCTGATCCCTTTACCACCCCAGTTAAAAACACCTTCCGACCTTTCGACCCACCAGCCAAGGAGCCTTCCCGACTAGAGAAAAACCCCGAAGGGATGGTCAAACGCCAACTTGAGCAAACTCAGGCCATGATGTTAGTTTGGGATGTGCTGGTTCACTCTACACGTCATCGTGAAGGGCTCATTCAAGCACTCTCTCAACTGAAAGTTCCCTCCGCCATAACCCCCGATGAGCTGGTGGCACTGATTAAAACCATACCTATCAAGCATGCCATCACCTTCACTGATTGAGACCTACCTGCCGAAGGAACTGATCACAATCGGTCGTTGCACATCACCCTGAAATGCCATGGCAAATCGGTTCCAGTGATCTTGGTTGACAATGGTTCAGCAATTAATGTCTGCCCACTCCGTGTCGCCTATTGCTTAAGGTACAAAAATAAGGACTTCTCTCCATCAGAAGTCAAGGTCCGAGCATATGATAACACTCAGAGAGATGTGGTTGGGACTCTCATGCTTCCCATGACTTTTGGACAATATCAGACAGAGGTGGAATTCCATGTGGTGAATATTCCCGCCTCTTACAACCTGCTATTGGAAAGGCCCTGGCTGCACCGGCCAGACATCATGGCTGTGCTCTCTACGCTCCATTAGAAAATTCGGCTGGGACTGGAGACGGGAATGCTTACTATCCACGGGGACTCCGGGATTCATGCCCCTGTTGAAGACAATGCCCCACTCCTGGAAATTCAACATGGAGAAGAAGATATCGCCTTGGGAGGCTTCTCTCTGGATACCTCCCGATCTGTCTATTTGGTTAGAATCGATGACGACTTTGTTGTCAGCAATGTTGCCATCAAAATAATAAAGAAGATGTCTTACATGCCAGGATTAGGACTGGGAAAGAATCTCCAAGGCCCTGCAAAGTTTGAAGCCCAAGGCACTCTGATGTGCACGACTAGCCTAGGTTATTCACCCTCGAGTGACAGCAAGATGAAAAAGGGAAACAGGCTAGAAGACTACTTTGTCAAGGAGAAAGCAAAGCAAGTCTACCAAAGCCAACCGGAGCCGTTTTGGGATGAAGAAACCAACACCTCTTTACCAGGATTTGAGATATTCGCAAACGACGTCTGGCCGAAGAGTGATGAAGAAGTCGAAGTTGTGAAAGAACAGAAGGAACCCACCGACTGGATTGAGGTTTTTGCCATGGGTAGTCTCGCGACTCTGTTCAGGGAAGACGAACCAATGGGTACGACTATGGAAGCAGAAGTGCTGATGATGGGACAAGGTACTCCTGAGGATCCGACTTTGCTCATCATGGATGCAGCTGGGGAGTACAAGAATTGGACCTTCATACCGAGTGCAACTCGCTGTGGATCTGAGTCTGAGTTTGAGTCCGAGTCTGAGTCTTCTAAGTCCTCTGAGTCTTCTGAGTCTACTGAGTCCGAGTTGGTGCCTCTCGGCCCAAGCTCTCAGAGTCTGTATTTCGAGTTCGAATCCACCTGCATGTATGGTGCCCCTGAGGCCTCCGTTAACAATGAAATGAATGAATCTGATTCTGCTTATGTGGGCTACCACAGCCCCGGGTGGAATCGGGGCGGCCCGAAAAAGAAGGCGCCACGCCGTTTCTGGATTTTTGAAAAATTTTGAAGAGTCGCCACCCGGATTTGTGGTTCGCCACCCGGAGAAACCGTTTTGTTTGAAAATGATTGATTTGAATTGAAAACCAGAGATTATTTTGGATTCGGAAACCATGTTACGAGGGGGGAAGGGTTTTACGGCACCCCCCTGGCCCGATTTCGAATCGGTCTCTACTAAACATTTGTGAGATTTTCAAAGGTTTTATTTCATTGCACAGTTAGCATATATTTACAGGTATATCAAGTACAGTGGGTGCATGCATGTGCATGTGTACGATGAATGACGATGATGAGATACAGAATAACAGAAAGCTGGAACCCTATTGCTGATTTCACTCTCGAGCGCTCGGAAGCATTCCCGAGCGCTTGGGAGTATTGTATGCCCAATCCTGCAAATCACGTTAGCGCAACAGAATACAACAGAACGTAATACTAGAAATATAAACTAAAATAACATTAATCATGTCTCGGGCTCAACAGAGGATTTAGCAGAATGGGATGAGACTCCATTCTTCTAAACCATGCACCACCACCTTTCTGGAAAGCAGCTTTATATTCATAAGAGCTAAAAGGGATACATTCATGGACATGCAAAGATAGTATATCGATCAAACTGGAAGGAAAAATAGATTAGAGTTACATGCAGACACTCTCAAGCGCTTGGGAGTGTTCCTGAGCGCTTGGGAGTCTTCCACACTCCAAGGCTGCTTTCATTCCACTGATACACTCTTTGTAGTACGCTGGTGTACTGGATCTTGTGTTTTTGAGGTATGAAAAAGATTTCTCTTTTCAAATCCAAGGCTTAAACCCTTTTGCATGTTCTTAAGTAAAATGGTTTTCCTTTATTCGTTCTTTTCAAAAGAAGATCATCTACACCAATGCACTTCAAATAAGTTGAAATGTTTAAAAATACACCCTACTCTTCATGCATGTTCATGTAAATGTTTGAAAGAAGGAAAGCTGGTCTGGAGCCACTCTCGAGCGCTCCAGAGTAGTTCTGAGCGCTCGGGAGTGCTTCCAGTGAGCTGGTACAGAGAAATGTATTTGCACCCCTTTGCTCTTGTTGTTACACCAAGGTCTCTCAACCCATACTCAGTATTAAAGACTGAGAGGGCTGAGGGACCTCCCTTAGAAAGGAGATACAGCCCTGTTCTTATTGGTTTTTGACACTAAGGTAGAAAACCTCTACCTTTGATTGAGGAGCTTGCTTCTTGAGAGACTTTGAGAGATGAAAGAGGAAGAGAGACCAGGAAAATCAGAGCTTTAGGATACTCTAGACTCCTTGCATGTCTTTGATGCCTTGATTTTTCTTTGGTGGCTTTACCTTTAAAAAAAATTTTAAGGAGATGGAGAATGCACTGGTTTTTGAACAGTCAAAGGGGGATTTAGAGAGAGAGAGAGTTTCGTGGGTGGTTTGAACTGCCAAGGTCCTTTTATAGGCAAACTAATATAAGGTCCCATTTTGGAAAAATATGATATGGAATCTTTACAAATCCATCAGTCTTGACTCACCTCTGATTGAGGTAGAGTGTTGCCTGAGGTTTTGAACCGGCTAGAACGGCTGTAATGATGGCATGCATGGGAAGTGGGGAAGTTCTAGCATTCCTTGGCCAGTACAAAAGTCTCGAGCGCTCGGGTTCAGTCTCGAGTGCTCGGGTTCAGTTTCGAGCGCTTGGGAGTTTACTCTCGAGCGCTCGAGAGTTTGTGCAATCCCAGGTTTTGAAAACAGTTTAAAGCGCTTGGGATTGATCCTGAATGTTTTGAGACTGATTCTTGACATTTTCATTTCCCCTTTTAAAGTCTTCAAGAAGCAAAGTCCTGACCGGTCTAAGGCTTGTTCTGATCCAAACTCATCATCGGGGAGCCTCCGGGCCACAAATTAAGGAAATTCGAAATGTCCAAATTGGGGTGTCTATAGTTGCCCCTCTTTGGATGGTGCTCGGCATCATGTCTGGATGCGAGTGACATTCAAAGATTGAGATAGCCCAATTCGAGCCACGTCAATACCCTTAATTTCAAACACGAATGCAAGTAAAAATGTTTGATGCATGTGGTCGCGTCTCTTCAGACTGCCTACGTACCCTTTTCTGTGGGGGATCAGACCAGTGTAGTTCTTTGGGGCAAATGCAAGCGCGTGTGATGCATGCATGAGAAAGATTGACAAGATCTTGACAAGATAAGTACGCAATGGGTCCACCTGTTGCTCTGTTTGGTGAACAGGAAATGCAAGCACGCGTGATGCACGCACGATAAATGATCGACAGAACTTAGATAAAATAAATGCACGTGGGGTTCACCTGTTGCTCTGTTTGGTGAATGAAAAAGTGCAAACACGTGTGATGCATGCACGAGAAGTGATCGACACGAGTTTGATAAGACGAATGCATGGAAGTCCACCTGTTGCTCCGTTTGGCGAACGGGAATGTGGATAAAACAGCACCTGTAGCGTAAAAATACCTGCAAACAAGTTGAAATTAGCTTCGATCGACTATCGAGTAAAATTCCAAATCGCGGGACGTGAGTCCGAGATCGCGTCATCGATGGAGTTTCGCTTCCTACAGTCTCGTTCAACGCGGTTGAAGCCAGGACTGAGATTGATTTTGTAAAAGGAAGAAGAAGTTAAGCAATTCTCTGGAGCGGGAAACACATGAGGCGACGAAGAATCGACACGGAGGCTGAGGATAGATCTCAGCGCTCAGAACCACTCCCAAGCGCTCGAGAGTGGTCTCGAGCGCTCGAGACCTCTGCTGGGGACCACTGTCCTTTTCATCTTCTTCGACTGGTTTTGGGGTTTAAACCCAACTCTTGAGCGCTCGAGAACCAAGAAATCCGTACGCACCTCGAACTCTCAAGCTCGATCGTACCCACTCACACTCTCAGGCGAACTCTCTCTCTCACACGTTCTATCTCTCTCTCTCCTCTCTCCATCTCAGACTCTCTCATCTCTCTCACAACGGACCGAGCTTGGGATCTCGAGATCTCTACGATCTTCCACTGGGCAATCGTGTGCCAAGAGGTTCGGATAAAGGGGAAAAAGAAGTCTTGGGGAGGTGAAGGGGAAATTATGGCCAAAGACGGTGAGGAAGCGACGCCCAGCCGCGAGGCGGTGGCGGTGGAGGTTGCGGCGGCGACGGAGGAGGCCAGCAGAGCCAGGGGTGAGAACACGGCGGCGAGGATGGAGGAGGTTGGTGAAGTCCCAGCAGAGAGGGATGACATGGGCGGAGATGATGAGGGGCTGCCCGGCCGCGAGGAGGCAACGGCTACGGCGGCGGAGGAGACCAGCCGCAGCGCTGCTACGCTAGTTCAGGAGAGGGTGGTATGTGAGGATCTGATCGCAGGGATTGAGGCTAGCAGGGGTACGGGGGCAGTGGAGAGTAGCGGCGGAGATTTGGCGGCGATAGGAGATATCAGAGATAGCGGAGTTGTACGAGGAGAGGGCGGTGAGCTGGCCATGAGCAATAGAGGTGCGCCGGAGAGCGAGACGGGGGTCTCGGGTAGCGGTGATGGTGGCATGGGTATTCCTGATACCCCTACAGTGGAGGATTTACTTGTGGCGCGAGCGGCCAACAGGTGGTGGTGGGGCGTGTCGTTGCGACGCCGGTTTTGAGGGTGGCGGTAGTTGAGCCGAGGTTTGGTGACAGTGGATCGGTGCTTCGCACCCGGTCCCATTCGTGGAGGGAGACTTCTTGGACAGCGCGAGTCCACGGGATATACTGGACGCCCTTGGTCTTGATGCTGGGGTGAGGTGCTGAGGGAAATGAGGACAACAGAGGATCGTGCCTCAGCGCTATTGCTTAGAGCCCGCCGGTCTTGCGGGGGTAATGGCGGCAGATAGAAGTCGCCGAGATGGTTGATTTAGGCGAGGAGGAGGTGGTGATCGAGGAGCGGAGTTACCGTGGCCGACGAGGCGAAGGCCTACCGGCCAGACGTCTTTGGTTTGAGTCGGGGACTTACGCTCCATGGCTTCACCTCTTTGAGCCGACGGGGATGACCGGTTACGTTCTAGCCCGGGATGACTATCCTGAGGACTTGCTTCTTTGAGATCGGGCCACACACATCTCTTCTGGATGGACCACGGTATTGATTTCAATGTTTTGCTTCCTGTATTAAACTTGCTTCCTTGAATTACCGTGTTGCTTACTGATGCTATCTCTTTGCACTGTTGAAACAGCGAACCAAAGACATCTATGGCCACGGAGGTTCAGGCCACTCATTGGAGTATTTCAAAGAGTTGCCCCGGAGAGTGCGGGAGTTGGTGGAGGAGACAGGTTTTGGGCCGTTCATCCAGTTGCTGACAGCGGTGAGGGTAGACCGTGCAGTGATGACAGCGCTGGCGGAGCGGTGGTGGGACACCACCAATACATTTCACTTCCGCTTCGGGGAGATGACGGTGACGCCTCTCGACTTTGCAGCGATCACGGGACTCCTGGTTGGAGGCGAGCCGATTCCATTCGACCCTAGCATAGACCTGGATGATGCTGCTTTGAGATGGTTCCTTGGACAGGTTCCACGACACAGCGGAGGGGTAGCTGAGTATGGCCAGTTCAGGCGGTACTGGGACCATGAGCCGGCGGACGATGCTGAGGTGGCCCAGATGGCCAGGGCCTATTTGCTGTACCTGTTCGTGGCTTCTCTGTTCCCGCTCAGGCGATCTCGGGTTCACCTGAGTTACTTGGCGAGCTTGGTTGATCCGAGGCAAAGCGGACCGTCGACCGGGAGGTCTGCCTGTGCACTCTCGCTTCCCAGGGAGCTTCCTCACGCGGAGTGGGAGACACCATACGTGGCTACTGGAGGGTGATCGAGGTATGCTTCGACATTACTGCTTTTGAATTGCTTGAATGATGCTTTGATTGACTTGATTGATGCTTTGATTGACTTGAACAGATATTAACTTGAATTGAATCGACTTCCAAAACATGCAGCTTTGGGCTTACGAGGTCTTGGGCATGTTCCCGCCCGAGAACACTTGCACAAATCCTCACCTGCTTCCACGTGTGCTTGCATGGAGTATAGAGTACCGGAGGGCCAAGGAGCGGCGTGGACAGGTGATGACTTTCCGGCGCTGGCTGGATAGCATTACTGGGGTTACGGTACCAAACGCAATCCTTCCTTTCTTTTCTTGCTTGTGCTTTCCTTTATGAAATTTGGTCATCAATGTAAAACAACTGAATGCAGGTTCACTGGGACCGATGGGCGAGAGTGGAGGCTGACTTCCTTCCGAGGAGCCGGGAGGTGACGAGGAGTCGGGTCCTGCTGGAGTGTCCCCTGGGCTGGCAGTGGTACTTGGGGGATCGGGTGACGCGACAGTCACTCGGCCTTCCAGAGTTTGTTGTGCCGGGGCCGTTTCCTCCACGGGTGCAGCGGACTGAGACATACACTCGAGCTGAGCTGGAGCAGTTCACGGTGCCAGATACTGATTTGGAGAGATACTTGCGGCGCACGGTGGACTACACAGCTTATAGAGACAGATACTTAGCCACCAGCTTGGGTGTGGAGCGAGAGCTGGAGAGACGGGTAGCGGAGGCTGAGGCCAGGAGGGCCAGGGGTGAGACTGCTGGTGAAAAGGAGACAGGAGAGGAGACTGGAGGGCGAGGCCGCAGGGGTCACTCTTCACGTGGTAGAGGACGAGGTGCTAGGCCTCCTGCTGGCGGGAGAGGTGCTAGCTCCTTGGGTCGAGGCGAGGGCGGGTCACAGGTTCCAGAGGCAGCTGCGACTTCTGCACCGACCGGGTTGCCGACTTTGGATTGGACGATAGGGGTGAAAGACCCCTCTGGTGCACGGGCGATGCTGGATATCCCACGTCTTCCACAGCCACCGATGCAACTTCCCGCACAGGTATAACACGACTTCGTCTCTTTCAATGCTTCAAAAGTTTCTTGCACATGCATCCATTGTTTTGATCTTTGAATTATCATGCAGGTGCCGAGAGAATGGGCGAAGAAGGCTATCATGCTTATGGTGGGGATGCGGCAGCTGCTGAAGGACTGCGCCAAGGGGAGGACCCTTCAGACTAGACCTGTTCCTGAGCCTGCTTTACCTATTGCTGCACTGGTATGAAAATGCAAATGCATGCATATTCGTCTTTTGAATTTTAAACATGTACATACATAGAAATGAATGAATGCTCATGTTATGCAGGTGCAGCCACGACGCTCGGCCAGGACACAGCCGCAGGACATCACGAACCTTCCAGCTACTACCAGCGCGAGAGGCCGGGGTAGACAGAGAGCAGGGGCTGGACAGTTTGAGGTTGTTCCTAGAGCAGCATCACGGCGGAGACCTGCTCCCGAGGAGTCAGAGGAGGATACAGAGGAGTCACTCGAGTCATGAGCCTTAGGGTCCACGAACTCGAGTACTGCCTCAGGCCCTTCCGACGATGATGACGATGACGACGTTGAGAGCTCTGAGTCCGAGGGACGCCAGCAGAAGAGGACTCGTCTGGGCTGAGCCTTAGGTTTTTGCTTTGCTAGCTTTTCTTTTGCATGGGCCTGCGTGCCAACACAGTTGTAGCTTCCGGGCCTGCGTGCCTTGGTTTTTGGTCTGGGCCTACGTGCCCTGGTAGATAGGATCGGGCATGTGTTTGCCCCAGCCTATGTATTTCCTTCCTTACTCATTGTAGATGCGTTATTCATTTATGAAAAATTTGCACTTTTCTCCATTTGTGTTCGTTTGCACTTCCTTCATAGAATTGTATTTTATGAAATATACTCGTCTAGCTTTGAAAGAGAGCAAAGAGCACGCGAATTTCGGCCGATACTCTTAAAACGGTATAAAACTTGACATGGTCGACTCGACTCACAAGACCTGACATGAAATGACAAAAATGCCCTTAACGCAGATTTTGTGGTCATGAAAGAGAGTAATAACTGGGCTTGACCGGAATAGGATACGAGGACGGGACACGAGAATATTTGATTAAGGTGCATGCTCTTAGCGCCATCATAAGTAATGAAATTGAGGCGTTTGACGGCAAAAATTGATTCCATAAGCTTCAACGTGTGTTCGATTGCTTCACATACATGCGTTAAAACTTACATACACCATTGGACTTAAACAAATGCTCTTGACACGAATTTCGACACGTCGACAGGAAGAAAATCATCGAGATTTCGAGGTTTTTCGAGGAATGTATTTGAACGCACAAGAAAACAGATAACCGAACACGCTGTATTCCTCCAGAAACAGGTTGGAACTTGATGAACTTAAGGCTTGAGGTTATAATGCTGCATTGAGGCCAAAACTCTGAAAACCAGAAGCTGCTGAAAACTGTAGAACTCTCGAGTGCTCGAGAGTGTTGTGGAGCGCTTGGGACTTCACTCCCGAGCGCTCGGGACTACTGTGATCAACAGACCAGTGTTCATTTCCAAGATCATTTTTCAGCTCCCTTGCGTCCTTTTGCTCTGCATGCACACTTCCAAGACGTCTTGTAACTCTCCTTAAGCTGTTTTCCAAGGGTCAGTGATTTCCCAAGGTAAGACTAGCATCTTTCCAATGTTTTCTCAAGTTTTCAAAGTTTGAAACTTTGAAAATACAAAGAAATGGTTTTGGAAAAGATGAGCATGCTGAGTTTCAATGCTGGTGGGTGAGGGATTGCCTCATCCAGCTCTCTATAAATACCGAGCTTAGCTTTGGGCAAGTCATTCATGCTCCAAACCATTATCCTCCTTTCAAAACTTCATTCCTCATGGCCTTGTTGAATCAAGCCTTACTTCGCCCTTGGTTGGACAGCCTTGAGGGCATTGATTGGTTGAACTTCCGAGGGCATCACCTCCATGCCTTGAAGTACCTCCACGAGATTACCATCCGTCCTGTCCTGCTGCATGCGGCTATGCGCTTTTGGGATCCCGAAGTGCATGTCTTCCGCTTCGGTTCTCAAGAGCTATGCCCCACCGTCGAGGAATTCCATGCCTACCTTGGGAGCCACGACTCCGCTGAGCCAATCATTCCAATGCTTAGAGAGAGCATGAAGAATATCCTAAAAGCCAAGCTGGGCGTCAGCGGGAACGTTGCTGAGTTATTGACCCGGGGTAATGCCATCAATATCGTGCAGTTGTATGAGAGGTTCAGCCCACCTGGAGACTTAACGGATTTCGAGTATCAAGGTCATCGAATGATGGCTTATTGCATCTGCCTCTTGGCGGCCTTCCTGCTGGTTCCCTCTGTCGGTCAGCCTAGCCCTTTGCTGGTTGGAGTCGCTGCTCAGATTGAGGCTCGCAAGGACGTTGCTCCCTTGGTCCTTGCAGAAACCTTAATGGGGTTGGATGCTGTTCGTGCTGGACGCACGAGAGTTTTTGGTGGCAGCCCGCTGTTGCTGCAGGTTAAGGACCTCACTCAGCTCTCCTTTTTCTATTTCTCACATTCATTTTACCTCGACACTCGGCTTAGGCTTTATCTGGCTTCTTACTTGTTTTCTCTTTCTTTGGATAGATGTGGCTTTGCGACAAGTTGGGTTTGCTGATACCGCCGGCAAATGATTGGAGCTATCGACCAAGGGAATGGAACCGTCCTTTCCCGGTGATGTACAACAGTGAAGATGACTGGGCTGATTTCCTCGCATCTGCTGAGGAAGACGACATCGTTTGGCGGTGCCATTGGCTGAGGCTTCCAGCAATGACTGTGAGCAACATGGGCTCGATGCACGTGTTTGTGGTTGGCTTGACAGGCTTTACCTTCTGCTCACCCTTCCGCATCCTTCGTCAGCTTGGGCTCAGCCAGGAGGTGCCGCCTCAGGGAGCTGAAGTGCTTCGTCTCCCTCCCTTCACCATTCTGGGCCTTTGGAGTTATGTTCGAACATGGGAGGCTCGTAGGACTAAGCCAAATGACCCACTCTTCTCAATTGCTTCGACCGGAAGGTACCGCAAATGGCTAAGGAGAGATGTGGAAGCAAGGATGGGTTGATTGCTTACTTTGCCGTTTTTTGAAATAAAAGTTAGGCCTCATTGTGCGTTTTCTGTTTTCATGCTCAACTTGTAATAAAGAAATCATCGAAATAAAACTTGACTGATTAAGGATTTTCCCCTTTTCGGTTCAATAATCGCATGTGCCTCAAAGAAAGCATTTTGACTCGTCAATTTGGATTTGGATTTTTGTGATTTAGGACCGAACCTCAGAGTGAGATTGCCTACGTATCCCTTAAGGAAGGGGAATCAGGCCCATACGTAGTTCAGGTTGGGGTTCGCTCGGGTATTAACGCTCTCCTTTTTATGCTCTAAATTTTGCCTAGAACCGCCCTTTCGGGTTTTCGGCCTAGCGAGCTCTTTTTCGACTTTTTGCCTTAACTTTTGCCTAGACCGCCCTTTCGGGTTTTCGACCTAGCAGGCTTGCTCTAATTTTTACCTGGGACCGCCCGCCCTTGCGGTTTTCAGCCCAGCGAGCTCTCTCAGGGGTAATAGCGCTTGAGTTGATCCAAATTGACAAGATTCGAGAATTCGTTGCCGTCGAGATCGATGATCGATGCTGCTCCTCTGGAAAGGATCGACTTGATGATGTACGGCCCGGCCCATTTTGGTCGGAACTTCCCTCGCAGGTCAAAAACTGGCGCACGGATTTCCTTGACTACCATATCCCCCTCTTGCAGATCCCTCGACTTCACTTTCTTGTTGAATGCCCAGGCAATTCTCCGCTGATAACCCTAGATATCGTACAACGCTCGGAGTCTCCTTTCGTCAAACAACATGAGTTCCTCGAACCTCCTGCTGATCCATTCGGCTTCGTCTATCCCTTGTTCTGCTATGACTCTGAGTGATGGAACTTCTAGCTCGATGGGGAGAATGGCTTCCATACCGTACACCAAAGAATAGGGTGTCGCCCCTGTCGGCGTGCGGATAGACGTCCGGTATCCCCACAAAGCTAGCGGTAGCTGTTCGTGCCAATCCCTAGCTGATTCGACAGTCCTTTCGAGGATCGACTTGATGGTCTTGTTGGCTGCTTCGACTGCCCCATTCGTTTGCGGTCAAAAAGTGGTCGAGTGATGCACTTGAATCTTGAATTCGTCAAAAAGTTCTAGGACTTTCCCTTTGAAGTGAACACCATTATCAGATACGAAGGCTTGAGGTACTCCATACCGATAGATGATGTTTTGCCTAATAAAGTGAGCCACTTGAACTGCCATCAGAGTCTTGTACGAGGCTGCCTCAACCCACTTAGTGAAATAATCGACCGCTACAAAAATGAACCTGTGCCCGTTAGAAGCCGCAGGCGTGATCCTTCCAATGACATCGATGCCCCAGGCGGAGAATGGCCATGGCGTCGCCATTGAGTGTAATTCCGAGGGCGGGACGTGGATAAGGTTAGCATGAGTTTGGCACTTATGACATCGGCGCACATACTCGATGCAATCTGTCTCCATAGTCGACCAATAGTAACCCAACCTCAGAACTTTCTTTGCTAGCATCATTCCATTCATGTGGGGTCCACAAACTCCCTCATGGACTTCTTCCATTACCGCTCTCGTGTCATCACCGTGAATACACAACTTGTCGACTCCGCACGGAGATCGCCGGTACAATTTTCCACCACAGATAATGTATTGAGACGCCAATCGCTGTAACGCGATCCGATCCTTCTTGGTAGAATCTGCAGGGAACTCTCCCTTTTCGACAAAATTCCAAATGTTGTGAAACCAAGGGAGTCCATCATCAGGCTCATCGATGTTCATGACATAGTCGTACACTTGCTTGCCTCTTTGCTTAATCATGACAGGCCTTAGCTTCACCCCGATTGGAAGTTCCAGCATGGATGCCAAGGTAGCGAGCGCGTCGGCAAAACGATTCTTCATCCTCGAGACGTGTGTGAAAGTCACCTTTTGAAAATTTGGAATAAGTTCGTCGAGCTGCTGATGATACGGTTTCATCTTCTCGTCTCTGACCTTCCATTCCCCGTTTGCTTGTGACACAACCAAGTTGGAATCCCCCACGACTTCCAGCACCTTGACCCCAAATTCCAATGCAGCTTCCATTCCAATAATACATGCCTCGTACTCTGCCTCATTATTTGTGACTTCAAAGTTCAATTTGAAAGCAAGGGGAATATGTGACCCCTCATGCGAGACTAGCAGTATGCCGATCCCGAAGCCCTTCTGGTTAGCAGCTCTGTCGAAGTACAACGTCCATGTTTCGTTGACAGCAGTCATTATGTCTTCATCGGGAAATTGGAACTCCGCGTGTTCTGGCCCCTCGATCGGGCGATCTGCCAAAAACTCTGCTACCGCTCTTCCTTTCACTGATTTGCGGGTGACGTACTTGATTTCGAATTCAGCCAATAAGAGCAACCAACGCGCTAACTTACCGGTAAGTGCTGGCTTCTCGAATAGGTATTTAAGCGGGTCCATCCGAGAAATCACTATCACCGAATAAGACAGCATGTAGTGTCTCAATTTCTTCGTGGCCCAAACGAGCGCCCAACATGTCTTCTCCAATGAAGTGTATCGCTCTTCGCTCCCCACCATCTTCTTGCTCAGGTAGTAGATTGCTCTTTCAACCCCATCATCTCCTTCTTGTGCGAGCATGCACCCCATTGACGAGGGCGTGACGGACAAGTACAGGATCAAAGGTTTTCCTAGAATGGGTGGCATCAAGATGGGCGGATTCTGTAGGTAAGTTCTCACTGCTTCGAAAGCCTTTTGGCATTTGTCGTTCCATTCGAACTTCACGTCCTTCTTGAGAAGTCAAAACAACGGTTCGCAGGTCAGAGTCAACTTGGTGATGAACCGGCTAATGAATTGAATCTTTCCCAAGAAACACCGGACTTCCTTCTCGGACTGAGGCGGCTTCATCTCAAGAATAGCTTTAATCTTAGAGGGATCCACCTCGATTCCTCTGGTCATGATCATGAATCCAAGCATCTTTCCAGCCGTGACTCCGAACGTGCACTTCTGCGGATTGAGTCGCATTCTGTACTTTCGAATCCTCTCAAAGAACTTTCTCAATGCCGGGAGATGGTCTTCTCTTTTCTTGCCTTTCACTATCATGTCATCGACGTAGACCTCGACCTCCTTGTGAATCATGTCATGCAACAGCGTGGTGGCACCCCTCTGATACGTAGGACCGGCATTCTTCAATCCAAATGGCATAACCCGATAACAATATGTCCCCCACTCGGTTATGAATGTGGTCTTTTCCCTGTCTTCCGGAGCTAGGAGAATCTGATTGTACCCCGAGAAGCCATCCATGAAAGAAAGTAGAGCATGCCCTGCAGTATTATCAACGAGTACATCTATATGTGGCAACGGAAAATCGTCCTTGGGGCTCGCTTTGTCCAGATCTCTGAAATCGACACACACTCTGATTTTTCCGTCCTTTTTGGGGACAGGAACGATGTTGGCTACCCAAGTGGGGTATTCCATTACGATTAGAAATCCAGCATCGATTTGCTTCGTGGGCTCTTCTTTTATCTTTAATACCCAATCGGGCTGCATTTTTCTTAGTTTTTGCTTCACGGGTTTGGCGTTAGGGTAGAGAGGGATTCTGTGCTCGACTATCTCTGGGTCGATTCCGGGCATGTCTGCGTGGGACCAAGCGAAAACTTCTTTGAATTCCTTTAATAAATCAGTGAGCTCTTGAAGCTCAGTGGGAGACAGCCCGGAACCTACCTGAACCAATCGAGGGTTGCCCTTATCACCCAAGTTTATTGAGATTATTTCTTCTTTTAAAGGCTGAGCATGTCTTTCATTTTTGCGATCGATGAGGGAGCGGATCTCCTTGGGAATGTCCCCATCGAGATCTATTCCTTCATCGTCGGGATCCAAACAATTTATTTCAAAAATCGGCAAGTAAGCGGAAACGTCATTCATTTCATTAACCAGTTCATCAGACGGGGGGAATACAGCGATTGACTCGAATTCAAAGTAAAAGCTACGAAGTGGAGGGCCGATGGGCACAAACTCCGACTCTGTGCTAGACGACGAGTCAGTGTTGGACTTAGACTCAGACTCAGACTCAGTGCAAGTGCTGTGAGTGCGAGTTACATGTGGAATGAAAGTGCAATTATCATAAACGCCTATGGCATCCACAATGAGCTTGGAAGGGTCTTCAATTTCTTCTTTATCTCCAAGCATCAACACAGCAGGATCTTGCATCATACCCTCTGGATCCTCGCCCTCAAACAGGAGTTGGAGACTGCCCAAACCAAAAGCTTCCAGCCAGTCGAGTGCCTCAGACAGCTCTTCCACCTTTGCAACCTCTTCGTCACTCTCCCATGTATCATTGGCAAAGATTTCGAAGCCAGGATACTTCATTTTCGTCTCAAGGTCCACAAAGGGCTCAGGTTCTCCTTGGTACAGCGGCTCCTTCTCCTTTGATTTCATCTCCGTTGTACGGGCCCGGGCACGATTGTGCCATTTCTTTGCTGGATCACCCTTCTTGGCCTCATATCCCAGACCAAAACGCTCGTTACTTCCAGGGAAATCAGGGAACTCAGGGACACTTGAGCATAAAGTCCCAAGTCCATGCCCGGCAAATACTTCATTCGTTTCATAATTTCCAATGCTGCAGAGCTCACCAAGAAACCGTCCTCGGCCCGAATGGTGCACACTTTCGAGGTCATAACTGTAAAGCCTCCCATGGCAACATCTTCCTCTCCATGCATAATCTCAAGCAGCGGGGAATTGTCCTCGGAGTGCGGACGAATACCTGAGTCCCCATGGATGATAAGGGTTCCAGATTCCAAACCCAGGATGAGTTTTTGATGTAGTGTTGAGGGCACACCCATAACATCCGGGCGATGTAGCCAAGGCCTTCCCAACAGGAGATTGAAAGATGCAGGTATTTCCAGCACACAAAATTCGACGGTGGTTTTGAACTTGCCAGTTGCCAATTCCAAGTTGATTGTCCTCAAAACATCACGGCGCGTATTATCATAAGCACGGACGCCCAAATTCGACGGCGTGAAGTCCTTGTTCTTAAGGCCCAAGCAATAAGCAGTGCGGAGTGGACATACGTTAATGGCGGAGCCATTATCAACAAGGATCGCTGGGACCCACTTTCCCAGGCACTTCATGGTGATGTGAAGGGGTTTGTTATGGTCGGTTCCCTCGGGCGGCAGGTCTTTCTCGATGAAGGACAAGGTATGTTGGGTGAGGTTCGGGGTTATAAGGGCAATTAGAGCTTCCGGGGCAATATCAGAGGGGACCTCGAGTCTGGAAAGGGTGTTGACCAACCTACGACGGTGATCGCGGGAGGCAGCTAACACTCCCCACATAGACATGCGAGCAGGGGTTTCCTGGAGTTGATGGATAATAGGATCAGCGGAGGCTTCAAGGTCAGATTCAGGGAGTGAGTTGAGGTCGATAGACAATTTGGGTTGAGAAGGCGGGTTTGGTTTTGTGGAGTCAGGATGGTTGTTTTGTGGAGCTTTAGGGGTGGGGATGTTCAGGTTTGTGGGGTTAACAGGGGCATTCTGTTGTGGCGGAGGGGCTCGGGATGAGCTACCCTGCTGGAGGTTGGTGGGTTGGTAGACTCTCCCACTCCTAGTGAGGTTTCCAATTGTCTCGGGGACGGAATCCCACCAAGAGTCCTCCCAAAAGTCAGAGAGATCGGTATCGGCCTTACACTTTCCCTTATCCAGCTTGGTCTTCTCCAGAGTGTCATTGAGAGTTTCCATTTCCAGGGCATGCCAGATGCTATCCTCCTCCAGGGCATTCCAAAAGTTGGCATTGTTACTGCTGTTGTCATTACTAACTTGCAGAGATCCTTCATCCAGCATGGCCTTATTGATAGTCAGTTCCTCACCGTTGATCCATACGTTTACCAATTCAGATTTTCCCTATAGATCTTCTGGATCCAATACACAGATGCTGGGCTCGTCAGGGATTTGAACTACGGGCTTGGAAAAGAACTCCTCGACGATGAATTCCTGTGGGAAGAAAAGAAAGTCCATGGAACGCTCCAGAGCATCGGAGTCTCGAGTAAGGTTGACAATGGTCCTGGCGTTGAGCCCTGATAGCATACGGGGATTCATCAGATCCATTTCTTCCACCACTTCTTCTTCTCGGAAAAGGTATGCCAATGATGTTTCATCTAGGGGGTCAGAATCATCCATCCAGTGCCATCCATCGGGTTTGGGCTCCCATTCCCATTCTTCTTCGTTCTCGACAGGCTCAGGTTCAGTGAACAGTGCAAACAGAGAATACCCATCCAAGGGATCAGCCATCATCTCCTCCCAGTCTTGCCTCCATTCTCCTTATTCCAATTCCTCAACTTGGTTAGGATTAAGTGCTACAGGCCATGCTCCAGTAATAAAAGCCCTGTCTTCCACTGCCAAGAAATCTTGCACTAGGTCTTCCCACCTTCTTTGAAAGTCCCATTCCACGGTTTCCAATGCACAGACAGCATTCTCAACTGGCAGCTCGACGGTTGGCTTGGGTTGGGCATCAGGAATGATGTAATGGCTAGGGTCAAAGGGTTGGCTTATGGAGATAAGGTTGGTGCGGGCATTGGAATGCTTTGGGAGTGGGTTTGAGATGGTGTTTGGTTTTTGTGGTGGCATGGGGAGGGTTTTGTTGTCTATCAGGTCTTGGATTGCATGGCGGAGACGGAAGCAGTTGTCGGTTAGGTGGCCCACATTCTGGTGATAGGCACAGTACGCGTTAGGATTATGGGATGAGGGTAGTTTTTGAGGTAAGGGAGTAGGGGTAAGTGGCTTGAGGGTGTCGCTTTCAACCAATTTCTCAAGCACGGCAGAGAGTGGTGCTGAGAACTGAGCAAAAGTGCGGGGCTGGGTACGGGGTTGACTGGTTTGGGTGGCTATCTGGTTCACCGGCTCGGCTTGGGCTGTGTTTGTGGAGGTGTTGGGAAGGTTGGTGTAGTTCGAATTGCCAAACAGAGCGTTGTTGTTTCCGGAGTAAACTTTCTTGGACTTAGGAGCGGGCTCGGGCTTGTCAAGGATCCCCAACTGAACTGCTTCTTCGACGGCTAAGCCTGTGTCGAAGAATGTTTTAAAGTCTGAACATGCTTGGGCCATAACCATGTGCCTTGCCAGAGTGGGTTGAAGGTTACGGACAATCATCCGGATTTGGTCCCTGTCGCTCGGTCTATCTTTCATCTGTGCTACCTTAGCCCTCCATCTCTTCACGAAATCGGCGAAGGCCTCTTTTGCTTCCATCTTTGTTGACTCCAATTCACGGGTGGTCACCTCCAACTGGATGTTGTAATCATACTGCGCCACAAAAGCTGCGCATATATCCTCCCAAGAACGCTTCTTTCTCTCATCCAGTGAAGTGAACCAGTGCAGAGCATGTCCCACCAAAATTTGTGAAAACATCTGTGGCATAGCATCCTTCTCGACTCCCCACATGGACAGTGCTCCAATGTATCCTGTCAGGTGTGCTTTTGGATCTCCTGTTCCGTCAAACTTAGCAAAATCAATTGGCCTGAACTTTTCTGGAAGCTTCGCATTGGGAAACAGGCAAAGCATATTAATGTCAAAACCAGTTGATGCTATCTTCTCATTTCTTGCAACGGATTCCTCTAGTTGGGTGAGTTTTGCCAATACTGCTGCCATATCGGGGTTTTGCGGAGTTTCCAAGTCGAAAACCAGCTGCTCCGGATTCGGATTGGGGTTGGGGTTAGGGTTGAAGTTTAGGTTGGGATTTGGATTTGGGTTTGGGATAGGAATTGGGTTAGGCACCGAATTCTGGGTTTGCGGTGGAAGGCGTCGTGCAACTCCAGTAATCATCATCATGAGTTGGGCAATTTGGTTATCAGTACGTTCGCCCAGGCGTTGAATATCTTCTCTAATCTGAGCCATTTCTCCGTTCAAATTTCCTGGGCTTAGGTTAGGGTTTGGACGAGGATTGGGAACAGGATTTGGATTCGGATTTGGCTTGCCTCCGCTTGGGTTTGGGTTAGGGTTGCCTCCATTTGGGTTAATGTTTGGATTGGGATTCGGATTTGGGTTGCCTCCGTTTGGGTTCGGGTTTGGGTTGCCTGCGTTCGGGTTCAAGCCTCCGATCAATAGATCCATTTCCGCCCCCAAATCTGATGCACTGACGGAGTCTGCTTGCAGTTGGAGCCATTCCAATCTCTGTCCCAAGGGTCTGGTCCAAGAAGGTATGATGTTTTTCTTTTTCGGCCCAATTGCTCAGAACTGACAGCAAAGCAAAAACTTATGCTCAGATGCGGTTCCTGCTTGCATTTTTATGAAATTTGTGCATGATTTTAGAAAATGAGTGCCTCGTCATCACCGTCATCGACTCCGATTTTTCGAAAACGATTGACTTATAGGAGGTTGCCTCGATCCTCGGATTTTTGGGGCGTATCCTCTTTTAGGAATGGCCGATGCCCGAAAGATGCTAGGATAAGCTAAATATTTGGCTAATATTTCATCGACAATTTGACCATTGGTTCGGAATGACCTGAGGTGAACAATGTGATGCGATAACCGATGTGGCGTAAGCGGTACACTTGCTTTTAGCCTAGATGGTGTTGGCATCACAATGTTCTGCTCCCCTATCATTCCTTTCTTTTGATTAAATCCCAATTGAATACTTAGTCAAGGACTTAGCAAAATCTTAGTTTCCTCTAGGTTCGGGTTCGAGAACTAATGAGATTCATCAACACGCGTTAGGGTGCGTGACTCTTCATCGGGTCTTGGCAACCTTCCGAGGACCGCGCGAGCGAGTCTCGAGAACCGTGGCTAATAGCATGATGATGATGCAATGCAGCACTTAAACAGATTATAGCACATAGTCCTACCCTGCAGGCTCCTGTCCTAGTTTGGAAGGTTCTATGGTTTGCTACACATGTACAAAGGCCGGGTTTTGGCTTGAAGAGGGTTCCCCAGACTAGAGTCAAAGTATACCTCCCGTTATTGAGCGTACACCCAATAATGGTACAAACGGTAGGGATGACTCATCACGGTCGAGGGTTGCTGAGTATTCAGGGATTCCCTGTCACCGGCAAGCCGGGCAAGATTGCCGAAACACAACAGCGGGGCTACACAGGATATATATACAAGAAATAAAAAGTGAAATAAAATCCTTTGAAAATCCCACAAATGTTTTCAAGCTTGGCTCACTAATTTAATTAATGCTTAAGGAAATCGGGACATTTTATCAACATACCGACTTTTCTCAAGTATCAATTAAACCATAGTCCCCAGCGGAGTCGCCACTGTGGGCTACCACAGCCCCGGGTGGAATCGGGGCGGCCCGAAAAAGAAGGCGCCACGCCGTTTCTGGATTTTTTAAAAATTTTGAAGAGTCGCCACCCGGATTTGTGGTTCGCCACCCGAGAAACCATTTTGTTTGAAAATGATTGATTTGAATTGAAAACCAGAGATTATTTTGGATTCGGAAACCATGTTACGAGGGGGGAAGGGTTTTACGGCACCCCCCTCGCCCGATTTGGAATCCATCTCTACTAAACATTTGGGGGATTTTCAAAGGTTTTATTTCATTGCACAGTTAGCATATATTTACAGGTATATCAAGTACAGTGGGTGTATGCATGTGCATGTGTACGATGAATGACGATGATGAGATACAGAATAACAAAAAGCTGGAACCCTATTACTGATTTCACTCTCGAGCGCTTGGAAGCATTCCCGAGCGCTTGGGAGTATTGTATGCCCAATCCTGCAAATCACGTTAGCGCAACAGAATACAACAGAATGTAATACTGGAAATATAAACTAAAATAACATTAATCATGTCTCGGGCTCAACAGAGGATTTAGCATAATGGGATGAGAGTCCATTCTTCTAAACCATGCACCATCACCTTTCTGGAAAGCTGCTTTATATTCATAAGAGCTAAAAGGGATACATTCATGGACATGCAAAGATAGTATATGGATCAAACTGGAAGGAAAAATAGATTAGAGTTACATGCAGACACTCTCAAGCGCTTGGGAGTGTTCCCGAGCACTTGGGAGTCTTCCACACTCTAAGACTGCTTTCATTCCACTGATACACTCTTTGTAGTACGCTGGTGTACTGGATCTTGTGTTTTTGAGGTATGAAAAAAGATTTCTCTTTTCAAATCCAAGGCTTAAACCCTTTTGCATGTTTTTAAGTAAAATGGTTTTCCCTTATTCGTTCTTTTCAAAAGAAGATCATCTACACCAATGCACTTCAAATAAGTTGAAATGTTTAAAAATACACCCTACTCTTCATGCATGTTCATGTAAATGTTTGAAAGAAGGAAAGCTGGTCTGGAGCCACTCTCGAGCGCTCCAGAGTAGTTCCGAGTGCTCGGGAGTGCTTCCAGTGAGCTGGTACAGAGAAATGTATTTGCACCCCTTTGCTCTTGTTGTTACACCAAGGTCTCTCAACCCATACTCAGTATTAAAGACTGAGAGGGCTGAGGGGCCTCCCTCAGAAAGGAGATACAACCTTGTTCTTATTGGTTTTTGACACTAAGGTAGAAAACCTCTACCTTTGATTGAGGAGCTTGCTTCTTGAGAGACTTTGAGAGATGAAAGAGGAAGAGAGACCAGGAAAATCAGAGCTTTAGGATACTCTAGACTCCTTGCATGTCTTTGATGCCTTGATTTTTCTTTGGTGGCTTTACCTTTAAAATTTTTTTTAAGGAGATGGAGAATGCACTAGTTTTTGAACAGTCAAAGGGGGTTTTAGAGAGAGAGAGTTTCGTGGGTGGTTTGAACTACCAAGGTCCTTTTATAGGCAAACTAATATAAGGTCCCATTTTGGAAAAATATGATATGGAATCTGTAATGCCCCGAATTTTGGGTACGTTAAATAAACATTTTTATTGAATAAATTAAGGAGAGTCTAGCTCATTATTACAACATAATTCTCACAAGAGTACTTTTATTCAACAAAAGGGGGGATAATCTAAGGTTAACTACTGCTCCGCCTCTTCCTCCATCCTTGCAAGCTCCTCAGCTCCGAAGGCCTCCAAGGTGTACTGTTCATGCTGCTCATCTATAAAATCTGACACATTATACCAGCGTCGCCCCCAGTATAATATGTCAGGGTCACCAAAAAGGTAACACCGTGAGCTACAGAAGCTCAATAGAATAATCCAACCCGCTAACCCATAACTTATAACACGAAGGTACATAGGCAATTACACATGCTCATTCAACAACATAATTAACAATGACACATCTGCATTCATTATCTTGCCTACGTTGGTGTCATGCCTTTCTTTGTCTCTACTATGCGATTCATCGTAAACCGTGTCACCATTTCCAAATCAACATTTTGAAAATCATTCTTTGTTACCAACGGGCTACCAAGTCCAGCCACGTTATCAAATCTTGCATTGGCTCCTCTCCGCGGATAACCAAGCCCAATTACCAATGAAGCTACCACGTCCGGCTCCGTTAGCAATCTACACAATGGACTACCAAGTCCGGCCTCATTGCGGTTTTCACAAGTCTACACAAAGGGCTACCAAGTCCGGCCATTATGTAGTTTCAAAAATCCTTTTTATCCATATCAACCACTCCCTAAGTGTCATGTTTCTACTTTTCGGTTCTCGTGTCTCGTAATCATGCATAGACTCCGCGGCGGGACGAATCACTTTAAAGTAATCTTGAAACTAAACTAGCAAGATCATCCAACTCTATTTAATCATGCTTGTTTACAACCACAAGTAAGGCAAGCAAAATACTATCATGCTCACAATCGTTTAAAAGGTCAAAATACGAATACTTCGTTTAAAACAACACTTTATCTTTTAAAACGACAACGTATAGCCATCTTTTTGGAAGTTCAAAACAACACATGTTTATTGACGAGTTCATACATAAACAAGCAACTACCACGAGATCGAGCAATCAAGTAATCATAAGATCAAAGTAAACTACGTTAAACAAATCATACTACACATAAGGCTTCATTCTCATACAATACAATATACTTAGAGAAGTAGGTTCGAAGAATCTACATGATCAAACATATACTTAGGAAGAGTGGTTAGGGATCACTACCGTTCTTCTTGGCGGTAGGAAGACTACGAAAAGATCGACGGAAAGAAAGTCGGCAAACGAACGGAGTAACGGCTTATGATAAGCTTCGATAGCTTCGAAAGAGAAAGGTTTCTCTCGAACTAGATCGTGACTTATACTACTACTACTTTAGGATCGAGGTGGTGGTCGTATGGTGGTTTAGTGGCGGAGATGGAAGACTCCTTGAAAAACTAGAAAGAAGCTCAAGAACCAAGAAGAAAACAAGCAAGAACTTCTTATGCTTTCAAGGGGAGAAGTGGAGAATGGAAAGGTGTGAGTTCAAATGAAGAATGAGGTGAGTATTTATAGGCAAAGCACTCTCTCTCTTTCTCTCATAGCCGGCCACTCTCTCTCTCTCTTTCCCTCAATTTTTAATTCAAGTAAATCAAGTTTGCTTGCAAGAAATAACCTCAAACCCTAGGCATGCAAGGCTATGGTGTGTCCTTTGGATTGGATTTTGGAAGATTGGCCAAGGAATTGGATTTGATTCAAGTAAACAATTAGGGTTTGTACAAGAAGGACTAGATTTGCTTGTCCTTGGATCATGCTATCACTTGAAAGCATATCAAAGAAGGACAAGAATGACCAAAGCATGGTCATCCAAGATGACACACATCTCTCTCTCTCTCCCTCCCTCATCCGAACTCTCTCTCTCTCTCCCAATCTCTCTCGGATCTCTCTCTCCCAATCTCTCTCCCTTTCTTCCTCTCTTGGTACAATGGTACAATATATATATAACTATATATATAACAATATATATATATATATATAGATATGGAAAGGACAAGGATTTGGTGGATTGAATAAGGAAAGAGTGAGGTTTTGGTGTACAAGAGTTTGGACAAGATTTTAGGCTATCAAAGTACAAGAGATCACAAAGAAGATCAAGCAAAGGTCAATGGAAGCACAAGAAAATCCAAGGTACAATTCTCTCCCTCTCTTTCCTTTTCATTCTCTCTCTCTCTCTCTCTCGAGTTCTCTCTCTCTCTCTCTCTCGGCATTCTCTCTCTCTCTCGGCTTTTCTCTCTCTCTCTCCCCCCCTCTCTCTCTCTCTCTCTCCCACTTGTACTTGCATGGAAGATGTATATATATACTAATATATATATATATGTACTATGGGTCTTTAATAAAATCCAAGTTTCCAAGTAATTTAGATTTTCTAATTAAAATATTCTAATGCACACATGCACAATACAATATAATATATATATATATATATACATATATATATACATACAAGTACATATATAATATATATACAAGCAAGTACACACACTCTAGGCTAGATATGCCACATGCCAATATCTAATAAAGTATTCTAATACTTTCAAAGTGCTATGTACTAATCGAATGAACTAATTATAATTAATTCAATTACCACACATGACAAATCTAATATTTTAATCTGCCTAGTACATGATTGTCAAGACTAACTATTATCCATTGGATAATGGTTTCCCTAGCGGTCAATAACTAATGGGTAATGATGGCTAGGATTCTAGTCTATCGCCCAATGGGTAAAGAATCTCCTAATGGTTATTATCCAACGGTTAATACCAAAAAGTATAATACTTTGCAATCAAGCACTAAACTAATCTAATCTCGTACTTAGGGAGATTAACCAAGGTTTACCTATTGACCAATGGTAAAGGAAACCCTAACGCTATTGTCCAACGGATAAATATTACCCTAGCCGTTATCGTCCAATGGATAAAGACAAAAAGGGTAAAATGGTCCATCTAGTGTTAGGGAGAAGTGATTAGGCTAAATGGGCATTAGGCTATTCTAACTAATCGGTTAAAGACTAACGATACTTAATCTAGACTTTCATTGCTCGAGTTGTATTTTGGTTTTATTTAGTAGGAAATCGCCTAATAACGGAATATTAAAGCCCGACGGTGCCAAACGCCAAGGCAAGGCGTGAGTGTGGCCAAGGCAGCCCGCTAGCAAAGCGGTGGCCAAGCGGTGGCCAAGGCAGCCCGGTGGCCAAGGCAGCCCGCTAGCAAAGCGGTGGCCAAGCGGTTGCCAAGGCTGGCAAAGTGGCAAAGCGACCCGTGGCTAAGCAAGGCCATGGCGTCTACCGGCAAAGCCGTGGCGGCCCGTTAGCTGCAAAGGCCAGCGGTGGCCAAGGTGGCCCGTTAGCCAAGCAATGGCCAAGCAGTGGCCAAGGTGGCCCGTTAGCCAAGTGGCTGGCGCGCCAAGGTGGCCCGTTAGCGGCAAAGGCTTGGTGGCCAAGGTGGCCCGTTAGCCAGGCAGCGGTGGCCAAGGTGGCCGCTAGCTGCTAAAGGCGGCTGCGTGGCCAAGGTGGCCCGTTAGCAAAGCGGCCCAGCCTCGCCAAGGCAAAAGCAAGGCGCGATTCGATGCCAAGGCAGAACCTGATGGCAGCCAAGGCAGAGCAAGGCAGCCCAGCAACGGCAAGGCAAAAGCAAGGTGCGACTCGACGCCAAGGCAGAACCCGACAGCGAGCCGACGCCAAGGCAAGGCAGGCGCAACAGCGAGCCGACGCCAAGGCAAGGCAGGCCCGACAGCGAGCCGACGCCAAGGCAAGGCAGGCGCGACAGCGAGCCGACGCCAAGGCAAGGCAGGCGCGACAGCGAGCCGACGCCAAGGCAAGGCTGGCGCGACAGCGAGCCGATGCTTAGGCGAGGCAGGCTTGACAGTGACCCGACGCCTAGGCGAGGCAGCCCCGACAGCGACCCGATGCTAAGGCAAGGCAGGCCCGTCAGTGACCCGACGCCAAGGCAGCCTAGCTAAGCCAAAGCGAAAGCTGTCAAGTCAACGGTCAAGGCAAAGGCCAAAAATTTTCTGCTAACCACTTTGTCATCGATGCAACGCTCTAGGTTAGGAAAAAGTAACTAAGCCAAATGGTAGTTAGGGTTGCTAACTAATCAGTTGCCATGTAGGACTTCCAGTCGAGAAATATAATTCTAGGATTTTACTACAATTACCAAGTAACTATACCAAGGTCTATATAGGCATACTCGTCTTTAGAAAATGACCTTAATGGCCGGGCAATGAATACCAATCTCCTAAGTCATTAAACCTAATTACGACGGATTATTAATCGCAAAAAGGGATTTATAAATAAAGAATTTTCAAATAAAACAACAAAATTTTTATAAGTCAATAACGACCGATTTTTGGATGTTAAAAAAAAGAAATCCAAGTATTAAAATAAAATTCAAATTTTTAGCGAAATTTTTATTGACCAAAAATCAGGGTCGTTACAACCTATCCCCCTTAAAATAATTTCGTCCTCGAAATTGGTGCGTGTCTACGGATTTGACAAAGTCGCTATACTGGTCCTTGAATCGTCGTCTATCCCCCTTAAAAGAAGCAAGTCACACTTAAGTCGCAGGTTAGGCGTAGATTGGCTATTTCTAGTCCGCACTCGCTACTCACTTTAGACTAACAGCTGCACTCTCCCGAAATGGTGGTGTTACTCGAACTTAGAGGTTTTGTTATGAAGTTAGCACGCAATGAACAAGACAGCTAGATTTAGATTTAGAAAAGATTATTGTATTACACGCCTAATGGCATCATTAGATACAAGAAAAAGTAAGGAAAAGCAGATAATAATGGCTATGGTGCCATTGCTATGCCTCGGCCCCCCATCTAGCGTCGAAGGCTTGGAGCAAACGACGTTCGTATTCCCTTACGAACGCCTCGAGTGCGACTGTCACAACGAGAACGCAATACCAGAAAGTGCGAAGACGGTTGTTCCTACCGAACCACTGTGGCATGCCCATTGTTAGCACGGCACAGAACATGAGGAAGATGAAGGGTTGCAACCGTAGCGTTTGGGTCGTTAGGGTGAGCTCGAATCGCTCATTTTCTCGAAACGCGGCATCTTCCGGAAATTCTCGTCGTCGGGTGGCCATGGTTCGGGTTGGGGATGAAGAGAAAAGGTGAAGAGAGGGGATGAAGAAATGGGAAGTGGTGGTGGGGTACATATAGAGCCGGGTGAGGGGTGAGTGGAAGAGGGAAATGATTTGAGTTTTGAAATTTTGAAGTTAGAGGTTGAAATTTGAAGTTTGAATTTTGAAGGGTTGGGGGGTGGTTGCCGGGGCCCCCTTTTTCGGGTATGGCCGGCGTGCGAAGGCCGGGCCCCCCCTCGTTTTTGGCCAACACTTGTCGCTCTTCTGAAGAAATCTATCCAAAAAAGGTTCCTAAAAACAAAATGTCTATTGGCAGAGGGTTACAATATCCGTAATCAAAGAAAATCACTATCCTTTAGCAACTTGCGTCAACTAAAATAATTGTCCTTGGTAATAAGGGTTTCATTTACTAAAGAATAGTACGCAACAGTATTCTTTTGAAGGAAACAAGCTTTTTATAAATAAAAGAGAGATACAATCATAAGCATAGAATTCTACTATAAAGCAAATGACACGATTCCTACTAATACAAGTGGAATGATCCTACATATTCTTAATACATGGTCTAAGTTTGTACTCACACAAGTGCGACTACAACTCTTGGGACCTTATTCTAAAACTACGACTCTACTACTGCGGCGGAGTAAGTCCAAAATACACTCGTAACTCCTCCTTCCATTCCTTCTCCCTCTTCTCGAGCCAATACTCCCCTCGTTGTCGGGCATCCTCAACAGCGTCACTAAGTGATAAACGTAGGGTCTCCACGTCCATGGTCTCAGCTAAAGGTGACACGAGAATAACCTCGAAGGTGTGCTCGCCAGTGGCAGGGTCAAATATACCCAAGTGGGGTATAGGGATGTAACTCTCGGGTGCAAGCAGAGCCTTGTACGTAAGCAGGTCCGCAAAGGTGAACGGTGTAGCAGGGGTACAGCTAGCCATATCTACAATAATAAGAAAATTATATGTTACCCTTATCGGTGTGAAAGGGTAGTCTCGTAAAGACACATAAACAATGAACACGCATAAAAGAAACACATAATTCCATTACTTAGGGAAAACAAGTACATCGTAGGCGGCTTATAGTAGCCTTAAGCTTAATACATCAAGAGTCCTACATTTTCCTATTTTACATCAAAAGGCCTAACAACAGTGATCCTAGTTTAAAAGATCCTACATCCTAAAGGATTACAGCGATTGCTAGGTTTATTTTAGGAGCCTAAGTAGCATCGTTGGCTTCACAGGTTTGCTAGGACCTCCTCCTCTTCGGGCTCATCCTTACTCTCACTAGCTTCTCGTTCCTTAGTCACCTCATGAGCAACCTTCTTGTCCCCGGTTTCTTCTTCATCATAAGTAAAGTTTTCCATTGGGGGCAGGGCTCCAAAGAATCCACGGAAGGCACACAGGTTTGGGAACATCACAGGAAACCAAGGGTCATCTTCCACGGGGGTAGGGGTATGACGCCGTACTCTTTTGAAATCGCGAATTTCTGCGAGTATAATGACAATGTAGTCAGGCTTCTCCATCAGTTGGATGGTCATAGTTTCTAGGGTGACCTCGAGTTGGTGAGCTCCAACTATCAGGTTGGCTAGGTGATCCATCTACAAGAAGAAGTTTTAACCTCAATTAGTAGTGTTTTAAGTCAAAGTTTTACTAATGTTAAAGAAACATCAAAATTTCTATGTTCCACATTCGATTCTTGATTTAAGTCATCATCCAATTGTTCGGGAATTCCCAGCTCGGTGGTACTGCCAATTTCCACACCTTGCTTCAATCCGAAGATTGTTTTGTCAGAATTCCACCCAATTTGGGACGGTAAACTTAAACTCAATTCACGTTTGTGCAACGGTCAAACTTATCTTATAGGCTACCCATTCTACCCATGGCCGAGTGTTGAGCCTAGAGCTCTGATACCAAGTAGTAACGCCCCGAATTTTGGGTACGTTAAATAAACATTTTTATTGAATAAATTAAGGAGAGTCTAGCTCATTATTACAACATAATTCTCACAAGAGTACTTTTATTCAACAAAAGGGGGGATAATCTAAGGTTAACTACTACTCTGCCTCTTCCTCCATCCTTGCAAGCTCCTCACCAAGGCCTCCAAGGTGTACTGCTCATGCCGCTCATCTATAAAATCGACACATGATACAGCCGCCCCAAGATAATATGTCAGGGTCACCAAAAAGGTAACACCGTGAGCTACAGAAGCTCAATAGAATAATCCAACCCGCTAACCCATAACCTATAACACGAAGGTACATAGGCAATTACACAAGCTCATTCCACAACATAATTAACAATGACACATCTGCATTCATTATCTTGCCTACGTTGGTGTCATGCCTTTCTTTGTCTCTCCTATGCGACTCATCGTAAACCGTGTCACCATTTCCAAATCAACATTTTGAAAATCATTCTTCGTTACCAACGGGCTACCAAGTCCAGCCACGTTATCAAATCTTGCATTGGCTCCTCTCCGCGGATAACCAAGCCCAATTACCAATGAAGCTACCACGTCCGGCTCCGTTAGCAATCTACACAATGGACTACCAAGTCCGGCCTCATTGCGGTTTTCGCAAGTCTACACAAAGGGCTACCAAGTCCGGCCATTATGTAGTTTCAAAAATCCTTTTTATCCATATCAACCACTCCCTAAGTGTCATGTTTCTACTTTTCGGTTCTCGTGTCTCGTAATCATGCATAGACTCCGCAGCGGGACGAATCACTTTAAAGTAATCTTGAAACTAAACTAGCAAGATCATCCAACTCTATTTAATCATGCTTGTTTACAACCACAAGTAAGGCAAGCAACATGCTATCATGCTCACAATCGTTTAAAAGGTCAAAATACGAATACTTCGTTTAAAACAACACTTTATCTTTTAAAACGACAACGTATAGCCATCTTTTTGGAAGTTCAAAAACAACACATGTTTATTGACGAGTTCATACATAAACAAGCAACTACCACGAGATCGAGCAATCAAGTAATCATAAGATCAAAGTAAACTACGTAAAACAAATCATACTACACATAAGGCTTCATGCTCATACAATACAATAGACTTAGAGAAGTAGGTTCGAAGAATTCTACAAGATCAAACATATACTTAGGAAGAGTGGTTAGGGATCACTACCGTTCTTCTTGGTGGTAGGAAGACTACGAAAAGATCGACGCAAAGAAAGTCGGCAAACGAACGGAGTAACGGCTTATGATAAGCTTCGATAGCTTCAAAAGAGAAAGGTTTCTCTTGAACTAGATCGTGACTTATACTACTACTACTTTAGGATCGAGGTGGTGGTCGTATGGTGGTTTAGTGGCGGAGATGGAAGACTCCTTGAAAAACTAGAAAGAAGCTCAAGAACCAAGAAGAAAACAAGCAAGAACTTCTTATTCTTTCAAGGGGAGAAGTGGAGAATGGAAAGGTGTGAGTTCAAATGAAGAATGAGGTGAGTATTTATAGGCAAAGCACTCTCTCTCTCTCTCTCATAGCCGGCCAATCTCTCTCTCTCTTTCCCTCAATTTTTAATTCAAGTAAATCAAGTTTGCTTGCAAGAAATAACCTAAAAACCTAGGCATGCAAGGCTATGGTGTGTCCTTTGGATTGGATTTTGGAAGATTGGCCAAGGAATTGGATTTGATTCAAGTAAACAATTAGGGTTTGTACAAGAAGGACTAGATTTGCTTGTCCTTGGATCATGCTATCACTTGAAAGCATATCAAAGAAGGACAAGAATGACCAAAGCATGGTCATCCAAGATGACACACATCTCTCTCTCTCTCCCACCCTCATCCGAACTCTCTCTCTCTCTCTCCCAATCTCTCTCGGATCTCTCTCCAAATCTCTCTCTCTTTCTTCCTCTCTTGGTACAATGGTACAATATATATATAACTATATATATATATATATATAGATATAGATATGGAAAGGACAAGGATTTGGTGGATTGAATAAGGAAAGAGTGAGGTTTGGGTTTACAAGAGTTTGGACAAGATTTTAGGCTTTCAAAGTACAAGAGATCACAAAGAAGATCAAGCAAAAGTCAATGGAAGCACAAGAAAATCCAAGGTACAATTCTCTCCCTCTCTTTCCTTCTCTTTCTCTCTCTCTCTCTCTCTCGGGTTCTCTCTCTCTCTCTCCCACTTGTACTTGCATGGAAGATGTATATATATACTAATATATATATATGTACTATGGGTCTTTAATAAAATCCAAGTTTCCAAGTAATTTAGATTTTCTAATTAAAATATTATAATGCACACATGCACAATACAATATAATATATATATACATATATATATATACATACAAGTACATATATAATATATATACAAGCAAGTACACACAATCTAGGCTAGATATACCACATGCCAATATCTAATAAAGTATTCTAATACTTTCAAAGTACTATGTACTAATCGAATGAACTAATTATAATTAATTCAATTACCATACATGACAAATCTAATATTTTAATCTACCTAATACATGATTGTCAAGACTAACTATTATCCATTGGATAATGGTTTCCCTAGCGGTCAATAACCAATGGGTAATGATGGTTAGGATTCTAGTCTATCGCCCAATGGGTAAAGAATCTCCTAATGGTTATTATCCAACGGTTAATACCAAAAAGTATAATACTTTGCAATTAAGCACTAAACTAATCTAATCTCGTACTTAGGGAGATTAACCAAGGTTTACCTATTGACCAATGGTAAAGGAAATCCTAACGCTACTGTCCAACGGATAAATATTACCCTAGCCCTTATCGTCCAATGGATAAAGACAAAAACGGTAAAATGGTCCATCTAGGGTTAGGGAGAAGTGATTAGGCTAAATGGGCATTAGGCTATTCTAACTAATCGGTTAAAGACTAATGATACTTAATCTAGACTTTCATTGCTCGAGTTGTATTTTGGTTTTATTTAGTAGAAAATCGCCTAATAACGGAATATTAAAGCCCGACGGTGCCAAACGCCAAGGCAAGGCGTGAGTGTGGCCAAGGCAGCCTGCTAGCAAAGCGGTGGCCAAGGTAGCCCGGTGGCCAAGCAGTGGCCAAGGCAGCCCGCTAGCAAAGCGGTGGCCAAGGCAGCCCGGTGGCCAAGCAGTGGCCATGGCGGCCCGCTGGCAAAGCCGTGGCCAAGGCGGCCCGTTAGCCAAGCAGTGGCCAAGCGGTGGCCAAGGTGGCCCGTTAGCCAAGCAGTGGCCAAGCGGTGGCCAAGGTGGCCCGTTAGCCAAGCAGTGGCCGAGTGGCCCGTTAGCAAAGCGGCCCAGCCTCGCCAAGGCAAAAGCAAGGCGCGACTCGATGCCAAGGCAGAACCCGATGGCATCCAAGGCAGAGCAAGGCAGCCCAGCAACGGCAAGGCAAAAGCAAGGTGCGACCCGACGCAAAGGCAGAACCCGATGGTAGCCAAGGCAGAGCAAGGCAGCCCAGCAACGGCAAGGCAAAAGCAAGGTGCGAGCCGACGCCAAGGCAGAACCCGACAGCGAGCCGACACCATTGCGAGGCAGGCGCAACAGCGAGCCGACGCCAAGGCAAGGCAGGCGCGACAGCGAGCCGACGCCAAAGCAAGGCAGGCGCGACAGCGAGCCGACTCCAAGGCAAGGCAGGCGCGACAGCGAGCCGACGCCAAGGCAAGGCTGGCGCGACAGCGAGCCGATGCTTAGGCGAGGCAGGCGTGACAGTGACCCGACGCCTAGGCGAGGCAGGCCCGACAGCGACCCGATGCTAAGGCAAGGCAGGTCCGTCAGTGACCCGACGCCAAGGCAGCCTAGCTAAGCCAAAGCGAAAGCTGTCAAGTCAACGGTCAAGGCAAAGGCCAAAAATTTTCTGCTAACCACAATGTCATCGATGCAACGCTCTAGGTTAGGAAAAAGTAACTAAGCCAAATGGTAGTTAGGGTTGCTAACTAATCGGTTGCCATGTAGGACTTCCAGTCGAGAAATATAATTCTAGGATTTTATTACAATTACCAAGTAACTATACCAAGGTCTATATAGGCATACTCGTCTTTAGAAAATGACCTTAATGCCCGGGCGATGAATACCAATCTCCTAAATCATTAAACCTAATTACGACGGATTATTAATCGCAAAAAGTGATTTATAAATAAAGAATTTTCAAATATAACAACAAAATTTTTATAAGTCAATAACGACCGATTTTTGGATGTTAAGAAAAAGAAATCCAAGTATTAAAATAAAATTCAAATTTTTAGCAAAATTTTTATTGACCAAAAATCAGGGTCGTTACATCGCGAGTGTAGATTATGATCATTATTATATTGTATGTGTGTTGCCTGAGGTTTTGAACCGGCCAGAACGGCTGAAATGATGGCATGCATGGGAAGTGGGGAAGTTCTAGCATTCATTGGCCAGTACAAAAGTCTCGAGCGCTCGGGTTCAGTTTCGAGTGCTTGGGAGTTTACTCTCGAGCGCTCGAGAGTTTGTGCAATCCCAAGTTTTGAAAACAGTTTAAAGCGCTTGGGATTGATCCTGAATGTTTTGAGACTGATTCTTGACATTTTCATTTCCCCTTTTAAAGTCTTCAAGAAGCAAAGTCCTGACCGGTCTAAGGCTTGTTCTGATCCAAACTCATCATCGGGGAGCCTCCGGGCCACAAATTAAGGAAATTCGAAATGTCCAAATTGGGGTGTCTACAGCTTACTTCCCTGACTTTGAAATAAATTGCGTCGACCCTGATGATGAAGAGATTGATTTTGACGGGAATATCCCCGAAGAAATCAGATCCCTAATCGAAAGGGAAGATGAAAGGCATGCTCAACCTGTAAAAGAAGAAATTGTTTTAATAAATTTGAGAGATGAAGGGAATCCCCGGATGACCCAAATCGGTTCCGCGCTATCTGCTGAAGAATGCGAAGCCTTTGTAAACTTGCTCAAGGAATTCGAGGATGTATTCGCATGGTCACACGCAGATATGCCCGAGATTGATCCTAAAATCGTGGAACAGCGGATCCCCCTTTATCCCGATGCAAAACCAATAAAGCAGAAACTAAGACGCATGAGACCTGACTGGGTGCTTAAGATAAAGGAAGAAGTCACCAAACAGATCGATGCTGGATTCTTAATGGCAACCGAGTACCCTCACTGGGTCACAAACATCATCCCTGTGCCAAAGAAGGATGGTAAAATAAGGGTCTGTGTTGATTTCAGGGACCTTAACAAGGCCAGCCCTAAAGATGACTTCCCGTTACCACACATCGATGTGCTGGTTGATAATATCGCCGGCCATGCCCTGCTCTCCTTCATGGATGGTTTCTCAGGGTACAACCAAATTCTCATGGCTCCGGAAGATCGGGAAAAGACTACATTCGTTACCGAATGGGGAACATACTGCTATCAAGTCATGCCCTTTGGACTGAAGAATGCAGGATCTACATACCAACGGGCCGCCACGGCATTGTTGCACGACATGATTCACAAAGATGTGGAAGTCTAGGTTGATGATATGATTGTTAAAGCCAAAGAGCGGGAAGGGCATCTGCCCGCACTCAGGAAGTTCTTTGAAAGAATCAGGAAGTACAAGATGCGCCTCAATCCCGCCAAATGCACGTTTGGAGTCACCACAGGAAAACTGCTTGGGTTCATGATCACCACCCACGGCATCGAAGTCGATCCATTAAAGATCAAAGCCATCCTAGAAATGGAGCCACCGCGATCTGAGAAGGATGTAAGGAGTTTCCTTGGCAAGGTGCAGTTCATCAGTAGGTTCATTGCAAAGTTGACTTCGACTTGCGAACCCCTAATCCGCTTGCTCAAGAAAGGAGTGCCATTCACTTGGGATGATAGGTGCCAGAAAGCTTTCGAAGCCATTAAGGCCTACCTGCACAAGCCGCCAGTATTGACACCGCCCGCAACAGGAAAACCTTTGATCCTATACCTGTCAGTCACTCCGTCATCAATGGGGTGTATGTTGGCGCAGGAAGGAGATGATGGGGTTGAAAGGGCTGTTTACTACCTCAATAAAAAGATGGTTGGACCTGAAGAATGTTATACCCCTTTAAAAAAGATGTGCTGGGCACTCGTATGGGCTTCAAAAAAGTTAAGGCATTATATGCTGGCCTACCCGGTAAAACTGATATCTCGAATGGATCCCCTAAAATATCTATTCGAGAAACTGGCTCTCACAGGTAGGATGGCACGATGGTTGCTGATGTTGGCTGAATTCGAGTTAAAATATGTCACCCGAAAGTCAGTAAAAGGAAGAGCAGTCGCAGAATTCCTAGCCGATTGCCCAGTCGAGGGAGGGGAAGACCTCGAGTTCAATTTCCTTGACGAAGACATAATGACAGTGGCCGAGGATGTTTGGCAGTTGTACTTTGATGGAGCAGCCAACCAGAAAGGGTTCAGAATCGGTGTGTTGCTAATTTCGCCCGATGGATCGCACATCCCGTTGGCGTTTAAGCTTAACTTCGAAGTCACCAATAATCAGGCGGAATACGAAGCTTGCATCGTGGGCATGGAGGCAGCCATCAAGATCGGCATAGAAAAGCTGGAAGTCGTAGGAGATTCAAATTTGGTTGTATCCCAAGCGAATGGCGACTAGAAGGTCAAAGAAGAAAAGCTGAAACCGTATCACCAAGATCTCGAAGACCTTATCCCTCACTTCAGCAAGGTGACATTCACTCATGTCCCGAGGCTCAAAAATCAATTTGTAGACGCTTTGGCAACAATGGCATCTATGGTTGAGATCCCTGTTGGTGTAAAGTTAAGACCGATCGTGATAGAACAAAGGGACACACCGGTATTCCGACATGTCATGATGGTCGACGAGCCTGACGATGGCCACCCATGGTACTACGACATTTGGAGATATGTGGAAAGAGGAGAATACCACATGGGAGCAAGCAAGAAGGATCGAATCGCTCTTCAAAGGATGGCAGCTCAGTACATTATCTGCAGAGGAAACTTATACCCAAGATCGCACTGTGGCACGCACAAATTATGCATCCATGGAGAAGATACGAAAAGGGTAATAGAAGAAGTTCACGAAGGAGTATGCGGTCCCCACATGAATGGCATAATGCTCGCCAAGAAAATCCTCAGGCAGGGGTACTTCTGGTCCTCTATGGAAACGGAATGTGTAGAGTATGTACGAAGGTGTCGAAAATGCCAAATATATGCCAACCTCACGCATGTTCCGCCACACGAGCTACAACGAATGACCTCGCCATGGCCTTTCTCAACATGGGGAGTTGATGTCATTGGGAGAATAGTGCCGGCAGCATCCAATGGTCACAAGTTCATTTTGGTAGCCATCGATTATTTCACGAAATGGGTAGAAGCTGCTTCTTGCACCACTTTGACTGCAGTTCAAGTTGCACACTTTATCAAGCAGAATGTCATTTATCGGTACGGGGTTCCTCAAGCTTTTGTGTTTGATAATGGGGTTCATTTCAAAGGGCGAGCTCGAGAAGTGTTTGATGAGTTCCAAATCCAAGTGGATAAGTCAACGACCTATCGGCCGTAGACCAATGGCGCTGTGGAAGCAGCTAACAAGACGATCAAAGCTATTCAGGAGAAGACTATTCAATCCGCGAGAGATTGGCATGAACAGTTACCCCTAGCTTTGTGGGGGTATCGCACGTCTATGAGAACACCAACAGGAGCAACATCTTACTCTCTGGTTTACGGAATGGAAGCGGTGCTCCCCATTGAGCTGGAAGTCCCATCTCTTCGGACTATGATTGAGTGTGAAGTCCAAGAGGCGAAATGGTTGGGTAATCGATTCGAAGAACTTATGCTGTTTGATGAACGCCGGTTGAGGGCCCTTTACCATATTCAAGGGTATCAACGAAGGATTGCACGGGCATTCAACAAGAAAGGGAAACCCAGGGACTTGGCAGAAGGTGACATGATTTTGAAGGAAATTCGGGCTCCGGTCTACGACCCGCGAGGAAAGTTTCGACGAAAGTGATCTGGACCATACATCATCAAAACTGTCCTATCCGGAGGAGCTACGCAACTTATCGATTTGGACGGAAACGAATTCTCAACCCTGGTTAATTTGGATCAACTCAACCGTTACTACCCCTGAGAGAAGCTCGCTGGGCTGAAAACCACAAGGGCGGGCAGTCCCAGGCAAAAGTTAGAGCAAAAGCCTGCTAGGATGAAAACTCGTCAAGGCATCCTAGGCAAAAGTTAAGGCATACGATAAATGAGCTCGCTAGACCGAAAACCCGAAAGGGCGGTTCTAGGCAAAAGTTAGAGCGCAAAAGGAGAGTGTCAAAACCAGAGCGAACCCTACCCTGAACTATGCTAGGAGGATACATAGGCAGCCTCACACCGAGGCCCGGTCATGATCTATCAAAATAAAAATCCAGGTTGAGAAGGTTCGAAAAACAAAGTCAAGGAAAGGGAAACCCTCCAAAACTCATTTTTATTAATATGATTACTTCTACTACATAAGGTTGAGAAAAGCTTTCAAAAAGGAAAAGAAGTACGACATAATGAGAATGGGTCCACAATTTATTCAACGGTCAGGGTGGTAAGATCGAGTTAGTTCCCTTGAGCTCCGGCCCTTGCAGCAATGTCCCTCTTGAGCCACTTTCCATAACTCCCGCGTACCGCCACAGAAGGGTAGGGATGCGCATCGGTCACCTCACGTGTCCTCCAGAAGCGTTGGTAATGGCAAAGAACTGAATGGCTAAAGAAAGGCAGAACCACATCCACGAGAACCTCTGCAGAGGCCTCCTGCCTCAAACCCAGCTGACGCTGGATACGGTAAGGGATGTAGAAGGTGAAGGCCCCCAAACCAGTAAGAATAACCCACTGAGGGCCCATGTAGTGCACTGTCATAGGTGGAAGATCCAGCCATTGACACCTCCAAGCAATAGTCTCCGCTCGCTGACGCCTGAAGAAGTCAACCCACTCGGCTCTGCCCCTATCAGCAAACTCAAAACATTGCTGAGAAAGTAACCTAGCCTCATATGACCAGTTGCCAGGAGGAATGGTCAGCACATTCATCTTGTCGCAAAGCCAAATCTGTGAGAAGAGGGAAAACAAGTGAGAAACTGTAGAAAACCAAGCCGAGTGTTGAGGTAAAATGAGAACGTGGGAGAAACCCGAAAAAGGAAAGCTGAGTGAGAAGCCAACCTGTAGGAGGAGAGGACTACCCCCGAAAGTCTCGGTCTCTCCAAAACGAACCTTGTCCAAACCTATCACCGTCTCGGCCAAAACCATTGGGTTCACGTCCTTTCGGGCCTCAACTTGAACGGCGACGCTGACCAGTGCCGAGCTAGCATGACCAGCAGAAGGGATCAAGAGGTAGGCCGCAAGCAAGCAGATGCTGAGAGTAGTCATACGCCGAGTCTGATAAGCCATATCCGCAAAATCGCCAAGAGGAGAAAACAGCTCGATAAGGCGCATAACATTGAGATGGCCATTCCTAACCAAGTAGCGGGCAGCGCCGTCTCCTAATCCAAGGGTCGCGGCCAAGACTCTGTAAGCGCTCTCATGCATAGGAGGAATGATGACCTCCCTTGAATCAAAACCCCCAAGGTACGCACAGAACTCCTCGACAGTAGGACAAAACTCGTGATCGCCAAACCGGAACACATGAACCTCCGGATCCCAGAAACTCGCAGCTGCCCTCAAAAGCTCGGGACAAAGACGAATGTTGCAAAGGTACCGCATGGAATAGAGACCGTGAGCTCGAAAGTTAAGCCATCAACACCTTCCATGGAAGCCAACCATGGGCGGAGCGAGCCAGTGAGAGAAAGAGCCATTGCAAGGAATAAAGAGGAAGATAGGAGTTGAATGAGGTGAGGAGAATGTGGTATAAGGGAGCTTGAATTTATAGAAAGGGTGGAGAAGACAACTTCAACTTTCAAAAAGCTTTGGGCTTCCAAAAGTGCATGTTTTCCATGAGCCCTACATAAGGAAGAGCTTAGTCAAGCCCTAAAAGGTTCAAAACAGACATGCAATGGTTCGAAAATGCCATTGCATGGGTCAAACCTCAACCCCCGAGCAAAATGCCTTGGGAAATAGCAAAACTGGAACCTGTCAGGAAAATAGCCACGCACGGCACCTTGTGGTGTCGCGCGGCACGTTAAAGTCAGAAAAATCCCACGGCACCTTGATTGATGTACCGTATGCCGCATTTAGCCCCGCGCGGCACCTTGAGGCATCCGCGCGGCAACTTGAATCTGCATTTCTGCAGTTTTTGACAGAGGAACATCAAAATGGAATCGGGGCATTACAAAGCACCAACAACCACCAAAACACACTCCAACGGGTATTTGGGACTTCAGGGATGTTTCGTCTCAAGACAACTCTCGGGATTCGTTGTCGTGATACGAAAACTCGTTAAAAATCCGTTTTTAAGCCATGTCAAGTTGTCAAAACTTGTTTCGAGTCATTCCTAGTTGATTTTCCGAGTCCCACAGGTCATAATGATCAAAAGTGACTTAGTTCAAGTTCCGGTTCGTGTCCAAAGTCAAAACTCGAGAATGTCATGTGTTAAAGTCAATGTTTTCTTACTTTTTGAGTATCTTTCAAACGAAGAATCGAGTTTCCAACTCTCGTGTCAAGTCATTATTGTCTCGCAGCTGTGTCCGAAGTTGGTCACAAAGGTGTCTATGTAAATTCTCGTATGCAAAGTGAATCTTATAAAGGTTTATCTAATTACTTTCTTTGATTTCTATTCCATCGTCAATATGCTTTGATTTTTAATGTGTCACTCATCGTAGATCTCACACTCAGCTCATTCTCTTGAATCAATGGCTAGTTGCACGCTCCAGTCAATGCTTTGGTTATTTAGTTTTCTTCACACAAACAAAAGGAGATTGAATGGCATAAACAACGAAGGAACAAAATCTCTGTATATAGATCCAAAAAGCATCGATGAGTCGAAGTACAAAAGGGCACAATGGCCCGATGATCAAAATCCTATCTACCAAAGGCAAACAGGTGCCCTACAAAAAAAGCACGCATGCTCCATCAAAAGAACAAAACAATAGAAGGAGCTCAACTCTCATCATCCCCGTCCTCGCTCTCCTCCTCGTCCTCCTCAGAAACCTCCTCGGCTACCTGAGAGCCGCTCATCTCCTGAGTGCCAGTCGCCCTGGGCACGGTGCTCCCTGAGGTGGCCTCCAGGTCGACGTCCGTAGGCTCGGCAGTCTCATCCTCAGAGACGTCGATAGGCTCATCCTCGGTCCCTGCTGAGTGTCGTGCCCTCTTCGACGGCGGCTCTTTCGGAGAGCCAGTAGAGGAAACCTGTGGCACCGGAAAGCGGACGGACTTCCGCCGTAACCCTTGTGTAGCCCCTCCTCTAGCCTACAATGACATAACATCCATATAACATTTGCATCATAATCATGATATAGGCAATAGAAGTAAAGTAAATAGCTAAGCTCCGCGAGATTACCATCGTCCCACCAGCACGGGGTAGCACCTCTGGAGAGTGGCCCATGGCGTACTATCGCACCAACTGCTCCAGGCCCATCATGGCCTCTGCCATCTCCTTCACGTACCCTGGAGGAGCCTGCAATGAATAAGTTGATCAGAACATGCAAAAGGGCGAATTTACGAAGGAATGAAAGCACATTATACCTGAGCAAGAAACTCTGGAGCCTCAGCTGAAGGGCGTGGCACTACAACCAGGCCTGGGGCTCCCTGAGCGGTCGTCACGTCCACTGTCCAAGAAAGGGCAGGGAAGCTAGTCCCACTCGGGCCCACACCCTCGCCGCGACCTCCGTAACCGCGGCCTCCACCTCCGCTGCCTCCATCACCCCTATCTCATCTCCTTCCCCCTCTCCCTCCAACACTGCCTCGCGCTGCTTCCCAAGCGGCACGTATCCCTAGACTCGGCACCAAGTACCGAGCATAGTACTTCACGTAGTCGGCAGCCAGACTAACGCCCGCCTGGAAGAATGACTCCAACTCGAGGTCTGGCCGAGTAAACTGCTCGACCTCCCTCCACATGTGCTGGACTGTCCTCTGCACCAGAGCAAGAAGCGGCCCAGGGACTCGAAAAGCGTCCAGCCTCAGCGACTGACGTGACACTCGGTCACCCAAGTCGACGTGTCACAGCCTCGGCCTCGGTCACTGCTGTCACCCTAGGCCTCTGTGCCTCTGCTTCGGCCTTCTCCTCGGCCTCCATATCTCTCGCCAGGTTCTCTCGCTCGGATCTCTCCCTCTCGGCCCTCTCCGCTACCTCTGCTGCAGCAATAGCCCATGCTAGGTCTTCTTTGGCTTTTAGGACTATCTCTCCAATTATGGGGTTGTCTTCTAGGAGCTTCCCCAATGCCTCGTCGGGCAAATGCTCGGCAATGTCGTATTTCGTGACTGGCCTGTGGCTCGACGATGTGGCCACCGTTGTCGCTGGCCAAAACAACACATCCTCTTCGTGATAGGGAATCTCAGTGGTCTCCTCCTCCGACACAACAGCTCCTTTGCCTCTCCCCGGATCCCTCGACGGAGACCCGATAGGCCCAAGATCATCACCCACGGCTCCACTACCTCCAACACCGACCGAACTCCCACCAACTATGGGCAAGCCCTCTGCCAGTGTACTCGAGCCCACTGGCTCAACGCTGGGCTCCACTGCCCTCGTCTCCTCTTCGCGCGAGGCTCTGCCTCTGTTGCGTGACGTTCATCTCCACCACTAACCTCCTGCTGCTGATCTCCGCTGCCGTCGCCGCCGCTTGCAGCCACTGCACCAGAGCCTGCGACAGTCTCTTCTCGTGTTTGATCTTCTGTTTCTGCCACCATGGTCTCTCCACAATCCTCTTGACAATCAATAACTTCGCCCCTACTGCCATCACCACCGTGATCTGCCATGGATGTTTTGGTGCGGTTGGGCTTCTTGGTTGTGGAGCGAAGTCAAGGGTTTGAGAAAAGGATTTGAGAGAGAGGAGAGTGTGGGCTACCACAGCCCCGGGTGGATCGGGGCGGCCCGAAAAATGTCATTTTTGAATCGAATTGAAAAATTGAGGAGTCGCCACCCGGATTTATGGTTCGCCACCCGAGAAACCGTTTTGATTGAAAATGATTGATTTGAAATTGAAAACCAGAGATTCGTTCGAGGGTTCAGAAGCCACGTTACGAGAGGGGAAGGGTTTTACGGCATCCCTCTCGCTCGACGCGATGTCGGTCTTTACTCAATGTTTATGGGATTTATTAAAAATATTTTGTTTCATTAAGCAACTGGCACGTATGTACAAATGCCAAAGATAGCAGTGCATGCATGTGCAAAGTGTACAAGGTGCAATAGAATGATGAAGCAAGTAAACAAAATGAGCTGTCACTGGAATCACTCCCGAGTGCTTGGGAGTGGTCTTGAGCGCTCAAGAATGCTGTCATGCCACCATGCAAGTTTGGTTAGACATATCCACATGCTAGTACTGCCAGTTAAAACAAAAAGAAATCAAAATACAGGTGTGCTCAGCCAGAGGCTTAAACAGCTAAAAACTGGTCTTAACCATTCAAACCTTGCTTCCTTGCAACTGTAAATAAATCTAACTGGGCTCTGGAAGGGCCAGTACACACCTAGTGTCCACTAAGAATAGAAAATGCAACATTTGATGACGAAACAAGATTTTTGTTGAGCAGCAGCACTCCCGAGCTCTCGGGAGTGGTCCTGAGGGCTCAGGAGTGTATCCAGTGGCCAGAGAAAGTTTTGTTTCTTTGTGTTCCTCTTGCTCTTGTTGCTTAACCTAAGATCAAATGAGCTCACAACTAGTATGAAGAACTGGCATGGGCTCTTGATCCCCCTCAGAAGTTTGAAAACAGTGGATTATGAAGGTGTTTATACCTTTGCTTGACTTGAACTTGGCTTCCTGGACTAATTTTGGTGCTTGAGAATGGTTAGAAAACAGTTTGAAAGGGGGGAATTTAGGCCTTTATTTCTCTTAGAGGTTTTCCTTGAGAATTGGTGATTTTTCTTAAAAAATGGAAGTTGTTTTGAAAGAGTTTAAGAGAGAGTTTTAGAAACTGATTTTGGCAGCAAAAGGGGGAAGGAGAGACTGGTTTTTCGTGGTCCTTGTGAGGTAGAACAATGGGGTATTTATAGGCAAGCCAAAATTAGGATTTTAATTTGAAAATCAAATAAAAAATGAAAAGAAAAATGTTTTGGGGGGAAAAATGGCATCATCAGATTCCCTGCAGGCTCAAGCAGGCCTCTGCTATGTTCAAGTTTGAATGGCAGGTTTGAAAACCTGAAAAAGCCATGGTCAAAGATCAAGCTCAACATGCATTGGTCTGTCAGCACTCCCGAGCGCTCTAGAGTGGCACTCCCGAGCGCTCTAGAGTGTTCCCGAGCGCTCAAGAGTGGCTGCCCAACTTTAGAAGGGCGCCACGGACACTCCCGAACTCGGTTTTGGGTATTTTTCAAAGCGTTGGAAAGCTCGTTAAGTCCTCTTTGTAACCAAATTGGTTTCATTCAAATATATTTTATATGCTGAAATGTGTGCCAATTTTACCCTTAGAGCATCGGGAAAAAGGAATGTTTTGATTTTGAAAAAGTCCAAAAAGCATCGTCCAAGTTTTCCAAGGCCTGTTTTGATTCAATTTCATCATGGGGGGCCTCGAGGGCACAAATTAAGGATGATTAATAAGTCCAAATTTGGGTGTCTACAGAGAGTTTGTAGGAGTTCAAAACTGTTGTCGAGCAATTTTCTGAACGTCCCCGTTGCTATATGGGACGAGAACTGGTTTGGGTCGGGTCTGGGCTTTTCCAGATTCAGGCCCTGTCAAGCTTCCCTCGCGCGATGGAGTGGCTTCCTCACGCGATGATTCGGTTAGGCCTCATGCCCAATTCCCCAACAGGCTAGGCCCAATCATGTTTATTCCTCCAATAACAGCCCATGGTTTCTCATATTGGTATCGAGGCGATTTTGGGGGTCATTTAAAGTTGATGTCCTCGAATTTGAGGTGTGTTTATATCCCTAGTAGTGGTCCGCCCGCACACGCCTTAGGAATTTTCAATTAGCGACGATCCATCCGTCCAATCTTCAATCAGCGACGATCTATCCGTCCGATTTCAGTCAGCGATGATCCATCCGTCCAATCTTCAATCAGGGACGATCTATACGTCCGATTTCAGTCAGCGACGATCCATCCGTCCAATTTCAACTAGAAACGATCCATCCGTCCCCTAAAGCCCTAAGTCAAAACCCTGGATCTCCCGATTGTTTTACAGTTTCTTGTTTCCTCGATGATGAATCGGATCAAAACAGACTTGAGAATGGAATGGATTGAGCTTGGAGTGCTTGGAACCCCTCTTGAGCCATTTGAACCCCTAAAGCCCTAAGTCAAAACCCTAACCTAGGTTTAAACAGTGCGCGGTGAAGTGGAACTCTTGTGCGATGGTGAGTTTGCCAGGTGTTGGCCAAAGTCAAAACATTGACTGTTGACCATCGCACGATGGTTTGCTCCCTCGCGCGCCTGTCCCACTCTGTCGCGCGATGGTTAGAGCCTGTCCCCATGACCTTTTTCTAGCTGGATTTTGTGATCATCAGGGGGTCAATGGGGCTGTAGAGCCCCGTTTTCCACCAGAACAGCTGTTGTAGACTGCATGGTTGGCACCACCCAATGTAACCACTCCCATCACCTTGTTGGAGCCATTCACCACCAAGTGAGGCTGGCCAGCCTTGTTGGCTGGTTGCTAGGCCTAGTTTATCACCAACCCTTGGCCTCCCACTGTCCTATAAATACCCCATTACCCTTTCAAGTCCAAGGGTTACCAAAAATTAGGCAAAAAAGGCACACAAACCCTAATACACTTGATACTCCTTAATCCTCGCCACCTCCATAAACTCATTTTCCAAGCACAACAATCCTCTTCAATCCTTTTCAAAATCACTCGAGCAAAGGTATAAATGTTTGCTTATCTTCTATTTTGACCCCTGAGGGTGGTTGGTAGGGCCAAGGCTGGTAATCAATACCAGTCCTGGTCCTAAAGTCAGCAGGGTTACAAGAAACTGTTGCCTAGCAAACCCGCGCGCGATGGTCTTTTACACTTGTGCGACAGTTCTGTCTGCATGAGAATGGACCACGTGGGGATGGGATGCTAGTCTTTTCTTGTTTTCATTATATTTATAAATATTTTGTGAGCATGTTTGATGTTAATTCACTGTTTTGCATGATAAAAATTATAGTTTAGGTCAATTTGCTATTCTATTTGGTTTGGAGTGTCCTTGGGTTGCTTCTGAATATGTATCAGTGTCCAAGCACACAAAGCAATTCCTGGAAGTCCAGTCAAGACCCTTGTGCGAGTGTCTCACTCTGTCGCGCGATGGTCCGCTTATTTCCAGTGGTTGCCGTTGCATGGGAAATTAGGGCTTAGGCCCCTGTTTATTTACCCCCACTATTTAGGGGTTGTATTTCCAATTTTATTCAATCTGTATGTAATATTGTTCACATTCCAGTACATATAAACTGCTTAGTTTGCCCCTTTGGTGAGCACTGGTCCTTCCAAAGCCCAGAAGGGGATAAGATTCAACCTATGGTGAGGCGTGAACACTCGTGTGATGGAGTGGTTGTGTCGTGCGATGGTCCCTTTTGCATGTACGTAGATCCATGCATGCAAAGTTGGCCATTTTGCATGACACACTCATTCCATGTGCTGTTTTAATGTTTTGATCTGAAGGTTGGGATTTATCCCATTTATTTTCTAGTATTTCATCCATCCATGCTAAAATATGATCACATCTTGTAAGTCGTGTTACAGTTTAATCCCTGATTAACTATTCCCCTACCCTAATTGGCTAAAAAATTGGTTAATAAAAGAATAATCACAAAAGTTTTCACAAAATGCCTAAGTAGAAACCGATCTCCGGATTGGGCGAGAGAGGTGCCTTAAAACCCTTTCCCTCTCGTAACCTAGCTCCCGAACCCAGATATGGTTATGACGGACTGGTTCCTTCACTTTTTCAAATCAAACAGCACGACAGGTGCTTCAAAATACGATTCCTTAGGTGTCGGACCTTCAAACCCGAGTGGTGACTCTGTAATCCGAGCGCTTGCTTCTCTGCTCGCGCTCCCTCGATTTCCAAGCCGCTTTGGTAAAAGGAACGGAATCCTTTTTCCAAAGGCATGCTGCACACACTTAATCGTTCAATCAACCTTGTCGACTTGAGTAATTGAGGCCCAACAGCAAGATGAAGAAGCGGGAGAGTTTCGTGTCAAGTTTTTTAGCAGAAATGCTCGAGAGGGGTGGATGATTCATGCCGATCAAGGTTTGCGATACCAAGGAAAATTGTTCATACCCATTTCATGTCGGGAGGAAATCTTGAGGGAATTTCACCATTCTCCATTAGCCGTGCATCTGGGAGGAACGAAAATGTATCATGATTTGCATAGACAGTTTTGTTGGCCCGGAATGAAGAGAGATGTCGTCGTTTTCATGTCCAAATGCCTTACGTGCCATCAAGTTAAAGCCGAACACCAACGACCCGCGGGAGAGTTACAACCTTACCAGTGGCCGAATGGAAGTGGGAGAATGTGACTATGGACATCGTTATCGGATTACCGAGGTCGCCGAGGGGGCATGATGCCGTTTGGGTGATAGTTGACCGATTAACCAAGTCAGCGCATTTCTTACTTATTCAGGTTTCGGATTCGATTGATACGTTTAGTCGTTTATACATCCGCGAGATTATCCGTCTTCATGGAATTCCCGTTTCTATTGTGTCGGATCGAGATCCAAGATTTACTGCGCATTTTTGGCAAAGTCTGCTGGCTGCTCTTGGCACAAATCTCTTATTTAGCACTACGTATCATCCTCAAACGGATGGACAATCCAAGAGAACGATCCAAATTTTAGCGGACATGCTTCGGGCTTGCGTGATGGATTTTCGGGGTAGTTGGGAAGATCACCTACCACTAGTTAAATTCGCGTACAACAATAGTTACCAATCTAGCATCAGGATGGCGCCGTATGAGGCTTTGTATGGGAGACCGTGTCGATCACCCGTTTGTTGGACCGAGTTGGGTGAGGCTATGTTAGGTCGGCCGGATTTGATCAAAGAAACCTCCGAGAGCATGAGGGCGATTCATCAACATCTTCTTGAAGCGCAAAGGAGAACCACCGAGCAAGTCAAAGTGATTCGTCAACAATTGTTAACCGCGTAAAGTAGACAAAAGAGTTATGCTGATCGTCGTCGCCAACCATTATCGTTTGAAGTGGGGGATCATGTTTTCCTTAAGGTATCACCGCGCCGGGGACTATCTCATTTTGGGCAAAAGGGCAAGCTTTCGCCGCGTTTCATCGGACCGTTTGACATTATCGAGAAGATTGGGGAAGTCGCGTACCGATTGGCCTTACCACCGAAGTTATCGGGAGTTCATGACGTGTTTCACATATCGATGTTGTGGAAGTACGAGCCGGATCCATCTCATGTCCTAGAGTGATCCGAATTGGAGTTGGAAGCCGATGCATCTTATGGGGAGGAGCTGATACGTATCCTAGATTCGCGTGACTGAGTATTGAGGGGCAAGACCATTCCGTTGGTGCGAGTTCTTTGGAGTAATCTCGGAATGGAAGAGTTGACTTGGGAAAGGGAAGACGAGGTTAGGGAGAAGTATTTGCATCTATTTTCAAATTGAATCAATGTGAGTTATGAATTTCAATTTTATGATTGTCAGCTTGATTGTTTCATGACATGTGTTGTGGTATGAGCATGATTACTTGATCCATGAGTATGTTTGACTTAAATTGTAAATTTCGGGACGAAATTTCTTTAAGGAGGATAGAGTGTAAAGACTCGCAAATTTAGTATAATTTTGAAAATCATTTACTACATGAAAGGATCGTATTTTTAATAAAGTCGTACGTTTGTCTGTGGGGTGTACGGATATACATTTACGGTTGTGTATCGGACACTCGGAGAATGTTAAAATGTGAGTTTTGATGTTGTAATGTTATTTGGAAGTGTTGGTACCAAGTTGGGTTCGATTCGGTGTCCGTTCAAAATTTTCACTTTTCTATCCAGCCAGTACCAGTACTGCCTCTTGCCCAGTACCGGTACCTAGTGTCTAGAGCATGATCAAATCGATATTTTCAAGGCTCCAGTACCGATACTGGGAGTCGCCCAGTATCAGTACCCTCTGTGTTTTTCTGCAAATTTCAGCATGCTTTTTGGACCACTATAAAGGCCCTTTTGCCATTTTTCACACCCAAAACCCACGAACTAAACTTGGAAACACCCCCTCTCACCTACCCAACTCCATTCTCACCCAAAACTCTTGATTTCAACGTTAAATCTTCAAGATCCAAGGGTTTCCAACCTTAAAATCACTTGAATCTTGCATTTGGAGAAAAAGGGGTAAGTTTTGTGTTTTTGCTCTCATCTTTGGGCTCTCTCCCATGTTTTTCTCTCTCTTTTTCTCCTCTCAATCACTTGTTGATCTTTGTACATTTATCTTGTTTTTGGGTTATATTCACTCTAGATCTTGTATCTAAGCTTGGGTGGAGCTCGTTTTTGGTGGATTCAAGTGTATAGCTCTTGGTAGACCTAGGGTTTTGCTCAAAACCCACTTAGGTAGGAATTTCTCTCTTTCTCTACATGTTTTGTTGTGATTATGTGTCATACGGGTATTTATCTTGTTATGTATAGTCGAATGGGATGTTTTATGGCTTGAGAATTGCATATTCCTTGAAAATGATATAGTAGTCTTGATTGCTACGGTCCTAGAGCTATCTGTGACGTAATAGATAATGTCGGTGTGTGTGTGGAATGAGTTTATGGTAAAGGCTCTGATTGTGATGATTGTGGGGTTGTTGTTGTGAATCTGATGTGGGGTTTTATTGTGATGCAAGGGGTGGAAATTTGTTGGAAGATATGTGTGTGTGTGTATGTGCATGTGTGTGTATGTGTATGAGAATTGCTATGATATTTGTAAAGTGTGTTGGCGGTGTAGACACCCCAATTTGGCCTAACGATTATTTCAACTCCCACATTGGGACCATCCCGATGATGATACGGATTCGATGATTGCTGATTGCTTTCTTGTGAAACCCCGGGACTTATAGTTCGAACTTTGAGCCACTTAGAGGACCCAATCCAGAGCCAAATAGCCTTTCAGACAGAAAGATAGTGTGTTAGGAAAATCCATCGGATGGCCGTAACATCGATATCACGGCCTCAACATCCATTCCTCACCCGAGCAACCTGTTGCACCAAAAATCTCCCTGAGAGATCGAAGCCTCGGCCGCCAGATCAATGGCTCGGCCGCCACATCCATTTCCAGGCCGCGACATCCTTTGCTCGGCCGCCAAATCGGCCTTTTTCCAGACTCTCGAACCTTCTGTCGATTGTTTGATCCAATCCCGCTGCCTCTCCGATGCGTTCGGGCCACGTTCAGAGATTGCAATGAAGAGTTTGAGTTGCAATGCAAGTGCAATTGCAACCCCGTGATTTGATAGTCACCCCCTTGCCTATATAAAGAGACCCTCGGATACACCCAAATAGACACGAAAATCCTGAGATCCATATACATTCAAGCCACGAAACTCTGGCTATCTACTCCCAAAATCCCTCTCTACAAAAGCCCTAACCTCCCGAAGGCGGCCATCAATCCGACGATCCAACCCCGGAGTTCCAAACCCTTGCCCTAGGGTTTCGTCCAAGTAGCAATCAATCAGTCGATCCCCATCGATCCGAAGCAATCAAGCAACTGAGGGATCAAGGTGGCGAGGCCCAACGGCCTCTGGTTTGGTTTATTTAATGTTTTATGTCGTTAATCGTAGCTTTCTGATCGTCTGTTAGTTTTCTGTCTGGTGTGAGGAAGAACACCAGCCGGGGCTTCGATGCCTCGGCCGGTACATTGACCCAGTGTGATCCCTCGGCCGCGACTTCCATTCGCCGGCCGAGTGATCGATTTGCTGGCACAGCTTTGTTTTGTTTCTTGCTTTCTGATGCATGCTTATTTACAGTCTCGACTCACCTTATTAATTGTTTAAGGCATAAAAACAGACTACGTGAATAGAATTGAATAAAGCATCTATATGTCTTATGTTGAATGATTATGGGCTAGCTTCACGGCTAGGCAGAGAGGGGTGCCTAACACCTTCCCCTTACTGTACTTTTGTCTTCCGTATCCAGAATCTCTATCTGTTTTCCTAGCTTTAACAAACTAGGTGGCGATTCTGTTTTGATGATAACCGCTATCGTGTGGCGATACCTCTAGCCATGGAAGTATCCACGATCTTGGTTTATGAATCGAGCAAACACAGTGACGATACAACTGTATGGCGATGCCCCGTCTGGGAGGTATCTACAGCTTTCTGGCGACTCTGCTGGGGACATGAGAGCCCTAACCAAAAAGTTCAACATAAGACTAATACATGCCTTATTTAATTCATTTATCATATGCATCGAGCAGGCAAGCCTCGTTGAGTTCACCTAATATCCCGGCATGACATGGGCTATGTTAGGGGTTCCAGCAAACTCCACAGTCACTTGTACCTTATGGTATATCGAAAAGGGAATCTCCCAATTGCCGCCTATGATGGGCTGGTGAAAGGATTGGTGCCCTTTGACAACGGAGCACCCTGAGACCACCTAAACCTAACATGTTTTAGAAAGCCACAGAACCTATCAAACTAAGGCAGGAACCTACAGGCTAAGAACCTACTTGCACTTTGCTTCCAAGTTCTTCCTCACACCTTGTATCATACTGTATTAACTCTTTCTGTGCAGAAGGGTTGGGATTTTTAGCCCAAATCCTAACCCTAAAAACAACAGTCAAGTACTAACTTACAGGTACTTTACTTTTAAAGCAGGCACAATAGGTAGGCCAAGAAAGCAACCACAGACAATTTTATACTCTTACAACACCCGAAGCCACGCCAAACTGAGGCTGTTGCAGCCATCTTGCCTGTCGTCATCACCTATAAGACACCTCCACCGCAACGGTCCCAATCACTTCCTGGGACTTCGCGGTCATCTTCTCAGCAACACTGGTCATCTATCAAATCCCAAGCTTCGCCAAGCAATCCTCCTGTTCCCATGGCAGACAACGACGCCACTATCGCCGAACTTCAGGCTCAAATCGCTACTTTGGTAGCAGAAAAGGCAGCAAGAGATGCCGAAGATGAGGAAAGGCCAATGGCGAATGAGAATAGACCAGAAAACCCTGAGTTAGCCAAGCAAGTCAAAGAAATTAAACACGCCTTGGCCCGTTCACAGGGAGACCAAATCCTGGACTTTGAGGGACTTTGTCTCTTCCCTGATTCTCAACTACCCGAAAAGTTCAAAATGCCAAACATTGAGAAGTTCAATGGAACTGGCAACCCTACCAGCCATGTCCGCCATGTTATCAACACCCTGAAGCCAATGGGTTTGAACGATGAGCTCATCGCTCAACTGTTTCAAAGAACTCTCACTGGGAGTGCTCTCGACTGGTTCCTCACCTTGGAGTTCGAACACTACCACACTTGGCCCGAGATCGCCAATGCTTTCATTAAGTAGTATGCATACAATGTCCAAGTTGAGCTAACCACTCGAGATTTGGAAATGACCAAGCAGGAGTCCAACGAGGACTTTGTCACTTTCGTGGCTAGGTGGAGGGAAAAGGCTGCCAAGATGAAGAGCCGCCCCTCTGAGGAGGATCAAGTAAGGATAGTTGTCAAGAATCTGCAACCCAAGTATCTCAAGCACATTTACACGCAGGCTATCACCGATTTCAAGCGCTTGCATGCTACTGGGCTGCAAATTGAAGAAGGACTCAAACTGGGACTCATTGGGAAAGAAGAAACCCCTCCACCCAAGAAAACCTTTTCAACTCGTACATCTCATGCCTCTGTCAACAATCTTAACTCGGCCTCACCACAAGACCCGTTTCAAACTAGCTCGTCTCGAAACCCAAACCGGCCCCGCCATAATTTTAGTCCTCTCTATATGACCCCCTCCCAAGCCTTAACCATTCTAAGCCGTCAAGGGCATCTCAAACCCTTGAACAAACCACTTCCTCCGCCACCCTATGGCCCAAACCATGATCCAAACAAGCAAAGTGCCTACCATCAACATGCTGGGCACGAAACAGACAATTGCATACGTCTTCGCCATGACATCCAAGATCTTATTGATAGCCGCACCATAAAACCCCCACAACCTGATACACAGACCAAAACACCCAATACTGAGCCACCCCGAGCTATCAATCTCATCAACCTATCTCACAACCCCGCGTATAATCCTGGCCAGTACATTGTCCAAAACAACCAAGCCAAACCAATCCTAACCTTCTCAGAGGAGGATGAGTGTTTCATGATGGAGGAGGAAGAAGATGTTGAGTCCGATCAATCAGAAGTCATTGATCCCGATATGAGTGATGAAGAAGAACGAGCAAAGGAAGAAAAACTAAAGAAATGGAAGGAGCATTCCTGGGCAAAGCACAATCTAGAGGATCCTAACATCCCGTTTGTAGAAGATGATGAATGGCTACGTATCTGGTTTGAGAATAGAAAGAAGGAGAAAGAAAGGGTAATTATGATGAGGAGACATGCCTGCTTCGAGCTTGCCCAGATAGTGGTGCCCATTAACCGTCCTAAAATCCCGACGCCTCCCATTGTTTGGGAAACGATCAATGTCGTAGAAAGGATGGAGGAATTCCAAGTGCAACCATGGGTCAATCCTTACGATGAATGCAATTACAGCCAGTGGATAGAGGAAGAAGAGGATTTGGATTTCACGTGCATGGACCCATATCAAACAAGGGAGAGTGACTTCGATGAAATGGAAAGAGAATATGATGACCCACTTGATGGAATCTCCTTAGCATCGCTATTCAACCAAAGGGAGAAAACTGATTTCCTCCATAACTACACAATCAACAAAGAAGACAAAGAGGAGAAAGTTCAAGCTGACATTTTCCTTTGCGGACTGCTTATGTCCCAAAGAAGTAGCCACTGCGCAAGCATCACATAGGGATCCGGTTCAAAGGCTCTGTTTGGCAAAGAAGAGGGTGGAAAAGAGTATAAAATTGAGGAAGTCAAAGCAAAGGAAGGTGACCCCTGAATGCTGCAAGTCACAACATGACAAAGAACATTAAAACATTGCTTTTATTAAGCTAGGATATATTTTGGGCCCCTGTTTGGGCATTTTTTATTTTCTGCTGAGTGAACTTCTGCTTTACCTTCTAAACTATGCTTATTCAATGATTTGAGTTCCTAAATTGCGGTTGCCAATACATCGTGGTCTCTTTGCCAAATGAGGAAAATTTCAGAATCAAGTTCCTTATATCGATAACAAGAGGGAAAGAGGGGATGAACTTTAGTTACTTAGGAAACTAGGTTTTTGTCAAAACTCAGAAAAGAAGATGCTATCTCTGTGAGAACACTTGAGGTTAGCTCGCCTATTACGAAGGTACAAACACAAAAGGAGATTCAGAAAAACATCTCCATTCCTTTCCTAAAACGAGACTCATAAAAAAATCTCCGATGCGGCAAAACTTCTTGAGAGAATATGCTCGTTGGGTGACCAAGTAGCCCAAGCAAAAGTAAGAGCAAAAGCCTGCTAGGGCAAGAAAATGCAAAAACGGCAGCCTAGGCAAAAGTTAAGGCACTCAAAGAAAGGCTCGCTAGGGACTCAACCTCCATTAGGTAACCTAGGCAAAATCAAGAGCATGTGAGAAGAAAAACCAAGAGTGGAAACCCAACCTCAAAGGTAGTAGCTTTGGAACTACGTTTACGGCCTGATTCCCTGATTGGGATACGTAGGCAATCTCACATTGAGATGCGGCCCAAACATTTGGAAAGAAGGAAAAACATCAACATGTTTGTACTCAGTGATAGGCATGGTTAACCTTGCGTATTGGATTCACAAAATATAAGTATGCCTTTTTCAAGGAATTGACAAACGACCAAAAGAACACGAGCATTGCTGTTCATCTCCTCCAACTTAAAGGTCATCAATACAATGAGCAAGAAACCTCAAAAATTTTCGAGATTGGCAAACAGACCATGAAACATGGCAAGGGCAAAAGATAAAGAATCAAAGACTCAGCATACGAAAGAATGTGGAACAAGAATGCCACCTGGCTAAAGCAAAACCTAGCTTCTTTGGGGAAATAGAAGTAACGGTCGAATAATCAATACTTCGGCCGCAACAACAATTCTTCAGCCGAGTAATTGATTCTTCGGCCAGTATTTCAAACTACTATCTATTAGTAAACACTTGTTCAAAGCCATGCTCTGACTTTCGCATGCATTCAGGAACACGAAAAGCATTTCATAAACCAAAACTTGTTTATCAAAATCATTGCTGTGGTTGCTTACGCTATACAAATATAGTTTCTGCCTATTCTCCACTAACTATGAACAGGAAAAGAAAAAAGCCCTAAAAGCTAGGCGATCTCTGGGAAGAAGGCAAGGACTGCCCGTTAGCCTCTACATCCTCTCTATCAGCAGCCGGTACTCGCTTAGCCTCAAGCTGTAACAAAAGAGGATACAAGTGCTCAGAATCAAGAAGATATGCAAAACAAATGGAAAATGTAGGAAAATCATACCTCAAGGATCCTACGGCGCTGTCTCCGGATCAAAGCCTCCGCACTCCGATAGGCATGCAGCCACTCCTGCACCACCTCCGCAGGCACTTGCAAAGGCAAATCGAATATTTCAAAGCATTGAAATAGCAGGGGAACAAGTTCAAAAGATATACCTGAAAAGCCCCAGCTGGCAGCATGTAAAGCTGGGTCGTGCAAGGAGTAAGCGCCAAACGCTCCTCCTCTCCATCATCAGAATGGAAGGAGACGAAAGAAGGAGCCCGTGGCCAGACAGCAGCAGCAGGAGGAACTGCGGCAACAGGAGGAGCTGCAGCAGCAGGAGTCAAGAAAAGGCGGCAGTACTCCGTATAGTCACCTGCCAGGAGAAGCAAGCCCGCCCAATCTCTAAGCCGAGCGTTCTTCAAATCAGCTCTAGGCATCAAAGAAGTAGACCTCATCGATGCCGGAGGAGGAGGAGGAAAGAACTGTAGTGCCTCAACACGCGGGCGCCACTGGCTGGCCACCAAATCACCTAAGTACCAGGCTCGACAGAATGGACCCTCGAGCAAGCTGCGAGTACGATCCAAGACTCTAGAACGCGCAAGAGGGGCATCCTCAGGAACACACCCCCAAGGGTCAAACCGTACCTACAAAATAAGGACAAATCAGCTATAGCATAAAGATATGGAAATCTAAAGGCAATGAATGCAAAGGGAGGAGAAAAGTACCTGATCGACCGTCAACCGGTCCAAAACTCGTCGCCACTCAGAGAGACTCAAAACAAGTGACCGTGGCTTCCGCTATCCCGCCAACCATCGCCCATAATGAGGAATGATGTTCACGTTCCCATGCCTGGTACCGGTAGGAAACAGGAGGAGATACTCAAAAGCCCAGAGCTGAAAGACAAATTAGCAGGCAAGTTCAGTACTAGCAGAAAAGCAAAACGAGAAAGGAAGCGAAGGAAGAATGTATGTACCTCGAGCACCTGGTAGTGACCTCCAAGGATAGGGCTCTTGTCCCGAAAACAGGCTCCGAGATTGCCATACAAAGTAGCCAAGGCGGCTGCTCCCCAATCAAACCCCCGAACATCCCCCAAGTGCTGTAAAAGGACTAAAACTGTGTATGCACCGAGCTATCCTTGTTGGCAAACAACGTTTGCCCAAGGACATAAAAGAGGAAAGCCCGCGTCAGCTGCTCGACGCTCACCTCAGTCAGGATGTCATTCCTCATGTATGTCTTGATCGGCCAAGAAAGATCAATATGGCCTCGAGAATGAAGAGGGGGCACCTTGCCCAAGAACCACTCCAGAGCTCCTGCTCGCTCCCAAATCCGAGGATCAACTCGAAGAGGAACACCACCAACTCGCAGGCCAGTCAGCAAGGAAAAATCACCCGGAGTGATAGTCATCTCGCCAACCGTAGGAAAGTGGAATGTGTTGGTGGTATCCCACCATCTCTCCACCAGCGAGGTCATCAACGACCAATCAACCTTCGGAAAGTTGAGGCCTAGGACGAATGCCTCAAAACCAGCAGCATGCACTAGTTCTCGAGCCTGCTCAGGCAACACCAAAAGCCACTTGTGCACCTCCTTGCCTCCACCGCGAGCCTCCAGCCTCCTATTTCTGTACCAAAGACGAAAAGGGAGTTAACTTCATAGTCGCATAAACAAATGAAAGGCTAGGGGCATTAAATTAAAAACACCTTAAAAGCACGCATTGCCTAAAACAGGGGGCACAGCTATTTTAATTTCTTTAAACAAAAGCAATTCGACTCGATCACGGGTCCTTATCATCTCCGCCCCTGGCTAAAAGGGATTTCATCCCGAAAATAGACTCAATAGTTAAATCAAACTCTGAACTAAAGTAAATCTTTTACTTTTCAGGAAAAACTCACCGGTACATTGAGGACACTCAGATGCAACTCAGGCTCCCTGCGAACTACCTCGGCCTCTGGGCCGCCAACAGGAGGACGGTACTGCAAGAAACCGCCGTAACCCAGCCTACGTGAAGGAAAAACATAAGTAGCAGTGTCGAACGGACCCGGCTCCTCAATCGTCTCCTCGTCAGACGATGGATACTCACACCTACATGGGGGATGCGAGGAAGAACCCGCAGGGTCTGAAAAAGATGGCGTAGCCATCCCAACTCGAAGCAAGAGAGAGAGAGGACGTGGCAGCCGGAGGCAACGGTGACCGGCAGTGAACAGTAACGACGGCGGCTGATCGACGGTGGTCAGAGGAATAGTGGCGGTCGTGGGAGAATGACGAGGAAGAGGAATGGAGAAAGAAAAAAGAAAAGTGAGCCGCGAAATCAATTAAGCGGAACTTAAAATCGATCTTCTGACTTTTGGCGTTCCCACGGCTGAGACATCTATTCCTCGGTCGAGAAATCATTCCTTAGGCCGTGAGATCGATCCACTGGCCCCCAAATCCATTCTTCTCAGCAACTTCAGGTCTTGCTCATTGCATTAACTCAAGCTATTATGAGGTTTTGGGTCCGGGACCAGCAAAACCCATGATTAAATCAACCTTGGGGGCATGCCCAAGCACGAGAAAAGATCAAGCACTGTCGAGATCTCTTCCGTTTATCAGCCCCGAGCTCTTCATCAACAATTTAGCACCCGGCAAAGCAGCTCTATGCCCCTAATCATCTCAACAACCACCATCAAAGCTCACTATCACCTGGCAGCTCTATGTTCGCCGCTTAGCGACTTTATGCCCGCTGTCCCATCGAATTCAACTGGCTCCATGCCCATACTCACTGTCAGCAGCCCCAAGCTCAATCCCTGTCAACGATTCAACAGCTATATGCCTGCCACCCAACAGGCTCCACACCATAACCATCTCAATGGCTCTAAGCCTGCCATCAAGCTATCATTCAGTAGCCCTGTGCCCAAGGCACTCAACGATTTCAAGTCAATCATTTCAGCGGCTCTAAGCCCATTTCTCAAAGAAGGCTCCTCGCCTATTATCTTAACGGTTCCAAGACCCCTACTTATCATCAGCAGGCTCCTTGCGTATTTTCTCAACGGCTCTAAGCATGTATTCACTGCCTCAGCAGGCTCCTTGCCTATTATCACAATGACTCCTTATCTAGCACCTCAAACAGCTCTCCGCCCGTACTAATTATCTCAGTGGCCCCACGCCCATTTTCAACATAGGCCTCTTATCGCAACGGCTCAACGCCCGTGCTCAAGCTATTCAGCGGCTCTAAGCCTATCAATTCAGCAGCTCAATGCCCATACTCATTATCAGCAGCTCTACACTCACTAAAAGGGATCAACGGCTCTATGCCCACATCTACCAATTCAGCGGTTCAAAGCCCATCATCATAACAGCTCTACGCTCGCTCAACCGGCTCTATGCCGTCATTATCTCTACAGACTCTACTCGTTCTCAGCAGCTCTACACTCGCTCAATTGGCTCGAAGCCGCAGCTATCCCAACTGGCTCAAAGCCGTAACCACTTCAACTGGCTCTATGCCGTAACAAGCTATCTCAGTAGGCTCTATGCCACCCCAATCAACGATCATCAATTCGGCAGCTTCAAGCCCATTATTTCAACGGCTCCACGCCTGTTATCAACTCAACGGCTCAAAGCCCATCTCTCAACTGGCTCGAAGCCGTAACTATCTAGCTCCACGCCGTAATTATCTCAGTGGCTCGAAGCCCACCACTTATGCGGCTCGAAGCCCATTACTCAACGGCTCCACGCCTGTTATTGACTCAGCGGCTCGAAGCCTACCACTCAGTGGCTCAAAGCCCATTATCTCAGCTGGCTCCAAGCCATAACCAATTCAACTAGGTCAAAGCCGTAACAAACAGGATCTACACCTCCAGCAACAATTATCAAGCCCAACCACTGTGTACTGGATGCTCAAGTTCTACACTTGAATGCGCAAGCTCTACGCTTGAATGCCCAACCACTGCGTACTGGATGCTCAAAGCCTGTACTTTGAACGCTTGGATTCTGCCGTCCGAATGCTCGAGCTCTACGCTCTGATTGCTCAAGTCCGGAACTTGAAAGAAGCTCTAAGCTTATATCAAACACACACGCACGGGCCCGTGCACATATTGCATCAAACACATCAAGTCTGTATAATCATCACTATCACCTTAGCTGTTCACATCTAACAAACACTATCATACATACATGCTATGCTTTGCATCTGTCACTCACTCGCAGGTCTATCTTGCAATCAACCGGCTCTACGCCTCGGTTTTATTGATCGGTCCAGAACCTCGATCCTTTGGCTCAAAGCCAAATCTTTATGATGAGAAAGCTCCATGCTCAAACCATCAGAATACAACTGGCTCTACGCCTCGCTTCAATCACACCAAAGCTCGAACCTCTCAAGTTCTTACCTCCGGAAGGCAAAGATTTTTGAACTATCAACACCAGCTCCGCGCTTCGGTTCCATCTCCTAAGCTCTCGCCTTATGACCAAAACCAGCACCGCGCTTCGGTCCAATCAAAGCTTCAATACCTCAAGCTCCCCGCCTGACAAACCGGCTCCGTGCCTCGGTTCCTTCATTACAACACTCCGTGCTTCAGTCACTGGCCCTGCGCCTCCCGCATCTCAAACAACGGCATCCAACTCATCTCCGGAAGATGACTTGGGTTCTACCCTTTATCTTAAAACTGGCATCCGATTCATCCCCGCAGATGGCTTGGATTCCGCCCCAACTACATCAATTCCTTCCAGCTCATTCGCAAGGATAGGCTACTCTACCGAGCTCCCCTCAGTCAAAGTAAGGATGATCAAGAAAAGCAAACACACCTGCCGTGTACTGATCTACCCCAAAATACTAAAGGTAACTCTCCGCAAAAACTTCCCCGGCAGCCCCGCGCTCCTTCAACTACTTTCCACCAAAACCCTGGCATTACCCAGGTATGTTGCACTACGGCTGTTTAAGCCCGAAGGTACGTCTTCTGTCTCTAACCCTCCAAACTTTTTCTTTTTTTTATTGCCTTCTGAACTACGATTGGTCTGAATTTCCCTTGAGGAATACGTAGGCAGCCTCCCGGCCCGACCATAGCAAATCCTTTTTTCAAAAACCCTTGGAATAGTGGTTAAACCAAATTGAGTTGCTTTTACAGCTTTGACTATTACTCAAACATGTCTCGCGATCCGTCTAAGCTCAGTCAAAGAGGGGCATCGGTAGACACCCCAATTTGGCCTAACGATTATTTCAACTCCCACCTTGGGACCATCCCGATAATGATACGGATTCGATGATTGCTGATTGCTTTCTTGTGAAACCCCTGGACTTATGGTTTGAACTTTGAGCCACTTAGAGGACCCAATCCAGAGCCAAATAGCCTTTCAGACAGAAAGATAGTGTGTTAGGAAAATCCATCGGACGGCCGTAACATCGATATCACGGCCTCAACATCCATTCCTCACCTGAGCAACCTGTTGCACCAAAAATCTCCCTGAGAGATCGAAGCCTCGGCCGCCAGATCAATGGCTCGGCCGCCACATCCATTTCCAGGCCGCCACATCCTTTGCTCGGCCGCCAGATCGGCCTTTTTCCAGACTCTCGAACCTTCTGTCGGTTGTTTGATCCAATCCCGCCGCCTCTCCGATGCGTTCGGGCCACGTTCAGAGATTGCAATGAAGAGTTTGAGTTGCAATGCAAGTGCAATTGCAACCCCGTGATTTGATTGGACCGAGTGAGTCACCCCCTTGCCTATATAAAGAGACCCTCGGATACACCCAAATAGACACGAAAATCCTGAGATCCATATACATTCAAGCCACGAAACTCTGGCTATATACTCTCAAAATCCCTCTCTACAAAAGCCCTAACCTCCCGAAGGCGGCCATCAATCCGACGATCCAACCCCGGAGTTCCAAACCCTAGCCCTAGGGTTTCGTCCAAGTAGCAATCAATCAGTCGATCCCCATCGATCCGAAGCAATCAAGCAACTGAGGGATCAAGGTGGCGAGGCCCAACGGCCTCTGGTTTGGTTTATTTAATGTTTTATGTCGTTAATCGTAGCTTTCTGATCGTCTGTTAGTTTTTTGTCTGGTGTGAGGAAGAACACCAGCCGGGGCTTCGATGCCTCGGCCGGTACATTGACCCAGTGTGATCCCTCGGCCGCGACTTCCATTCGCCGGCCGAGTGATCGATTTGCTAACACAGCTTTGTTTTGTTTCTTGCTTTCTGATGCATGCTTATTTACAGTCTCGACTCACCTTATTAACTGTTTAAGGCATAAAAACAGACTACGTGTATGGAATTGAATAAAGCATCTATATGTCTTATGTTGAATGATTATGGGCTAGCTTCACGGCTAGGCAGAGAGGGGTGCCTAACACCTTCCCTTTACTGTACTTTTGGCTTCCGTATCCAGAATCTCTATCTGTTTTCCTAGCTTTAACAAACTAGGTGGCGACTCTGTTTTGATGATAACCGCTATCGTGTGGCGATACCTCTAGCCATGGAAGTATCCACGATCTTGGTTTATGAATCGAGCAAACACAGTGATGATACAACTGTATGGCGATGCCCCGTCTGGGAGGTATCTACAAGCGGGCATTGTTTGGTTTGCCATTTAATTTGATTCGCTGTGTTCATGCTTATCACCTCATTATATATAGATTTGTTAGAGAATTTTCTACTAGGCTAGTATAGCTCAACAAAATCCTTTTTTTCAGATTCTAATGCGGGGCAGTAGCTTGCTTTGCATCAAATGCTCTGTGTGGAAGTCATTTTTTGGAAGCTAACGAAATCTAGTTATTTGATCATCTTTGTAAATCATGTACTTTTGTTAAAGATGATTTTGTAACTAATTCCTCTTGATTTCTTTTGACTAAACCGTCTGTCATTCAATAACTCTCTTGTACTTGTATTTAACTTAATTTGGGCCATGGTGCCATGGATGTATTTCTCAAAACTTGAGGACTTTACATATAATTAAGCAGGTGGGAAACTCATTTTGAGTATTATCTAGTTTACGCGAGGATCTTTTCTTGAACGATTTATAGATTTATGTTTAAAATCGAGGGCGTGACACCTGTCCTTGAGAGAAGGCAAGGAAGATATGCACTTTGGGCCTCCAAATTGTTTTTAAAATTAAGGGCCCCTAAATTTTATTGGGTGTTACGTATACTAGGTATAGATAATATGTCACGACCCAAAACCATAAGTTAAAAATCCGTGACCGGCTAGTGATTCGAGGATCACCTCAGGCTTTTACTAATTTATGTCCATAAAATCCTTTTATAAATAACCAGTTTAATGAATTGATAAATAGGAGTATAAAAATACATACAGAGTTGTCTAACGTGCAATCAAAATGTATACTCGCCTAAAGGCGTTGAATTACAATACTGGGCCCACAACTACGGCACCACCGAATAACAACAGCTTTGAATTATTACAATCCTGAATAATAATATTTATTTCAACAGCAGCATAACAATCACCAAATATTAACCACATAATAACCACAGAGCCAGCTTTACCCCTGCGTCCTAAAATGGTTCATAAACACAAAATCATCCCTGTGAGCATCACGATATACCAAGGTTACATATTTCACATAGGAATAATTTGCTTTACAAATAAAAACATGATATCATCCCTACAGAAAATAATCAGTAATTAAATGCAAGTATTCAGGCTCGAAACTGTAAAACCGTCAATATCAAATTAAACATCTTTCGCTGGTGGAACATTGGCAACTATTTGGGGGAGCGACCCCGCCTTTTGGGAAATGATATCAAGTCCATAGGATACCCGGCTATATCCTTTATCACTTTGGGCGTCAAAGCATCACCTAGATGTTTCGATACAATAAATCATTTCATTCTCTTTCTTTTAACATTCATCTCATGCTCATTTTTGAAATATCATCTTCTCAAACTATGCTTATTATACGTTATGACACTTCCGTACAAGACGTCTATTTTCGTAAACTCATCCTTTTATGATCGATACATTTAATAATGCAATTATAAAACATTTCATAAAATTTATGTAACTAGAGTATATTCGTAACTTACATCTGCAGCGTGAACCCGAGCTACTACACGTACGTACGAATTCCAACTGTCAACACCCAGAGAGGAGAGGAGCCGGCCGGGAGAAATTTTGCCAGAGTGCATGGGGAGAGAAAGAGAGAGAGAGAGAGTCGGTGGGAGGTGAGGAGAGGAGAAAGAGAATAGGTCTATTGGTAAATAGAGATAGGAACTTTTGTCAGGGGAAATGGGTTTATAAAATCGAGATTCCAGGCAATTTTCATGGAGTATTGAAGGTGTGAGACCCATTTCACACCTATACGCAACCCCACCTTTGTCTATCAATTATACAGATAATCGGATAAGAAAAGTTGGTGCATGATTATACAATTCTACCAACAGTGTAGAAATAGTTCCCGTTTGTTCGCACTGTTGGATTCTGTTCTCAGAAAAATACCAAAAATCACCGTAGACTGTAAAAATTATTTTGAGTTTAACCTCAACAACGGAATTCGAAGAAGGAAGTTTGAAAATTACTTTTCAAATTTTTATAATAAAAATTCGGGTTATCACAGAATAAGAATAAGTCTATTAGGAACATGACAAATTGATTATCCTAACATAATTATTATTTTCGTAGCTAAAAAAGCAAGAAGAATGATATTTAATTGACTACGATCTTGTAATGATCACTAGTTTTGGAAATTTAACCTACCTACCTTATACTCTTTCCATCTCATTTTAAATAATCTCTACGAAAATCACTGCATTTACAAACCCCCATAAAAATAATAATAGAAATATATTTTCTTAGAGTTTGAAAATGAATGAATTTCCATAGTGGACATTTAAAATGGGATGGAAGCAGTAACGGGCCGGTCTAGTTTTTTAGCCCTTCTTCCCGTAAAGTCTAGCCTAAAAAGAAAAATGCACAGACAACTCCACGACCTCACCTTCTACCCAAAATACCCTTTCTGTCCAATGACCGATGAACTACGTGGGAAAATTAATTTCTTTGATTTTCAGCAAGCATCTGGCTTTCTAAAGCACGATCCATGAACCTTCTTTCTTTGATTTTCAGCAAGTATCCGGCTTTCTAAAGCAAGATCCATTCCATATTGGATCAAGATCCCACTCTTAAGAAACTGTACGGAGCTTTGTCTAATGCCGTCTGGGAAAGCCAGCAAAGCCCTTCCCCCGGAAATCATCATCGACCAAAAACCCTAAGTTCCTCGATCAAATTCTGTTCCTCTCCATCGCACGAACATTCTCACTCTCCGCTTACCACCAATGTTGATCTAATCTCCCTCCAAATGCAAGCCCGAGCCCAAGCCACCGCCGATCTAATCTCCCTCTAAACGGGTACAATCCACGTACTCTTAACTATTTTGTCTCAATTTTAAGTTCGACTTCATATTAGGTACTGATAGGCTTGGAACAAGAAAATGATTCAAGAACCAAGCTTTGGGTTTTGTTATTGAGAACAAATGTCGATTACAGATGGGACGAGAAAAGAATTGTAGAGAGAGAGTTGCAGAGAGAAAGAAATGAGTTACAGAATCCACACCTAACCCTCACTCGCCTTACACCTTATATCCCCTTCCACTCTCAAACATAAGTAACAAATTTGTTACAAGATTACAAGATTTACACAAGCACCCCTTTAACTAGAAAAAGTACAATTGAGTCCCTATATTCCTATCATTACTCCCTCCTTAAGATCAACCTTGTCCTCAAGGTTGGAAATGAGGGAACCTTTGCTGCAAAGTGTACCAGTCCTCCCATGTAGCATCTTCAGGAATGGAGTTTGTCCATTGTACTAGAACCAGTGTGAGAGGTCGGTTGTTGCGATTAATGAGCTTTCTATCTAGAACAGCTAGTGGTTTAAGCTGCAGTTGGCCACCCTCCCCTGTTCAGGGTAGCTTAGTATGAATCACTACACCATCACCAACTTTCTTCTTAAAGAGTGAAACATGGAATACTGGATGTATTTTGGAATTTGCAGGTAGCTCCAACTTGTAAGCCACTGGTCCAATCTTCTGTACAATTTGGTATGGGCCAAAGTACTTAGGTGCCAACTTAGCATTCCTCCTAGAAGCCATAGTGACTTGCTTGAAGGGTTGTAACTTTAAATAAACCCAGTTTCCCACCTCAAAAATCCTCTCTGTCCTGTGAGTATTGTAAGGGGAAAAAATCCACTTAGTGCTAACTCTAGCTTTTTGGTGAACAGCTTCACGTGCCTCCTCGCCGGAACCCTAGCCTTCCGCCGGAATCCTAACTGCAAAACAAACAGGGGTGAGCGCACATTTGCCTCTCGTCGGCAAAGGCCCTCCGATGCCAAAGTCAGTATCACGTACTCTTAAGAAACCCTAATTATCAGTAGCTAAATAACTTGATTACCACAAACTGCATATCTTTTACCTCCAGGTTTACCTCGTATTTATAGATGTTTGTATGCTTGTGGCCCAAGCATCCTAATGGCCCTTGGTTTTCTACATCGTATAGGAAACCTAGAATATCGTTGATTCTCATTCCCTTATTAATTTATTACCTTAGTCCTTTTAGGACTTCTTTCCATACTAGGCGAACATCCCATTCTCATTGGGTATCTTCTCCAGATCCTATTTTATCGAGATCCTATTTCCTTACGGGATGTCATCGTTCTGGAACTTTCCAGAGTGTTCCCTACAGCAAAGGTTGCTTCCCCCAGAATACTGCTCTTGTTCGGCCCTCTCATTGTCGAACAAACCATCTGGACCAGCGACTTCACATGTCGCTGTCCCTTACCGGACTCCTGGTCTAATAGCTCCTCGTGTTATTGGACCAGGCCCCTGCTCGGATAGCCTTGACCAATGACCTCTCATGTTACTGGTCCTTTATCAACTACTTGGACCAATATCTTCTCAGGAGCTCTCCTCCTGTTCGGCCCTTTTGTTGCCGAAAAAACTACTTGGACCAGTGACTTCTCATGTCACTGTACTGGTCCTTTATCAACTACTTGGACCAATATCTTCTTAGGAGCTCTCCTCCTGTTCGGCCCTTTTGTTGCCGAACAAACTACTTGGACCAGTGACTTCTCATGTCACTGTACTGGTCCTTTATCAACTACTTGGACCAATATCTTCTTAGGAGCTCCTCCTGTTCGGCGCTTTTGTTGCCGAACGAACTACTTGGACCAGTGACTTCTCATGTCACTATTCCTTTATTAGTCTCTTGATCCAATAACTTCTCATGTTTACCGGACCAAGATCCTGTACAACCTTCCTGGACCAATGACTTCACATGTCGCTGGTCCATATTGCCGACCACCGTCTTATATGGCAATTGCCCCTATCATATTTATACCATGGTCCCATGTACCACGTGTTCGGGCTCTATTTAAGCCTGTTCGGGAATACCTCCCTACAATTGCTCCCCAGCTTTGTCCGTCATCTATTTTTGGTAGATGATGAGTCAAAGCTTATTTGTGTCATGCTCTATCACACATCGAATGCCTTATCTGTGACAAAACTTTGTTCAGAACAACTTTTTATTTGTTCAGCCCTTGGGTCAATAATTCAGTTGTCAACACAACCGTCTCCACTATGCCCTCTTCCGTAAAAGGAAGAAAGGCAATTTTCATTACTGAAGCGCTGCTCATCGCCTCGAGAACCTACCAAGTCGATTCAACCTTCACTCCGTAAGTTTTTGCTTATGCTTGGGAATGCTCTGGCAATACTCCAAGAGTACTCGTACTCATCCCAACTCCGGGCCGAACATGGCCATTTCAGGCATTATTAAATGTTCAATGCCAAGACCTAGGTCTCCTTTGCACCTAGCCTATCTTGAGCTCAGCTTGTAGCTGAGGCTTAGGTTTGCTCGGACTTGTTCAAACTCGGTGAACTATCTAAGTTTGTCCGTACTTAGCTTCCTTTTAGTATTATTCATTTCTTTTGGCCTAAGTGTCTTCCTACTTAGCCAACTGTTGCTTTCGGACTAAGTGTATTCATACTCAGTAAGTCTTCAGGAATTTTCGTTGCTATAACCTAAGTTTTCTCGCACTTAGCAATATTCTGAGTTCAATCATACTCGATTGGCTTTCGGCACCCTTCATGGTCTTGGCTGAAGTTTATTCGCACTCAGTCGGATTCTGAGTTTGATCGTACTCAACGAATATTGTTGATGAATGCTTTTTGCTCTCCAATATGGAGGCAAAGTGTCCTCAGTATGCTCTTGCTAGGACCGAACAAGTACAATATTCGTGCTCTTACTAAGTAATCCCATTTCTTGACGTTATTTTAACTGATGGCCCTTCGTGGCCAGAGTATACAATGCTCGAATGCCGATCGCAGCAGCCCAAATTTCGTGTGAGCTTCTGAAATTTTCATATTCATCAATCTTATGTATCTCATACATAAGCTTAAGTTTTTCATTCTTAGCTTCTTCTGTGCCTAAGAGTTTCATACATAGCAAGTTCTTAAGTTTCTCATACTTAGTATTGTTGTGCTTATATGCACACTCCCTAGTTTCGTGTGTTTATTCATACACATTTAAGTATTCGTACTTAGTCGGGTTTGTGTGTATCTTCGTACACCTCAACCGTACTCAATCCTTACCAGATTTAAATACAGACCTAGGCCCTTCGTGCCTGGCCAATTTCGTGCGTTCATTCATACACACTTTTTGTACTGTGCTTGCTCGCCCAAGAGTTTCGTACTTGGAAGACCTGTGTGTTTATTCATACACAGTTAAGAATTGCATACTTTAAATAAATTTGCGTGTTTGCTCGTAGACGTCTAAGTTTCTCATACTTATTCACACACCTCTAAGTTTTTCATACTTAGCAAATTTTTTTGTCTATTCATACGCACCTAACTTTTTAAGATTTAGCAAAGTATTGCGCTCATTCATACGCACTTAAGTGTTTCAAACTTAGCAAGTTTGTGCGTCTATTCATACGCACTTAAGTTTCTCAAACTTAGCAAATTTGTGCATTTGTTCGTACGCACCTAAGTGTTTCAGAATTAGCAAATTTGTGCGTCTATTCATACGCACCTAAGTTTCTCAGACTTAACAAATTTGTGCGTTTATTCATACGCACCTAAGTTTCTCAGACTTTGCAAATTTGTGCATTTATTCATACGTACCTAAGTTTCTCAAACTTAGCAAATTTGTGCGTTTATTCATACGCACCTAAGTGTTTCAGACTTAGCTATTACTTCGTATATAGTATGGTATACCCAACCACTGCTCCCCAATATAGGAACGAAAGTTCCTTTCTTTTGGGAACCATATTCATAGTTAATAAACGTAATTTTTCATTTTCAGAAAAGAGAATTTTATTCATAACTCAAACTCAAAGGAATGTTATTCATAACCTTTTGCAACTAACTTGTAACAAATGAATTTTATTCGTAACTCCTCATAATCATGTAATGTTCATTGCTTAAGCCTAAGTTTATTCACACTTAGCCAAATTCGGAGTATGTTCGCACTCACTCTAATTTTGGCTCTATACACTGCCATGACCTAAGTTTATTCATACTTAGCCAAATTTGGAGTTTGATCGGACTCGATCGGATTTTGGCACTATTCATTGCCATGGCCTAAGTTTATTCATACTTAGCCAAATTCGGAGTAGAATCGTACTCAATCAGATTTTGGCATTATTCATTGACATGGCCTAAGTTTATTCATACTTATCTAAATTCGGAGTATAATCGTACTCAATCGGATTTTGGCATTATTCATTGCCATGGCCTAAGTTTATTCATACTTAGCCATATTTCAAGTTTGATCGTACTCGATCGCATTTTGGCATTATTCATTGCCATGGCCTAAGTTTATTCATACTTAGCTAAATTCGGAGTATAATCGTATTCAATCGGATTTTGGCATTATTCATTGCCATGGCCTAAGTTTATTCATACTTAGCCAAATTCGGAATATAATCGTACTCAATCGGATTTTGGCATTATTCATTGCCATGGCCTGAGTTTATTAATACTTAGCCAAATTTTAAGTTTGATCGTACTCGATCGGATTTTGGCACTATTCATTGCCATGGCCTAAGTTTATTCATACTTAGCCAAATTTCGAGTTTGATCATACTCGATCGCATTTTGGCATTATTCATTGCCATGGCCTAAGCTTATTCATACTTAGCCAAATTTAGAGTATGATCGTACTCGCTTGTATCTTAAGCTTCTCATACTTCATTGGGTTCTCAAGTTTCTTCATCGTATTCGTACTTAAACTTGAAAAACAACAACAATTTTTCAAATTTCGTTTTATCGTGATCATTCCAAGTTTATTCATATTTGGATGCACAATCTCCCTGCTCCCCAATATGGAGGCAAATTATGTGACTTTGGGTTTATAGCTTATTCGTGCTAGGACCGAACACAAATAAAATTTTCATAATTCCATCACAAAGCCACTCGTAGCTGAATACTTTCTATGGAATTCTAATCATAATTCCCCTATTGCAACTCGTAGCTAATAAATCACAATAAGCAATAGTTTCTATGGAATTATGTTCATAATTCTCCTATAGCAACTCATAGCTAAAATATAAATTGCAATAAGTAATTCAACTACTTATCTATATATTCCATCCCATACGCATTGAATTCCCATCCAAGACTTTGAGGCGATAAGTTTCATTCTCAGCTATCTCTGTAACCTTGTTTGGTCTCTCTCAGTTTGGACCAAGCTTCCCATTCATGGGATCTCATTCAAAAACTTCCTTAGTTTCTTAGCCTTTAGTACTTTGGGCACTTCGTAGCCCGACCAACAAGGCTTTGTATTCTACCACATCATTTGAAGCACTGAGCTCTAGTTGAACAACCAGTGCTAACATCACATCCTTAGGAGAGCATATCATAATTCGTGCTCCTGAATCTTGAACTGTAAATACTCCTTTTGATCCTGCTCGGTAAATTCCTTCCTTTATCATAATCACTCCCTCGTGGGTTTATTACGAGAGCATCGTTGTCCGATAACTATACACTTTTCTGGTTTCTGTCCATAAAAGTGCATAGCCTTTTGGTTCGTCACCTATTCGAGCATTACCTGAATTCTCCACCTTTCGTAGGCATCTATATACCAGTCTTTGACTTCTTGCTCACGTTTTTTCATATGCTAAGCAATTTCTTCAATACTACATTCTTTCTTTTTGCGACCTTCCGTAGTCTCGAGTATGTTGTGATTGACTAACAAATTTAGACCGATCTTCATGATCATCTAACAGATTCAGATAGGCCTTCGTGAGAGCTTAACAAATTTGCACTACTTTGTGTGATTTGTCTAACAGATTTAGACTACTCCATGCAGTTGTACAGCAATTTTGAATTGCTCTACATGGTTGCCTAGCAAATTTAGACAGCTCCACCCAATCGCCTAACAGATTCAGACTTTGCTGCGCTGCTGCCGAGCAAATTCAGAATGCTCTGCGCTGCTGTCGAGCTGATTTAGACTGCTCCATAAGATTGCTTAGTACATTCGAACTGCTTTGCGCGGTCACCTAGCAGGTTTAGACTGCACTGCACTGCGCGGCTATGGAGCAGATTTAGACTGCTCCTAAGGATTGCCTAGCAGATTCAGACTACTCTGTGCAATCGCCTAGCAGGTTTAGATTGTGATGTGCTGCTATCGTGCAGATTCAAACTGCTTCTTAAGATTGCCTAGCAAATTCGGACCGCTCTGTGCTGCTACTGAGCAGATTCAAACTCCTCCTTAAGATCGCCTAGCAGATTCAGACTGCACTGCGCTGCTGCCTAACAGATTCAGACTGCTCTGCGCTGCTGCCGAGCAGATTCAAACTGCTCCTTAAGATCGCCTAGCAGATTTGGACTGCTCTGCGCTACTGCCTAGCAGATTCAAACAGCACCTTAAGACCGCCTAGCAGATTCGGACTGCTCTGCGCTGCTGACGAGCAGATTCAGACTGCTCCTTAAGATCGCCTAGTAGATTCGGACTGCTCTGCATTTCTACTGAGCAGATTCAGACTGCTTCTTAAGATCGCCTAGCAGATTCAGACTGCACTGCGTTGCTGCCTAACAGATTCAAACTGCTCCTAAAGATTGCCTAGCCGATTCGGACTGCTCTGCGCTGCTACCGAGCAAATTCAAACTGCTCTTTAGGATCGCCTAGCAGATTCAGACTACACTGCGTCGCTGCCTAGCAGATTCAAATTGCTCCTTAAGATCGCCTAGCAAATTCAGACTGCACTGCGCTGCTGCCTAGCAGATTCAAAATGTACCTTAAGATCGCCTAGCAAATTCGGACTGCTTTGCGCTGCTACCGAGCAGATTCAGACAGCTCCTTAAGATCGCCTAGCAAATTCAGACTGCACTGCGCTGCTGCCTAGCAGATTCAAACTGCACCTTAAGATTGCCTAGTAGATTCGGACTGCTCTGCACGATTGCCTGCCATTTTATCCTTAAAACTCTAGGATTGAGCCAACGAGTGACTCGTACTCGCCGCGCCCTTCCTTTTCTTTACCAGCAGCTTTGTCACGACCCACTCAAGACCACACGTGTTCTTTAGGTCGTATGGCTCTTCTTCCACCATGGTTTCAATGGGAATTTTATCGTTTCCCATGGACGGCGCCAATTGTAAGGGGAAAAAATCCACTTACTGATCACTCTAATTTGTATGGAAGGAAATCAAAGGAAATGAAGATTTGGCAAAGTATTTCATGGACAAGGGAAGGGAGTCACGAAATCAAGACCCTTCATATATAGAAACATCTTTCAGCACTTGGTGCTCGAGCACCACCTGCAAGTTCTTTTTGAGTTGCTCGAGCAACCTTCCTGTTTTCCAGCAATATATCTATAGGCGGTTTAGTTGGGTTTTCAAGGGGACTGAATATATTAGTGTAGCTCCTCCCTTAACGAGTGAATATATGAATCGTTGATCATCAGACTTTCAGAATAACTCCAAGAGTTCTTTTCAAACTCTAATTCTATTGAGTGATTTGTTCTTCTGGTGGATTCTGGAAGTATCTCGGAAGGCTTGAACGATACAATGCAGTGGCGGTCAACCACTGGGTGCGGTGAACGAGTGATTCGGCAATCAACCTTGGTCAACCGAGAGCGATTCTAGGTTGTAAGTATAGGTTTGTTTGTAACCGTGCAATGAGTTATAGTGCATGATTTCCTTCTTGTAGTTTTTTCCCGTTTAGCGTTTTCCACGTATATCCTGGAGTACTTTATTTGTTTGCTTTCCATTGGTGAGATTGATTTAATTTTCAGTTGGTGGGTTAATTAATTAAAGAGATAAAACATAGCAAATCTATATACCTAGGCGATCTAGGATTTTTCAATTGGTATCAAAGCGGGTCGCTTATATTGGAATCGTTGGGTTTCTAAGCGGATCCTTGATTTGCTATGGAGTTGAGTATGAACCGCCCTTCAGTACTTGATAGAATGAAATTTGATCATCAGAAAGTGAAAACGGAAAAACCTATTGGATTTATGAGTAAACAAAATGAGTTAAATGATCTAGACAACAGTGATGAATATGACATGGAAGCTATGACTGTGTATATGAAAAATTTTAAAAGTTTTTTCAAAAACCAAATTAGTGAACATGGCAACAATGTCAAGAAGCAAAAATAGGCGTATAAGGCGAAAACGTGGGGAGACAGTGAATCAGAAAAAAAGGGACTACAATAATAAAGACAAGGAGAATTATATGGCTTTTGTTGCTTCATTGAACTCATACGAGGATTCCGAGTCTAGTGCTAATGAGTTAGAAGAAGAAGAGAGTATTGGTGACTTGGAGACCTTGAAGGCCGAGTACAATAATCTATATTCAGGAAGTATCAAGGTCAATAAAATAAAAATTAAGTTGATCGAAAAATTGAGGGCTGCTGAAAAAATCAACGGGGATTATGCTAGAGATATTTTTACATCTCAAGTTCATGCAAGAGAACTAGACGAGAAGAATGAGTTCCTTAACAAGGAGTGTGATGATCTTAAAAGAAAACTCATAATTCTTCAAGATGAAATGCATGTGTGTGTGGAAAATAAAATGCTCATGGAATCAAAAGTGGTCAAGCTGCAAAGTGAACTTGACCATGCCAATGCTACATTCGACAAATTGAATAGAGGTTCGCAAGCCCTTAATAATGTGTTGAGTGTTCAGAAGGCAACTTCAAACAAAGAAGGGCTTGGTTATATAGAGGGTGCATCATCTTCAAAAGTCGGAGGAAATATTGTCTTTGTCAAGCCAATTAGAAGTGCACCCAATCCTTTAGAGTCGAATAAATCCAAGTCAACCATTAAGGTGAAAAATGACTCTAGCATGTCTAAAAAGCATGTTTCTGAAAACGCAAAAAGGCAAGCGACAAGAATGAAGAATTCCACCACCACTAGTGGTGAGGTAAATTTATTTAAGTTTATTCCTATTTGTCATCATTGTGGTGTTAAAGGCCACACTAGACCTCACTGTAGGAAGTTGCATGTGCCAAAGTCTTCACACAGACACTTAGCATATTCTCATGGATATGACACACATATACCGACATGTCATTTTTCTAGTGTAAAGGGTCACATTCGACCTAATTGCTTTCAACTTCATGGGTACCCCAATGCTCTAACCCATTATCAACATGTTAGTAAAAATAGGGGTAAGTATCGTCATTTTGGTTATGTTTTTTGATAGAATGCAACGGCCTAGATATAGGATGACTTCACATGAAAAGAATACAATTGTGAATCCTAATCATTTGTGTAAAACTATTGAAAAAGTTGAGAAAATCAAGGCTAGACATATATGGGTGAGGAAGTTGGACTTGAGACATCGAGCGGATTTGTCCACCAACTCTCTAGATGACACAAACTCATCTGGAGGTGTAGACCTTGCCTTTTGAGGCCTGGTCTCGTTTCCGTAGTCTAGGTTGATTTGCATTGCTTATAATGTTCCTAGAGTTACGGGTTGAGTCATTTATTTAGTTTTATTGCTTTAATTCTATTTTAGGATTTCTTTTTTTTATTCACTTGCTTGCTGAATTCATGATTTATAAAGAAAATCCAAAAACGTTCATATATTTATTTGTTTTTGAAAACTTAATAATCAATAAATATTTTTGGGCTAAGCATATTTTTGGAGTGAGTAGTCAGTCATGGGTTTCACATAAACGCACTTTTTTTTTCAAATGCATGCGTACATCTTGTTGATCTCCACTCATGCGCTATATTCGGACATTAGTTGCATCATGCCTTATGACTCTATGATCGCCACATTTACACGTCAGGATTAGAGAGATTATTCAGATTGGATAGTTGGTTCTCATGTCCATTGGAATGTCTCATTTTGTTTCCTCGGCGATTGACCTTTTTGTCATCTTAGTTGGATACGGTGTTCTCTTGGTTCTATTAAAAAAAAATCTATTCGTGAGATTTTAATGCTTATCCGAGCATTCACCGAGTACCGGACAATTGGGGTGAGGTACTCTTTCTCTGAGCGTTCGTGTCACAAATTGGATAGACCTTGTGAAAGCATCCATGTTAGGTCACTTGCTTTGTAACCAGGGATTGGGTATGAGGTACGCTTGTTCCCAATATTCGCTTCAAACGGTGGTGGGGTAAATATAAAAGAACATGTTGTACCTGCTTGGTAGAAGAAGAAAAAATTGATATGACAAAATACTCATTGGTTGAGTGGGAGTATTTAATCACTGAGGGGGAGTTATTTCTAAGCCTTGGGATATCATTCGTGTCATCATGCCTGGTTTGACTTCGTGGGAGGAAGGGTGGTTGCCATTCTCATGGAACACGAGAAATCTTGTATCCGAAGATGGTGGTCTTAATATTTCTGAAGTGTCACACACCCACTATGTCATAGATTCATCTCGCATGTTGCACTTTCCTGATTCATTCATGCTTGGGATGCATACAAATTTACTCATGCATTTTTTTTGCAAATGTACTGACATTTATTGAGCCTCATGGTTGAGCACTCGTATCTCAAATTAATGTGTTCATCTCCTATGAAAATCCAATTTATTTTGTGTTGATAGTTGCCCGGTGTGGCGGTTGATTTTTATTTTTGCGGTTGCTTTTGGGCTCGATGGAGCGTAGCTAATATTTTGCTCTACTTTGGTGCTTGGTTCATGCTACTATGGTACTGCTTTCTAAACATTCATTTAGTATATGGTTATCATGGCATATGGTCATACTAGTTTGTCTATAGTTTGCTTATCGATGTTATGATCCGTAGAACCTCTACTCTCCTTTCAATCCTTATTGATTTGGTGCTTCTTTATCTGTATTCTACCTTTGTCATTCCATGACAAAAAGGGGGAGTAGTTTCTTGATTAACGGATTGTCTCACTACAAGAAAATTGAGATCTCCCAACGGTTTTGCTAGCGACGGTTCAAAAAACCGTTGGTATAGATGGTGTGTAGCAACGGTTTTCAAACCGTTACTAGAAACAGGACTATAGCAACGGTTTTTATGCAACCGTTACTTGATTACAAGACTATAGCAACGGTTCTCCATAACCGTTACTAAAAACCGGCCTATAGCAACGGTTTTCCATAACCGTTACTAAAAATCAGCCTATAGCAACGGTTTCCAATAACCGTTACTAGATTTTCACACCGCCAAAACCAATTTTCTTTCATGCGATCGGTTTTCCAAACCCGAACCAACGATCGAGACCGTTGATTTTATTTTTCATGTTGATTAAATCGTTCTCATACAAATTTGGCTAGATCGGATTTAGAAATTTCTTTATCGATGGACAATTTCATTAATAAAATGAATTTATCTGTCCGATAAGTATGTAGCGATACTTTATTAACTTCATTCTTTAACGTACTTTAGCCACTCAGCCGTGACACAATCATGATGATCGAGACCGTTGCTTTTGTTAGGGCTATTTTTCCTAAATTTTTGTTGGTATTTTTTCCGGTATTGTTTATTTAACGTATTATTTTTAGCATTTTGTGGTAATTTTTGAAACTAATCATTCATTTTGGGATTAATCATTCATCTTCACAAAAAAAAAAGTATAAAATTGTGGACCGAAGTTGAAAAAAAATATAATATAATTAAGATGACACTAAAGACAACAAATGTTAGTTGTTTGATATTTTTTCGCCCATATTGATTTTTTATGCTTTTAATTGCATTTTTTTTATTTTTTAGACTCATCTCATAGAAATAACTGACCAATCAAAAAAATTTATGTGAATCTAACAAAAATTTAGAAAAGGCAAAATTAATATTGAAAAAAAAAAGGGAAAACAGAGAGGTTTTTTTTTTGGTACAAGGTGCATGTCAATTTATACCAATTTTAAAAGGTAATTATTGAACCTAGCGTTAAATTCTATGTAATAATAATTTCATTCTTCGTACAAATATTGTACTCCTTACTATGTAAAAAATAGACGCTTCCGATCGGGAAAAAAAATGATATTAGAAGTGTTTTTATAGTATAAACCGGATTTAAAAAAAAAAGATTTAAAAAGTCCGGTTAGTATAGTATAAATATTAAAAGGTTTAAGTTTTTACACAAGTTATGGGCTAGCACAGTTGGTTCGCGAATGCGCGCAGACACGCGAGGTCGGGGGTTCGATTCCCCGGAGGAGCAAGGTTATTTCACCCACCACGCGGGTGCCACGCGGGCGCCAGGTGATGCCACGTCAGCGCCACGTGGCGACAGGTGGAGGCCACGTGGCTGTCATATCATATTTTACCGCAGATTTAAAAAAAAAAAACTTGCCTTTAGCAACGCTTGTAACCGTTGCTAAAGAAACCGTTACTAAAAAAAAATCTGTACCAACGCTCGACAAAACCGTTGCTATACCTCTACATCAACGGATATATTGCAATGGTTTGGGCAACGGTTCTCCAACCGTTGGTATTTCCTGAACGGGTCTATACCAACGGTTTTTGGGTTCTATGGCAACGCTTTCGACCGTTGCTATAGAATGATTTTCTTGTAGTGTCTTTTCAATGTTTATTTCTGCAGCTTCACGAGTCATGATCAATCTATTAAGGTTGAGGGATGGGTTAATCGTGCTATGTTTGTTTTGTCATGGAAGTGCCAAAGGGGGAGATTGTAAGGTCCATATTTTGGCAAATCCCATGACAAAAATCCCTTTTGATTTGTATCCCATTAATTACGTTGTATCATATTGTTCAAGAACATCTGTTTTAGGAAAGGATATCAATTGTACTATGTAATTGATAAAGAGAGTTTGTCAAACAAAGTAGCATGACATAGGAAATCTTTTTGCAAGAGGATTTCGTGGATATTTCATACCAGCAAAGGAAATGAAGCAATCTGGTGTATGGCTAATATGGAAGTGTTTGTTAGTCACAATGCTTGAGCAACTCAAAGACAGTTATATCCAGTGCTCGAGCAACTTTTCTATTCTCTCTAGCAGTCTATTTATATACGGTTTTGCTGGCTTTTCAACTTACCGAATATATGAGTGCAACTCCTCCCTTGCTCCAAAATTGAGAAATACCCAAGGGAGATTTTAGTTTGTCTCTCGGAGTAAACATATGATTCGTTGATCATCAGACTTTCAGAATAACTCCAAGAGCTCTTTTCAAACTCTAATTCAATTGAGTGATTTGCTCTTCCGGTGGATTCTGGAAGTATCTCGAAAGGCTTGAGTGATTCAAGGCAGCGGCGGTCAAGCACTGGGTGCGGTGAACGAGTGATTCGGTAATCAACCTTGGTCAACCGAGAGCGATTCTAAATTGTAAGTATAGGTTTGTTTGTAACCATACAATGAGTTATAGTGCATGATTTTGTTCCCGTGGTTTTTCATCCCTTTAAAGGGTTTTCCATGTATATTTTTGTGTCTGATATTGTTCATTGTTTATCAGTTTTAAATTCCTATTATTTTACTTGTTTAGGTATTTAGATAGCAAAAAAAAGGGATTTCCACATTTGACACCTCTAATTATGTTGGTCATGGAGTTAATTATGCTAGGTCGACAACTCCTGATTTTTCTGGGCCTTTTGATGGAGGTGGTTTGGGCCTTATTACTTAGTTGATGTACACGTTTTCAATGCCTCAAAGAAAGAAGGAGGTACGTCTTCTGCTTCGAACCGGGTTCTGGCCAAATTATCAAGGGGAATAGGGGGTGGCAGGAAGAAGCAGGTCTCAGTGAGCAAAAGGAAAGTGAACAATTCTAATGAAGGGATGGGGGAGATGGGAGTTGAGGTTATCAGGTCTCGACCTGGCAAGCGACGTTTGGATTTGCTGGAGGGCGGTTCTGTGGCGCCACAAGATGGTAAGTGAGTTTTTTTGGGAGATCTTTCTAGTACAATTACGGTGGAAGCGGCCAACCCCAATGGGCCCCCAACCACTCAATGAAAGTTATGGTGTGGAACTGTTAGGGTGTTAGGGTGCAGGGAACCCTCTGACAATTTCCCGGTTGAGGGGTTGTGCAGACTCCATTCCCCGGACGTGGTGTTTTTGATGGAAACTAAAAACTCTAATCGGTATTTAGTTTGGCTTCAAAAGCACCTGGGTGTAGATGGTGGTTTTTTTGTTAGTCCAATTAGTTTGGCCGGAGGTTTGTGTATATATGGAAAGATGCGGGTGTGTTTTCAACTTATTAGGGATGATTTATTTTTTATTGATTGTTATGTTACTGTTGATGGGTTGCGAAGCTGTCTGACTTCTGATTGGTTAGTAGGGGGCGACTTCAATCCCATTTTACATCAGGAGGAGAAATTGGGAGGACTTCAGAGGCTGTTGTGGGAATTAGCTGACTTTGAGAGCTTTGATCTAGATAGCAACTTGATTGATTTGGGTTTCGTTGGGTATCCTTTTACGTGGAACAATAAGCGGCATGGCAAAGATAATGTGCACGTTTGACTTGATCGGTTTTTGGCTACTTCTAGTTGGAGGATACGGTTCCCAAATGCGGTGGCGAAGCATTTGTTGTGAGAGAAAGAAGGAAAGTGTGTAGGGTGTTGTGTTAACTAATCTTAACACAATCAACTCTTATTTGTATGATGGGAAATCATAACATAAGACTACATTAACCAATGTGGGATTAATACCAATACGATATTCTAACACTCCCCCTCAAGTTGGAGACTCTCCAGCTTGTTATATATCAACCAACGAAACAACTATCTCAACTACTAACAGCAATAACGAAAAACAACCAACTTGTTAAAATCAATGGAACAACTTTCAATAGCAATGACCAACGAACGACTTCAACGATTTTAACGAATGAAACAACTTCAACGACCAACCAACTTCAACTTCAGCGATTTCAACGACTTCAACGAAAAAATTTCAACGACCAATGAATCAACGAATAAATTCAACGACCAACCAACAATGAACGAATTCAACAACCAACGAACATTTTCAACGACCAACGAATCAATGAACGAATTCAACGACCAACGAATCAACTAACGAACTCATCAAAATAATTTCGAACGACCAACAAAACCGATTTCAACTACCAGCTTTAATGACCAATAACAACCAACTTCAATTACCAACCAACAACCACCAACTTCAACGAAATAGATGACAAAACAACATATGTTACCATGCTCACCAAAGACATGGCTAAAAACTTAACTAGGAAACCCAAAATGATGACCATGTCCACGACTGAATGAAGAACCAATAGCAACACACACAACGGAAGCAAAATCAGATTTCATTGCAAATATGTTACCATGCAATGAGAGGTAACCAACGGATCAATCACCAATATTCCACCAACTAAAAATAAGCATCAAACAACTACCAATAATATCAATACGAATATACCTTCGGCAACCAACAGCAGAACCATAGAACATATTTGACCAGCCATGAGTAATGGAACAGTACTAAACTGTAACGCCTCCAATTTAGGGTACATTAATTAGACATTTTATTGCATAATTAAAGAGAGTCTGGCTCATTATTACATCATAACTCCCACAAGAGTTCATAAAAAACAAGGTGGGATACTAGGGTTCCTATCTACAGCTCCGCCTGCTCCTCCATCCTAGCCAGCTCTTCGGTACCAAAGGCCTCCCAGGTGTACTATTCATCTTGATCATCTACAAAGTCTGACACATTATACTAGCGTCGCCACCAGTATAATATGTCAGGGTCACCAAAGGTAACACCATGAGCTACAAGAGCTCAGTAGAATAATCCTAAACTCACTAACCCATAACTTAAACATAGCAAATCATAGATATAGCATACAAGGTCATGAACAGCACATGCATATTCGATAAAGATAACAACAATGACACATCCACAATCCTTAATCTATCGTTGGTGTCTGTAATAACTGAGTTTCTCCTGCGCAACTCGTCGTAGACTGTGTCTCATTTCCACTTTAACAAATCAACATTTTTTTCAAAAAATCCATTTTTAACACACCCAACCTCGGTTCCACCGTTCTGGTCTCCCGAGTATCCTCACAATGGTTCTGCCGCACCGGGTTCCCATTGGCACACAATTTGCATTGGCTCCTCTCCATGGATAGCCAAGCCATACCTCACCATGGTTCCACCGCTCCGGATTCCCATGGGAACGCACACAACCTCACAATGGTTCCGTTGTTCCGGATTCCCATTGGAACACACACATCCTCACAATGGTTCCGCTGCTCTAGATTCCCATTGGAACACACACAATTGCATTGGCTCCTCTCCACGGATAACCAAGCCATACCTCACCATGGTTTCGCTGCTCCTGATTCCGATGGGAACGCACACAACATCACAATGGTTCCGCTGTTCCGGATTCCCATTGGAACACACACATCCTCACAATGGTTCCGCCGCTCCGGATTCCCATTAGAACACACACAATTTGCATTAGCTCCTCTCCACGGATAACCAAACCGTACCTCACCATGGTTCCACTGCACCGGGTTCCCATTGGCACACAATTTGCATTGGCTCCTCTCCACGGATAACCAAGCAATACCTCACCATGGTTCCGCTACCCCGGTTTCCCATGGGAACGCACACAACCTCACAATGGTTCCGCTATTCTGGATTCCCATTGGAACGCACACACCCACCACATAGTGGTTACCATGTCCGGCCATTATGTAGTTCAAAAATATTTTATCATTGCAACACACATTCCCGCAATTGGCATGTCCGGCCACATTGCGATTTCAAAACACACCTTGTCTTTAACACACCCTAAGTGTCATGTTTCTACTTGCCTTGTTTTTTTGTGTCTCGTCACATGCATAGACTCCGCAGTAGGACTTTTCACGTACACATAAATCATTCATTGTAATCTTGAAACTAAACTAGTAAGATCATCCAACTCTATATTACTAAGTCATGCTCAAATAACCACATAAAGCATAACGCCACATGTACGGACGCCTTTGGAGTGATAATCACTTATGCTTTCACATACAACCACAAGTAACGCAAGCAAAATGTAAACAAGCTCGTAACCATCTTAATGATCAAAATACGAATACTTCCAATTAAGCGATAAATACATATCTTTCAAATAAAACCGTTCTTTTCTTCCTTATGGAAAGTTCAAACAACAACACATGTTATTAGGGTAAAAGTCATTTATTCAACAAGCTCCCATATCCTTTAGCAAAATAATTATACTAGCTATCTTTCTTCATGCTTTCAAATAATACAAACAACATGCAAACTTTGATTTCTACTTAGAGTAAAGAGTAGGAGCATTCTACATATACTTAGGATTAGAGGTCATAAGAAAAGTCTACCGTTCTTCTTGGCGGTAGGCGGCTACAGAAAGTAAGTCGGCTATCGGATGGAGTAACTTCCTACGGTAAGCTTCAGGTAGCTTCGAAAGAGAAAGTTTTCTATCGAAACTAAATCTTGACTAATACTACTAAAACTTTTGGATCAAAAGGGTGGTCGAGTGGTGGTTTAGTGGCGGTCTTGGATGAGTTTCTTGAAGAACTTGGGAAAAACTCAAGAACAATAAGAACAAAAAACAAACTTAAGAATTCTAGAGCGAGAAGTTGGAATGCATGAAGGAGTGTGTTGAATGGCAAGAATGAGGTGCTATTTATAGCAAAAACTTGGCTTATTATCCAAGGGATAAATTTTTCCCTAACAATTATTATCCAATAGATAAAGGGGCAAATCATGAAGGGTTTTTGGTCTTGTCTAGTACCTAGGAAAGGTTGCTTGCATATCTTCTACCTAGTTCTAGGCTTACATGGCTAGATTTTGTACTTTGGATTGGATTATGGAAAGATTTTGGGGGAAGAAAGGACGGTGGTACAAGATTTAGCTAGTAGTTTGTACATATAAGGACAATTGTATAAGGGTTTGCTTGGAAAGTATACAACCATGGATGGTATTCAAGTCCAAGTACAATGTAAGAAGATCAAGGAAGATCAAGCCAAGGTACAACCCAAATCTCCATCTCTCCTCTCTCTCTCTCTCTCTCTCTCTCTCCTAGTACTATGGTAGTGTGTGTGTGTGTGTATATATATATATATATATATAAGTACATAAGGTACTATGTGATCTAATGGGATTTTCAAGTATAAAGATTTCCTAATAAACTATGCTAATGAGCACATGTTCTTAATATAATATAGTACTAGTGTACTTAGGCAATCTAGGGCAATAAATCTATAAGGTACATATATATATATAAGTATATCATCACATGGAAAACCTAGGAAGTGATTTATTTAATAAACCCTAGTACTTGTTGGCAAGACTTACTCTATTATCCAATGGGTAATATTTTCTCTAGCAACTATTGACCAATGGGTAAAAGGGTGAGGTGATATATGTACTTTAATAATGACCAAATGTCCTTTAGGCATGTGTATATAAGTCTATATATAACTGTGGGCTCCCGCGCCCGAACCGCTAACTCGAAGAGTTGCTACCCGGATTTTTGAGATGGATGATCCGAGAAACCGAGAGTTTGATTTAAAAAAGAAAGGCTTTCAGTCTAGCGAAAACGTTGAGACTTTGGATCCGGGAGCCACGTTACGAACGGGAAAGATTTTGTTGAAAAAGCACCCCGCTCGCCCGGTAAAATCGGTCTCTACTAAGCATTTTAAATGGGGAATTTAACATCATTTGAAAAACTTGACTTGAAAACATGTACGGGAAAGGGACATGGGAGATAATACAACACAACCGCTTGCTCGTGGTGCAAGCTGTGCAGTATGAAATGGATGAGTAATATACAGAAAGTGAAATAATAACATTACAATAGACTGCCAATATCACATGAAGTGCCGTGCGACAAACCAGATGTACCGCACGATGCAACCAACATACCGTGCGGTACACCTGTCTGCACATTCCAGAATCAGTTTGCTTTTACATGACAGAACAAACTATAGATCCGTAAAATAGCCTTTTATGTTTTCCGAATATCTAAAAAAATGATTCATGCGACCCTTTTGTTCATCTTATCATGTAAAATAATGTTAAAAGCTTTTTAGAATGTTGAAAGATCTCACGAAGCAGAAAAAAAAAGGACTTTTAACATGAAACTTGAATCTAGAATGTACCCACACGATTTTTAAGCAATATTAGCCGAAATATGAAAAGAAAAAGCAAAAAAAGAAAAGAAAAGAAAGACTTTGAATGTAAAGCTCGTTTGAGACCCAAACTTGGTATAGAAAGATCGAGAAGGGCCTCGATCTGCTCCCCTCAAAGCTAAATGTAGTTTAGCTCAAGGAAACTTGATTTATACCTTTTGATCGAAGCTTGGATGTGCTTGAAGATGGAGGAATGAAGGTTGATTTAGATTGAGTTTTGAGAGACTTGAAAGCAAATAGGTGTAGAGAGAGAGAGAATCAAGAAGGAGTATTTTTAGAGAGAGAGAATGAGAGCCAAAAAAAATGGCAGAGTAACTTTACTTTGAATTGAACGGGTGCTTCTCAACTAGAGGGGGGTGTATTTATAGGCAAGAGGGCCAAGGATGAGCACTAAAAGGAGGGGAGGTGGCTTCAGGGCCGAATTAAACTCATTTTCGGGCAAAGACGCTGCTCCTGCAGGCATAGTTGACAGCGTTCTGCGACTGTCAGAACTTTTCCAGGAAGTGCCATGCGACATATTGGTGTCCCATGCGGCAGAGTGATTTTTTGAATTTTCTGAGGTGCCTTGCGCCCCTTTGAAGTGCCGCGCAGTATGTGAGTCAGCATAGCACACCAAACTTCGCGAGGGCGCCCCGGACACTCCCGAACTCGGACTTGGACGCGGTTCAAAGCGTTGGAAAGCTTGTTGAGTCTTCTTTCTAACCCAATTGGTTTCACACAAAGCCATTTTATACATTGAAATGTGTGCCCTTTTTGCCATCAGTGTGTCATAGAAAAAGTTGTTTTTGACTAAGCAAACGCATTTTTCTCTTTGCAATTGAACCGGGAGACACCCTACATTGTTGAAAAGGGGTTTTTTTTAGGTTAGAGAATGAGTAGTAAAGGAGCAACAATCCAAGCCTCGAAGGTATATTTTTCCTTATTTCATTATCGGGGAAACTTAAAGATTATTCGGAGGTCCAAATTGGGGTTTCTACAGTAGTCCCTCTTTAACGGAACTTAGGTACCATTGCTTGGTATAAGTGACGTTAAAGATTAGACATCCCAATCCATCGCTCCTGTAACAACTCGGATTTTTACTGAATAAAAATTTCGTTGTTATATTGGAAATTCTTTAATTAATCTTGTTTGTCTTAATAATTCTCTTTTAATTCTAATAATCGGCCATAATTAGATTCTAAACCATAAAATTAGATTCTATCGCTCCGGTCGATAAGATCATTTTCCAAAGACAAGTGTACCTGTATAAGCAGTTATATATATTTACTTAGTAATTGTAGTAAGCCTTAAATTACATTCCTTGGCTGGAAATCCTACCTGACAAGTAGAGTTAGATTCCTAATAGACTGTTAACCTAATCACTTGGATCCCAAATCTAATTAGGTTACCCTAACCCTAGATGGACCATTTTACCCTTTTTGTCTTTATCCATTGGACGATAAAAGCTAGGGTAATATTTATCCGTTGGACGATAGATGCTAGGGTAATCTTTATCCATTGGACGATAAGTTCTAGGGAAATCCTTAACCATTGGTTATTAACTGCTAGGGGAACTATTATCCATTGGATAATAGCTTTACTTGACAACCAAGATTAGGTTGATTAAAATAATAGATTTGGTCATGTGTGATAATCCATTAAACTAAGATTAGTATATTAGGTTATTAGTTTAGTACATAGTACTTTGGATGAAGTAGATTAGTTAATTGGATATGGGATTCTTCCATATTTAGCCTAGATTATGTGTACTTGGCTTGTGTATATTATATGTATGTACTTGTATGCATATATATATAGATATATATATAATATTGTATATAACATGTGTGTATTACAACATTATATTAAGAAAATCTAAATTACTTGGAAACTTGGATTTTATTAAAGACCCATAGTACATATATATATATTAGTATATATATACATCTTCCATGCAAGTACAAGTGGGAGAGAGAGAGAGGGAGAGAGAGAGAGAGTTTGCCGAGAGAGAGAGAGGAGAGAGATCCGAGAGAGAGAGAGAGAGAGAGAAAGAAAGAGAGGGAGAGAAATGTACCTTTGATCTCTTGTGCTTCCATTGACCTTTGCTTGATTTCTTGGAGATTTCTTCCTAGCAAATCTATGTACCAAATTGTCCTAAATACATTTTCTACTAGGGTAAATCTTGTACAAACCCTAGCTTGCCAAATCTTTACTCTTCCAATCCATCAACCTTTGTCCTTCCATATCTTATATATATAGTTATATATATCTATTGTACCATTGTACCAAGGAGAGAGAGAGAGGGAGGGAGAGAGGAGGAGAGAGAGGCCGAGAGAGAGAGAGATTGAGAGAGAGAGTGAGAGAGAGATTCGGATGGAGAGAGAGGGAGAGAGTGTGATGTGTGTGCAAGTTGATTGACCTAGCTTAGCTCATCTTGTCCTTCTTTGATATGTTTTCAAAGTGAAAGCATGACCTTTGTAAGCAAATCTAGTCCTTCTTTGTACAAACCCTAATTGAATACTTGAATCAAATCCAATTCCTTGGCCAATCTTCCAAAATCCAATCCATGGTACACACCATAGCCATGCAACCCTAGGATTCTAGGTTGTTTCTTGCAAGGAAGCAAGATTGCTTGGAATAAAAAAATGAGAGATAGGAGAGAGAGAGAATTCGGCCATGAGAGGAGAGAGGAGAGGCTTGCCTATAAATACCAAGCCATTTGGTGCTTTGAACTCACACCTCATTCCATTCTCCAACTTCTTTCTTGAAAGCATAACTTGTTCTTGATGTTCTTGGCTTGTTCTTGAGTTTTCTTTCTAGTTTTTCAAGAAACTTTCTAGTACCGCCACTAAACCACCACTCGACCACCACCTCGATCCAAAAGTAGCAGTAGTTTAGGTTGCGATCTAGTTTCGAGAGAAACCTTTCTCTTTCGAAGCTATCGGAAGCTTATCGTAAGACGTTACGCCGTTCGAGTGCCGACTTTCTCTAAGTATATGTAGTACTTGAATGGTTGATTGCTTGATTTTGTAGAGTTCTTCGAACCTACTTCTCTAAGTATATTTTAAGTGTAGTTAATCCTTAACTATTTAAGAAGTATGTTGAGCTTTTCGAGCTATTTTCGCTAAAGAAAATAAAGTTAGTCGTATGATTTAGCTTGTAGACTTTTCTTAACTACTTCCTCTAAGTATATTGTATTGTATGAGCATGAAGCCATATGTGTAGTATGATTTGTTTTACGTAGTTACTTTGATCTTATGACTACTTGATTGCTCGATCTCGTGGTAGTTGCTTGTTTATGTATGAACTCGTCAATAAACATGTGTTGTTTTGAACTTCCAAAAAGATGGCTATACGTTGTCGTTTTAAAAGATAAATTGTTGTTTTAAACGAAGTATTCGTATTTTGACCTTTTAAACGATTGTGAGCATGATAGCATGTTGCTTGCCTTACTTGTGGTTGTAAACAAGCATGATTAAATAGAGTTGGATTATCTTGCTAGTTTAGTTTCAAGATTACTTTAAAGTGATTCGTCCCTCCGCGGAGTCTATGCATGATTACGAGACACGAGAACCGAAAAGTAGAAACATGACACTTAGGGAGTGGTTGATATGGATAAAAAGGATTTTTGAAACTACATAATGGCCGGACTTGGTAGCCCTTTGTGTAGACTTGCGAAAACCGCAATGAGGCCGGACTTGGTAGTCCATTGTGTAGATTGCTAACGGAGCCGGACGTGGTAGCTTCATTGGTAATTGGGCTTGGTTATCCGCGGAGAGGAGCCAATGCAAGATTTGATAACGTGGCTGGACTTGGTAGCCCGTTGGTAACAAAGAATGAGAAATGACTTTTAAAATGTTGATTTGGAAATGGTGACACGGTTTACGATGAGTCGCGTAGGAGAGACAAAGAAAGGCATGACACCAACGTAGGCAAGATAATGAATGCGGATGTGTCATTGTTAATTATGTTGTTGAATGAGCATGTGTAATTGCCTATGTACCTTCGTGTTATAAGTTATGGGTTAGCGGGTTGGATTATTCTATTGAGCTTCTGTAGCTCACGGTGTTACCTTTTTGGTGACCCTAACATATTATCTTGAGGCGGCTGGTATAGTGTGTCCGATTTTATAGATGAGCAGCATGAACAGTACACCTTGGAGGCCTTCGGAGCCGAGGAGCTTGCAAGGATGGAGGAAGAGGCGGAGCAGTAGTTAACCTTAGATTATCCCCTCTTTTGTTGAATAAAAGTACTCTTGTGAGAATTATGTTGTAATAATGAGCTAGACTCTCCTTAATTTATTCAATAAAAATGTTTATTTAACGTACCCAAAATTGGGGGCATTACAGCTCCAAAGTCTTTAAGTTAAATGCAAGAATGCAATAAAGGTGGTCGCGCCCATGGAGCTGCCTACGTACCCCGTTGTAGGGATCAGACCAACGTAGTTCAATCGAGACAATGCAATTAAAGCGAGTCCCGAAGGACAAATTGCAAAAGTAAACTTGAGAAGATTGAGTGCTTGAAATGCCGAGTGTTGTGAAATTCCTTGAGACGAGTCCCTGAAGGACTAAAGCAAGACAAGTCCCGAAGGACTAAAATGAGACAAGTCCCTGATGGACTAAATCGAGACTGATCCGGGAGGACTAAAATGCTACAAGTCCCGAAGGACTAAAATGAGCTTTTTAATCTAGGCATGGCTTTCTTGATTTTTTTGAAAAGCTTGAATTTTGAGTTTTGGAAGTAACTTTAGCTTGAATTTGAATAGCTTAAATTTTGAAAGAGACTTGAATTTGAATTTTTGAATTTTGAAAGAGACTTGAATTTGAAAAGCTTGAGTTTTGCAAATTTTGAATTTTGAAAGAAACTTGAATTTGAATAGCTTGTATTTTGAAAGAGACTTGAATTTTGAAAGAGACATTGAGTTTAAATAGCTTGAATTTTGAAAGGGGCTTGAATTTGAAAAGCTTGAATTTGAATAGAGACTTAAGTTTGAATGGCTTGAATTTTAAAAAAGACTTGAATTTTGAAAAGCTTGAATTTTAAAAGAGACTTGAGTTTGAATAGCTTGAATTTTGAAAGAGACTTGAACTTTGAAAGAGACTTTGAGTTTGAATAGCTTGAATTTTAAAAGGGACTTGAATTTGAAAAGCTTGAATTTGAATAGAGACTTGAATTTTGAAAAACTTGAATTTTGAAAGAAGTTTGAATTTTGAAAGAGACTTTGAGTTTGATTTGCTTGAATTTTGAAAGAGACTTGAACTTTGAAAGAGACCTTGAGTTTGAATAGCTTGAATTTTGAAAGGGACTTGAATTTGAAAAGCTTGAATTTGAATAAAGACTTGAATTTTGAAAAACTTGAATTTTGAAAGAGACTTGAGCTTTGAAAAACTTGAATTTTGGAAAACTTGAATTTGAATAACTTGAATTTTGAAAGAAAATTGAATTTTCGAAGAGACCGGAAATTGAATTTTGAAGAACTTGATTTTGTGAAAGTGGTTTGAACTTGAAGAGCTTGACGTTCGATTGAGACAATACATGGCTGATGATGCAAATTGATATGTTGATGAATGTCACGTAAGCATGCAAAATCAATACAAGTATGACAAAAAGTAAGTCCCGGAGAACGAGTGCTAGACAAAGTGCAGTCGCAGATGACGAAGTGCAGATAGAGTGCAAGTCCCAGAGCGCGAACCACTACTCGAGATACTAAAAGGCTTCTAGGTCGGTTATACCATAGCTTGGGAGAAACTACAGGCTTAAAAGACTGTGGATTGATCTTGGAATTGACTTTTGAACAACGAGATTCGCCTATGACACCGAACGACATTGATGGTGATATTCCTTGAAAAACAGGGGACGTGTTTGAGCACCCTATTTGCTTTACTGTCTTTGGCCAATGGACCGATATTCTCAGGAACTTTGAATTTGGGTTGGATTCCGTGCTGGATTTGAGCTGGTGTTTGCCTTTGGTCAGGGTTTGAGTCTTGAATTTGCTTTTCCCGGTAGACGGCATTGAGCCGATGTGCCCCAGTGAGTAACAACCCCCAGTCCTGACAGTTTTGACAAGCAGTTGTCCAAGTGCAATCTAGGCTATGGTTTCGCTCGGGTATTAACACTCTCCTTTTGTGCTCTGAATTTTGCCTAGTACCACCCTTTCGGGTTTTCAGTCTAGCGAGCTCTTTTGATTATCTACCTTAACTTTTGCCTATGCCGCCCTTGTGGGTTTTCGACCTAGCAGGTTTTTGCTCTAATTTTTGCCTGGGTCTGTCTGCCCTTGCGGTTTTCAGCCCAACGAGCTTCTCTCAGGGGTGGTGTTCTTCCATGCATTGAAATGACCTCCACGAGTTGAGAATTGACCAAACCGAGATGACTCTTTTGACTCTTGGTAAAATGAGTGGATTTTGACAAGACTACATTGACGCAAATGAGGGAGAGAAAGACGAAGTGGCTTTCGAATGGTGCCCCTGATTGGACGAAGAGTTTGACTATTTGAAATGATAGACAAGCCCAGGTTTTTGGAATTCTCGTTTTAGAATTTCAAAATTATTTTACTCCATCAATTTATTTTAATTCAAATCTTTCGATTTGTCAAAACACGAGAGTTTTTATCATGAACTGTGCCCCAAGTTGCTGACGATGACCCCAATTTGAATTTTTGCTTTGAGCAATGCTTTGACTTTTTCTCCATGTATTGATTTTCGATCATGCCTCTTAACGCCTAGGGTTCTTGCTATCAAGTTGCGCTTTCCAATCTAAAAGGACTTTTTGGGTTGTAATGTGGGCCATGGTTTGGGCTTAACAAAGAAAGGACAATTGGCTCAAAAATTTCACTTTTTTTTGGGTTTTCAAAACTAGCAGCTATCTTTGAACTTTTTATGCCCCTTTACTTTGGTGGACATTTTCTTTTGATTTCTCATGCCTTTAGTGCCTTTCAGTATGTTTGACACTTTCATCATGTTGATGCTTTGAATCTTGATGTGTTTTGCACTTTCACTCTTTTGATGCTTTGAATTTCAATATTTCTTCTGGCACTTTTATTTTTCATTTCACCCCAATGCAGAGGATAGCTGGCTAGCTGGGACTCAAAAAAATTGATTGGGGCTCAAAAGGGGTATCAAAAGATATATCTTTATGCGTAGGATGAAAGAAACGATGGCCTTTCTTCATTTTGGATTGCGCAACCTAGCAACTGAATCCTAGATGCTCCATTGAGAGACTTTTGTTTGCATGCTCTAACTTTTGCGTAGGTCAGATTTTGAAGTTTTGACCTAGCGAGCCTTTTCAGAGTCACGACATTGCTTCTTAGAATGGATATGGCATCGGAAGCAGTCCCTTGAAATTCTTCTTCTTTCTTGAGGTGAGGGTTCAATCAAAATAATTTCGTGTTTTGAAGTGATTATCATGATTTTCAACTGATGGTAGAAAACAATTTCAAAATCCTGAGTTTATTACGGAGATGTGACGTTCAAAAGACAGCGACCGAACCACCAGGGGTTGACTCAAAAACCGTGACCGAACCTTGGGATTGACTCGAACGCTCGTGACCGGGTCTCAGGATGAGGCTGCCTACGTATCCTATAGAGGAATCAGGTCACAACGTAGTTCAGGCACACGAAACTGACACTTTTTTTTTTTTTGACTCTTACAGACTTAAGATTGAAAACACACAAACACAACAGTGAAAGCATGAAAGACTCAAGGTACAAACTGGCTCAGACACAAAGATGGTTATTAGAGGACAAGGACTTAAAGCTCAAAAACTCCCAGACTCGTGGAAAGTCGGACCATTGCATAGCTCTTGATGGTTTATCCTTCTCTGGTGAAGAAGGCGGTGTTGATGCAAGGATTGCGCTTGGACACGGGGCCTGGCTTTGGTTGAGGAGGTGCCTTAATGACCTTGTTGTCCATGAGGTCTTGGATAGCATGGCGAAGGCGGATGCAGTCGTTTGTGTTATGGCCAGGCATTTGATGGAAGATGCAGAAAGTACCAGGGTTATGGGATGCTGAGAGCTTTTGAGGTAGAGGAGCTGGAGCGAGTGGCTTAATGAGGCCAGCTTTGAGGAGCTCCCCATAAACCATGGCTTGGGGTGCGGAAAACCGGGAGAAGGTTCTTGATTTGGCGCTGCGTTTAAGCTGAGGGCTCATTGTGGTACCAGAAACTTTGCCTGTATTGCAGGCCTCACTTGCTTTGACTAGGCCTTTGAACATCTCAGAGAGCCTCATCTTTGGGGGTGAACGCCCTTCATCCATGTCTTCCTTAGCATTTCGCTTTAGATTTGGATCCGAGACAATGAAGGTGAAGAGACTATCCATCTTTTGTGTTAAGACCTCTATTTGGATCATTTGCGTATCCATTTTCTGGCCCATCTCCTCCACAGCCTTCCTCAACTCTTTAAGTTCTGTTTGCTCCGTCATCGGTTCAAATTCCAATACTGAAATATTGGCTTCATCGGGAATGGGTACAATTGGTTTGGGTAGGTGAGCAGGGATGATATAGTGAGTGGGGTCAAATGTAGTGGAACTAGTGTTGATGTGGTGGTTTGACAAGGTGCTTGATTCTTTTGGTGGAGGAAGGATGGTCTCGTTATTGATAAGATCTTGAATTTTGTGACGGAGACGATGACACTTATCGGTAACATGGTCGGGCATTTGGTGAAAGGAGCAGAAGGTATTCGGGTCATGGTAGGCTGGAAGCTTTTGGGGTAGAGGAGTTGGAAGGACTGGCTCGATGAAACCGGCTTTGAGGAGCTTTTCATAGAGTGTGGATAGGGGTGTGCTGAATTGGGTGAAAGTGTGAGTTGGTTTATCAGCTATCTGGTTTATTTCGAGAAGCTCGACATTTGAGGAGTTCCCGAAGTGGAAGGTATTGCTGTTTTCGAAAAGGACTTCGCCATTGTCGAGATGGAGTCCCTTGCCTTTTAATTCTCGAGGGTACCATCCCTAAGGGCTTCTTCAACAGCCAATCCAGAATTGTAGAATGTCTCAAAATCGGGAGACGATTGCGAAAAAACCATGTAGGGGCAAAGGCACTGGGCAGGTTTTTAGTGATGATACGCATCTGCTCTTTTAGGTCTGGCTTATTGTGCATTTGGGCAGCTTTGGCTCTCCACCTTTTTACATAGTTAGCGAAACTCTCATTTTCGTCCATTTTGGTGTTCTCAAGTTCTCGGGTGGTCATTTTCAGCTCAACGTTGAAGTCGTATTGGGACACAAAAGCCATTCTAATGTCCTCCCACGTATTTTTCTTTGAGGGTGCCAAGGAAAGGAACCATTGTAGCGTCGGGCCACTAAGTGACTCGTGGAACAGTTAAGCCATGGCTTCCTTTTCGACCCCTCGCATGGAAAGGGATCCAACATACCCTAGCAGGTGGGCCTTTGGATCAGTAGTCCCATCGAATGTGGCAAAGTCCATCCATTTGAACTTGTCAGGCAGCTTTGCATTGGGAAACAGACTTAAACGATCCATGTCTATTTCACCCCTCCCCATCCTTTCTGTTTCGAGGATAGATTCCTCGAGTTTGTTGATTTTGGCAATCAATTCTGCCACTTGGGGATCAGCAATGGGCGTATCCTTGGCAAGCGATGATTCTGAATTCGGAGTAGATTTGGCTGGTGCTGATTCTCTTGTATTGATTCGAACATCATGGTCATGTTCTTTTGGACATCGGCGACGACTGACTGGAGCTGACCATCTATGTTCGTGATTGACTGCCTGAATTGATTTTCTAGGTCAACCATAGCCTGCCTGATTTCCCCTATTTCATTCCTTTGATCCACCATTTCGGATATCACAACCAGTGACTGAGCCTCTCTTTGGGGACGGTTCCAATTGGGCGTAGTCCTTCAACAAATGTTTCAGAACTGACAGTAAAGCAAAAAGGTGGCTCAAATTCTACCCGAGAATCATGTCCATGCAATGTCGTCGGCGTCGTCTACATCCTAAGACCTACCTCAACTCCAAATCTCACTTAGGATATGATTGCACCAAGGGTTTCAGCAGCCACGGGTAAGTCGTGTCAGGCAGGTTAAATTCTGAATGCTTCAGAATCAGAGCCAATCTCCCTATCTTGACCATCCAAGACAAAGCAATAAGGCTGCTGAAACCTAGATACAAGCACATCCTAAGGCTAGATCCAGACCAGAGGGGCCGTTCGGGCACGGCGTACACCGGAGGTATCTCAAACTCCATAGATTTTAAGTCTCCTAGACTCACAGAAAACGGTTTTAAAAAAGTTGATTCGATCCTCAGAGTTTTTTTTTTTTTGACAATATATCCTTTATAAACAACGAAGCTTAAGAAATGTCAAAATAAACTAAGTCTTCATTTTTTTTTCAAAGGCTCAATTTCTATTTTTGAAATGACGTGGTAATATGACGCGGTATTATGACCAGGTGGCATGAGCGACGTGGCACTATTAGCCTAAATGGTGTAAGTTTCACATCATTAATACTTTAGTCATTCCATTTTTTTTGGTTTTTGAACATTTGATTCAAAATTGTAGCAAAAACTTAGTAAGAATTGATTTCCCTAAAATGCGTCATTTTAAGGACTAATTAGTATTAAGCAACGTGCGTCCCATGGGGCATGACTCTTCATCGGGTGTTAGCAACTTTCTAGAGACCGGGGAACCTAGAATTATTCTAAAAGACAGATTAGCCTACCGGTTTGTGTGGGGCTTGTCCTCTAGCCTGCATGAGTGCGATGATGTATGAATGATATGCATGTACAGAAAAAAAAATGCACATAAACAGGATATATCACATAAGTCCTAACCATGGGTTCCTGTCCTAGTTGGTAAGGTTCTATGGCTATATACAAGTGCAGAAGGTCGGTTTTGGTCTCAGAAGGGTTCCCCGGACTAGAGCCAAGATGTACTACCCCATGTCAAGTGTATTGCAAGACAATGGTCGAACAACACGATGGCCCATCATAGTCGAGGGTTGCTAGGCATCCCGGGAGAGCTTGTCACCGGTAAACCGGACAAGATAGCCGAAACACACTAGCGAGTCTTGTACGGTGCATAGTGTAAAAAAAAAAGTTAAGATTCTCAAATTATTTTAAATCGCCCAAAAAAAATGCTTTTCAAACTTGGCCCTCTTGATTATGCAATACTTTTATTCTCCTTTTTTTTTAAAAAAAAAAAGCACAAGTAAAGTATTGAATAAAAGTCCCCAGCAGAGTCGTCACTGTGGGCTGCCACGCCCAAAGCGCTAACTCGAAGAGTCGCCACCCGGATTTTTGAGATGGATGATCCGAGAAACCGAGAGTTTGATTTGAAAAAGACAGGCTTTCGGTCTAGCGAAAACGTTGAAACTTTGGATCCGGGAGCCACGTTACGAATGGGGAAGGTTTTGTTGAAAAAGCACCCCCTCGCTCGCTAAAATCGGTCTCTACTAAGCATTTTAACTGGGAAATTTAACATCATTTGAAAAACTTAACTTGAAAATATGTACGGGAAAGGGACATGGGAGATAATACAACACAACCGCGTGCTCGTGGTGCAAGCTGTGTAGTATGAAATGGATGAGTAATATACAGAAAGTGAAATAACAACATTATAGCAGACTGCCAATATCACATGAAGTGCCGTGCGACAAACCGGATGTACCGCACGGTGCAACCAACATACCGTGCGGTACACCTGTCTGCACATTTCAGAATCAGTTTGCTTTTACATGACAGAACAAACCATAGGCCCGCAAAATTAAATAGCCTTTTATGTTTTCTGAGTATCTGAAAAAATGATTGATGAGACCCTTTTGTTCATCTTATCATGTAAAATAATGTTAAAAGCTTTTTAGAATGTTGAAAGATCTCACGAAGTAAAAAAAAAAAAAAGGACTTTTAACATGAAACTTGAATCTAGAATGTACCCGCACGATCTTTAAGCAATATTAGCCGAAATATGAAAAGAAAAAAAAGAAAAAAAAGAAAAGAAAGACTTTGAATGTAAAGCTCGTTTGAGACCCAAACTCGGTATAGAAAGACCGAGAAGGGCCTCGATCGGCTCCCCTCAAAGCTAAATGTAGTTTAGCTCAAGGAAACTTGATTTATACCTTTTGATCGAAGCTTGGATGTGTTTGAAGATGGAGGAATGAAGGTTGATTTAGATTGAGTTTTGAGAGACTTGAAAGCAAATGGGTGTAGAGAGAGAATCAAGAGGGAGTATTTTTAGAGAGAGAATGAGAGCCAAAAAAAATGGCAGAGTAACTTTACTTTGAGTTGAAGGGGTGCTTCTCAACTAGAGGGGGAGTGTATTTATAGGCAAGAGGGCCAAGGATGAGCACTAAAAAGAGGGGAGGTGGCTTCTGGGCCGAATTAAACTCATTTTCGGGCAAAGATGCTCCTCCTGCAGGCGTGGCCGACAGATTTCTGCGACTGTCAGAACTTTTCCAGGAAGTGACGTGCGACATATTGGTGTCCCGTGTGGCAGAGTGATTTTTTGAATTTTCTGAGGTGCCTTGCGCCCTTTGAAGTGCCGCACGGTATGTGAGTCAGTACAGCACACCAAACTTCGCGAGGGCGCCCCGGACACTCCCGAACTCGGATTTGGACGCGGTTCGAAGCGTTGGAAACCTTGTTGAGTCCTTTTTCTAACCCAATTGGTTTCACACAAAGCCATTTTATATATTGAAATGTGTGCCCATTTTTCATCAGTGTGTCATGGAAAAAGTTATTTTTGACTAAGCAAATGTATTTTTCTCCTTGCAATTGAACCGGGAGCCATCCTACATTATTGAAAAGAGGTTTTCTTGTGGTTAGAGAAGGAGTTGCAAAGGAGCAACAATCCAAGCCTCGAAGGTATATTTTTCCTTATTTCATCATCGGAAAAACTTGAAGATTATTCGGAGGTCGAGACTGGGGTGTCTACAATAACTATATATGTGTACTTAAATAAATCTAGCAAAATATATTGCATGAAAGATCTATTGTCCAATGGATAAAAGTTTCCCTAACTTTTATCATCCAATGGGTAAAGGTTAAAGGTCCAAAGGGTTCCATTCCATTAGGGTTTGGAGGGTTCATAAGGTTCAAGAAGGTTTAAAAGGCTCAGCTAGGGTTAGGAGAAAGTAACTAAGTGAAATGGTAGTTTGGTTTCTCTAACTAGTTGGTTAGAAACTAAGTAGACTTGTCATGTAGGGTTTCTAGCCAAGAAATATAATTTTGAGATATCATTTACTCACTTAGGAAAAATACACAAGTTCTTTTTCAAGCATACTTGTCTTTAGAAAATGACTATATTGTCTGGGGTTAAAATATTCAATTTTTATAAGCAACCAAGTAGTTAAAAAAAAATTCAAATATTTAACGAAATTTTTTTATTTACCAAAAATCAGGGTTGTTACATAAACAGCGATGAATAGTAACGACAATGAACAGTAATAAATGAATAGTACCAACAATGAATAGTAATATGTGAACAGTGTCGACAGTGAACAGTGGTTAGAGGCTATAGATTTCAGTTTGGGATTTCAATGGGTGAAGAGATTAGGTTAAGATAGAGGCCAGGATTAGGGTTGTGATTTTAGGGTTTTGTGGTGAGATGATGATGGCAGTAGAAGGTGGTGGCTAGGGTTTTGTATATCTAAGGTGGATGGTAAACCCGCTCTGATACCATGTTGTGAGAGAAAGAAGGAAAAGTGTATAAAGTGTTGTGTTAACTAACCCTAACACAATCAACTCTTATTTATATAATGGAAAATCATAACATAAGACTACGTTAACCAATGTGAGACTAATACCAATACTATATTCTAACAGATTTAGCGCCAAGGGGTTCCGATCACTGTCCTATTTTGCTGGATAGTGTCATCAGAGTGGGGAATTTTAAGCAAAGGTGTATTTTTTATGAGTCCTGCTACGAGCAGGGACGGTTTGCAGGGATCTGTGCAGAGACAATCGCGTTTGGCCTTATTTCGGATCCCAAAAAAATCTAAAAAAATATCCATAAATTTTTTAATATTATTTTATGGGGTCATGTAAAAAATCAGCTCCTGCAGATATCGGTAAGTGTTACTTTTGGATTCGTAGGGACGAACTGCTCAGTTTGCCCCTACGAATCCAAAAGTAATACTTACCGATATCCGCAGGAGCTGATTTTTTACATGGCCCCATAAAATAATATTCAAAAATTTATGGATATTTTTCTAGATTTTTTTGGGACCCGAAATAAGGCCAAACACGATTGTCTCTGCACGAATCCCTGTAAAATGTCCCTGCTCTTAGTTTTTTCGATTTTTTATTGTGGTGGGGTGATAATGTGGAGTGTACTAAGATTATTTAGCAGGCTTGGAATCGGACGGTTTCGGGTTCATAATGGTTTCAAATTCATGAGAAGATCAAAGTAGCTTGCAGAATGGGGCTTCTTCAATGGAGGAAAACTCACCCTGTCAATTCCAGGTTTGACGAGGAGGTGTTGGGTTCTAAGTTACAACACCTTTTTGAATGCCAGGATTTTGATAGAGAGGAATACTCGCATACAGAGGCTTTATTTAAGATGGCGCTACAAGGTGAAGAGATTTATTGGAGGGATAGAGCAAGATAAATTTGGTTGAAGATGGGAGATAGAAACACCGCATTTTTTCATGCCCAAACTATTCAACGGCATCAACAGAACAGGTTGTTTGGGCTTGAAGACCATAGAGGACAATGGAGAGAAGGGAATCAAGCGGTGAAGAAAATTGCAACAGATTATTTCCAAACTATTTTCTGTTTGATAGGGGTTTCCAATGTGGAGACAGTTCTTAACTACGTTACTCTTAGAGTTTCAGCATCAATGAATAGGTTTTTGACGAGGCCTATTTCGTTTAATGAAGTTAAGACGGTTGTTTTCCAAATGCCTCCGGAGAAAGCTCTGAGGCTGGATAAAAAGGGAGCAGATTTTTTAAAAAAGTATTGGGCTATTGTTGGGCCAAGTTTGGTTGAGGCAGTACGGAGTTTGTCATTCAGGACACCTGCTTCTTAGTATCAACCATACGCATATCGTTCTCATTCCTAAGGTGAAGTGTCCAATGAATATGGGGCAACTCCACCCTATTAGTTTTCGTAACTCGGTTTACAAGGTTTTATCAAAAGTTTTTGTTAATCGGTTGCAGCGTATCTTGCCTAATATCATTAGTGAAAGTCAGTGTGCTTTTGTTGGTGGGCGAATGATCTCGGATAACACTATTTTGGCTCAAGAGGCGTTGCATTATATGAAAAATTGTCTGTATGGGCCAAATTAGACAGCGGCATTGAAATTGGATATGAGCAAGGCTTATGACCGAGTTGAATGGGGATTTTTGGAGGCCATTATGCGAAAGATGGGTTTTGCGGCGAAGTGGGTTACATGGATTATGGGATGGGTGTCATCGGTGAGTTTTTCTTTGCTTCTTAATGGGCAGCCTTCTGGGTATGTAAGCCCTTCTAGGGGATTGCATCAGGGCGATCCGGTATCACCTTATTTTTTTTCTTTTGTGTGCTTCGGGATTTTCGGAGATGCTTCATCACGCGGAATCACAGAATACTATTCATGGACTATGGAGGGCTCCTCCCATTAGTCATTTATTGTTTGCAGATGATACACTCGTCTTTTGTAAAGCGAGGAGGAGTGAGATCCAAGCGGTGGGGGCCACTCTTGATGATTACTGTCGGGCATCGGGACAACTCATTAATTTTCAAAAGCCTTCGGTATTTTTTAGCAAGAATACAGGGGCTGAAATGAGACGGAGTCTTGCTTTTGAACATCCCTGTTCGTGCTGCTTTGGGGAAATACCTTGGGCTTCCAGCTGAGGTTCATAAATCTAAGATGGCCATGTTTTCTTACATTAGAGACAGGGTGCTTCAGAAGCTGGCGGGATGGAAAGAGAAAATTATTGCTCAAGCAGGGAAGGATGTATTGCTCAAGTCAATTGCCTTTGCACTTCCTACCTATGCCATGATGTGTTTCAAATTGTCGGAAGGATTATGTCATCAGATTGAAGCCGCCATGGCAAGGTTTTGGTGGGGTCAAAAGAGCAATGAAAGGAAGATTCATTGGATGAAATAGAGTCGCTTGAGCAAGCCTAAATTTAAAGGAGGCTCGGGTTTTCATGATTTGAGTGCTTATAATCTAGCTATTTTAGCAAAACAAGGATGGAGGATTTTGGTATACCCAAATTGTCTTATGGCTCGAGTGCTCAAGAGTAAATATTTTAGGAATGGGTCTTTTTTGAAGGCAGAATTGGAGCATAATCCATCTTGGGTTTGGCAGAGTATCTGGGAGGGGAATAAAGTTATGGAGAAGGGAGTGCAATGGTCGGTTGGGAATGGTGATCGGGTTAACATAAAGGAGGATCCGTGGGTGCCTTTGGTCTTTCATTCCACAACATAGTGAGGAAGATGATGAGGTTTCGCGGGCACAGCGACTTGGAAAAAGGATGTGGTTACGCGGTTATTTTCCCCAGAACATACGAGGTATATTCTATCCATTCCATTATCTTGGATGAACGAGCATGATTCGATTGTCTGGCATTTCACGCATTCGGGGCAATATTCTGTTAGCTCTGGGTACATGACAGCATTGGAATTGCGAGGGAATGGGAATGGGACTGAGCATGGAATGGGCAACGGTATGGATAAGGATGTTAGTAATTTAATTTAATCAACGGGTAGCTGTAATCTTAACGTGGGGAGATTAATAAGTATTTAATATCATGGAGCTCGTAATATAATTGAGATAAGGACGAGAGTGCAATTATAATTCTGTAGTGGGGTGAATTATAATTAGTGAAATAAGAAATAGAATCCTGGTGGGATTAGGTTTTCTTATTTACACTGGGAGCCCAGACTTATTACTCCTTAGGTCCCTATCGTAGCCCTATATATACACGTTATGCTCTCTAGGTCAGATGTACGTTTTCACGTTTTCTATTATTCACGAAATAGAGGCAGGCTTAGAGAGAGCAAACAGATCGCGAGAGAGTCCACACTCGATTCGTGTTCTAGACGTGCAGGGAATACGATAGAAGATCGTAAGGTACGGCCGAGCAGTATTCGTGGTTTATAGCAAGACGTGCTATAACAAGTTCAACCAGCGTTCGTGTCGCAGGGAGTTGAGGTGAAACCCTAATTCCGCCTCGTAGGATTTTACTTATTTTTATTGTTTAATCTGTATGCATAATTACTGGGTTCTAGGATTCGTTTCCCAACAGTGGTATCAGAGCGGGCTGTAATCATGCGTATGGATTAAGCAAGCCATGTTGTCCGTAGAATATAGATATAGAACTGTGCTAACCGTTTTGCAGAGTTCTAGCTTGTTCTAACGTCTGTTTTACAGAATCGATTATCCCACTATTATGGTCACGCATGTTTTTGATTGTGTGATTGGATCCCACGCTTTGTAATTGTTTTATGCGTGGTTACTATTACTGTTTTTTGATTACAAGTTTAGTTTTGTAATCTGTAATAATAGTATGTGGGAGGCATAAGTTTTTGATGTAATTTTTGTTCCTCCAATTGTATCATTATTTGATATCTAGAACTGTTGTAAGATTACAAGTCATGCAGTATGTATTTTAGATCCAGATTATGTGAACTCTGTAAAGGAGGCATAGGATTGATGTATAAAATCATAGTTTCTGTATGGTGGCCGAAGTTGCTGTTTGGAGGTCGAATATCAATTTTTTAAAGGAGCAGATGCGCTTTCATCAACCTCTAACTTGGTGTGGAAGATGCGGCTGCAATCTTGGTTGTTTTTTGGAAATAAGGATATTGACCATAATAGTTGGGATGCATATTTTATTATGTTTCCTTATTTATGTTTATGCATAATGTTTCCATGAGTGTTTGCAATTGTGATAGTTTTACCATATTGGACAACATGGTAATATTTGGCTTTGACCTAGATCATGGTTTTGCAATCTCGAAAAATTTTGATAACCTTTACAAATTTTTTTTTAAATAACTAAGTGGGAGAGGGAGTTTATTTTTATAAATCCCACGGTCTCCATTACTAGTATGTTGATGATGTAATTAGTTTTGTGTGATGGTTTTAGAACCTTCCCCCCCATCGGGCAAAATTAATTATGGTATCATCGGTACAGACTTTGTAACGCCCCGGAATTTTGGGTACGTTAAATAACATTTTATTGAACATTAAACGAGAGTCTGGCTCTTTATTACATCATAACTCCCATTGGGGTCCAATATTTATACAAGGAGGGATCTAGGGTTCCTAACTACAGTTCCGCATGCTCCTCCATCCTAGCCAGCTCCTCGGCTCCAAAAGCCTCCAAGGTGTACTGTCCATCTTGATCATTTACAAAGTCTGACACATTATACCAGCGTCGCCACCGATATAATATGTCAGGGTCACCAAAGGTAACACCATGAGCTACGAAAGCTCAGCAGAACAATCCCATACCCGCTAACCCATAGTTTACACGTAGCAGGTCATGGATACATGATAATAACCAAACTAACACATGTGCATTCAATAACTTCACATTCAGAGATGTACAATAACACATGCACATTCATTACTAAATCGGCGTAAGTGTCCGTGTCATCAGAGTTTCTCCTACGCAGCATTTCGTAGATTGTGTCACCATTTCACTTTTTATTTCCAAATCAACATTTCAAAAATCATTTCTCATTCTTTGTTACCAACGGGCTACCAAGTCCGGCCCCGTTATCAAATCTTGCATTGGCTCCTCTCCGCGGTTAACCAAGCCCAATTACCAATGAAGCTACCACGTCCGGCTCCGTTAGCAATCTACACAATGGGCTACCAAGTCCGGCCTCATTGCGGTTTTCGCAAGTCCACACAAAGGGCTACCAAGTCCGGCCATTATGTAGTTTCAAAAATCCTTTTTATCCATATCAACCACTCCCTAAGTGTCATGTTTCTACTTTCCGGTTCTCGTGTCTCGTAATCATGCATAGACTCCGCGGCGGGACGAATCACTTTAAAGTAATCTTGAAACTAAACTAGCAAGATCATCCAACTCTATTTAATCATGCTTGTTTACAACCACAAGTAAGGCAAGCAACATGCTATCATGTTCACAATCGTTTAAAAGGTCAAAATACGAATACTTCGTTTAAAACAACACTTTATCTTTTAAAACGACAATGTATAGCCATCTTTTTGGAAGTTCAAAACAACACATGTTTATTGACGAGTTCATACATAAACAAGCAACTACCACGAGATCGAGCAATCAAGTAGTCATAAGATCAAAGTAAACTACGTAAAATAAAAGCATTCGATCAACTTATCCAAGTATACTACATATTTTTCTATCATGCTCATAAACTATACTTAGGATAAGTAGGTTCGAAGAACTCTACACTAACATAAAATCACGTATACTTAGGATTAGAGTGTAAGGGTACACTACCATTTTTCTTGGCGGTAGAAAAGAGTACGACGGAAAGAAAGTCGGCAAACGAACGGAGTAACGGCTTACGGTAAGCTTCCAAAAGCTTCGAAAGAGAATGATTTCTCTCGAAACTAGATCGTAACCTAAACTACTACTACTTTTGGATTGAGGTGGTGGTTGAGTGGCGGTTTAGTGGCGACAATGGAAAGAAAACTCAAGAACAAGCCAAGAACATCAAGAACAAGTTATGCTTTCAAGAAAGAAGTTGGAGAATGGAGAGGTGTGAGTCCAAATGAAGGAATGGCTTGGTATTTATAGGCAAACTCTCCCTTTCTCTCTCCTTGGCCGAAATCTCTCTCTCTCTCCTATATCTCATTTTTTTATTCCAAGCAATCTTGCTTCATTGCAAGAAACATCCTAAAAACTAGGCATGCAAGGCTAGGATGTGTCATTTGGATTGGATTATGGAAGACTAGGCAAGAAAATGGGATTTGATTTAAGTATAAAATTAGGGTTTGTACAAGAGGGACTAGATTTGATTGTCCTTGGCCATGCTTTCATTTGAAAGCATATCAAAAATAGGACAAGGGTGATATCACACTATCACAAACATCACTCTCTCTCTCCCTCTCCCATCCGAATCTCTCTCTCTCTCCCATCTCTCTCTCGGCCTCTCTCTCCTCTCTCTCTCTCTCTCTCTCTCTCTCCCCTTGGTACAAAGTACTTCATATATATATAAATATAACTATATATATATATATAAGATATGGAAGGACAAAGTTGGTGATTTGAAGAGTGAAGATTTAGGCTTGGAAGGGATTTGACTAGTTAGAATTTTATTTAGGACAATAGGTCATAGATTTGCTAGGAAGAAATCTCTAAGAGATCAAGCAAGGTCAAGGAAAGCACAAGAAGATCTAAGGTACAATCTCTCTCCTTCTTTCCTTCTCTCTCTCTCTCTCCCTCTCTCTCTCTCTCTCTCCCACTTGTACTAGTCTTGAAAGTATATATATATCCTATAATATATATAAGTACTTTGGGTCATTCATAAAATCCATGCTTTCAAGTAAAATAGATTTTATAAATATAATATTACAATACACACATGCTATATACAATATTATATATATATATCTATATATATATATGCATACAAGTACATATAGATATATATATACACATGTACCACACAATCTAGGATAGATATGACCTAGGACTAATATCTAATAAAGTATTCTACTACTTTCAAAGTACTATGTATAATAATACTAACCTAAGGTACTAATTGTATTTTAACTAAATACACACATGGCAAAATCTAGTATTTTAATCAATCTAGTACATGATTGTCAAGACTAACTATTATCCAATGGATAATAGTTTCCCTATGATTAATAACCAATGGTTAGTGAAGGTAAGGTCCAAGGGTTATCGTCCAATGGTTAATAAATCTCCTAGCGGTTATTATCCAACGGGTAATGCTAGAAAGTCTAATACTTGCAATTAAGCACTAAGCTAATCTAATCTCGTACTTAGGAAGATTAACCAAGGTTTACCTATTGACCAATGGGTAAAGGAAACCCTAACGCTATTATCCAACGGATAAATATTACCCTAGCTTTTATCGTCCAATGGATAAAGACAAAAAGGGTAAAATGGTCCATCTAGGGTTAGGGTAACCTAATTAGATTTGGGATCCAAGTGATTAGGTTAACAGTCTATTAGGAATCTAACTAATTGGTTAAAGACTAATGATACTTAATCTAGGCTTTCATTGCTCGAGTGGTATTTTTGTTTTATTTAGTAGGAAATCGCCTAATAACGGAATATTAAAGCCCGACGGTGCCAAACGCCAAGGCAAGGCGTGAGTGTAGCCAAGGCAGCCCGCTAGCAAAGCGGTGGTCAAGGCGGCCTGCTAGCAAAGCAGTGGCCAATGTGGCCCACTAGTAAAGCAGTGGCCAAGGTGGCCCACTAGCAAAGCAGTGGACAAGGTGGCCTGCTAGCCAAGCAGTGGCCAAGCGGTGGCCAAGGTGGCCTGCTAGCAAAGCAGTGGCCAAGGTGGCCCACTAGCAAAGCAGTGGCCAAGGCGGCCCACTAGCCAAGCAGTGGCCAAGCGGTGGCCAAGGTGGCCTGCTAGCAAAGCAGTGGCCAAGGTGGCCTGCTAGCAAAGCAGTGGCCAAGGCGGCCTGCTAGCAAAGCGGTGGCCAAGGCGGCTGTAGACACCCCAATTTGGCCTAACGATTATTTCAACTCCCACCTTGGAACCATCCCGATGATGATACGGATTCGATGATTGCTGATTGCTTTTTGATGAAACCCATGGACTTATGGTACGAACTTTGAGCCACTTAGAGGACCCAATCCAGAGTCCTTTCAGACAGAAATATAGTGTGTTAGGAAAATCCATCGACCGGCCGCAACATCGATTTCACGGCCTTAACATCCATTCCTCACCCGAGCAACCTGTTGCACCCAAAATCTCCCTGAGAGATCGAAGCCTCGGCCGCCAGATCAATGGCTCGGCCGCTACATCCATTTCCAGGCCGTGACATCCTTTGCTCGGCCGCCAGATCGGCCTTTTTCCAGACTCTCGAACCTTCTGTCGGTTGATCGATCCACCGCCTCTCCGATGCGTTCGGGCTACGTTCAGGGATTACGTTGAAGAGTTCGAGTTACAATGCAAATGCAATTGTAACCCCGTGATTTGATTGGACGAAGTGTGTCATCCCTTTGCCTATATAAAGAGGCCTTTGGCCTCCGAAAATAGGGACCACAATACAATGAAAATCCTCAGATCTATACACATTCAAGCCACGAAATTCTGGCTATACACTCCCAAAAACCCTCTCTGCAAAAGCCCCAACCTTCCATAGGCGGCCATCAATCAGACGATCCACCCCGGAGTTCAAACCCTAGCCCTAGGGTTTCGTCCAAGAAGCAATCAATCAGTCAATCTCCATCGATCCAAAGCAATCAAGCAACTGAGGGATCAAGGTGGTGAGGCCCAACGGCCTCTGGTTTGGTTTATTTTATGCTTAATTTACTAATTGTAGCCTTCTGATAGTCTGTTAAACTTTCTGTCTGGTGTGACGAAGAACACCAGCCGGGGCTTCGATGCCTCGGTCGGTACATTAAACCAGCCCAATTCCTCGGCCGTGACATCCATTCACCGGCCGAGTAATCGATCTGCTGGCACAGGTACTTTCTGACGCATGATTTATTTACAGTCTTGGCTCACCTTATTAACTGTTTAAGGCATAAAAACAGACTACGTGTATGGATAGATAAAGCATCTATATGTCTTATGTTGAATGATTATGGGCTAGCCTCGCGGCTAGGCAGAGAGGGGTGCCTAACACCTTCCCCTTACTGTACTTTTGGCTTCCGTACCCAGAATCTCTACTTATTTCCTAGTTTTAATAAACTGGGTGGCGACTCTGTTTTAATGATAACCGCTATCGTGTGGTGATACCTCTAGCCATGGAAGTATGCACGATCTTGGTTTATGAAGCAAGCAACCAATCGAGCAAACAACGTGATGATCCAACTGTATGGTGATGCCCTGTCTGGGAGGTGTCTACAGCGGCCTGCTAGCAAAGCGGTGGCCAAGGCGGCCCGCTAGCAAGGCAGTGGCCAAGGCGTAGCCCAGGCAAGACCAGAGCAAGGCAGCCCAGCAACGCCAAGGCAAAAGCAAGGCGTGACCCGACGCCAAGGCAGAACCCGATGGCAGCCAAGGCAGAGCAACCCGACAGTAACCCGACGCCTAGGCGAGGCAGGCCCGATGCCAGGGCGAAAGCAAGGCGCGACAGCGATCCGATGCCAAGGCAAGGCAGGCCCGACAGTGTCCCGACGTCTAGGCAGTCTAGCCAAGCCAAAGCAAGACAGTCAAGTCAACGGTCAAGGCAAAGACCAAAAATTTCTACTAACCACTTCGGCATCGATGCATCACTCTAGGTTAGGGAAATGTAACTAAGCCAAACGGTAGTTAGGGTTGCTAACTAATCGGTTGCCATGTAGGATTTCTAGCCGAGAAATATAATTCTAGGATTTTACTACAATTGCCAAGTAATTATACCAAGGTCTAATAGGCATACTCGTCTTTAGAAAATGACCTTAATGCCCGGGCGATGAATACCAATCTCCTAAGTCATTAAACCTAATTACGACGGATTATAAATCGCTAAAAGGGATTTATAAAATAAATAAAGAATTTTCAAATATAATAACAAAATTTTATAAGTCAATAACGACCGATTTTTGGATGTTAAAAATGAAATCCAAGTATTAAAATAAAATTCAAATTTTTAGCAAAATTTTTATTGACCAAAAATCAGGGTCGTTACAGACTTCCTCAAATGGATAGGTCTGTGATAATTGTTGTGTGAATTACTTCTCCATCTGAGGTAATTCATAACGGAACAATGGGTCATGGGGCTAGGTAATGGTATACACTTAGCTGTAAATAATAGTATCCTCACCATCTGAGTCACTATTATTATTTACAGGACCGAAGCTATATTGGCTATTTAGTTTTGCTTGGCATGGTATAGTGTCTGGATAGTAAAATTAAAAGGTTGTGCCTATCTACACGAATGATGAAGAGTAGACGACCTTCCCATCGAGGCATGCTCTTCACGGTGTGTAGGGTTGCCAATGTTTTTCTTTTAACATATGGTTGAGGGAACCAATTTTAAAATGAAATTCAAAGTTTTTTTATTGCCCTTCGTAATTGTTGTTATGTTATTTGATTCTCAGATTCAAAAATGGGCTCTTTCAATCCACTTGCCATTATTCTCAAAGAAAATAAACTTACTGGACCAAACTATGTTGATTGGAAAAGAAACTTGGATATTGTGTTAACTGCTGAGGGTCACAAATATGTGCTATCTACGGCGTGCCCTCCTGTACCTGAACAGAATGCCACCGAACAAGAAGCAAAGCCTTATAAAGATTGGGTTAAAGCTGATGAGATGGCGCGGTGTTAAATTCTGGCTTCTATGTCAAATATATTGTAACATCAGCATCAAGCTATGGAAACTGCTTCCGATATGATGCTGAACCTCAGAGAAATGTTTGGGGATCAGAATCGGGCAGCAAGGCTAGTTGCTATGAAAGAATTGGTGAGTATCACCCATGTTGAAGGGACCCCGATTAGGGATCATGTTCTGAAGATGATAGCTCTTCTTAATGAACTAGAGATCCTAGGAGCTGAAATTGATGGGGAAACCCAGGTCGATTTTGTTCTTAACTCACTGCAATCTGAGAGTTTTAAGCAGTTTCGCCTGACTTATTCTATGAACAAAATGCATTTATCTTTGGCGGAACTTCTTAAGGAACTCCAAGCAGCTGAGGGTCTTTTGGCTGGGAAGAAATCACCATCAGTGTTAGTGGCAGAGAAGGCTTCTACTTCTAAGCCGAAAGGCAAGAAGAAGCAGAACAAGTCTCAGAAAAAGATTGTGGAGGCAGTTCATGCGCCTCAAGGTGGAGTGAAAAAGCCTGCGGGCAAGTGTTTTCATTGCAAGCAGAAAGGACACTGGAAAAAGAAATGTCCGATTTTTCTCAATAAAGTGAACAAACAAGGTAAATCTTATTCACTAGTTGATGAAACATGTTTAGCGGTGTTATCTACCGGTACTTGGTGTGTAGATACGGGAGCCACTAATCATGTTTGCAATTCATTGCAGGGGTTCCAGGAAACCAGAAAACTCAGTGATGGGGAGATTTATCTACATATGGGAAATGCTACGAGAGTGGCAGCAGTTGCAGTAGGAAATGTTTTCTTAAATTTTAGTAGTAATAGGAGTTTAATTTTAAGAGATTGTCTTTATGTTCCTACTATTAGAAGAAACTTGGTTTCAGTTTCTAAGTTAATTAAGGATGGATATTTGGTTTATTTTAGTAACTTTGTGGTTATTAAGTTAAGTAAACGTTTTATCTGTTCTGGTTCATTGGTGGATGATCTCTACATTATTAATCCTATGTTTCCTAAAGTGCAACTGCATGAATTGAATAATACTAATAATTTACCATGTAAGAGAAAAGAGCCTTCTAAATTGAACCAAACGTATCTTTGGCACTTACGTCTTGGTCATATTAATCAGAATAGGATTTCTAGACTGGTTAGAGATGGACCTTTAGGTTCATTACAAGTTGAGGAACTTCCAGTTTATGAATCCTGTTTGGAAGGTAAGATGACCAAAAGGCCTTTTTCAGCAAAAGGATATAGAGCCAAAGAGCCGTTGGAATTGGTTCACTCTGATTTGTGTGGGCCTATGAATGTCCAAGCTAGAGGTGGTTTTGAGTACTTTGTCACTTTTATTGACGATTACTCAAGGTATGGATACATTTATTTGATGCACTGTAAGTCCGAATGCTTTGAGAAATTCAGGGAGTATAGGACGGAAACGGAAAAGCATTTGGGTAAATGTCTCAAGACACTACGATCTGATCATGGTGGCGAATACCTCTTGGGAGAGTTTAGGGACTACTTGTCAGCTGAAGGGATTACATCCCAGTTGTCAGCTCCAGGTACGCCACAACAAAATGGTGTAGCAAAGAGAAGAAATAGGACTCTTATGGATATGGTAAGATCAATGATGAGTTATTCAGAATTACCAATTTCGTTTTGGGGACATGCACTAGAAACAGCAGCGTCCATTCTTAACTTGGTACCATCTAAGTTAGTACCATCTACACCCACAGAACTATGGACTGGGCGCAAACCTAGTCTGCAGCATGTTCGGGTTTGGGGTAGTCCAGCACATGTGCTGAATGGGAGAGCAGATAAATTGGAATCAAGGACAGAAGTTTGCTTGTTCGTGGGGTACCCTAGAGGAACGAAAGGTGGACTGTTTTATAGTCCTACAGATAAGAAGGTCATTGTTAGCACTAATGCCCGGTTCTTAGAAGAGGACTATGTGATAGACCACAAGCCCAGAAGTAAAATTGTTCTAGAGGAACTGAGAGGAGAGAGACCGACACAAACTTCTTTACCACCAATAGTGCAAGAGGAAACGCCACAAGGGATATCTGTAGAGGCACCTATTCACACACCGGTACCTCGTCGTAGTGGGAGGGATATTGTTCCACCCAGTCGGTATACGTTGTTAGGAGAGTCTTTTGAAATGATCCCTAATGATCAACGTGCCGAACCCTGTAACTACAATGAGGCACTTCAAGATAAAGATGTGGAACTTTGGCAAAAGGCTATGAAATCAGAGATGGAGTCTATGTACTCTAATCAGGTCTGGGATCTTGTAGAACCACCTGAAGAGATTAAACCCATTGGATGCAAGTGGATCTACAAGAAGAAAAGAGGGGCGGACGGGAAGGTTCATACCTTCAAAGCTAGGCTTGTTGCGAAAGGGTATACTCAGAAAGAAGGGATCGACTATGAGGAAACTTTTTCGCCAGTAGCCATGCTTAAGTCCATCCGAATTCTCTTATCCATTGCGGCTCATCTCGATTACGAGATTTGGCAAATGGATGTCAAGACCGCGTTTCTTAATGCAAAACTGGATGAGTGTATCTATATGGTGCAACCAGATGGATTCATAGCAAAAGGTCAAAAGCACATGTTGTGCAAGCTCAAGAAGTCCATTTATGGGCTTAAGCAGGCATCTAGATCTTGGAACATCCGTTTTGATCAAGTAATCAAGTCTTTTGGTTTTGATCAATGTCCGGATGAGTCATGTGTGTACAAGAAGCGCAACGGAAAAGTTGTGGTGTTTTTAGTACTGTATGTCGATGATATCCTGCTCATCGGAAACGATGTGGGAGTGTTGTCTTCAGTGAAAGAGTGGTTATCCAGCCAATTCGAAATGAAGGACTTGGGAGAAGCCAGTCACATCTTAGGGATTAAGCTTATACGAGATCGCAAGAATAGGATGTTGGGCTTATCACAAGCTACTTATATCGATGCCATTCTTGCCCGTTTTAGCATGCAAGACTCCAAGAAAAGGTTCCTCCCTTTTAGACATGGAATCTACCTTTCCAAGGATCAGTGTCCTAAAACACCTGAAGAGATGGAGAAAATGAAGGCAGTTCCTTATGCCTCAGCAGTAGGAAGCCTGATGTATGCTATGTTGTGTACTAGACCTGATATTTGCTTTGCCGTTGGCATGGTTAGCAGATTTCAGTCTAATCCAGGGAAAGAACATTGGACTGCAGTGAAACATATACTCAAGTATCTGAAAAGAACTAGAGATCATATGTTGGTGTTCCAGTCAGATAGTATGGTACCTCATGGGTACACAGACTCAGACTTTATGTCAGATAGGGATTCCAGAAAGTCTACCTCGGGATATGTGTTTACCTTGGGAAGTGGAGCCATAAGTTGGAGGAGTGTCAAACAATCTTGTATTGCTGATTCTACCATGGAGGCAGAGTATGTGGCAGCTTCTGAAGCAGCCAAGGAGGCCGTTTGGCTCAGAAACTTTTTGTTGGATCTGGAAATTATCCCTTCAGTGCAATCAGCCATTACACTCTATTGTGACAATAGTGGTGCAGTTGCTAATTCGAAGGAACCAAGGACTCACAAGAAGGGCAAACACATCGAGCATAAGTATCATCTGATTCGAGAGATCGTACAGAGAGGTGATGTTGCTGTAACCAAGATTGCATCGGCAAACAACCTAGCAGATCCTTTTACGAAGAGCTTACCGGCTAAGACTTTTGATAGTCACGTAGAGGGAATGGGAGTAAGATGCATGACAGTACGGTTTTGAGTCTTAGTGGGAGTTTGTTAGGAGGTTATGTAAAAATTATGCTTTTTATATGATGAATTAATATTTAATTATTAATCAGGTTTGTCCCTTTTTGATGAGAATCTTTTATGGGCAATATTTGCATATTTTTTTATGTTGTGCATGTGTGTCTTTTATTCTACATAGTAGATAATCCAGTGTGTAGAGTACGGCTTACACACAGAAGATTGGATCATCGGTTCTTGTAAAATATAAGATATAGTTCACAGTCTTAGATGGAACTGGACACACCATCGGTAGGACTGTAGTACAATGTTTAGTAGGTCTGTCTTGACTACAGGGAACAATTTAGTTCTAACTAATTGTGCTAGTACACTTTGTGTGTATTGAACGGGACCGCACTGAGGTAATTGTCTTTGTACTAACTTTATAAGACAGTTGGAACCTCATGGTTATTATGAATGCTTATGCTCTTAATCCAAAGATAATTATTAGAGGTATATATTTAATGTTGTTGACTTTGATTCATTAAAGAGTGAGATCTTTATACGGTCAATAGTCTCGGTGAGTTGGGACGCAATATTATGTATATGACAACTATTAATTATTAATGGAATCCACGTCCCGATAGGGATTGATGATACCCCTTGAGTAAGCTTATAAGTTTCGATTATGTCAAACCCTACAGGTAGATATTTGTATTCGACATATCGAATAAGTTAAGCGGATAGTCTCAAGTTAAGATGTTGATTAAGTGGGAGATTGTTAGTAATTTAATTTAATCAACAGGTAGCTGTAATCTTAACGTGGGGAGATTAATAAGTATTTAATATCATGGAGCTCGTAATATAATTGAGATAAGGACGGGAGTGCAATTATAATTCTGTAGTGGGGTGAATTATAATTAGTGAAATAAGAAATAGAATCCTGGTGGGATTAGGTTTTCTTATTTACACTGGGAGCCTAGACTTATTACTCCTTAGGTCCCTATCGTAGCCCTATATATACACGTTATGCTCTCTAGGTCAGATGTACGTTTTCACGTTTTCTATTATTCACGAAATAGAGGCAGGCTTAGAGAGAGCAAACAGATCGCGAGAGAGTCCACACTCGGTTCGTGTTCTAGGCGTGCAGGGAATACGATAGAAGATCGTAAGGTACGGCCGAGCAGTATTCGTGGTTTATAGCAAGACGTGCTATAACAAGTTCAACTAGCGTTCGTGTCGCAGGGAGTTGAGGTGAAACCCTAATTCCGCCTTGTAGGGTTTTACTTATTTTTATTGTTTAATCTATACGCATAATTACTGGGTTCTGGGATTCGTTTCCCAACAGCGGAAAGGGTTGCGGATCAGTGGAAGGGGATATGGCAGTTGCAAACTCTGGAGGAAATTCATCATTTTTTATAGAAATGTTGTCATGAAATTCTACAACAAGAGGGGAGCTTCATCGTAGGAAAGTTAAGGATGGTGCGAATTGTCCAGTTTGTGATCAGGAGGGGGAATCGATTGCGCATCTTTTTTGGGAATGCTCGTTGGCACGACGGGTGTGGAGGGTCTCTCCTCTTCATCTGGACTTGGGGCATATTCAGGTTAGTTCTTTCATTGAATTGTGAGATGTGTTACGTGCCTGGTGGAAAACTGTAGATAATCGTGAGTGGTGTCTTTCATTAGCTGCTATGTTAATATGGTTTATTTGGAAGAGTAGGAACGGGGCTGTTTTTGATTAAAAAAAAACAAAAAAACCTCACCTGTCCCGACATTGTTTGCAAACGGGCAGTTGAGTATCTTCAAGAATTTTTGGTTGCTAATCCTCTCTCTTCTAGTATTTTGGGCAGGTGTCATTGAGGTTGGAATAATCAACGCAAATGCGCCAGTTGCCATTCTTCTTCTTGACCACCACGGTGTTGCCCAACCACTCGGGGTATTGGACTTCGCGGATGGCATTGGCATTGAGGAGTCGGTTGACCTCCTCGATGACAGCGTCAGAATGAACCGGAGAGGAGCTTCTAGCTTTTTGGACGACTGGGTGCTTGGTTTTGGCAATGTTGAGCTCGTGGCAGATAAAAGAGGGATTGACTCCGGGCATCTTATAGAGAGTCCATGCGAATACTTCGATGTTCCGTTTGAGGAAGTCCACCATATCGTTCCACTTGGTGTCACTGAGTGAGGAACCGACAAGGAAGAAACATGAACCGTCCTCGGCGATGGGAACGGTGACAAGATCTTTGACGACTTTCTCGTCAGCAGGTATAACAATGTCTTCCAAAATTGGAGCTTCGGGAACTTCAATGAGGTTGACCCGGGAAGTCTGCTTACTGCTTCGGACGGCGTTGATGTAACATCTTTTGAACGCTGTTTGATCGCCATACAAATCTTTGTGGCGTCCATTAGCACCTATGAAGCGGACCACCTGGTGGTAAGCAGAGGCAATAGCCTGTAGCTTATGTAGCCTGGTGCGCCCGACAATTGCGTTGTAAGGCCTGGGAACATCGACGACCACAAACTCTATCTCAAGGACAACCGAGCCCGCACGAACGGGGAGAGTGATCATGCTGAGGGGCCATACCGGGGCCCCGTTAAAGCCAACAAAGGGGTCTTCGGAGGGACGATGGTCGGTGTTTGGGAGCTTCAGGTCCTTGAACAGGGAGTATTACATGGCCTTGGCCGAGCTACCTTGGTCAACGAGGACGCGTCGGAAGTTGAAAGTTCCGATGCGTAGTGTGACGACGAGGGCGTCATTATGTGGCAGCTGGACACGGTCGAGGTCTTTCTTAGTAAAGGTGATTGTCCACTTTGAACCATTGTCGGTGCGGGTGCGCTTGGGCTCGGGACCGATGAGCATGACCTGTTTTGAGGAGGAAGTGTCATTCAACTCGGCACGGATTATGCGAGCAGCTTCGGAGTTCAGGGGGCCGTGAATAACATGGATCGTGTGAACTTCTTCTTCGGTTCGATGAGGTTACCGAGGTGACCACCTGCGACAAGCTGTTCCAAGTAGGCCTTGAAGGGCTTGCAGGCAGTAGTAAAGTGACCTTGTTCATTGTGATAGCTGGAACGGATGATAGGGTTCTTGATTTTCCCGTTCTCGGTGCCGAGTTTCTGGTTCGGTAAGGAGAAGAAAGGTTGATCCTTCACCTGGTCGATAATTCAGTAGATAGGGATAGTAAAAACGGTCTTCTCGGCGTTGAAGTCGCTTGACTTCGGTCTCTTCCTCGGGAACTGCTTGATATTGTTGACCTGCTTCTTGGGCATTGAAACAGGTACGAGAACCGAAGCAGTTGCCAAGGCGGATGTTATTTTGGAGCTCGCGGGCTTCCCGATGCCCCGCTCAGCTTTGGATTCGATGAGTTGGCACCATCCTTCAACGCGAGTCATGAGGTCCTTCATGGAGTCAGGTTTGTGCCAGGCGAGGTTGTCGTAGACCTGCTCGTTTTGGGAAGTGAGATCGAGCTTGAATCCTAGGGCCGAGATGACGCCGTCACAACCCTCAATTTCATTAAAAAACTCCCAGTAATGACCGGCGTACTGTCGAAGTGTTTCGTCGTGTCATTTGCAGAGGGCGAGGAGGGAATCGATCTCCTTCTCGTGTTTGTTGCTTGTGACGAACCGAGCCATGAAAGCATCGCATAAGGAATCAAACGAGGATATGGACTGGGCTGGTAGCTAGTTGAACCATGTAAGTCCCAGGTTCCCGAGGCTTACGGGGAAGACCTTACGGAGGAAGGCGTCGTCCGAGGGCTCATTTCGGAGGAAAAGAGACATGACGAGCTTGTATTGCACCAAGTGAGTGTATGCCTCGGTTTTGCCATTGTATTTGGAAAATTTAGGTTGGTGAATCCTTTTGGGGGGGTGATCGAGTCGATCTCCCTGGTGAAAGGGGAGGTCGTGAGTCTCTCGAAGCGGACATCGCAATGAGGCCGGATCGAACGGTCGTGGCCGTCTGGACGCTTGATCACGGTATGCTTCTATGGGATCAGTTGATCCAACCTCTCGTACTCCTTCCTCTTCGGTTGGGCACTTCCCGACTTCTGGGGGGAGCGCTCATGCCGGTTATTCTTGTAGCTATCTCGAGCATAGGGCTCAAGGCACTCGGTGACTTGGCTTCCGTCACCCTTCTCCTTTGGATGTGAGACAAATGGGCTTTTTGCTCGAGCGTTCTTGAGGCGCTCGCGATACCTTTTTGTTTGGAACTCCAGGAGGCCGTCCTCGTCGTTGGCAACTTTGGTGAAACTAGGGGTGGGCTCGCGATGTCCCTTCCCAATCCTGACTGAGTGCGTGGAAGAGGCAGAGACGCTTCTAACGCCGAGCCTCTTAAAGGCGGATCGCTTCTTGCGTGGTCTTTGGGGTTAGGGGAACGGGAGCGCTCCCTATGCCCAACACCTTTTTCAGTTCGACCACCGTTCGCACCATGAGGCTCGAGACGGTCTTTGACAGAGGGTCAAGACTGGTGTTCCACCAGGCGGCCCCCCTCGTGACTGCGAGAAGGGCTATGACGGCTTTTTCTTCCACCATGGCTTCCGGAGGGATGAGACATGGAGATTTGGAGGAGATGCTTGATCTCTGCTAGCTCGTCCCGGACGTGCTTGTCTCGCTCCACGACTGTTGATAAGTCGTCGATCCTCCGTTCCAGGTGGCAGATGTAGGTGTGGAGTTCGGTGGCGACCCCCGCGTCCTGTGTTGAGGTTCCGGCTCTGACTCCGATGGACATGTGGGCCTTTCCCGGGGCGCCGGGTTGTGGTCTCCGAGAGGGCCGAGTCTGAGGGTGGTTTCGCTGGGATGAGGATCTTCAACTTCCACCATAGCTGTTACAGGAAGTCTGGACGGAGCACTTTGGAGGGAGAGAGATGAACGATTGAGAGATTGGCTGATCCCCAACAGAGTCGCCAATTGTAGGGGTTCGATTTATCGGGATCTAGACTGTTGCTCCGGTTAGGTTCCTCCCTCCGTGGTTCTGTGCTTCCGCTGCTGGACCAGCAACAAGTCACTAGGGATTGGACAGCCCAGTGACCCTCTGACGATCAAGTTAGATCTCAGGGAAAGAAATGTAGGCCTAGGGTTATGGTAGAATGGCATACCTCTTTCAGGTGAGTATCCCTTTGTATTTATAGACCTAGGTTTACTTGGTCTCCAAGCTAGCGCGTGGAGGATACGCTCGGGTAACCGCCTCGGGTGACGTCATATATGATGAAAGGGGTGAAACTATTATGGAACACATGGAAGAGAATAATTCCAATGATTACACCGGCTACACGATCCTCATGAGACCCTCGTGGCGTAACTGCTTCACTTAGGTATCCCTACGGATGACCAGATCAGATACAGGGCAGTTGGTAATACCGCGGCATCCAGTGGCCTAATACCGAGTGAAAAGCCTAGCAACATACCGAAGAGAGGACTTCTACCTGGTTGCCAGCCGGGCCCTCTCAGGACTTCGGTTCACACCATATGGTCCGATTACTGAGCTAGTAACCGAGGCCTCCACAGCGTGTAAGTGTGTGGCAGCCACCATCGGAAGGGACATTTAAGATCAACGTGGATGGTGCTTGGTGGAAGGATTCCGGTGAAGGGGGGTATGGGGTGGTGGTCCGAGATAACAGGGGAAGTTTTGTTGGTGCTCTGATGGGTAAGCAGTGTTGGTGTTCTAGTCCAGCAGTGGCTGAATCTGTGGCAATTCGGGCAGCAATGAGGCTTGGGGATCAGCTTGGGTTGGGATCAATGGTCATTGGTCAATATGATTAATGGGCAAATTTCAATAAGTCAGGAACTGGAAACTATCGTGCATGATATTAAGGCCTTGAGCAAGAATTTTCAAGTGTGCTCTTTTTCTTTTGGAGGTCTTGTAATACGGTAGCCCACGAGTTAGCAGGTAGAGGGTTGCGTGATTTGGGGTCTAGTCTTTAAACTGATTTCCTACCGTTGTGGTTACTTAGTCCCTTACTTAGGGACGAGTCTCATTCTTGATGTACTTATGTTTTTCGGAGGAGTTATAATAATATAAGTTATCGTTTGACCCTAAAAAAATGCTTAGTTTGGATTAATAATCCATCTGGATTATTTTTTGTCCTTATTCAATTTTTTTTTTGCATTTGTTAGTTTTTATTAATTTTTTTGGATTACTATTGCTTCGTCATAACGAGAAAAACCTGAAAAGTGAAAAATTATGATAAAAATCCATTTTTTCAAAAAAAAGACGAAAACATTGGCTTATTGTTTTTTTTTCCTTTATTATGTTTTGTTAAGAATCTAAAAATAAAAAATTACTATTCAAACCCAAATTTTTCAAATAAATACGAAAAAAAAATTCTTTATTAAAAAAAATTGGGTTTCAATCATAATTTTTTACTTTTTAAATTTCTTTCATCATGACGATGCAATAATCCACAAAAAAAATAGATGAAAAAGTAATAAATGTGGAAGAAAAATTGAATATGGACAAAAACATAATCCAAATGGATTATTAATAAAAAATAGGAAGTGAGAGCTTTTCCGATCCATTCTACTAGGTGCTTAAATAAACTAGTAGGTGCTTAGTTTGTGGTAGGATGAGGCAAATCTAAAAGCAATGTGCCATTGTAATGACCCTAATTTTTGGTAAATAAAAATTTCGTTAAATATTTGAATTTTATTTTTAATTACTTGGATTTGCTTTTAAATTCCTTTTTAATTTTCAATAACCCGTCATAATTAAAACTTGTAAAAATTGAATCTTTTAACCCCGGACAATATAGTCATTTTCTAAAGACAAGTATGCTTGTAAAAAAAACATTTGTGCATTTTCCTAAGTGAGTAAATGATATCTTTAAATTATATTTCTTGGCTAGAAATCTTACTTGACAAGTAGCATTAGTTTCTAACTAATTAGTTAGAGAAACTTATCTACCAATTCATCTAGTTACTTTTCCCTAATCCTAGATGAACCCTAGTTAAACCTTTTTATATATATCCATTAGGTAATAGAAATTAGGAAAAATATTGTTCATTAGGTAATAGCATGCCTTGATTACACATCATTGTACTTTTGACTTGTTATGAATAGTGTGACATTTTACCTTGTCCATTGGATAATAGAATGTAGAGAAATTATTATCCATGAGTTAATAAGATGACTAGATATATATATGTCATTGTACTTTTTCCAATCCATGAGCCATTGTACTTTCCCTAACTTATATTATATACCTTTCCAAATCTATGTGTTGTCTTGTCTAGAATAATTTTGATATCACCATCACCCTTTTACCACTAGGTAACAAATTGGAGGGTAGATATTAACCATTGGATAAGGAATTGTAGGAAAAGTTCAAACCTTTGGATAATAGAAATAAGATTATCTATTGTCTAGATACTAGTATACAAGATCTCCTAAAGATATCCATAGATATTCTTGTACTTCCTTGATCATGTACTTGAAAGACTAATGTACTTTGTTTGACCACCTCATAGTCTATTATAAAAATGCCTAAAGGACATATAGTCATTTCAAGTATATCTTCTCTCACTTCTTTAACCATTGGTCAATAATTGCTAGGGAAATGGTTATCCTTTGAGTAATAGAAGTAAGGTTAACCTTTATCCAATGAGTATCCTAACTTGACTAGACAAGTCAAACCAAATCCATTTCTTCTTTACCCAATGAACAATAGTTAGTAGGGAAAATTTTACCCTTTGTGTAATAGAAATTAGTCTTGCCAAAATCCAAGAAGTACTTATAGATTTGATTAGACTAGTCAAAACCAAATCCCATCTTTTTGCTTCCAAAAGAAGTAAACCTAGTTCTCCCACCAAAGCACTTTCTTAGATTTTTCAAGTACAAATATGTGTTCATAGATAGGTACATGTACTACTTAGTCTATTATTATATCCTAGACCATACTCATAACTTTTACCCATTGGATAATAAATGTTAGGAAAACTTTTGCCCCTTGGATAATAGAAAACCAAGACTTGCCTTTGACCACAAAAGTTATGGTCCTAAGATTTCTAAGTACACATATATGTAAGACTAGACGAGACAGGATTAGAAATGAAACGGTTCGTGAGATAGTAGGTGTAGCACCTATAGAAAAGAAGTTGAGGGAAAATAGGCTAAGGTGGTTTGGGCATGTCTATTGTAGACCAGAAGATGCGGTAGTCACTACAAGAAAAATTACATTGGGTGACGAATGAAAATCGTCACAAATTGCATGTTTCTCGTCACAAATAATATAGGTGACGAAAAAAAAATTGTCGACTAAAGGTTGTCGAGGATTCCTACCTGGTGACGAAATCTATTTTTCGTCACCTATAGTGCTTTTTAATTATTTCGTCACCAAAAGTGAATAATTGGTGAAATTGTTTTCCTCATCTATTGTGCTTTTGGTGATGAAATTTTTGTCATCAATTACTCCTTTTGGTGACGAAAAAATCGTCACCGATGGGTCACATCGGTGACGAAATTCTTCGTTGCAAAAGGCGTTTTCATATGGAAAAAATCCTTCTATCTTGCTCTGGGTTTCAAACCCGAGTTCCTTGAGTTTTCGCGCAAACTCCGACCAACTGCACCACACACACTTTTCAGTAAATATTTGAAATATCTAATATATAACATATATGTTTAACATGAAAATATATTTCGAATGTAATTTTGAACCTTTAAACATTAAAATTAGCAATTTTGATAAACATAAAAGTTGTAGGCAATTGAGTTATTATTCAAACCCAATTTGAATTATCTCAAACGGAGTTTTTAGGAAAGAGTTATGTCCGAAATATATTTAGTGACAAAGCGCAATTTATAAATTTTGTCACAAAATTCATAAATTTCGTCACGAAAGGTACCCATTTGACGACGAAATATATTTTTCGTCACTGAAAGCATTAAAATGGTGACAAAATTAATTTTTGTCATCAAAGTTAATCATTTGGTGACGAAAAAAATATTTTGTCACTAAATTCGTCTCATTTGGCGACGAAATATATTTTTCGTCACCAAGTAATTATCTTTTGTGATGAAAAATAATTTTGTCACCACCTTTTTTAAGCTTTCGGCGACGAAAAATGTATTTTGTCGTCAAATGGGTACCTTTGGTGACGAAAATATTTTTTCCGTCGCTAAACAGGTATAATTGATGACGAAATTATTTCGTCAGAGAAGTTGTCAAAATAGTGACGAATTTATTTTTTCGTCGCCAAATATACTCATTTAGTGACGAAATTAAATTTCGTAGCCACTTTTTCGTCACCAATTTTCATTTTTCTTGTAGTGAGTTAAGAGAGCGGATAGAATAGTTTTGGATAGCAATGTTACGGGGAGAGGTAGACCGAAATTGACATTAGATGTTGTGGTGCGCAAAGATATGAGTGTATTAGGTCTGTGTGAACAAATGGCCCTTGATAGATCCCAATGGAGGAAAAGGATTCATGTAGCTGACCCCAAGTGATTGGGACATAAGGCTCGGTTTGGTTTGGTTTATATATAGATATATGTACTTGGTACACTTATATGTTTATATATAGGTATGAGTACTTCCTAGCTTATTATATTCTAGGGGAATCTTGACCAAATCTTCCTTAATTGACATTTGAAAGTCCATAAGCTAGATTTAATAACTCTTGAAGTGTACTTTCCTACACATGTGTATTAACATAGACATATATATATGTACTAGGACTAGGGAGAGAGAGAGAGAGGGAGAGAGAGAAGACCGAGAGAGGGGGAGAGAGAGAGTGATGTGTGTGCATGTGTTGCTCACTCAAACAAGTCATTTCTTTTGGCCAATCTCACACACAATCTAAGTATTAGATGACAACCAAATCTAGGCTTTCTTTTACCCTTTCATACAAGCAAGCCTCCTAAGTACTAGACAAGACCAAAAACCCTTCATGATTTGTCACTTCAAGGCCATACCTATCATAAATTGCCCCTTTATCCATTGGACAATAATTGATAGGGAAAAATTTATCCCTTGAATAATAGAAGTTAGTCTTGCTAATGGAAGCCAAGATTTTTGCTATAAATAGCACCCCATCCATGCCATTCAACTCACACCTTCAAACATTCCAACTTCTCTCTCTAGAATTCTTAAGTTTGTTCTTTGTTCTTCTTGTTCTTGAGTTGTTCTTGAGTTCTTCCTTAGTTCTTCAAAAAACTCATCCAAGACTGGCACTAAACCGCCACTCAACCACCCTCTCGATCCAAAAGTTTTAGTAGTATTAGTCAAGATATAGTTTCGAGAGAAACCTTTCTCTTTCGAAGCTACCGGAAGCTTACCGTAGGAAGTTACTCCGTCCGATCGCCGACTTACCTTCCGTAGCGGCCCTACCGCCAAGAAGAATGGTAGATTTTTCTGTACCTACTTTCTCTAAATATAGAAAGCTATATGTATTGATTGAAATACACGTGGATTATCCTTACTGTAACGCCCCGATTTTCGGAAACGTTATTAAATCATTTTTTTTGATTGAGTAAATGTTTAAATGAATTTAGGTAAATTAATCTCCAAGACAGAGTTTGGCAGCGGAAGCTTTAAAATTCAAATTTACGATAAACATAATTGAGTAAAATAAATAAATAAATAAAAGTAATCATTTCAGATTACATTTCTTGAAATCTAGAAATTCAATACTAAAAACAAATCAGAGCTTCTAAGGGTACAGGTACAGAAGTATGATAACTTTATTTAACAAAAAAAGATAGACCAGAACACTAATTCTGATACGGGTTCCAAGCTTCTTCTTCCTTAGTCTCAACAATCGGGTTCTCTTCCTGAAAATTCTGATCACCTCCTGTCTTCTGAATACCTGGCATGAAACGCCAGGCCAAACGGCACTAAAATGAGTTTTGAAACTCAATAGATAAATCTTACCCATTAACCCTTACACTACAAGTAATCACGTTTATAATAAAAGGAGGTAAGAATCGAAGAGTACAAAACTTATCTCATTATATAACCACCAACTTAAGTAAATTCCATATTCTCAACTTCAGTAATCGTTCCAACACCGCAGTATTCACCACATTCCAAACTCAAAATTTTCCCTGGACGTACTTTACAAGTCCTACTAGGCTACCCTCAACATCTCGAGGTCCTAGTAGGTTACTCTCACCATTCTAGGTCCATCAGGCTGCCCTCAAGGTCCTGCTAGGCTACCCCCAATACTTGAGGTCCTGCCAGCTACCCCTGAGGTCCTGCTTGGTCACCTCCACAATTCTAGGTCCATCAGGCTGCCCTCAAGGTCCTGCTAGGCTACCCCCAATACTTGAGGTCCTGCCAGGCTACCCCTGAGGTCCTGCTTGGCCACCCTAGCTACACCGGGTCTTTCAGGCTACCCTCAAGGTCCTACCAGGCTACCCCCGATCACACGAGGTCCTGTCAGGCTACCCCCGAGGTCCTGCTAAGCCCACAACCTTTCACTTGTTACCTTTTTCCTTTAACCATGACAACATCTACATAATTTCTCTAAGTCCATTACTCATCCAATGTCTGTAATGACCTTTCTACGTTCTCAGTTCAATCAACAAAGCAATCATGTCAAACAAGGAGTAAACAATTCATAATATCACCACATACACAGGAAAACTGAATCACCGTCCACTCATCTCCAGTGAGCTTAAGTCCAAACTAACTTCACAGCAATTTCGATATGTTTCGATACCAAAGTATTTGCAAGTGGATCAATAATAACAACAGTTCATAAAGAGTCATTGAAACAATACATTATCGACAGTTCGAAAGACACAAGAATATTTCACAAAAAGTATTTGGATTTGTCCGTGTGACTTTCGGGTTTCGTTAGAATTTTGCACGTAGGTTAATTTTAGTAAATTCCATTATTTGAGGATTTGAATAGTTATTTTGTAAACCGTGGTTTAGTTAACATCTCTTCGGTTCTTTTCCTAATTAGAAATTTTAGACTAATAACTTATTATTTCCACCTAGTAGTTAAGAAGATGATATGCTACTTAGCGAAACAATGGTCATGATTTTGTGTTTCCAAAAATTTACATTCACTGGTTGTTCATGTTATTATTATTACTTTTTTATTCTTTTACATATACTTATTTGTATTCTTAAGAGTCCAACCTTTATATTCCTAAGTTAATACTTGACTACTCAATAATTTCATTAGGACATCAAAATGTTATACTTTGTATTTTCTTTTTAAACAAAAATTGTATATATACAGTTCTTTCTTTTTCTTTTAATTTTCTTTTTAAAAGGTTTTTATATTGTAAAACTAATCCATTAAGGCCAAACTCATTCTCATAGCCCTTCATCAGTTCATCGCCAAAACTTTGACATACCACTTTTAATTTGGTACTTAATAAACTATCGTATTTTCTCATGTAATTTATTTGCTGCATGTATGTAGCATAACTTTAGATTTCAAGACTTCATTCTTGCTAATCCACCACTAACTGAAATTCAAACATGCAAAACAATGAGAATTGGAACAAAACAGATCATAACCGAGAAAACACAAAGAAAGGCCAAAATGAATTTGTGGCAGCGAACCAACAGGGGCATCCGTGAGGTAGGAACGCGGTTGCTGTTGGGCCCGGACGCGATGTGTTCGACTTGTTCGAACAATATCTGTTAGTTTCGATTTCACTTTGCATGAGATTGATCCAAGTCACGATTTTACGACAAAACTATTTTAATATACTTAGAGTTAAGGGGTAATGAGATATCTACCTTGTTCGTGGAGTTCTAGCTAGGATTTAAAATAAAATGGAGGTGAGCGGCGGCGGCGACGATGGCGGCCATGGTGTAACTCGATCGATGATTGCCTCCTCCTATTTTCTTCTTCTTCTTCTTTTTTCTTATTTCTTCTTCTCTTTCCTCCTTCTTTCTTTCCCAGATTCCCTTTCCTAACTCTATCTCTCTCTCTCGGCCAAAATAAAAAAAGAATAAAAAAAAATGGGAGAGAGTTAGTTCTCTCTCTCTCTGCCGAAAATAATAGGGGGTGGGGGAGATTATTTTGTGGAGAAATTGGAGGGAGGTGGGGAACTAATATTAAGCAGTAGTGGAGGAAAGTGGGAGTTATTGTTTTTCTCTCTCCTCTCTCTCAGCCGAATCAATGGGAAATGGGGGAGGGATTGGTTGTTGTAGGGAACATGGGATAAGTATGTGTTTTGTTTGGATAGGATGTTACTTAGGGCTTTTAAGACTTAGTTAGGAAGGATAAGTGATGAATATAAATGTGTGCATATCTAATAGTATAAAAATTTTCGTATACGATTTTGTATGTAATATCAATATACACATAATAATGTATTTTAGTTAATTAATCTAACTAATTATTGAATTAGTAAAAAACAATAGGGCAAAAATCCGGGTCATTACACTTACACTCTAAAGCCTAAGTATGGATAGAATAATCTTATCTCTAATTCTAAGTATAATCGAAATGTGTTATTGTTGTGTGTGGAAATGTATGATAGTTAATAAACTTAATGTGCTATTGGAAGTATGAATATGTTTAATAATCACTTTTTATTTCAATAAACATATGTTGTTTTGAACTTCCCAAAAAAGAGGAAAGTATGGATTTTGAAAGACAAAAATGTATCACTTGAATGGAAGCATTCGTATTTTGATCTTCAAAATAGTTATGAGTTTGTTTACATGTTTGCTTGCATTACTTGTGGTTGTATGAGAAAGCATAGGTGATTATCACTCCAAAGGCGTCCGAACATGTGGCGTTATGCTTTAAGTGGTTATTTGAGCATGATTTAGTAATATAAAGTTGGATGATCTTGCTAGTTTAGTTTCAAGATTTCAATGAATGATTTATGTGTACCTATGTGAAGTCCTACCGCGGAGTCTATGCATGAAAACGAGACACGAAAATCGAGAAAGTTAAAAACATGACACCTAGGGTGTGGTTAATGAAAAGGCATGTTGCAAAGAAGAAAATATTTTTGAAACTACAATGTGGCCGGACGTGGTAGCCCATTGTGTGTATGAAAACCCGCAAGGTGGCCGGACTTGGTAGCCCTTTGTGTGGACTTGTGAAAACCGCAATGTGGCCGGACTTTGTGTGGACTTGTGAAAACTACAATGTGGCCGGACTTGGTATCCCATTGTGAAGATTTCCAACGGGGCCGGACGTGGTAGCCTCATGGGTAATATGGTTGGTTATCCGCAGAGAGGAGCCAATGCAAATTTTTTGTGCCAATGAGAACTCGGTGCAGCGGAACCATTGTGAGGATACTTGGGAGACCAGAACGGCGGAACCGAGGTTGGGTGTGTTAAAATGATTTTCAAAATGTTGATTGTTAAAGCGGAAATGAGACATAGTCTACGATGAGTCGCGTAGGAGAAACTCAAATATCACAGACACCAGCGTTAGATTAAGGAATGTGGATGTGTCATTGTTATTGCCTTGTTGGATATTTATGTGCTACGTGACCTGCTACTTGTAAGTTAAGGGTTAGTGGGTATAGGATTACTCTACTGAGCTCTTGTAGCCCATGGTGTTACCTTTGGTGACCCTGACATATTATATTGGTGGCGACGCTAGTATAATGTGTCAGACTTTGGAGATGATTAAGGCAAGCTGTACACCTTGGAGGCCTTTGGAGCTGGCTAGGATGGAGGAGCAGGCGGAGCTGTAGATAGGAACCCTAGTTTGCCTCCTTGTGTAATTATGAACTCTCGTGGGAGTTATGATGTAATAATGAGCCAGACTCTCCTTAGATTTTCAATAAAACATTTATTTAGCGTACCCAAAATTCGAGGCGTTACAGCCATTATCTTTTTTTTTAAAAGCGACAATCCATTACACAATGGAGAAACCCGAAGGCAATACAGATTACATCACAAAATACAGGATTGAACCAAAACTAACACAAGCTAGACGTGAAAACATGCCAAAAGGACACCACTACTCTTAACACCCCTGCCGGAGTAGGCCTGCAACTCGGTTGCTGGACTAGGAGCCAGTCGTCGAAAGTGATCGTAGAAGTCCCAAGGGACAATAGTCCAATCCCAAAGCTACGCTTAAGATGCAATCTGGTCAGGGTCGATGTCCAGAAAGAGCTCAAAATGCCGGCACACCCGCATCCGAAAAACACAAAAACACTGGCGAACCACCACCATCGACGACCCCACTGACACGGGTAGGACCACTTCGGTGTGAGCCTTGCTGACACTTCAAGCTCTGGCACGTGACTGTCGGTAGCACGACAGGCTCACGTAACCGCGGCGGAGCACCAGACACCACACCCTAACACCAAAATCTTGAACTACAACCCAATCGCGCACCAAAACCACCGGCACAACCCAAACACGCAAAAAGGCAGAACAACAGCTGAAAACTCCAGCCAACACCAAACCCATACCTAAATTTATTTGCCCACCACCAACACCCACTGGATCTAGAAGCCCAGACCAATACAAACCGGACTGGGGAGACCGGCCGATAGAAACCAAGCCAAATGGCTAGTAAAAGAGAAAAGCAAAACCCTAACTCCAAACCTCACTTATTACCACATCAGTGTCTGCCGCTTGCCGGACCACCACTCACCGCCTTCTAGCTCTAGTCTGAACTAGCATCGCCGAACAACAGAGACGGAAACCCATCACGAGGGCCGGACCACTGGCCAGAAAATGAAAGGGGGGAAGCGGAGAGGAACAAAAAATGGGAGAATTGTGAGGTGGAGAGAGGGGAGGAAGAAAGGGGGGCAGGGGGAGGAGGAAGAGGCGGCGGCCCCCGCCCCTAGATCAGATCTGGCTCTTTCTTTTTCTGTAACGACCCTGATTTTTGGTAAGTAAAAATTTCGTTACAAATTTGAATTTTATTATAATTACTTGGATTTTATTTTCATAACCAAAAATCCGTCGTTATTGACTTACAAAAATCTCGTTTGAAGTCTTGGTTTTAAATCCTTACTATTTGCTAACGATCTGTCATAATTAGATTGAAGCCTTATAATTACGATTCTTGGCTGGAAATCCTACTAGACTAGTATAGTTAGTTTATAACTAATGTGCTTAATTTCTATGCAAGTTTTGGCATACTTTTACTCTTAATTTTATGTTAGTTTGTGTTTAATTGTCTTATTTATTAGAGTTTTAATGTACTTTATTTATTTTTTGTTTAGGAATAAAAACATTGAAGGCTTGATGGGAATTGAGGAGAAAACCTTCCTTTTCGAATGAACAAAGATTCCCTTCATCAAAAGAATAGGAAATACTTGATCCTTTCTCGGATTTCCTGAAGTTCCCTCTGTAATCGGAGCAATTCCCAGCTACAATGGAAATTAGCAGTATACTTGAACGTGGCTTGTGATTTGGGCCTTGAGGAAGTTGGGAATGCAAGTGGGCCCAAGAATAAAACATGGACCAGTTGAATTTGGCCTTTGAAAATAAAAAGAGGAGAAAAGGGCTTACATGGCAACAATATAAAAGGGACAGCAAGGGTTTTTGCTTAGGATATATTTTTCTCACGCATGAATAGAAAAGAGGAGTAGCGGCAACGGGATCACTTTTTATCATGCACGACCATTGCCTTGAGAAGGGAGTTTTTCACCATTGAAGAAGAATTAGAAGTTTGGGAAAGAAAGAAGAAGACAAAAGCCGAATTGGAGTTTGTCGACAGATTTTCACTCTACATACAGTTTCCTTCTAAACTCTTCACCTTCTGTTCGCACAAATTTCATTATGAATAGCAGAAATATTATGGGTTGTTTTGATTCTATTATGAACTAATATCTATTGCTAAGGCTACAATGTAGCCTTTCCATGACAATTCCGAATCCTATTTTTATGTGATCATAATTTTATCAGTCCTTTTGAGTTTACATCATTGTGTTTAGCGCTCTCAATTATCTGGCCAATATTTGAGTGATGTGTTGTGCATGCTAATTCGAGAGATGATGCATATAGTTTAGCTTCGTATGATGTATGCCATGAATTGAACGAAAGACAGGAATGTGCCAACGTGATTTGTGCGGCTTATATGAGGAATATTGTTAATCTTAATGGGCTCAAATGCTCTTAAATTCGCATAGACATATCGCGGATTATTGTATGTTGGGTAGTTCTAATTCTACTCGAGAGAGGGTCTTAGAAAAATTTGAATTTCTCGCTGTCAAACATGACTATAATTGACTGATCGCATGGTTAGGATTTGGGATTGGATTGGTTAGGTGAGTCGGATGCCTTAGTATTTTTTTTCCTTCCTGAGTGAAAGCTTATTCTTTTTAAGTGCTCAGTCAAATCTTCACTTGATTGAATTACTTTTAGTTATTTTTATTTTTCAAATCCAAAATCCATCACTTTTATTGATTTCAAATAATTCAGAACTAGAACAATTTCAATAGTTAATAGGTAAGTAGTCCTCGTGGGTTCGACATCTTTCTTTATCACTATATTACTTGTTACGATTTCGTACACTTGCGAATTTTCACAACAATAACCAACTAGTTAGAGAAACCTAACTACCATTTCATCTAGTCACTTCCTCCTAACCCTTGGTGAATTATTGAACTTTATGAACTCTCCAAACCCTAGATGGACCCTTGTAAACCCTTTGAACCTTTTGAACCTTCCAATGAGAACCCTTTGGACCAAAGTAGTATTATACATGTATAATTGTATATAGGTATGTATATACTCCTTGATTAGACATTTCTAGTCCTTATTGTCACCTTTTAACCGTTACCCATTGGACGATAAATGATAGGGAAATCTTTACCCATTGGACAATAGGAAAACCTAGATTTTCTAACCAATAGTACCTTACTAGATTTTGTTAGTACATAGATATAGTTATATATGGTGATATATGTACATGATTAAAGTATAGAAAGTACCCCACCCTTTTAACCATTGGTCAATAACCGTTAGGAGAATTATTACCGATTGGATAATAGCTTAGTCTTACCAAAAGTACTAGGATTTATTAATTTAGTTATTTCCTAGATTTGCCCATGTGTTTGAAAGATTAAAATAGGTTTAAGTACAAAGTGTTATTTAATATAAGTACTTAGTACCTTGGATATTTAATTTATGTACTAGTATTATTATATTAGAAGCATGTGCCTAATTGGACTATTTTAATGGGAGATTTGATTTGGAAATCTACTAGATTATGTAGTACCCTAAAGTACATACTTAGATAGATATATATGTGTACTTGATGATATATACATATAGTTTTTTTTTTGAAAGGCATACATATAGTTATATATATAATATTTCAGCACACATGTGTTAAAAGAATTGTTTATTTTTTTGAAAATCTTTATACTTGAAAGTTTATTAGATTTCTATTGTACTTATATATATTTGTATATATATATATATATATATATATATATATATATATATATATATACTTCCATAGTACATAGGAGAGAGAGAGAGAGAGAGAGAGAGAGAGAATGCCGAGAGGAGAGAAAGAGAGAAGAGAAAGGAGAAGAATGAGAGGGATTTGGTTGTACCTAGCTTGATCTTCCTTGATCTTCCATTGTCCTTGGCCGGTAAGCTTTCAATCCATGGTTGCTTACCCTTTCAAGCAAAATCCATGTACCATAGTCCTAAAATGTGTAAACTAATGGCCAAATCTTGTACAACCCTCCTTTCCTTCACTAAAATCTTCCATAATCAAATTCAAGTACCAAAACCTAGCCTTACATGCCTAAAACTAGGTAGAAGTTGTTCAAGTAAACCTTTATCCATTGGGCAATAATTGTTGGGGGAAAATTTATCCATTGGATAATAAGCCAAGCCTTGACCTATAAATAGCATGCCCATTCTCACCATTCAACTCACACCTTCACTCCTTTGCTCTCACTTCTCTCTAGAAACCATATTTCTGTTTTCCAGTCAGCCTACTGCCCTTCTTAAATCCTCATTTTTCTCCTGCTTAAAGTCATTTTTAGAACCAACTCCCTTTGGGAAAGTTGTAGAGCACTTCGAGATCTTCAAGTTAGACCCAAGAACCACCCCAATCGGTCAAGAAATGACCAAGATATTGACATCCGAAGTTCAGTAAAAATCTCAGATTTTCTGTTCCAGACAGCAAACTGTCACTTCCTTTATCACCATTTCTCTCCTACCTAAAGTAGTTTCTAGGATCAACTTCCTTCACAAAAGTTGTAGAGCACTTCTAGAGCTTCGATTTCGACCCAAGAACGATCATATTCGGCCAAATATTGACCGAGTTACTGCCATCTAAAGTTTGGTCCAGATTTGTGAGTGTCACCGCCCCTAGAATCTTCCAACTAGCTTCTTCGGCCCCGACTAGTTTCGAATCAAGGTAGAATATTCTTTTACCCCTATCTCTAAGTATAGTAGAATGCTTATTCCCTATCCTAAGTATATGTTTAGTTGATTATATGTCACGGCCCGCCCCGCAAATGGCACCCAAAGTGGGCCCGAGTCGGTGCGACCACGTGGCATTCCACACAGAAGACCAAACCACACCTCGCAACCTGTCAGAATGTAAATACCCAGCGGAAGACTTATCACCTAAACATAAAATGAGTCAACGTGTCAACCTATCAACTACAACCTCGATTTACAACACTTTAGGAAATTTCATACTTTAACATGTCCACTGACAAATTAATTACAACTTAAACAAAACAACTTCTTCCTCAACTACCTACGACAAGCTCGACCATCCACAACATCCAATGCTAGACCAAACACTCCTCAACACGATGACCGGTAGTGGACCCACTCTAAGCAACCTGCTACCTGGCAGACCAAAAAGAAAAGCCAGAGTGTGTGAGATATAGAAATGCTCAACATAATACCACAATACCCGAAAGAATACCAACATGAATATGAATCCACCAACATAACTTAAATACTCAAATGTATACAACAGTTATAACCAACCTGTCCACCCAACAGAGCAGTAATATTCAATGCACAACAACATGAAAATAATTACATCACATGCAGTGACACGTTTGCCACTTCGCATGTACCCAAGACGAGGTGTCCCACATACCATGCTCCCATCCACCGACAATTAGCCGGCATGGCATACGACATGGTATGCCTCACACGCTAACCTTCGGCGGTTCAATCAACACTCATCGGCATGCATATTCATCTAACCCGCATATCATAACCAAACCTCGTGTCCCACACACCATGCTCCCAACCATCGTTCATTGAACGATATGGCTTACGACATGGTGTGCCTCACACGCACACATTCACAACATATCAAAACTAAACCACCATAGCATGATATACAAATCACCACTACAACAAAATCAAAGACAATCAAATCGAAAGCTAACCACAATTAGCAAGATATATACGCACCACCACAATAGTATTATATGGAGAATAACCATATCAAACACACTCACCTTTGTATCGACCGAAGTACGCTAAACTTACGGTTTCGCCACCTCCCAACTCACCGGCTTGACACCTAACCACAAGTTAACCATATCAATTTATTGAACGCTTAAACGTCAAAACCAAGTCCTAACAACAATCTATAACACCTAATATAGATTAAAGATTCTTAACACATAATAGGATGTCCATCTCAAAGGTTTAGAAGTGCCCCCAATCAAACGTAAAAATATAAATATGGCATAACTCTTAAAATCGGTTTGAAAACCATGACCATCCTGTCGTATTCCGACCATAACTTCTTATTGGTTTAAAACCAGGTCATGAGACTACCACCATTAGAAAGTACACCCCTGGTACATGAATTTTGATATAAAATTTGCCCAATATAGAGTTTGAATGACCAAGATACGCCCAATTGAATCTACACAACAAGAAACACAAGAGTACGATTTCAGCAGGACAGTCTGCGATCGAAAGTCCATTAAAAATCACCTACTCAATATTTTCCAATAATTCTAACACCAAAACATCACCAATTGATCAATGTTTAAGACTCATGATAACCCATAGTCAGTAAGGACATTTAACTATGACAAAATTGATAAAAAACACAGCTCCAAAAGCTGTCCAGATTTCCAGAGTTACCAAATCACCAACTTCGAAACAAAATCTGATTTTTCCTAGAAGGAACCAAGACACGAACCTTACATATTCATAAAGGCATGCAAGTCTAGTTTCAGAATCAAGAAACGGTGCGTAAAACCGATACCCGAACAAGAAGTTATGCCCGTTTTTCCAACACGTGTCTGTGCTGCCAGCACAGACGCGAACCAGACATCAGTTCGGTCCACGAATTTTGTAGGCCAACACTGTTTGAGTTATTTTCTGAAAATTTAACACGATGCAATAGACTCACAGATGAACATTCAAGATTTATTTCAAGAATTTAGAAGATTTCTAGGTACCTTGAACAATTTTGTGAAGAGCTGCTCTGCACCAAATCTCCTCCTTTTCCTTCTCTTCTCTCTCTCTCTCTCTCTCTCTCCACGAAAATGATAGAAACAGGGGAAAGAAGAAGATATTTGCAACAAAATATCTCTTTTAAGGAGATTATCAAGTACAACCACAACACCTCTCAACTTACGCAACCGACCAATAGCATTTAGTTAAATACTCACCAAATATGAAATAACCCCATAAAACACATATTTAATTAAAATATGAATTAACTATTAAATATCCGGGATGGGTATTACATTATACTTCAATAAACATGTGTTGTTTGAACTTTTCGAAAAGAAAGAACGAATTTTGAAAGATAACGTTGTGGCCCAACTTTAAGTATTCGTATTTTGATCTTAGAATGGTTATGAGCATGTATATATGTTTACTTGTCTTACTTGTTGGATGTGTGATAAAGCATAAGTGGTTTACCACTCCAAAGGTGTCCGTCCATGTGGCACTATGCTTTACTTTGTGTATTAAATGTTGAGCATGATGATGTGATAATGTGAGCGTGCTATCTAATATAGAGTTGAATGATCTTTCTAGTTTAGTTTCAAGATTACAATGAATGATTTATGATTACCTGCATGAGAAGTCCTACCGCGGAGTCTATGCATGAAAATGTGACATAGAAAATCAAGGAAAGTAGAAACATGACACCTAGGGTGTGTTAATGACAAGGTGTGTTTTGAAATCGCAATGTGGCCAGACTTGCCCATTATGGAAATGTGTGCTGCAAAGGATAAAATATTTTTGAAACTACATAATGACCAAGTGTGAAAATCATTATGTGGTGTGTGTAAGTGTGTGCCAATGGGAACCCGGTGCGACGGAACCATTGTGAGGATACTCGAGAGACCGGAACGGCGGAACTGAGGTTGGGTGTGTGGCTTAGTTTTCTGCGGAGAGGGGCCAATGCTAATGTGTGCCAATGGGAACCCGGGACGGCAGAACCATTGTGAGGATACTCGGGAACCCGGAACGGCAAAACCAAGGTTGGGTGTGTTAAAAAAATGGTTTTTGAAATGGTATTCGAAAATGTTGCTTTGTGTGTGTGACATTGGATAAAATATTTTTTGAAACTACAGTGCGGTCGTTTGCCCAATGGGAGTTGTGCGTGTGTGTGTTCCAATGGGAATCCATGGTGGCGGAACCATTGTGAGGCTGTGTGTGTTCCAATGGGAATCCGTGGTGGCGGAACTATTATGAGGCTGGGTGTGTTCCCATGGGAATCCGGAGCGGCAGAACCATGGTGAGGTATGGCTTTGTTATCCGCGGAGAGGAGCCAATGCAAATTGTGTGCCAATGGGAACTCGGTGCGGCGGAGCGATTGTGAGGATACTCGGGAGACTGGAACGGCGAAATGGAGGTTGGGTGTGTTAAAATGGATTTTTGAAATGTTTTGGTAAAGTGAAAACGAGACACAGTCTACGATGAGTTGCATAGGAGAAACTCAGATAACACCGACACCAACGTTAGATAAAGGAATGTGGATGTGTCATTATTGTTATCTTTATCGAATATGCATGTGTTGTTCATGACCTTGTATGCTATATCTATGATTTGCTATGTGTAAGTTATGGGTTAGTGGGTTTAGAATTATTCTGCTGAGCTCTTGTAGCTCATGGTGTTACCTTTGGTGACCCTGACATATTATACCGGTGGCGACGCTGGTATAATGTGTTAGACTTTGTAGATGATCAAGTCAACTTGTACACCTTAGAGACCTTTGGAACTGAAGAGCTGGCTAGGATGGAGTAGCAGGCAGAGCTGTAGATAGGAACCCTAGTTTTCCCTCCTTGTGTAATTATGAACCCTTGTGGGAGTATGATGTAATAAAAAGCCAGACTCTCTGAGATTATACAATAAAATGTTTATTTAACGTACCCGAAATTGGGGGCGTTGCATTTTCTCTCTCTCTAATGTTAGAGTTAGATTCGACCGTTCAACTATAGAAATTGGAACAATTTGTGCCATTATTATGCACCTACTAGTACAGAAATGACAAATTCCAGATTCTTCTAGTTTTCTTTTTCTTGTCTCACTAGTGTTAGCATGTTAGCAATAAAAAATTACAACAGCAAATCGACGTTCTTCCATGTCGAACATGAGACCTCTCCCATGGGCACTAAGGCCTCACTCTACGACGACTACTTGGGCTAGAGCCCGTGTGTAACGCCCCCAATTTCGGGTACATTAATTAAACATTTTATTGATAAATCTAAGTAGAGTCTGGCTCATTCACATAACTCCTAAGAGAGTACTTATATTACACAAAAGAAGGGAAAATCTAAGGTTATCTACTGCTCCACCTCTTCCTCCATCCTAGCAAGCACCTAGGCTTCGAAAGCCTCCAAAGTGTACTGTCCATCCTCTTCATCTATAAACTCTGACACATTATACCAGCGTCGCCCCCAGTATAATATGTCAGGGTCACCAAAAGGTAACACCATGAGCTACAAGAGCTCAATAGAATAAACCATACCCACTAACCTTAAATTGCAATCAATAGAACATATAGGTAACGATTTTCAAAAAGAACATGCATCTTTAACAAAACAGTTAACAATTACACATCCACATTCACTATTCGTCGAGCGTTGGTGTCACAAATTCTGTGTTTCTCCTACGCGACTCGTCGTAGACCGTGTCTCTATTTTCCACTTTCATATACCAAATCATCATTTCAAAAATCATCTTTTACACACCCTCTAGAGACTTGTGAATTATTATTATATTTTTCTTTAGTCGTTTAAATACGTGGAATATTGTATTTTGAGGTTGTATTGATGTTTAGAAGTGTTGGTAGCACGTGGGGTTTGATTCGGTGACCATTGCAAAAAAATTCATGTTCTGCCTAACTTGTACCGGTACAGCCTTTTCCTCGTACCGGTACATGATGTCCAAAAGGTGTGTTTTTTGAAAATTTGAAGGTTCATGAACCGGTACAGCCTTTTCTCCGTACCGGTCCATAATGTATTTTTCTACAATTTTCAGCACGCATTTCAGACGCCTATAAATACCCCCTTTTGCCATTTTTCACATCCAAAGCCACGAAATAACCCTAGAAACACACCCTCTCACTTACCCAACTCCAATCTCACCCAAAACTCTCGATTTCTATCTCAAATCTTCAAGATCCAAGGGTTTCCAACCTCAAAATCACTTGATTCTTGCATTTGATGAACAATGGGTAAGTCTTGTGTTCTTGCTCACACTTTTCGGCTCTCAATCATATTTTTCTCTCTCTCCTCTTGATTACTGGTTGATCTTTGCTTGTCGTTCATGTTTTTGGACTTTATATACTCTAGATCTTGTATCCAATCTCGGGTGAGGCTTGTATTTGAAGGATTCGAGGTTATTGCCTTTGGAGACTTAGGTTTTGCTCAAAACCCATTGTGGTAGGGATTTCTTACTCTTGTTATGCGTTTATGTGATGTCTATGTACCTAGATCGTGCTTTGTTTCGTGTTTGAGATTGGGTTTTGTGTTTCGGTCGAATCTGGGAATTTCAGCCCGTTTTGAGTTTCAGCCCAACTTCGAACGGCCATACTTCTTCATCCGATGTCCGTTTCATGCAAATTTTATGTCAATTCGAAGGTCTTGAAGTCAGCTGTCATTTGACACCAGAATCACCTTAGAACTCTTAGTACAATGAAAGTTATGACCATTTGATTAGAGATGTGTCAGTCCGCCAATGTCTATCGGCTATTCCCAAGTTGTTTTTTGTTCCGTGCTATGACTCCCTACATGATTAGAGTATGTTTAAGTCACTCTTGAGTATGATTACTTATGACCTAAGGGCTCGTTGTTCGATCGTGTCTCTCTGGCACTCGTTCTATATGATTTCTGTTTAGGACCTAGTCGGGGGTGTGTCGTGGAGTCTTTGTGGGTTCGGTGCATGACATAGGGCGTCATGATGGATTTAGAGGACTAACGTGGACTTAAGCTATGTGTCAATGTACAATGGTGTGTGTTTATAAGTTGGTAATCCATTGAGTGTTGATAAATGAAAGAATGCGAAATTGATAAATGTTGTCTTTTGAATATGGATTGGTATTGCTTGTGTGTATGTATGAGTTGATAATTGTGAAACGAGGGTCCTGCAACGCAAGGTGTGGAAATGCGGTGACTCTAGAGGGCCCTTTACGCAAGGTGTGGTAAGACGGAAACCCGGGTAGAAGGAGAGAATCCCTGTAACGCAAGGGGTGGTATTACAGTTGAACGTCTCTCCTGATGAAAGAAGTCATGATTGATTATGGAAGTTCATGTTGTTATTGTTTAGGCTGTGATGTGCCTAAGATTGTAGCTATTGAAAAAGGGAATAAACATTGATTTCATCAAAGTTTTTGAAAAGGAAGGAACTTGGTTTTGAAAAATGATTTTTATGAAAATCCTCTGGCTATTCTTGAGCGAATCAACGGTTTCCGGTATTTGGGCACAAATCAACGGACTCCGGTATTGAAGCTCGAATCAACGGAGCTTGACCTATGATGGTCTTGAGTTTTCTCTAAATTGTTTTGGAAATCTAAAAGGAAAGTTTTATGAAATGAGGCTCCATGGTGGATGGTATGACAAGGGGAAGTGGTTTGTGGAATTCATTTGAAACGTTATTATATGGTTGAACTATTGTTGTTGTTTGTTTGATTGATACGAGTCTTAATGCTACTTCCAGTTGACGTGTGGATGGTTAGGGTTATCTCTAAGATGTCCGGAATTCCGAAGTCTAAATTTGGCTGTTCAATTTGGTAACCCCTCTTGCATCTCTTGTTCGCTTGTTGAGTCTTATTCCTGTTAGGTGCATATGTCATTGCATTTTTCATATAACTTGAGTATAGATTTTCTCTACTGGGCTAGTGTGGCTCAACAAAATCCTTCTTTTCAGGTTCAAGTGCTGGGCAGTAGCTTGCATTGCATCGTGTGCTCAACGTGGAAGACATTTTCTTTGGAATCTAGCTTCATTCCTTACTTAATCGTCTTGTAATGATCACCTTTTTGTTAAAGATGGTTTTGTAACTGAAAACGTTCGAATTTCTTTTGACTAAACCGTTGTAAATTCAAGGAAAACTTGTTCGTACTTGTACTTAAGTTAATTTAGGCCATGGTGCCATGGATGTAATTTTCTAAACTTGGGAACTTTGTTTGTAAATTAAACAAGAGGAAGACTCTTTTAGGTATTATCTATGATATCCGAGAGATTTTTATTAAAAAATGGATTATTTATTTATGTTGAAAATTGAGGGCGTGACAAATTGGTATCAGAGCGTTAGGTTTGAATACTTTGAGACCGTGGGGAGACTTTTAGTCTCATGGGTTCAAAAGTCATTGCATATTTTAACAAAAACATGTGTTTGCTTGCATGACCGACATTTGTTCATAGATGTGGCTTTGCATTTTACGTTTACTCGGTTAGGTGAATGCTAGTGACCCGTGTTTGAGAAGAATGGGAGTTTGACTTGTATGTGAGGGGTGTAGCAGCGTTTGTTGTTATTGTTGTGGTTTTCGTTGGTAGACTTGCTATTGGATTCTATGTGGTAAGATGCCTTTTAGTTGAGCTGGGAAGTTGTGAAGGATTGTGGTCGTTATGCGTAGTGGCGAGGTCGACACATGAGAGATGATATTCATTAGTATGTAATAGAAGTGTTAGATATTTAGTAAGAATTGTGAGCTAAGTACTTGGTGTTATATTTGGATTGTGCAGATTACTTGGTAAATTTTAAATACTTTAAGTAATATTTATGGGAAGTGAGGTGTGACATGAACATAGTTTGTCCAGAAAGTGAGTGAGATGTATCATAGCCAGAGGATTGAACTAGTGAGCGATTTGGATGTGTTTGAAGGGATGATATTTTGTCATGGTAAAGATTGTGGTTTGTTGTTGTTATGGTAGTCATTGAGGTGATGATTTTAAGTATAGGTAAGATGAGCTTAGTCTTTGTAGAGAGTTGTAAGTATCGAAGGTTGACTTAGAAAGAGGAGAGTTATAGGTAGGGTGTCTAGATAAAGTATGTGTCTTCTGGACACCCAGGGGACTACCGATGAGATCCAGTTGGAAGAGGCACTTGATCACCGCCCCTTCTAGATGGAATTCTCGAAAAGTCAATTGGACACGAGGATTGTATATAGGGGGCTAGATCTCTAGGCTTGAAAATGGAAATAGATGGCTGTATATAGGAATCTTGTAAGAGGGACAATGAGACTTGAGGTGATCTATATCGATGTGACTTGAGCCGAGTGAATGATGTAAGTGAGTGGTGAGGGACTTATCTGAAGTAAAGGTGATACAAATGTGAATTGATGGGGCTGACAATGAGGCGAGGTGTAAATGGTGTCCTGAGTGGGAATGGTAGGAACCTTGAACGCATAGGTATGTGGAGGAATAGTATGTTGAAAATTGAAGGATTGGAGGGTAAAGATCGTGTGTGGAGTGTAACCAAGTATGTAGGCTAGACCAATGACAGTATAGGACATGTTCAGGTGTGCCATTGAGATGATGAGTTTGTTTAAGAAAGATTAAGAGATAATAGTGATAGCAGAGATGGTGGTGGTAATGGAAGTCGTTGTTCTTGAGTTTGAGTGTAGGAGTGGCGAATACCTATGAGGGATATTGAGATTGACATGATTACTTGGTTGAGGAAAAATCGAGAGCTATGAGGTGTGTGGTGAGCGGAACCGTTAGAGATCATTGGTGCGAGTGAGATTAATCCTTAAGTAACAAATTAGCTGGAGTCTTAGAATATAACGAGAAGTATGGATATGTTGTTAGGTTGTAATGTTGTTGGAATAAAGGAATAATTAGACTTGATAATACGTGTATCTGTGATGTGATGTTTGAGATTATAAATTTGGGAATTTTGTGATTTGCTTTGACTAAATGAATGGAAATGCTTGAGATCAGTAAAGTGAATAGACGTTGTGTGAGGTATCACGAGATTGGAAAGAATGAGATGACTGTTGGGCTTTTTAAAACCATGAATTGTGAAGTGTTGGATACTTGGTGAGTCCGTTGGACACTCTGTGGGTCCGTTGGATATGGGGTGAGCCTATTAATGCGTGAATATGTTTGGTGTCGTGTAAGCTGTTAAATGGTATGGTTGGTTTGTTGGGATATTTCGTGTATGAAATTCGTTGCTACTTAGCTTAAACCTACATGTTTGACTTGTTATGTAGCCCCAATGTGTGAAGTTTGCTGTTAGTATACAATGTAGAATAAGCAATGAAGCGTACGGGGGTATATGCAATGAGGATTTATTTTTGTGCAGTTGGAATCTGATGTATGTCTTTTCTTGAAGTAGCGACAGTATTATGCGGAAAATTAAGTTTAAGAAAAAGTGGTGGATTTGAGAGTTATGGGAATGGCTCCGATATTGAGTCGCGTTGAGTATGGAGGAGGGACACATTATCATAGGTGTAGAGACCCAAATTTTTGGTCCGTAAATTTTTTTTTTAGGAATATTGTAATTGTTGAGTAGAGGCGTAAATTGAGGAAATACGAATAGTGTCATGGTTATAAGATTAGGGGAACAATGTGATATAATTGCAAGTGCAGGGGTGAAAGTGTGATAAGTGTATATATATGTATATGGACGTCCAGGGGAAAATCCCATTTTCCCTTTTTCACTTTTTTTTTTCTTTCTCTCTATTCTCTCGGCAGTCTTTCTCTCATCTTCTCCTCCGAAAACTCTCTCCTCTCTTCTCTCTTCGATTTCAACACTTTAGAGCGTGATTCCGGACGAAATCCAAGAATTAAAGTTGCTATACGGAGCACGGGCTTTCCGAATATCCAAGAAAATTCATGATCGGACCTCGTTGGAGCTCGGTTGACTTGGTCAAAGGTTCGGGTTTTGCTCAAAACCCATGAGGTAGGGATTTCTTACTCTCGTTATGCGTTTATACGGTGTTTATGTACTTAGATCGTGCCTTGTTTCGTTGCTTGAAGTTGTTTCTTCCATTTCTGCAAATCAGCAGAACAGGGCCTGCGTTTTGGGGGTTTTATGCCCTCTTAAGCTCAGATTTGAATTTTGGTTCCTTCGTATGAAATAGAGTAGACTTAGAGCTCATTTTAATGCCGCAAGAATCACCCAAAACCGTTGAGAATTGAATTTATGGTGATTTTTAGAAAACTGGTTTGCAATCTGTCTCGTGTTCTGGATTCAGCCCACTTCGAACAGACATAACTTCCTCGTCCAATGTCCGTTTCAAGCAAATTTGATATCGATTCGAAGGTCTTGAAGTTAGCTTTGTATTGCCATTGGAATCGCCTTAAAACTCTTAGTACACCGAAAGTATGACCATTTGAGTGAAGGTGTGTCAGCTGCCTCGTTTTCTGCTATTGCTGTCATTTGTTTTTGGATTTTTGCCCAGCTTCGATTGGCCATAACTTCCTTGTCCGAAGTCCAATTCTAGCATATGATATATCAATTTCGAGGTTTTGAAGTCATCTTTTAATTGCCACTGAAATTGCTTTGATAGGTTAAGTATACAAAAAGTTAGGACTATAGGAGTGGAGGGTGGTTAGTTGCCGTAACTTAAGAATAAGTTTGATAGACCTTAAATATTGCACAAAGGTTGAGTTAAGAATTTATGATGAGTCTTGGTTAAAATGTGGTACGAAGACACATGCATAATAACTACGAAATGATGACGATCGTGGAAAATGCGAGATTGGCATGATTGTTATACTCGTTGGTATGTGTGTGTTGCCCCCTTAATGAAGTCGTATCAACAAGTTTATTACATCATGAGTAATTGTGATGATGGGAAAAGACCCGAGTAAAGCCGCGGTGACCCAAGTGCCTTGTGAATGCGGGAATAGACCCGGGTAAAGCCGTGGTGACCCTATTATGTTGTGAAAGAGGGAATAGACCCGGGTGAAGCCGGGGTGACCCAACTGCTCTCCGAATTTGAGAATAGACCTGGGTAAAGCCACGGTGACTCACTTCTGGTTCGACTTAGGGAAAAGACCCAGGAAATGCCGTGGTGACTCTAAGGGCAATGTTGGTTGTATTGAATTAAGAATTTGGGATATTATTGTAGTGTATGGTGACTTGTGGTAATGGATTTCGTGTGGGATTTTAAGTACGCTATTTTTATTATTAATTGTCATTCGATTTTTTCATTTGGTAAAGTGTTTGCCAAAGAGGCATAGATGACCTACCGTAGTGTGACACGTTGAGGAAGACCGGTATAAGCATTCGCATGTTAGGCTATAAACGGAAGCTAATTGTGGCGTTCATTGAGGAGTCTTAAGACGATTTGAGGAATTGTCGTGGGTTACTTAAATTGATGTGCGCCTAATGCAATCCCTAGTTTGATGTACGAGTGGGTAGAGATATCTTTAAGATGGATAGAATCTGGTAGTCGTAGTTCGTCGGTCCTTCATGACATTCCATCTACCTCAATTCGTTCATTGAAATTCATTCACTCTTATTGCATATTTCATCGCATTTACATATAGCTTGAGTATAGAATTACCTACTGGGCTAGTGTAGCTCAACAAAATCCTTCTTTTCAGGTCCGAATGCCGGGCAATAGCTTGCATTGCTTCGTGTGCTCAGTGTGGAAGACATTTTTGGAAGCTAACGAAATCTTGTTATTTAATCATCTTTGTAAATCACTTACTTTTGTTAAAGATGATTTTGTAACTAATTCATTCTTGAGTTATCTTTTGAGTTAAGCTTGTAATATTCTAAACACTTGTACTTGTATCTATGTTAATTTGGGCTGGTTCGCCAATGTTGACTATTTGGAAACTTGGGGACTTTGTTTGTAATTTAAACAGGTGGGAAATCATTTTGGGTATTATCATCTTATGCGAGGTCCCTTTTACCAAAATGGTTTATTTTATAATGTTAAAAATCGAGGGCATGACAACTTGGTATCAGAGCGTTAGGTTTGAATACCTAGAGATCGTGGGGAGACTTAGTCTCATGGGTTCAAAAATCATTGCATTTCTAACAAAAATATGAGTGAGCTTGCATGACTGACGTTTGTCCAATGAACTAGCATTGCATTTATGTCTACATGAAACAGTGAAGAGTTAATGCTCGTGTCTGAGAAAGAGAAAAGTTTGACCTTCTTGTAGTGGTTATAGTTGTGACCGTTGTTATCATTATCGTTACTATTGGTAGTTTTGATCTTGAGCCATTGGTGGTAAAGTGCCTTTTTTTTAGATGAGTTGTTGGACAAGAAAGAATCTGAAAGGCTGAGATTGTTATAGTGCTTATGCGTAGTGGCACATGTGAGAGGTGATATCTTTTAGTATATAATAGAAGTGTTAGACCGTAAGTGAGGTTTGTGAGCTAAGTGTTTGATGTGTTTTATTTGAATTACGTAGATTACGTGTTAGGTTTTAAATACTTTTAAGTAAAATTTTTATGTGATGTGAGGTTTGATAGGAACCATAGCTTGTCTAGAAAGTGAGTGAAGTGTATCATAACTAAAGGATTGAGCTAGTGAGTGTCTTGAATGTGTTTGAAGAGATGATGTCTGGTTGTGGTAATGATTATGTTTTCTCATTGTTATGGTGGTTATTGAAGTAGTGGTTTTTGAGTATAGGTAAGGCAGTTGAGCCCGCCTAGGGAGTTGTATGTATTTGAGGTTGACTCAGGAAGATGAGGGTTATAGGTAAGGCGTCTAGATACGGTATGTGTCTTCTGGACACCCAGGCGACTACCGATGAGATCCAATTGGAAGAGGCGCTTGATCACCGCTTCTTCTAGATGGAAGTCTCGGAAAGTCAATTGGACACTAGGATTGTGTATTGGGGTTAGATTCTAAGTTTGAGATAAATTGCTCTACGTAGGAATTTCGTAGAAAAGGGAAGTGTTATGGTGTCGTCGTCTTCATTGTCGATGTGAATGTCGTGGTGGTGTCATTATGATAAGATGGTAGAAAATAGTGATAGTATTGTGTGCTGAAAATAATAATAATAATAATAATAATAATAATAATAATAATAATAATAATAATAAGAGACAAGACTTGAGGTGTACTATATCGATGTGACTTGAGGCAAATGATTGACGTCAGTGTGTGGTGAGAGACTTGTTTGAACTGAGGGCACTATGAATGAGGACTGTTGTGAGTTGAAAGATTAGAGTGTACAGATTGTGTGTGATGTGTAATTGACGACGTAGACTAAACTAAACTGATGACAGTATAGAATGCATTGAGGTGATAGATTTGAGAAAGACTAAGGTTTAAATATTGGTAGTGATAGCAGTGATGGTGATAGGAGTCTTAGAATATAATGAGAAGAATAGAAGGGTTGTTTGCAACCCGGAGTCTTGTGGGTATTCAGGGATAAGTCTGTCAATCGGTCTGTGTCGGTGTTTGAGTTCTAGCATGAAGATATTCGAGAGTATTAGATGTTCGTTGGTGCAGTTATTGCACACTTTGTGTAGGTGCTCTAGTGATGAGATGTTAATAGGTTGCAATATTGTTAAATTAGAGGAATGATTAGTATTAATGATATGTGTATTTATGATGTGAAGTTTTGAGATTGTGAATGTGAAAGATACGTGATTTGATTTGACTGAATGAATGAGAAACCTCGAGATTGCTAAAGTAAATAGACATTGTATAAGGTATTATGAGAGTAAAAGGAATGAGATAACTGTTGGGCTTCTAAAGCCATGAATTGTGAAGTAGTGAATACTTGGCGAGTCCGTTGGACACTCGGGAGTTCGTTGGATACCCTTTTGAATCCGTTGGATACAGAGTGAGTCTGTTAATGTGTGAATATGTGGCTGATGTTGTGTAAGTCATTAAACTGTATGGTTGATTTTCTAGAGATATTTCATACAAGTGCTGATATTTCATTTTAAGTGCTTGATCTATTGTGTAATCTGAGTGTGTTGAATTTGCCCTGAAAATGCAGTCCAGAATTGGTAAAAAGAGTTATGGGGATACAAAGAGATGTGAGTTAAAGATTGTGGTTAGCAGTTTTGATTTATGTGTATTGAGTATCTATGTATGAAATTGTTGATGTTCGGTTAATGGAAGTGTCCTATTGATACGTCTGAAGATCGGGTGGAACTCAAAAATTTCTTTTCCTTTTCCGAATAAGAGTGATGACGTATGAAAGTTGATTCTTAGTTTAGTTCATTTCGGAAAATGATAACGACAAAAGTTTGAAGTCGGTTATATCATGATGATATGAACCTTATTTTAAATTCATTACCATGTTGTCTAAATTGTCGTTATCCTTAAAGACTAGGTGAGGTGCATAAGATTGATTGGTGATGATATCTTTCAAAAAAAAAAATTACTAAACTTTTCTTGTTAAACTCTATAAAATTTCGCCTCAAGGTGGACGTGTTTCAATGATTTATCAACTACGGGAACTAAAAATTTTCAATGGACTAAGTTTTTTTTTCAACAAAATTGCTTGGAGGCGTGTGATATTACACTTTTGCTATGAGAATGGTGAGTGGGAAACTCATGATTGTTGTTTAATTTTGATCTCATTGTGTCGGACACGTAGACTTTGAACTAACGTATGCCTTTAAAGGGAATTTGTCTCGAGTTAGCGTTAAGGGTCATTAGAGCTTTTCTTATGTGAGTTTGAGTGCGAGAGTAAGTTGAATAATAAGAAAGGAAGTGAAATAGAAACATACGAGAGTTGACCACTTTATTAGCGTACATGAAAAGTCTTATGAATAACGTCACATGTACGGACGCCTTTGGAGTGATAATCACTTATGCTTTCACATACTACCACAAGTAATGCAAGCAACATGTAAACAAGCTCAAGACTATCTTAAAGATCAAAATACAAATACTTCCAATCAAGTGATATACTTTTATCTTCCAAAATATAGATAAATCTACATTTATTATAACAACACACATTTCTAATTATACTTAGGGTAGGGATAAAGCTAATCTACACATCGTTAACTTATACTTAAGATTAATGAGTAAGGGATAATCTACCATTCTTCTTGGCGGTAGGTACGGCTACGGAAAAAGTAAGTACGTCGGACGGAGTAACTTCCTAAGGCGAGCTTCCGGTAGCTTCGAAAGAGAAGATTTCTCTCGAAACTAGTTCTTGACTAAAAGCTACTAACTTTTGAATCGAAAAGGTGGTCGAGTGGTGGTTTAGCGGCAGCCTAGGATGAGTTTCTTGATGAACTTAGGAAGAACTCAAGAACAATGAAGAACAAGGCAAGAACAAGCAAGAACACTAGATTTCAAGAGAGAGAAGTTCAAAGGTTGGAAGGTGTGTGTTTGAATGGCAATGAGGGGTGCTATTTATAGCAAAAATCTTGGCTATTAACCAACGGATAAATTTTTCCCTAACAATTATTTTCCCATGGGTTTTGCTCCATGATTTGTCTTGTCCAAATCTTTTAGGCTTTAAGGCTAACAACCTAGGTAATCATGAAGGGTTTTTAGTCTAGTCTTGTCCTAGGAAAGGTTGCTTGTAAGAAAGAACAAAATCAAAGGCTAGAATGTACTTAGGAAGACTAGAAATGGGTTGGCATGTAGCAAATAGGCTTAAGGCTATTAGGTAGTTTGTACAAGTGAGCAAGACACTTGCACACACTCCACCTCTCTCGCACTCTCTCGGCCTCCCTCTCTCTCCCTCTCTCTCCCTCCTCTTGGCTTTCTCTCTCTCTCTCTCCAAGAACAACTTTTATATATATATATATATACACATATATGTCTAGAGAAAGTCTAGGAAAGAATAAGTTCTATGGGCTTTCAAGTGACCATTCAATGAAAGAGAATTGTTAAGACTAAGTTTACTTCCATTGGAAGCAAAATGATGGCTTCCTATGGTCCAAAGATTCTTAAATGACTTGTCTTGTCAAACCTTAAGCTTTCATTGGCAAGACTAACTTCTATTACCTAAGGGATAAGATTTTCCCTAGCAATTATTGTCCAATGGGTAAAAGGAAAAAGATACACTAGGAAGATGTAATGACGAGGAATAAAGTTTGAGCTTGACTAGTCAATAAGGTGAAATGATTGCCTAGTCTAGGGTTGGAAAGGTTCACAAGGTTCAAAGGTGGGTGAAATGGCTCACCTAGGAATTAGGAGGGTTCATAAGGTTCAACAATGGCTAGGGAGGTCTAACTAGACTTGGAATCCAATTGGTTTGGTTAGTCAACTAGTTGGAATCTAATTCTACTTGCCAAGTAGGATTTCTAGCCAAGAAATATAATTTACGGATATTATTTACTCACTAGGAAAATATACTTGCCTTGGAAAAGGACAAACTTGTCCGATGTTGAAGAGATATTATTTTAAAAGTCTCAAATCAAATTATGACAGATTATTAAGGACTAAAAAGAAATTTTAAAAGCAAATCCAAGTAATTAAAATAAAATTCAAATATTTAACAAAATTTTTATTTACCAAAAATCAAGGTCGTTACACCGTGAGTCATCCTTTTACGTTAGAAGTGATAGAAACCTTTGTTACATGGTAAGGAAAAAGAAAAATGAAAGACATGAAGCAACATGCATATATGCATGCATTCTCTTACAAGGTTGTCTTACATTCTTGACCCAATAATTATCTTTCTGCTACATTAGTATCATCATCCCTTTGAACCAACAAGGGGAAGTACGGAATATTTACCTTTTGTCCATCGACTATTACTTCTCTTGCATGGTTAGTCATGAATTTGCGTGGTGATGATACGATAAAAGAAGAAATAAACCGTAATTTAGAATGTTTTGCTTCTTTAATTTGATTATTTTTTTATTTTTTTCACTAAATTCATCCACAAGTCCAATGTAGTTATTCTCATTCGATGCACAAGAACACTGATTATTATATGTAATTCATTCATGAAAGTATAAATTCGTAGTGTAGAAAAACTTAAGTCAAATTAACCTCTCGTTTATCGAAAGGGTACGTTCTTTTGAAATTTGCAATAGTCAAAGGAGGAGTCCAATAATTTTAAAATAGTCCAAGGAGGAGATTGGGAGTGATTAATGAGAGTGGGAGGGAGATTAGCAGCTATTAAAAACAAATGAGGTCTTTATCTTTTTAATTCATTTTAGTAGGAAAAGGGGGAGAAAAAGTAGTTGAGTATGTGAGGGAATATGCAAGGAGGATTGGCAGTGATGCGTGAGCTTGGGAGGGAGAGTAGTAAGTTTTTGTTTTTATATTTTATGAGCGTGTTCGCGATAGCTGTAGATACAAATTTTTAAAATTTAGCTTCAGATTTTACAGCAGATTTTAGATTCCAAATTTTTGTAAAAATTGAGAAACATGTTTGTTGCAGTAGATTATGAGAATTTCATTTATTTTGTGAGAGTTTGTCTTGCAGAATCTCAAAAACTACTCAAACCCATGTTTGGATTTTTGAGAATTTCTTTCACTTTTCATGTTCTCAGAATCTGTAGATTTGGATTCTAAAGATTAGTTCTGTAGAATTTTTGACAAACATTCTAAAATGGTTTTTAGAAGCTATAATTTAAAAACCTTTCAAAATAATTTGTCAAAAGAAGTAAATAATTTTGTCAAAATAATTTTTCATAAACTAAGAGCATCTTTTTACTACCCTTTTTTTTTTTTTTTGGGCAATCCTCCTTTTTACTTTAGTGGGGCAAAAAAGAGGAAGAATAAATAGAGTTCATGCGAGGGACCTAGAAAAAAGAAACTAACATGTGAAAAGAAAACCCGAGATAATCTCAGAAATAATTTCTTCAAAATTTCTTTACCTTTTCGTCATCCGTGTTTTTTTTGTCTTTAGTGATTTTTTGTCAATTTTTTTACTTATTTTATACTTTTGGATATATAAAGTAAAAGAGTTTGTAAAAATGTTAAAAAAATTTACTAAAAATGAAAAAATACGCAAACTTATAGAACTTTTTTTTCTCAAAAATAAATCTCAAAACTACAAACCAAACACAGTGGAAATGATCCACAAACCTGAATTCGAGGTCAAAACACTATGTTGTCCTTGAAATGATAATGTCATATCTAACGATCTCTCATAGAACTCAAAATACATGGGAAATGCAACTACTATATACTACTGCGTAAAGGGAGAGCACAAGTTGATGTCCCTTCTTATTGAAGCCTCCATCACAAAAATGATTTCCAATATTGTCCTAATCACAACCCAAATTTGACATCCAATTTTACTAACATGAATTAACTTTAGAGCGAAATATCAAACTCAACCCCTGGGCCCCACACCCAAAAGAACTACACACACTCCCTCACACTTTCAAATATTTTCACGTGCACATGAACACCCAAAAGAGTGTGCCCCCAACCGCTAGTGACTATTAATCATGGTCTTATTTAACGATTCAAAGCATTTATCTTGTAGATCCGAATGTATAAATTATCTATGCAAAAAAAATTTTAAAAATCCCAAAAGGATAATCAGTAGCCAGTGCCATTGATAATCAACAAAAAAAACAAACAAAGCGCACATCCATCATTTATTAAAAGTGTGGACAGCCACAATGTCAGATAACACTACAACACGAATGACCTTTTTGCGAGGAAAATTAGTGAGAAAATTTAATTTTGCCGCTAAAGAATGACAATTTGCGAGGAAAACCAAATTTCCTCACAGAATCCATTTGATAAGGTAATAATAGGCGAGGAAAATAGTTTTTGTCGCCCAAAAATGGTTTATGGCGAGGAATTTTCATTTTCCTTGCAAAAGGAAATAATTTACAGACACGAAGTGGGTACAAACACAAAGTAGGTTAGGATCGAGAGAGAACACATGACACAAGATATAATAGAAAAGCACTGATTATTACTGGATTGCTGAGTTGAATATTACAAGCGGTCGGAGCCTCCTTTTATAGGCGTTCCGAGACAGTGCTTGCATCACACACAGTATTACATATAATTGTTACATACTATTCTTAGTCTTACTAGTCTTACATCAGACTATTACACATATGACTTACTGACTTACACCATTTATTACTATTACGTATACTTTCCAAACAAGACCTCTGACAACCTACTATTACATATAATTGGTCCTATAAACACAGTACACACAATTATATGTCTTATACAATAGTAAACACTAATAATTTCACCCCCTCCAGGAAAAAGAGGGAACAGCCGTCGCGAGCACATGGTTGTCACTCTGAATAATTAATTGTAGCTTCCGAATCATCTGAACCGGCCCCTCCAGAGGATTCTTCAGTCCTATCAGTCAAGTGATACTGTTGCAAAAGATAGCGAATATTTTGGCGCCATTCTTCCGGATAAGTATCATTGAATTTCCAATTTGCAGACTCATAATGGAGGAGAGATGAGGGTACTTTTGCCGGTGTCAATCCATTGAGTGAACACAGTGTTTGAGTCATGACAAGATAATTTCCCTTGTCGATTTGAGGTCTCTGAGACTCTGGATATGCCGAGAGAAATATAGTGTGATACTCCTTTCGCCAAGTAATAGAACCATCTGGATTAGGGAGACTCCTGTTGTTGCGACTTGTCCAAAAAGCAAATTGGAGGTCTTCATCTGCATTGCTAGGAACACTCCTAATCTTTTGTTGCCAAAATGGTATGTTTCCAAAGAGCAAGAGGAACTTCAAAAAGAAATCTTCTGGAGGATGGATCTGGTTGAACGCTGCATGTGCTAGATACACCAATACTGCTGATTTATTAAAACAGACGCTTATAGTATACACATCGACTAAATACCATAAGAGGAGATAGGCTTCTTTTTTGAAATAAAAGACATTATGATAAGACACTGCAAACTGGGTGAGGAAGGGATAGACAGGATGGAAAGGTAGACCTTTTATGGGACCTTCATCAAGACCATACTTGAAAATACAGAGGTGTTGAGGGTTTTGACACATTTGTACACACCTGGAAAGAAGGGTTAACTCTAAAACATGACATTGAAGGTGGACAGGAAAATTAACTGGACGGAAACAAGAAATCATAGGAAAACAACCAGGGACGACTGAGTATGGTTTTGGTGTTGAAAACAGACTGATTTCTTTTTTAAGCCTAGACAGAAAATCAGGGAGGACATTTGTTCTTCCTTTTATGTGAACAGCATCAAAACTCCAATTGGAAAACCAATTTGCCCATCTGAGCAACTGTGCCTTTGGAAGGTGTTTCTATTTGAACTTGAGCATGCTGGGGAAACTCATCATATCAGTCTCAATTAGGAAATGATGACCGATTAGATGAATTTCAAACTTCTCAATGCTTCTTTTGATTGCTAGAATTTCTTTGTAAGTAGAGTGGTAATGAAGCTCTACTGGTGTAACGCACCGAAATTTTGGGTACGTTAAATAACATTTTTATTGAATAAACTAAAGAGAGTCTAGCTCATTATTACAACATAATTCTCACAAGAGTACTTTTATTCAACAAAAGAGGGGGTAATCTAAGGTTAACTACTGCTCCTTCTCTTCTTCCATCCTAGCGAGTTCCTCAGCTCCGAAAGCCTCCAAGGTATACAGCAAACCTTGTTCATCTAGAAAGTCTGACACATTATACCAGCGTCGCCACCAGTATAATATGTCAGGGTCACATAAAGCAACACCGTGAGCTTGAAAGCTCAATAGAGTAATCCAAAGCCACTAACCCTTAACATACACGTCAAAGATAGTATACGATTTTCCAAACTTAACATGCTTTCAAATAAACTCGTACAATTACACATGCGCATTCACTAACGAGCGTTGGTGTCATGTTTTCCGGGTTTCTCATAAGCGACTCATCGTTTTGTGTCTCATCTTTTATCATCAATTCCGAAAACACGCACGCACACAATCATGGGTTACAAGTACCTTGTGTCGCACAACAATGAGCTACCAAGTCCGGCTCATTGCCACAAGGTTACCAACGCATGGCCACAATGGCTACCAAGTCCGGCACATTGCGTCACACACACACAACCATGAGCATCCAAGACCGGCACCTTGTGTCGCACAACAATGAGCTACCAAGTCCGGCTTATTGCCACAAGGCTACCAAATCTGACTCATGGCCATAATGGCTACCAAATCCGGCCATTATGCATTTCCAAAACACTTTTTATCCATATCAACCACATCTTAGGTGTCATATCTCTACTTTTCCAATTCCATGTGTCTCGTAACATGCATCGACTCCGCGGTGGGACTATTCACATAACTCATGCGATATCAAATAGCAAGATCATCCAACTCTATACTATCATGCTCGTTTAAAGGTCAAAATACAAATACTTTGTTTCAAAACAACACTTTATCTTTAAGACGCATTTTCTTCGAGAGGTTCAATAAAGCAACACATGTTTATTGACGAGTTCATACAATCACGTAGCAATTAGGCGAGCAAGAAATCAAGTAACCACAAGATCAAAGTAAACTACGTACTTTTAACAAGAAAGTTCTACAAGCTAAATCATACTACTAACTTTATTTAAAGAAAATAGTTCGAGAATAATATCATGCCAACAACCATTCAAGCACTACATATACTTAGGAAGGGGGTAAGGACTAATCTACCGTTCTTCTTGGCGGTAGGGTAGCTACGGAAAGTTCGGCGGAGTAACGGCTTACGGTGGACCTCTGGTAGCTTCGAAAGAGAAAGGTTTCTCTCGAAACTAAATCTTGACTAAACTACCAAACTTTTATGGATCGAAGGGTGGTGGAGTGGCGGTTTAGTGGCGGCTTAGGATGAGTTTCTTGAAGAACAAGAGAAGAACTTCAAGAACACTCAAGAACAAAGCAAGAACAAGCAAGAACACTAAGCTTTCTAGAGAGAAGTTGAATGGTGAAGGTGTGAGTTGAAAGGCATGGAATGGATGCTATTTATAGGCAAAATGAAGCTCCCCCTCACTCCACTTGGCCGGCCATATCTCTCTCTCTTCTATAGATTTGCTCCTATTGTCTAGTCTTGTCATGCAATAGTATGCCAACTAAGTGCCACTTGGTAAATAGTGTTCAAAGTACACCCACATGCCAAGGTTCAATGCACATACACCTCACTCTCCCCTTCTCTCTCATTCGGCCATATCTCTCTCTCTCTTCCATGGATTTGCTCCATTGTCTAGTCTTGTCAAGCCAAATCCCAACAACAAGTGCAACTTGGTCAAATAGTGTTCAAGTACTACAACTTGTCAAAGTATGACACACATACATCTTACCTTCCCTCTCCCTCTCATTCGGCCATCTCTCTCTTGGTCAAAGTACATCTATGTATATACATATATGCACATTTATGGAAAGAACTAGGAAGAAAAGGACAAGACCACTTAAATGCTCACATGGCTTATGATTATTCTTTTTGTAGGAGAAAGTACTATCATATCTTTCACCAAGAATCCCATGGGAATATTGGACAATGCTATTATCCAAGGGATAATAATTTCCCTAATGGTTATTGTCCAAGGGTCTAACATTTCCCAAGCGGTTATTAACCAATGGGCGAAAGAAGTAATGATGAGGAAGCACATGACTTGTCTTGTCATCCTATTTGGCAAATCCTAACATCTATTATCCAATGGGTAAAGTTTTCCCTAGCGGTTATTAACCAATGGTCCAAGGAAAGTCATCATGGAGTACACTATTTGCTTTTGACTAGACTATTCCAACTACTAGTCAAACTTGGTCTTCTCCCTAACAATTATTGTCCAATGGTCAAAAGATCTTTCTAGCATGTAATAACCAATGGGTAAAGACTAGTCATCATGAAGGACACTATTTGCTTTTGACTAGACTATTCCAACTACTAGTCAAACTTGGTCTTCTCCCTAACAACTATTGTCCAATGGTCAAAGGTCTTCCTAACATGCAATAACCAATGGATGAAGACTACCCTAGTATCTATTGTCCAATGGATAAAGATTAAAAGGAAAGGGTAAAATAGTCCTTCTAGGGTAATTAGGCTAAATGGGCATTAGGCTAACGATACTTAATCTAGGCTTCCATTGCTCGAGTGGTATTTTGGTTTTATTTAGGAACTCGCCTAATAACGGAATATTAAAGCCCGACGGTGCCAAACGCCAAGGCAAGGCGTAAACGTGGCCAAGGCAAAGCGACATTACTAGTGGTGGCGGTAGCGGCTGTAGCGATGGCCAAGTGGTGTGGCGGTGGCAGCGATGGCCAGCGGCGACTCAAAGAACGCCAAGGCAAAAGCAAGGCGCGACCCGACGCCAAGGCAAGGCAGGCTCGTCAGCGACCCGATGCCTAGGCAGCCTAGCTAAGCCAAAGCAAAAGCAGTCAAGTCAACGGTCAAGGCAAAGACCAAAATTTTTCTACTAACCACTCCGGCATCGATGCATCACTGAGCCAAACGGTAGTTAGGGTTTGCTAACTAATCGGTTAAAAGCTAATTATGCTGTCTAAGTAGGATTTCCAGCCGAGAAATATAATTTAAAGATATTATTTACTTATTAGGAAAAATATACGAGTACGTTTACAAGTATACTAGTCATGGGAAAAGGACTAAATTATCCGGAATAAAATGATTCAATTTTACAAGTTTCAAATCTAATTATGACGGATTATTAATCGCTAAAAGGGATTTATAAAACAAATAAAGAATTTTCAAATATAACAACAAAATTTTTATAAGTCAATAACGACCGATTTTTGGATGTTAAAAATGAAATCCAAGTATTAAAATAAAATTCAAATTTTTAACGAAATTTTTATTTACCAAAAATCAGGGTCGTTACAACCTATCCCCCTTAAAATAATTTCGTCCTCGAAATTCGCACGTGACTACGGGTTAGGCTTAGTCGCTATACTGGCCTCGGAATCGTCGTCTATCCCCCTTAAAAGAAGCAAGTCACTCTTAAGTCGCATGTTAGGCGTAGGTTGGCTATTTCTAGTCCGCACTCACTACTCACTTTAGACTAACAACTGCACTCTCCCGAAATGGTGGTGTTACTCGAACTTAGGGGTTTTGTTATGAAGTTAGCACGCAATGAACAAGACAGATTGTGGTAGACAAGCAAATAAAATTTCTTAAGATAACATAAGATCAACATACTACATGCCTAAAGGCATCATTAGGTACACGAAAAAGTAAGGAAAAGCAGATAATAATGGCTATGGTGCCATTGCCGTGCCTCGTCCTACCACCTATCATTGAAGGCTTGGATCAAACGACGTTCGTATTCCCTTACGAACACCTCGAGGGCGACGGTCACAGCGAGAACGCAGTACCAGAAGGTGCGAAGACGGTTGTTCCTACCGAACCACCGTGGCATGCCCATTGTCAGCACGACACAGAACAGGAGGAAGATGAAGGGTTGCAACCGTAGCGCTTGGGTCGTTAGGGTGAGCTCGGTTCGCTCGATTTCTCGGAACGCAGCGTCTTCTGGAAATCCTCGTCGTCGGGTGGCCATGGTTCGGGTTGGGGAATGAGATGGTAAAAGAGATGAAGAGAATAGGTGAAGAGAGGGGATAAAGAAATGGGAAGTGGTGGTGGGGTACATATAGGCCGGGTGAGGGGTGAGTGGAGGAGGGAAATAATTGAGTTTTGAAATTTTGAAGTTGGGGGTTGGCATTTAATAATTGGGAGTTTGAAATTTTGATAATTGGAGGATGGAGGGTGCGGTTTTGGCCGCGCCGAATGGGGTAGGCCCGGCTCTAGGTGCTAGGTTTCGCTCTCGTTCTTTAGGAGGTGTGGGAAAATATTTATCCAAAAATGACTTCGAACCAAAATAATAATAATAAATTATCTAACGATAGTGTGCCACAGCACCCATAACAAAGAAAATTTTTATAGATAAGCAAAAAGATTACTATCATTTAGCAACTTGCGTTAATAAAATAATTGTCCTTTGTATTAAGGGTTTTATCTACTAAAGTAAAATATTGTATAGCATACAACAGTATTCTTTATTTTAAGAAAATAAGCTTTTCATAGATAAGAAAAAGAATACAAGCATAGAGTTCTATTACAAGACAAAAGACAAGACTTAACGGTGTGAGGGGTAATTACAAGCATACACATAAACAGTGATTTCATGTAGGAGAGAAATACATTATTTCATTACTTAATGAAACAAGTACATCATAGGCGGCTTATATTAGCCTTAAGCTTCCTACTACCTGTACATCCAGAGTCCTACTACTTCCTATCTTATATCAAAAGCTTAACATCTAGGAACAGTGATCCTAGTTTAACAATCCTACATCCTAAAGGATTACAGCGATTGCTAGGTTTATTTTATGAGCCTAAGTGGCATCGTTGGCTTCACAGGTTTGCTAGGACCTCCTCCTCCTCGGGCTCATCCTTACTCCCACTAACTTCTCCCTCCTCAGTCACCTTGTTGGCAACCTTCTCATCTCCGGTTTCTTCTTCAATTATAAACTCCTCATCATCGGGAAATGTTATTTGGACTATGACGGGTATAGCTTCATCACCATCTTCCTCCTCATTTTCGGGAAGTGGAATGGCACCATGCTTCTGATAGAAGTCATGAATGTAGGGAAAAGTATAGGGAAAATTGGGATCCTCCATTAGTTGGGTTGTCATGGTTTCTACGATGTTTCTAAATCGGCGAGCTTCCGCTAGAAGGTTGACTTGGTAAAGGTTCGGTTGGCTCATCTACAAGGAAAGTTTAAACCTCAATTAGTCACGGTTTAAAGACAAGGGTTCAATTAACACTAATGAAAAACTTGGATTTAGCTACGTTCCACATTCGATTCTTGATTTAAGTCATCATTCAATTGTTCGGGAATTTCCAGCTCGGTGGTACTGCCAATTTCCACACCTTGCTTCAATCCGAAGATTGTTTTGTCAGAATTCCACCCAATTTGGGACGGTAAACTTAAACTCAATTCACGTTTGTACAACGGTCAACTTATCTTAAACTTATCTCAAGACTTATCTTAAAGGCTACCCATTCTACCCATGGCCGAGTGTTGAGCCTAGAGCTTTGATACCATGTTGTAACGCCCCGAAATTTTGGGTACGTTAAATAACATTTTTATTGAATAAACTAAAGAGAGTCTAGCTCATTATTACAACATAATTCTCACAAGAGTACTTTTATTCAACAAAAGAGGGGGTAATCTAAGGTTAACTACTGCTCCTTCTCTTCTTCCATCCTAGCGAGTTCCTCAGCTCCGAAAGCCTCCAAGGTATACAGCTCTCCTTGTTCATCTAGAAAGTCTGACACATTATACCAGCGTCGCCACCAGTATAATATGTCAGGGTCACATAAAGCAACACCGTGAGCTTGAAAGCTCAATAGAGTAATCCAAAGCCACTAACCCTTAACATACACGTCAAAGATAGTATACGATTTTCCAAACTTAACATGCTTTCAAATAAACTCATACAATTACACATGCGCATTCACTAACGGGCGTTGGTGTCATGTTTTCCGGGTTTCTCATACGCGACTCATCGTTTTGTGTCTCATCTTTTATCATCAATTCCGAAAACACGCACGCACACAATCATGGGTTACAAGTACCTTGTGTCGCACAACAATGAGCTACCAAGTCCAGCTCATTGCCACAAGGTTACCAACGCATGGCCACAATGGCTACCAAGTCCGTCACATTGCGTCACACGCACACAACCATGAGCATCCAAGACCGGCACCTTGTGTCGCATAACAATGAGCTACCAAGTCCGGCTTATTGCCACAAGGCTACCAAATCTGACTCATGGCCATAATGGCTACCAAATTCGGCCATTATGCATTTCCAAAACACTTTTTATCCATATCAACCACATCTTAGGTGTCATATCTCTACTTTTCCAATTCCATGTGTCTCGTAACATGCATCGACTCCGCGGTGGGACTATTCACATAACTCATGCGATATCAAATAGCAAGATCATCCAACTCTATACTATCATGCTCGTTTAAAGGTCAAAATACAAATACTTTGTTTCAAAACAACACTTTATCTTTAAGACGCATTTTCTTCGAGAGGTTCAATAAAGCAACACATGTTTATTGACGAGTTCATACAATCACGTAGCAATTAGGCGAGCAAGAAATCAAGTAACCACAAGATCAAAGTAAACTACGTACTTTTAACAAGAAAGTTCTACAAGCTAAATCATACTACTAACTTTATTTAAAGAAAATAGTTCGAGAATAATATCATGCTAACAACCATTCAAGCACTACATATACTTAGGAAGGGGGTAAGGACTAATCTACCGTTCTTCTTGGCGGTAGGGTAGCTACGGAAAGTTCGGCGGAGTAACGGCTTACGGTGGACCTCCGGTAGCTTCGAAAGAGAAAGGTTTCTCTCGAAACTAAATCTTGACTAAACTACCAAACTTTTATGGATCGAAGGGTGGTGGAGTGGCGGTTTAGTGGCGGCTTAGGATGAGTTTCTTGAAGAACAAGAGAAGAACTTCAAGAACACTCAAGAACAAAGCAAGAACAAGCAAGAACACTAAGCTTTCTAGAGAGAGAAGTTGAATGGTGAAGGTGTGAGTTGAAAGGCATGGAATGGATGCTATTTATAGGCAAAATGAAGCTCCCCCCTCACTCCACTTGGCCGGCCATATCTCTCTCTCTCTCTCCTATAGATTTGCTCCCATTGTCTAGTCTTGTCATGCAATAGTATGCCAACTAAGTGCCACTTGGTAAATAGTGTTCAAAGTACACCCACATGCCAAGGTTCAATGCACATACACCTCACTCTCCCCTTCTCTCTCATTCAGCCATATCTCTCTCTCTCTTCCATGGATTTGCTCCATTGTCTAGTCTTGTCAAGCCAAATCCCAACGACAAGTGCAACTTGGTCAAATAGTGTTCAAGTACTACAACTTGTCAAAGTATGACACACATACATCTTACCTTCCCTCTCCCTCTCATTCGGCCATCTCTCTCTCTCTTGGTCAAAGTACATCTATGTATATACATATATGCACATTTATGGAAAGAACTAGGAAGAAAAGGACAAGACCACTTAAATGCTCACATGGCTTATGATTATTCTTTTTGTAGGAGAAAGTACTATCATATCTTTCACTAAGAATCCCATGGGAATATTGGACAATGCTATTATCCAAGGGATAATAATTTCCCTAATGGTTATTGTCCAAGGGTCTAACATTTCCCTAGCGGTTATTAACCAATGGGCGAAAGAAGTAATGATGAGGAAGCACATGACTTGTCTTGTCATCCTATTTGGCAAATCCTAACATCTATTATCCAATGGGTAAAGTTTTTCCTAGCGGTTATTAACCAATGGTCCAAGGAAAGTCATCATGGAGTACACTATTTGCTTTTGACTAGACTATTCCAACTACTAGTCAAACTTGGCCTTCTCCCTAACAACTATTGTCCAATGGTCAAAAGATCTTTCTAGCATGTAATAACCAATGGGTAAAGACTAGTCATCATGAAGTACACTATTTGCTTTTGACTAGACTATTCCAACTACTAGTCAAACTTGGTCTTCTCCCTAACAACTATTGTCCAATGGTCAAAGGTCTTCCTAGCATGTAATAACCAATGGATAAAGACTACCCTAGTATCTATTGTCCAATGGATAAAGATTAAAAGGAAAGGGTAAAATAGTCCTTCTAGGGTAATTAGGCTAAATGGGCATTAGGCTAACGATACTTAATCTAGGCTTCCATTGCTCGAGTGGTATTTTGGTTTTATTTAGGAACTCGCCTAATAACGGAATATTAAAGCCCGACGGTGCCAAACGCCAAGGCAAGGCGTAAACGTGGCCAAAGCGACCAGCTACTAGTCACGGTGGCCAAGCGATGGCGATGGTGGTGGCCAGCGATAGCGGCAGGCGGTGGTGGCGAGCGGCGACCAGCAACGCCAAGGCAAAAGCAAGCGCGACCGGCGCCAAGGCAAGCAGCTCATCAGCCGACGCCAAGGCAGCAAGCGAGCTCGTCGGCGACCGATGCCTAAGCGACCTAGCTAAGCCAAAGCAAAAGCAGTTAAGTCAACGGTCAAGGCAAAAACCAAAATTTTTCTACTAACCACTCCGGCATCGATGCATCACTAAGCCAAACGGTAGTTAGGGTTTGCTAACTAATCGGTTAAAAGCTAATTATGCTTGCTAAGTAGGATTTCCAGCCGAGAAATATAATTTAAAGATATTATTTACTTATTAGGAAAAATATACGAGTACGTTTACAAGTATACTAGTCATGGGAAAAGGACTAAATTGTCCGGAATAAAATGATTCAATTTTACAAGTTTCAAATCTAATTATGACGGATTATTAATCGCTAAAAGGGATTTATAAAACAAATAAAGAATTTTCAAATATAACAACAAAATTTTTATAAGTCAATAACGACCGATTTTCGGATGTTAAAAATGAAATCCAAGTATTAAAATAAAATTCAAATTTTTAACGAAATTTTTATTTACCAAAAATCAGGGTTGTTACAACTGGAGAGAATGCACCACTCTTGTATCCACAAATTCTGCGCTTTTGTTCTGAGGTTTCTTCCAAAAGAATTGCTCCCCAATATAGATCAGAGGCATCTGTCTGAAGTACTCTTTTCCCATCTGAAGGTATGGTTAATGGAGGAAGGGTTTTGGCTATGGTTTTGAGGTCTTTGACAGCTTTGGTACAATGAGTTGACCAAGAAGGAGGGTTTTTCTTTAGTAGAGCTGAGAGAGGAGTACGGTATTGGGCAAGGTTGGGGATGAAATCAGCCATATAGTTAACAATTCCAAGGAACTATTGAACTTGTTTGACTGTGAGGTTTTCATCTGGAAAATGGTCAAGTTGAGAGGCTATATGAGGCTGGAGGGTATATTGACCTTTAGAGATATGCATCCCTAAAAAATCTATTTCTGGTTGAGCAAGGAGCATCTTTTTCTCTGAGAGCATAATGCCATGGGTTTGAACCAGGGAATGGAAGGTTTGTAGTAAAACAGCATGGGATTCTATAACTGGAGAAAAAAGTAGGATATCATCAATATAGACAAGGGCTGAAGATAGGATGGGAGCAAATACCCGAATCATGGCCTTTTGAAATAAAGATGGAGCTGTTTTCAATCCAAAAGGCATGACTGACCATTGAAAATGGTGATCTGGAATACAGAAACCAGTTTTGGGACGATCATCTGGATGGATGCCCAGCTGCCAGAAACCTGCTTTCAAGTCAAACTTTGAGAAAATTTGAGCTTTAGGCAAGTTTGCAAAAAGAACACTCCTTCGAGGAAGTGGGAATTTGTTGTCCTGTAAAAAATGATTAAGAGGCTGGTAATTGATAACCAGACGCAATTTTCCTCTTATATGCTCTGTCCTTTTATTCACATAAAATGCTTCACACGCCCACTGAGAGGTTGTGGGCTCAATCAATCCTTCTGACTGGAGTTGTTGGAGCTCTTGGAGAGCAAGTTGGTAGTGTTCTGGGTTCATTCCATGATGGGTAGCTTTGGTGGGGTTGATATCTTCGTTTTTCTTAAAAGGAAGAGAAATGAAGAAATCTGGGTTTTTCCAAAGTGGGTTGGAACATTTGGTAAGGAACTGGGAATGGGATTCAGCACAGGAGGTTTGAATGATGGCTTCTTTTATGGAGGAGAAGTTTTCTATAGAAAAGAGATTTGGTTGAGTGGTCCAGGATAACAGGTAGTTTTTGTATTTCAAACCTTTTTTGAGCCAGGAGACTTTGTTGAGATTTTGGAGAATATCAAAGCCTAACAACAAATCTTTTCCTGGAAGATCAGAACCATAGACTTGGTGTTTGATGGTATATCCGGGGAAAAGTTGGATGATTATAGGCCTGCTGATCAGGGTGATAACAAAGGTTTCTCCATTGGCTGCTGTAAAGGGTCGGAAACATGATTGCCAGTAGGACCTGGGGAGAATTGCTAGGTTGAGGATGGAAGCTGCAGCACCAGTATCAAAGAAGGTGATAACTGGTATTGGTTTCTCATATTTTCCAAGCAGAATTTTGACCTTGGCCAAAGGTTGAGCCAACATGATGTCTGAGAGCTCAAATGTTTGGATTTCATAAGGAAATGAATCAGACTCATCAGAAGAATCCTCTGATTCTGATGGGGAGTCCTCAAAGGTGAATGCAAGGACTGCTTCATCTATTGCTTCATCATCAACTGAAAAGAGGGATTCAACATCAGCATCGTCAAGAGCATCATCAATGAGAGCCAAAGAATTTACCATCTTGTCTCTTGCCGCTTTATTTGGACACTGTTTTGCATAATGCCCTTTTTTCCCGCATATATAACAGCGATCAGACTTTCACTGTCCTCTGAACTTTTTCTTCTTGAAAAACTTCCATTTTTTCTGGCGTGAGAATTTGCCAGATTTAGGAAACTTTGAAAACTTGCCAGGAGATCTGAACTTCCATTTCTGAAAGTGTTTGGATTTTCGATATGAGGGCCGAGAAGTGCACTTCTTGTCTTTACACTTGATAGATAAGTCTGGCCGGTCACAAGCTTTGCCAAGAAGTTTTCCCTGTTCTTCAAGAGTTCTGAGGAATTTCTGATGATTGCACAATTTCTCCAAGGCAATCAAAGAGTGCTGATAAATACCGCCAAGAGATGTTGCATTCAACGTCAATCCTTTTGTTTGAAGCAACCTTGTCGTCTCATTTCCCAATGGTTCAAGAAGGGAATTGAGAAAAGCTTGCTTGAGATTGACATTATCCATGCCGTTGAGAAGATAAAACCGTTGGGACATACGGTCATAATGGATCTCCAGATCTTTTCGTTTGAAGGAACAGCATCTCATGCTGAGATATTCTTCTCGAACAAACTCTTTCGTATTGTTATGATCTCCAAGAAACTCAGTATGCAGAACTGAGATGAACTGATCAAGAGTTGGCAGTTGCTTTAGCTGTAGCTGTCGGTATTCACCGAGAGCCATGTACCATTGACGGAGACGGCCAAGAAATTTTGCTGTACACTTAGTAATGACAGTACTAAGCGTAGTATTAGGGGAAAGCATAGCAGCAGTGCACCAAGCATGAATCTCATAGAGTTTATCCAACCATTTTGATGGGGGAATGGTATCAAAGGAAAAACCTTGGGTATGGATATTAGAATGTGAGAAGGAATCAAATGTTGAAATTTCAGGAGGTGTTTCAAACTCAGGACCCTCTTCAATGATAGGGTCTTCAACATTTTCTTCTGGGTTTTCAGGGTTCATCATGAAAACATGAGGAGTTGGCAAAGAGTGAGTAGATTCAGAATCTGAATCAAACTCAATGGTTGGTTCAGGAGATGGGATTTCAGGTATAGTAGCTAGGGTATTAAGGAGAGTGGAGATTGGATTGTTGGAAGTTGGCTGGACAATTAACTGAGGAGATTTTGAATTTGGGTCAGATGGTTTAGGAGGAGCAGAGGTAGTTGGAGCTGAGGTAGAGGTGGATGGTGGAGATGGTGCTGAAGGAACTTGGATAGGCTTTATCTGGGGCTTTGGAAAAGGAAGTTTTGGTGGAGATGGTCTTTTTGGTGGAGGTAGGAAAGCTGACGAGCTCCCAAAGTTATTGGAGCTTGACTCACCAAATCCTTAAGTAGGAGTTATAGGTAAAGGTTGAGACATCGGAGGATACCCAGAAAAACTTTGTTGAGTGTAAGATGAGAACATGTCAAACGGGCTTTTCTGCTGAGAATACTGCTGAGCTTGAAGGGATTGAAACTGATTCTTTAAATGCTTCATTTCAGCATCCTTTTGGTAAAAAGCTGCTGAGAAAGCTTGGTTCGCATAGGCCATCTGAAGGAGTTCTTGGTGAACATTTTGGATCTTCTGTTGCAAATCTCTGATAAGAAGTTCCAAAGTTGACAACTTCTTATGGACAGCATTTTCCAAATTTTGCTGAGAGTTAGCAATTCTTTGAAGAATTTTGTTTTGCGCCAGAGAGTTTGCTGACTGCCAATTTATTGCTGCTTCTGCTGCTGATACTGCTTTGGTGCTACCATCAGGGAGAATGGTAGTTGGGTCTGGAACTTTATGACGGTGGGTAGTCCTTTCTTGAGGATTGTGAAACTCCAAAGGAGGAAAATCTGATTCAGTGAACATAAAACATCCACTGGGTTGCGCTGAATGATCATTTTTCGATGGAGGTTGAGGAGAAGGTGGGGATTTACAAGGAGTAGAAGGTAAAGGAGAGCTTAGTAAAGGTGGTTCATCAAAGTCTTCATCATCGTCTAAAAGACTATCTTCAAGACACTCATCACAGTTACAGGCATCAAAATAACAATGACCTGTTTCTGGATTTTTGAAGTAGAAGACCGGAAGGCCACTGGATTGAAAATATTTAATGGGAGGTTCAGGTTTGGAGCCATCAACAAACATATCAATCCTTGAAGGAAAGATAACCGGATGGGTGGAAGATGAGGCAGAGGTTTCTTTTAGGAAAGAAATTTCTACAGTACCATCAGGTTTTGAAATGAAAAGTGGATTTGAGGATTGAACAGGTATGGGCTTTTGTTGGTTCTTCTCATAAGCCGTAACCCAAGATTCTGGGAGAAGCTTGAGAAGCTCAGGTCGAGAAATTTGACTTGGGACATGGACGCAAGAAGCTTGGTGAGGTGCGTTTACGGTTAGGAAAAGGGCTTCATCTGTGGAAGAGGGTAAGGACGTGTCAAAGGCATGGTTTTGGAGACGATAGGGCATTTGGTAGTGGAGGGTTGCTGCATATGTGGTGGATATTTAGGAGGCACCACCAATTTGAACTTGAACTTTCAGGGCTGTTAGCAGATGGGGATCTGCTAGGGGCATGTTGAAATTAGGGTAAAAGGTAAAGATCACTGTTCCAGCATTCAAGGTGGTTTGAACTGTAGCGATGCACGCATGTTGGTACTGCATGAACCTGGTATCGACCAGAGCCAGTCTGGACGTAACAGGTAAGCCTTTCCTGCCATGGAAAGTAACCGCCAGTCGGATTGCTCTGAAGTGAAGGTGAGTGAATCCCTGTTGTTGCCAAATGCGGGGCAAATCAACCGGGATTTCTAGGGGTAAAAGTTGTTCAACCTCAGTAGCTGCAATGAAACATTGATCAAATTTGGAGGCTTGGACATACTCTTTTACTGAGGTTGGATGCTTGGTGGAAAAAAGTTGGGTGACAGTCTTTTTTATAGAGGTTTGTGGACGGACAAAGGCATTATATGGGTTTAGAAAAGGGAGATCAGTAAGGGGAACCTTACTGTCATCAGGTAGATATTCAAACTCATATAAGTACTCAAGATTAAAAGAAGAAGTGGAATTTCTACTGGTAGATGAGCTAGAAGAGACGAGAGAGCAAGTAGCAGAGGAATAGGTGGTAAACAAGCGGTTCATTTTTAGTAGGAAAAATCTGGGTTCTCCGTTTCCTCATACAACAAATCTTTTTCTTTTTCAATATAAAAACTTTAACCAATTTTGATTAATAAAATTCTGTATACTAGGGTAGATAAACCGAGACACACAGCTCAATAGCCCAAAGTCTCAAGGTACTTTTAATCCACTGATACAGAAATTTTTCAATCAAAATAGTTAGTGAAGTTTCTGATGTGGAGGATCCTTAAGAGGCAACCACAGAGCATACGCTTCAATTTTTCTTTTTAGAAAAAGATTTGAAATAATTTTGGAATACGAAGTTCCCAGAGAGGGGTTTAAGCTAGAATGAAAAACATGGCTCTGATACCAAATTTACAGACACGAAGTGGGTACAAACACAAAGTAGGTTAGGATCGAGAGAGAACACATGACACAAGATATAATTGAAAAGCACTGATTATTACTGGATTGCTAACTTGAATATTACAAGGGGTCGGAGCCTCCTTTTATAGGCGTTCCGAGACAGTGCTTGCATCACACACAGTATTACATATAATTGCTACATACTATTCTTAGTCTTACTAGTCTTACATCAGACTATTACACATATGACTTACTGACTTACACCATTTATTACTATTACGTATACTTTCCAAACAAGACCTCTGACAACCTACTATTACATATAATTGGTCCTATAAATACAGTACACACAATTATATGCCTTATACAATAGTAAACACTAATAATTTTCTAAGGCGAGGAAAATTTTTGGTTGCTAATTTTTCCCCAACTTTTTGGAGCCACGCAGGGGAAAAATGCTGATGGGTTGGCGGGACTCCGAATTTCCGTACAAGGGAAAAAATTGGCCCTAAAATTAAAAAAGGCCTAAACAACGTCGTTCGTCATTTGGGAGGGGTTAAGTTCAGTGAATGAAATTCCAAACTCACAATTCCTCACTTCTCCTCTTCGCACATCTCTGTTCTTCTCTCTCCAAAGTCGACGATGATTCTGAAGTCGACGTTCTGAGCTCCACTGGCCGGACAATCTTAGAAATACAGGTATAATCCCCTCCCTCTCTTATCCTATGCCAAGGTGGGTTTTTTCTTTTGTAGATAGAAATCATGTTGTTGGCCGATGATTCCGAAGTCGACGATATGGGTAGTGGGTTTTTATCTTTTTTAAAAATTGCTCTTCGTTGTTCTCGCTCTCTTATCCTGTGCCAAGGTTAGTTTTTTCTTTTGTAGAAATCGTTTTGTTGGACGATGATTCCGAAGTCGACGATATGGGTAGTGGGTTTTTTCCTTTTTTAAAAATTGGACTTCGTTGTTCTTGATAGATCGGAGGTGGAACTAGTTTCAAAGAAGAAGATCGATTTGGCTGATTTGGGTACTAAAGAAACAATATTTTTACTTTAAAACCTAAATCCCCCAAAAAGGGTGCCGACAGGTCTCCGTTATTGTTCTCGAGGGAGTTGGAACTAGCTGCAAAGAAGTTTAGGCCGATTTGGGTAGTGAAGAAACAATTTTTTTTAGTTTAAAACCCGAATCCCAAAAAAAAATGGGGCCAATCGCTTCGCTTCGCTTCGAACCCAGCTACTGGGGATCTGAACACACTGTCACAGAACTATAAAACCGAACACTTCTAGGAATGAGTATTTTATTAGACATGCTTGTGCTATTGTTTTGTTTGTGTCATTCTCACAACTCTGCGGCTAAGGAATCTTCAAAGGAGGGACCACTAGAGTAGAAACAAGTACCAGTAGTAATATTATGTTAGAAAATCGGCCCTTGTTGTCCACCATAAGTTATAATATTACATGTTTAGTTTATTGCCTTTCAACTTTTCACTCCTGTTTCGTATTCCATTCATCTTTAGCCAAAGAAAAAAAGAAGAGCGGGTGATTTGTTTATGACTTTTGGACTCACCAATGCCCCTGCCACGTTCTGCACCCTTCCTGGCTGTTTTGGCTGTCGCTCGAATCGGAACCTTTGTATGCATTGGTAGGCTTTCGATCTGTAACCAAAAAGTGACCTCTTTATATTTGTCGAAGAAAAGCTAACCAAGGGAATACAACTCCCACTCTTTGTAACCAAAAAGTGACCTCTTTATATTTGTCGAAGAAAAGAGTTAAGAAAAAACTATGCAAACCTAACAAGTGTCACGCCCCAAATCCGGGAGCATGACCGGCCGTGTACCATGAAGTAATCATGGGACACGAAGCCTAAATAAAAATATTTTTAGCAACTTGAAACAAATAAAGAAAAATTGGATATTTTATTACAATAAAATGCGCTACTCCAAACCTATAATTTTTTTTTTAGCAAATGACACAGTATCTCTTATTTTTCAATCTCCAAACTCCACCATGAACTGCCAATTAATAAAAATGCGGAAGCTAATAAATAAATGTGCGGAAGCTTTTTAACAATAGAAAAGACATAAAAATGCAGACGTCCTAGAGGTCCAACCAGAAAGACCCAACAATGCCGCAGAGTCCACTACAATGCTCCATGAACTAACCTGAAACATAATGTGGAATAAATCCGTCAGCTGACGCGCTCAGTGAGTAGTTAAGCATGCTAAGGGTGACAATACAAAGTGGCATACTTTTGATCGAACAATAATGAGGGTTCCAAAGAAAAGGTGTCAAATTAGAGAAGGTCGAAGGTTCAACGAATAATATCACAAACCAAGTATTGAGCAAAGGGATCAACAGTTCAACAAATAGTTTCCACAAGATGAATAACGTATTAATGAATAATATGAACTATAATCGAGTCACCACAATAATTATACCAAACAATGAGTCCAATAATATCCGAACGGTCAACAACGGTAAATGGGAGTCTAAACCAAAGTGGGAACCATATCTTCCAAATACCAAATACCAAATGCCAAATATTTTCTCAGGGCTTTGCCCGTTGGATCCAACACCGTACTTAGAGTCACCACAGGATGGCGCCTGGGACCTTTTCCCTAAGCCGATCCGGAGTAGGGTCACAGGGTATTTCATAAGTCTTTTCCCTATCCGTTGAGCACTAGAGTCACAGGGTATTTCACAAGTCTTTTCCCTAGCGGCCAAAGTCACCACGATATTTCACGGGTCTTTTCCTTGGACTTTAATAAACATAAACATAGTCCACGGTCCCAAACACAAATAGAACAACGGCGAGCCGGAGGCACCTGCACCAGGATTATTCCCCGTGCCGTTGCAGAGTCTCAATAATATTATGGAATCAACAAACGAACAACAAGAAAAATAAGGGCAATCCAACAATCCTATAAATTTTTATCAATGAACCTTGTATGCCAAAGGGTACGTCAATTGTCAATAACTATGAGAGCAACGAATAAGAATAATTATCATCGGATCACAATCAATAACGAACTGTCAAGAATCGATAGGCTCAAGAGGATTCCAAGAAAGGGATCACATGCTTAACCACTCACCTCAGATCTGAAAAATGATATCACGATTGCTATGCAACTGTAACAGCGCCTAATCTGGATACAAGTACACAAAATCTTAAGTAATCACACGACGCCGAACTGCTAAATATAATACTCCAAACTTATACTAACATTAACTAATTCCTAGAATTGCAAGCCTAAACCTAGAATTAAGTCATCAGAATTATCACCACCCATAAGCATAACGCATAAGTACTCTACTGCCACGTCTCTCTCTGATCTCCACCAACAAAACCCATTGATCTTCCTCAAGCAACACACCAAGAAAACCCATGTTCTATTATATGAATAGCATCAATTAATTTCAAAGGGAAGTGATCAGGAGACTTACCAACCCGAAACTCACGATGGAACCCTTTCAACGTCGGCGCTATACTTGTATCTATCTCGTTCTCTAACTCTCTCTCACAGCCCTCCTTAGAAAATAAGCTAACCCTTGGTCTCTCAACACTTATATATGCACGTAACAAAAGGACCCATTCTCCTACTAACCTTAAAACTCTTACACGGATAAATAACTATACACATCTCATAAACTGACATTTAATATAAAAACACATATTAGGAAATAGCCCCAATATTATGAAATTTAAAATAGAAGTATTTTATTTTATTAAGAAGTTTGAAAAAGAGAAATGAAAGATTTAATTATTTGGGTCAAAAAAATATATATATATATTTTTTTTACTGAAAAAGTGGGATGTCACATCATTCCCCCCTTAAAAAGAATTTCGTCCTTGAAATTCAGAAAAACAGCTAATGGACAAACTAATACAACCCACTAATGAATTAAACCATGATGATATTCCTAGTAGATATGGTAAAATGAAATAACACCTTTTTCCTTACAGCGAGCAGCTACATGTCCAGGTTGTCCACAATTGTAACATAACTTAGGCGAGCCATCACAACTATAACCGTAATGAGATTTGCCACAACGATTGCATAACCACTCAATCTGCTGACTCCCGTCACCATTTGACTGTGTTGGCGTAAAAGTTCGCTTGTTAGAGTTACTACCCTCACCGTTTTGTCCTAATTGCCACCATTCCCTAGATCTCCTAAACTGGCGCTCCTCGCTCCTCACTCATCTTCTCCTCTTTCAAATCATTCTCTGCTGTCAATGCTTTAGTCACAAGTTTAGGTAGTGTCTTAACATCAAGTAAAGAAACCCTTCCATGAATCTCGGGCCGGAGCCCCCTCTGAAAATGCCACACCTTAGCTGGTTCTTTTTCCACTAAACCTCCTGCAAACCTAGACAATTCATCAAATTTCTGCTGGTACTCCGCCACTGACATATTTCCCTGCCTTAAAGCCAAAAACTCAGTCTGCATTTGGTCTTTAACTGCGGGTGGAATGTACTTCTCCTCAAAATCCTTTTTGAAATTACTCCATACTAATTCATTCTGCTTGTCTTTGTAATGTTGCTTTGCTGACCGCCACCAATGCTCAGCTCCCCCCTGTAGCTTATATGCCGCAAAAGACACCTTTTGGGCCTCAGAACAATCCAACACATCAAAGATCTTCTCCATTTGCAACAACCAAGCCTCAGCATCCGATGGCTTATCAGTCCCCCTAAAAGATGGTGGATTAGTCTTTAGAAATCTATCAAAAGTATTGCCTTTGTCCAATGTCAGAGACCTTGACGCAGTTACTGGTGCTACTTGGGTTTGATTTCCTGCAAATAATCCCATAAAAGTCTGAAAGGCTTGAACAGCAGCTACTGGGTCAACAGAACCTGTGGGTGCACCAGAATTTGCAATAATTTCTGTAATTGGATCAGTTGGATCTTCAGCGGGGTCGGCTAGATTACCATCATTTTCTGTTCCAACTACATCATCAAAAACTTCAGCCTCAGCACTACCACGGCCACGGCCCACTGGATTGGCACGACCACGGCCATGCGCTAAAGGAGTGGCCTGACTACGACCGCGAATTGTAGGAGTGGCATGTCCACAGCCACGAGCTGAAGGAGCGGCCCGACCTCGACCACGAACCTCTAAACCCCCACTTGTCGACCTAGTATTATGACGTGGACGATCCATTTCCTAATTTAAGGATATCATATAACAGACCATAAGCTAAACACAAAATTAAACAAATAAAATAGTGACTCACATGCCTAAAGGACTCCGGGACCTGGACCTTTTCTAAGACAAGATGCAAAGACAAATGCAAGTATAAAAATCGAAACTTAAGCTTTGATACCACTCTTGTCACGCCCCAAATCCGGGAGCATGACCGGCCGTGTACCATGAAGCAATCATGGGACACGAAGCCTAAATAAAAATATTTTTAGCAACTTGAAACAAATAAAGAAAAATTGGATATTTTATTACAATAAAATGCGCTACTCCAAACCAATAATTTTTTTTTAGCAAATGACACAGTATCTCTTATTTTTCAATCTCCAAACTCCACCATGAACTGCCAATTAATAAAAATGCGGAAGCTAATAAATAAATGTGCGGAAGCTTTTTAACAATAGAAAAGACATAAAAATGCAGACGTCCTAGAGGTCCAACCAGAAAGACCCAACAATGCCACAGAGTCCACTACAATGCTCCATGAACTAACCTGAAACATAATGTGGAATAAATCCGTCAGCTGACGCGCTCAGTGAGTAGTTAAGCATGCTAAGGGTGACAATACAAAATGGCATACTTTTGATCGAACAATAATGAGGGTTCCAAAGAAAAGGTGTCAAATTAGAGAAGGTCGAAGGTTCAACGAATAATATCACAAACCAAGTATTGAGCAAAGGGATCAAGAGTTCAACAAATAGTTTCCACATGATGAATAACGTATTAATGAATAATATGAACTATAATCGAGTCACCACAATAATTATACCAAACAATGAGTTCAATAATATTCGAACGGTCAACAACGGTAAATGGGAGTCTAAACCAAAGTGGGAACCATATCTTCCAAATACCAAATACCAAATGCCAAATATTTTCTCAGGGCTTTGCCCGTTGGATCCAACACCGTACTTAGAGTCACCACAGGATGGCGCCTGGGACCTTTTCCCTAAGCCAATCCGGAGTAGGGTCACAGGGTATTTCACAAGTCTTTTCCCTATCCGTTGAGCACTAGAGTCACAGGGTATTTCACAAGTCTTTTCCCTAGCGGCCAAAGTCACCACGATATTTCACGGGTCTTTTCCTTGGACTTTAATAAACATAAACATAGTCCACGGTCCCAAACACAAATAGAACAACGGCGAGCCGGAGGCACCTGCACCAGGATTATTCCCCGTGCCGTTGCAGAGTCTCAATAATATTATGGAATCAACAAACGAACAACAAGAAAAATAAGGGCAATCCAACAATCCTATAAATTTTTATCAATGAACCTTGTATGCCAAAGGGTACGTCAATTGTCAATAACTATGAGAGCAACGAATAAGAATAATTATCATCGGATCACAATCAATAACGAACTGTCAAGAATCGATAGGCTCAAGAGGATTCCAAGAAAGGGATCACATGCTTAACCACTCACCTCAGATCTGAAAAATGATATCACAATTGCTATGCAACTGTAACAGCGCCTAATCTGGATACAAGTACACAAAATCATAAGTAATCACACGACGCCGAACTGCTAAATATAATACTCCAAACTTAAACTAACATTAACTAATTCCTAGAATTGCTAAAGCCTAAACCTAGAATTAAGTCATCAGAATTATCACCACCCACAAGCATAACGCATAAGTACTCTACTGCCACGTCTCTCTCTGATCTCCACCAACAAAACCCATTGATCTTCCTCAAGCAACACACCAAGAAAACGCATGTTCTATTATATGAATAGCATCAATTAATTTCAAAGGGAAGTGATCAGGAGACTTACCAACCCGAAACTCACGATGGAACCCTTTCAACGTCGGCGCTATACTTGTATCTATCTCGTTCTCTAACTCTCTCTCACAGCCCTCCTTAGAAAATAAGCTAACCCTTGGTCTCTCAACACTTATATATGCACGTAACAAAAGGACCCACTCTCCTTCTAACCTTAAAACTCTTACACGGATAAATAACTATACACATCTCATAAACTGACATTTAATATAAAAACACATATTAGGAAATAGCCCCAATATTATGAAATTTAAAATAGAAGTATTTTATTTTATTAAGAAGTTTGAAAAAGAGAAATGAAATATCTAATTATTTGGGTCAAAAAAATATATATATTTTTTTTTTACTGAAAAAGTGGGATGTCACAACAAGTATTGCTTCTTACAAAACATTTGCAACTCAACGTGTCTTTTATCGGAGAAGCAGAGGACTAAAGGCTAAAAGTTCGGCAGAAAGGTTTACTCTCGAATATTTTATATGCTTCGGGGTAGGCTTTACTTTCTTGGATGGCAAATCTTGGACTTCAAACACTCCTCCTTTGGTGTGTTTTAACCAGGTTTGCAGTATTTTCTGTGTTGGGACGTTGGCTTGCATCAGTTTTTTACTTCAATTCTTGTTTTGTTGCATTCAGTGGAATTTCTTCTCAAATTGCGAAGATGCCTGATCTTCTCTTTCACTAATTTGTGGTCTTTAGCTTAGGAGAGCCCTTCTTATGGATGGAATAACTTGATAACTGAGGAGATGATTTTTCTTGTACACATGGCCTGCACCTCAAACTTAACTATAGCAACACATTCAATTGTCCATTGTACCCATTTTTTGTAGAAACCCATCTTCAACATCACAACTTCCAAGAAGTCCCATTCTACCCTGTCATAGGCTTCGTTAAACTTAACTGTAGCAACTTAACTGTAGCAACACATTCAATTGTCCATTGTTTTGCTGTTGTTTTGTTGCTACTGACCAGTTAGGATGCTGTTTTGCTGCCTTATTACGCAGCTGGTTGCTGCTGTTCTCGGCTGTTACCTCAGGCAGCAATCAAGCTGCCTTATTCAGCCTTGTGTTCTTTTGTGGCTTTGGAAAATATTGTAAAATCCAAGTGTTGTTGTCCAGTTTGAAAGGCCTAGTTTGTGTTCTTTTCATGTTGTCCAGGTCGTACTGGCCTGTGGCATATTCATGTATAATTTGGTTTTGTATAGGACTGTGGCTTATTAATTTTAGTTCTTCTCGAGAATGAACGATCTCATAAACTTTGTCCATATGCTGAGGAAAGCTACGGGTAGGATTTTGTACAAGTGGTTTTGTATGATGCACTCACCGAGTTTCTAGCAGTTTGGACCACGGACAATTCACTCTACCGCAGTAATCGGATTGGTTAGAATGTAAAGACAGGATCAGATAATGTTCGGTAGGGTTTGACTAAGTTCTTTATGTCATTTACTTCAACATTTGCATTGCTGAAGTGATCTGAGTGGGATTTTTGTATATTACCCGTATATAGATGCTAATGTGGTTGTGGCTTAACTACAACAAAAAACACGTTCGGTGACATGTAAAAATGTCACCAAAAGTCCAAATTTTGTCACCTATTGTCTTTGGTGACACAAGAAGAGGTGTCACTGTATCCATGACACTGAAAGTCAAGGGTGACAAAATTGTGTAGTTGTCACGGAAAGTTGTCAACAGTGACAAAAATTTGGTGTCACCGAAGACTAATTTTCCGTGACACAATTGTCACCGAAAGTAACAGTGACAACAATATGGTGTCACGGAAGAGAGATTTTATGCGACAAATGTGATTATGTCACAGAAAGTAACAGCACCATATTGTCACAGAAGAGAGATCTTTCTATGACAAAGATTGTCACTAAAAGTACCTACCATGACAGCCAATTGTGTGTCACCAATACCCTATCAAAGTAGTAGACACACAATAGTGACAATCCCTTTTGTCACCAAAAATAAGACTTTAGCAGCAATACACACTTTATTCCATATATTGTTGTCACCTGCTAACGAAGTTTCAAATTTTTTTGTATCTTATGATTCAACTTAGCAAAACTTAAATAGCGAAGAAGCAAAATATCATTCAAATCAAATATCCAATAAGTCAACATTCATCATCCAACTTCAAAACATTTATCCTCCAACAATAACCACTTCAAACTTAACATCACCGAAACTACAAAATATCCATATCCATGTCCAATGACAAAAAGAACTCAAAACAAGTGTTCCATTTAACTATCAAAAAGTCTTCAACTCCATCTTGGTTAATTGCAAAAAAGCAACTCCATCTCCTTACTTACCTGTACAAAATTGCCAAAAAAAAAAAAAAAAAGAAGCAATTATGTAACATGTCAAGCCTACGAAAAGTTTGAAAAAGAAAGAGATTTGCTCCAAGTTGTTATACGACGAATTATGGCATGACTCATGAGTGACTAAGAGAGGTTACCTAACCCAGATTTTGATGTCATTCTAAATAATATTTATGATATGCAACCTACGTGGTAGCAAAACTTTGCCAGAATCAAAGTGTCGATGTCAGAAACGTGTAAGACATGGACACGCTCCGGACACACTTCAGACACGTGTCCGACATGCTTCTGGTTCATAGCTTTCTAAATGAAGTTCCACTCCCAGGATGACCATATTGTCTCCACGCCAAAGGCAAGTTAACAAAGGAGATCCGAATGAAGCACTGCTGATTGAAAATGGATTAACAGATTTCACTTTCTAAAAGAAGTTCCACTCCCAGGATGACCATATTGTCTCCACGCCAAAGGCAAGTTAACAAAGGAGATCTGCATGAAGCACTGCTGATTGAAAATGAATTAACAGCTTTCACTAAGAAAGCATGTCCAGATAGCTACCATTAAGCACAAATTACACAGTATGACAATCGTCTACAGACCACGCTCGATAGTATCCCAAGTAATTAAGTTCAAAGTTCAATTCTATCAAGAAACAGAATTTCAAGCAAACTACAGTCATCACTTTTTGTCCAAAAAGTCATATCATACGCAGTACTAGACAATACTCGCCATCTATTTTTGTCACGGGTCAGGAGTTGAAATGGCAACTCATACTTGGGGCATGTCCAGATAGCTACAATTAAGTTTAGTGACTGATTTTTAAACAAATTGCACCAATTGAATAACTACAAAAGATTGAGAGTTCATGAAGCGGAAGTTACTTACTGAAAATTAGAGTCTTGTATGAAGGAGCTATCCCATTTTGTATCCGGTGAAAGAGCTTGACCTTGAATTCAGCTGCAGTGAACCAGAAATGCTTAGACTCTAAGATACAAGAAGCAAACCAAAAATATATATATATATATATATATATATATATATCAGAAACCAAAAGTCAAAAAGTAGAGTCAGAAAATAGAATCAACATCACATTAGCATCAGAGATTGACTTGATACATACTTGAAGTGATGTTGGGACATGGAGCAAGGAGTAGCTTTGATAGAGTTTCCGGGAACACATTTCAGATCATACCAATGCCACTGTCACTGATTGTAGACCTGAAACGCGATGTGGTATTGCAATTACAACAATATTAGCCTTTTTCCTAAGTCCTGCATACGCTGTATACGTTCCCCACTTTCCATTTATGGAGGCGTCACTATTTCATAAAGGGCCCAATTCTTGAAGATGCTATAAAATAGTGAAACCTCACAGACTTAATAACACCAGGTTTTCAATTTCCATTTTTTTCCTCTATACTCGAATAAAATTGGAACTAAAATGAGAAACATACCCACTTAGATCTAACAGGTTGAAGCAATTGCAACAGATGCATCAGGGATCTCTGATCCAAGCACAAGAGAAAGCATTCACAACCCTCTGAACATTGAAGAAATAGCACAACTCTCAACCAAGTAAAACACTTATGGTGCTCTTGCACTTATAGGCAGCGCCCACCAAAGAACAAAAGCATGCATCAATTGCCTAACCAAAGCATTTAACAAACCTCAAATTTGAAGTGGTAAGAGTGAGCACAGCATCATGAGAAAGTCGAACTGATGCAATGCGTATGAGTCATGGCTTGACATTTTACCCTATCGTGTATATTTGCAAGTCATCCACCTGGGCATAAGAGAGCAAAAAGTTGAAGGAACCTAAGGTGATGGAACAAGCTTTGGCCATATACAGGGATGTCGCGAGTGGCCTTGGGGTCAGAAGTTTCATTTAGGAGACGCTATTGCTTACTATGGAGGAAGAGTACATGCATCTAATTGGCATATGCCTAGTTTCAAGCAATGGAGCAAGTGTTTATCTGCGTAGTTTTCTCTGATCTTTTTTTTTTACTAGGAGTTTATTTATGAGTTAGGATAGTGTCTTTTCTTAACCTTCGACATGACAGCTAGTAAGGAAGTGCCTCATCCAATTGATCTTTGGTGGTCAAGAAGAAGAATACATTTTTCAGTCATTGTAGTAGAGTGTATGCATATTATCAGCTAGTTAGGGTTGGTTTTCTAGTGTTGCTGATTTTTAGGTACTTTGTTGTGACTTCTTATATGGGTGTATGTTGATTGTTGAGATTCTGTAGAGAAATCCATATGGTCCCATCTTGAGTCCTTGACAAGTTTGATCAATCTTGTAATCAGTTCCAAATTTTCAATTGGTAAATACAGCACTTTTTGATTGTGTACATAACTAGATATATTCCACCATGATTCCATGTTGACAAATGAATATCAATGGCATGTGCAGAAATTGAGAATAGCTTATAGAGAGACAGAATTTACCTATAGTGTTGAGACCAGAGAGCTAAAGATCGTATTATCATCCATGGTATCAACATTAATAATTATCCAAGGGTGCTCCATGATCTTCTAAAGAGAGAGAGCCTCTTGGACGAGTCCTTCACGAGTAGCTGCAAAGTTTTAAGCAGTGAATCCTCTCATTGCAATCATACCTATGAGAAGGCTAACATTCAAAATGATGAGACACAAATAAAGAGAGAGACGTGGCTAATGAGATTTTTAGCTTCGGCAAAAATGTGAGGGGTGGGATGAAAACTTAGGTCCACCTTATAACTAGTATCATCCTTTTATCCTACTGCCATGAGGATCTAAATTCTAAACACCTCATGAATTCCCAAGAACAAAATAAATCTGTTCCTCACCTTTCAAATGCACTGGCTTGGCTCTCAGCCTCATATGGAGGAAAACCATACAAGAACTCATTAGAAAGAACATCTGAAGTCCAATTATAAACTGCATAGTCATGGGGTTTGTTCACCACTTATGGTGCTAATCCAGTGTTCCACACATGGTTCGTCTCTTGCCTCTGGATTGTACAGAACACCCAAATCAAAGTCAGCAATTTTCAGACGACCCTGCCATTGTAACACAAAACTTGCTTAATGTGGATTTTTTTTTCTCATTTCTGAACCTACATAAGCACAGTTTTCAGTAGTTGTAGTTATGATAGTTAAGATTCTAATTAGTAAACGTCAACAAACTGAGAAGAGAGACAAACTAGTCTTGCCCCATTTGATTGCAGGTTATCATACGTTGGTACTTTTTTTGGTAACCACTAATTTAAAGATGAGTGATCACTGGAAATGTAAAATGCTGATTGTGATTGCCTAGTTTAAACAAATGTCACCATTTCAAATAAGCAAAAAGCTGTATTTAAGTCATGGTAGATACATTGTACAAACTTCTCTTGGATAGTACAAGACACTGAAAGTGAAACAAAGTTACTTGCACTTTAGTATTTTTTGGGAGAGTAAATAAAATCAAGTCCACATGGATTAACAGTTATATCTCTCCCTGAATATGTAAAAAGCTCAAACATAATAAGCCCATAACCCTAGAGTTGGAATAGATCAGTGTGGAATCTAGCATCATGTTAATACAACAAACTAATATAATCCCATTGCAGTTTTAACCAAAAACATCAAGATTATAAAGTTTTCTAGAATACCTCATGATCAAGCAGCAATGAAGTATGACCACCATAGCATGCATATGGGAGCTAGGTTCTCTGTTTGTATCATATATGTGGGAGTGTGTATATCTAAATATGATAACCTTTGCTTCCAATTATAGCATGTATGGGTGTGTGACAATCCGTGCTTGAGGCTAAGATGTCAAATTCTGCTACTGGTGTAAATTGATTAAGGTTCAATATGGAGGTATGATGGTCTCTGAAATTCCAATACTCTTTCAACCCCACAGTTTGGGAGGGCTAAGAGTATTAAACTGGATAGGCTAAGAGTATTAGATCAATTTGGTCTTCTATGCCTTGAGGATAAGATGTCAATTTATGGTGTTGGTGCTAAATGAGGAAGCTGTAATGTGTGGGTATCTCAATTACTCAATGCTCAATAGTTTCAGGTGTGTACTACTCCTCTTTTGAACCGAGAATCCCGTGGTTCCTTAATGCTACAAAAACCCAAGATGCTACCCAAACCTTCTCTGAACCCAAAATGCTTACGTAATGAAGAAATCCACTTTTAGTGGGCAAAGATTCCCCCAAAGGCCCTGACCAAAACACTTCACGCCCAAACTACTTACACAATGAAGAACTCCACTGTAGGTGGGCAAAGGTTCCCCCAAAAGGCCCAAACCGACCTGAGCAAATTGCATATTTGAAAACCACCTCCACTGCATACACATTCCTCTGGATCTGCCACAGGAATACAAAGACTTGGAAATTCTACCATCAGATGAGCATAACCAAGCCAATATCAGAGCATGAAGTGAAAATTCACTCATCAACATCCCAATTAGTTAACCATTCGAACCACCTTATGAAACTAGACCCTAATAACCTCAAACAACCCTTAATGCCTTGACAAAATTATCTTCTTGAAACCTTTTTCCTCCAATTTTATTTGGAGAAAAAAAAAGGATGAAATATGGAAGAAAAAAAAGCAGCAACAAGAAAAATCAAGCCCTAAACGTAGATTTGGGGATTTTGGAAAAATTAGGGCAAACTAATTTAGGACTTTCCTCACCCAACCTAAGAACATGTAGGCTGGATAAGAGAACAAGAAAAACATGTCCAAAATAAAAAGGGTTACAATGTTCAATCCTTGGTCCATTTTTTCCCCCACGTGAGAAGAAACAAAAAATAAAAATAAAAAAAATATCACCTTGCGTCGGAGGGACGGCTGCAACGGTGGCGTGGGCCGTCGTAACTGGCGTGGCTGGGGATGGTCATCGGACCGGCTGTTGGTGGTGAAAACCAGAGAAATCGTAGGGGAGGGGAAGAGTAACAAAAAAGCTGAGGCCATTTACTGAAATTTTTGTGCGCCATTTGTTTAGAACGGAAGGTGAGAGAAAATGGTGTGGGCATCGTACCGGCTGAAACTGTCGGCAGTTGTTGGTGGCGGTGGCCGGTGGGTGCTGGTGCCTGGATCAGAAATGGGGTTTGGGGAAAATTTGGGAGCAAAATTGTTTCTGTAATATTGGGTATTTTAGGATTTGTATTGGTGAGAAGCATAGGGTAAAAAACGACGTAGTTTACTTGTGTTCACTTTCCGTGACACCCCTTTGAAATTCGATTGCGCGCCCAAATGAATGCTCGCCTGCCGCTAAAAAATTTAGGTATTCCGTGACAAACTAAAGAGCTGTCAACGAAAATATTATTCAGTGACATGAAAAATGTCACCGAAAATAGCTTCACATTGGCATGGACAAACCCAGTTACCTCCAAAACTTTTGGTGACAAATTTTAAGTTTGATGTCACTGTTGACTACCATTCAGTGACAAGTGTGTTATTTTGTCACTAACAGGTGTCACCAAAGGTGTTTTTTCTTGTAGTCCCATGTAATAATTTGGATTATAGACGTTTTTCCCTTTTGTTTTCCTGTCTTTCTTCATTATAATTTCTGCAGCTTTGCTCATTAAAAAATATGATCTGGTTGCTCTACGGAGAGAGCTTTCTTTTTCCTTGATAGCTTATGGTAGATGTCAGGCCTCGAATCATAGTTCCTAGATGAGGAAGTAGAAGCCGGAATCATCAGGTAGACGAGGAAAAACAATGTGAATGATATAGGGGGAATGGGAAGCTGGGAAAGGATCAAGAATCACATGAGAAACTAAATACTAACGTTGACAGGCGACAAGTGATTTCTTCATAACGGAATGAAACATGGAAATAAAATCCAAGATGCAAGTTGGACGATTGGTTGAAACTAGAGAGCTGATAAAGTCCTTGTGGTCACTAAGTACATAATAAATGTCTTGGGTTGACACTCTCAACTAGTGTGCCACGAAGCTTAGAGTTGGGATAAGGCACGGTGGATTTCCTCTTAAAAATATTTTTGAAGTTCCTGGGCAATTTTTGGGCGAGAATCCATTTCCGGTCACTTAAGCCTATTTCAGAATTTAAGTTCTCAATATTACTACTATTGCGTTCCATTTAAGGTTAGTGGGGGTATGATTTTTTGAAAGGTATCTCTAATTCTTAGGCTGGAAACACAAATCTTTATAATCGCATTTTAGGTTAGAAATGTTGAAGGTCTCCTTTTTATTTTTCTTAGCGGACTTCTTTTTATTTTTTCTAACCCAGCCATCTGCTTACGCTAATGAATTTCGAAGTGCTTTAGTGTTGTGCCGGCAACATTGTAGGATCTGGCGGTGCGTCTGTCTTGTGTTGGAGGAGTATTTGTAAAGACACCCTGAAGTGGTTTTTCTCTTTTTGCTCTAGCGAAGCCTCTTTTTCTTTTTCATGTTTTCGGGCAGCTGCATGTTTGGTTTTCTGATGTATGTATGTGATTCAGATTTTAGTTGTGATTGTGTAATGATGATACAAGGCTAAAAAGTTCATGCCATATTCGCTTCAAAATCAATTTTCTACGACTTCTAAAAAAAATATTTGCAATCAATTGTTTTTTTTTTTTGTGTGTGTTTCAAGTAGACATGTTCACTTCATTTGTATTTTTACAGAGATTACGACACATTAGCAGGCTATGTCGTCAACTACCGTGCATTCGCCCTCTACTACCAAATTTGATATACTTCGAGTGAGCTCTCGCTACCTCTTAAGTCTTGTTATCTGCCTTGCTAGTTCATATTATGGATGAAAGTTGTATTTCTTGTTTTGTTTTTTCTTGCAAGGAAAATCATATATACTTTATGGCCATGTTGGAAACTTTTATTTCATATCAAAATGTTTTAATTTATGCAATATGTGGGTATGAGGTTTCTATGACTGGGGACTTGATAACTGTTAACATTTGTAGGACACCAAAGTTCTTTTCGATGTGGGCTTGCTATTGTGCTTCATTGCCATATGTACAAAACATAATTTGTTATTGGTGGTTAAGTTTAAGATTTGGTATTGAGGGTCATATTACGTTTGGAACATGAAATGATGCAATGAGTTAGGAAAAAGGAATTCAGACAATACAATATGGTCACCACCATTTAGCATAGATTTTTTTAGTAGTGCTAGGCTAAGTAATTTGGTTTGATTTAGAAGGGAGGCAAGATTGATAAAATATTATGTTGCCCAATATGAATAAATATGTTTGCTTTACAATTTTGGAGTTGCATATTTCTCTTTGATACCGATTTGAATTGATAGAGGCTAAGCTATTTTTTTTTATTAAGCTATCATGAATTGATTATGTTTGTTATCAGAGATGGACAAGAGTTGGATGTCATTAGGTAAGGCTGCAGATGGGAGAATGAGTCAGCCGTATCGTGACGGTGTAATGTCATTTCTTCATTTTGCTATGAAAGTTGTGGACCAAGAAGGCTCTATTATGTGCCCGTGCATGAAGTGTGTAAACCATTGTCGGCAGTTGACTAGACATGTGCAAATACACTTGCTCCAATATGGGATTATGCAAAGCTACACTATTTGGCATAAGCACAGGGAACCTCGTATGTTAGATGAGGCTCAGCATCATTACGAAATGAATAGCAATGAGTATAGAGAATTGGGTGGTATTGATGCACTGGTAGAAGACCAAATAAGAGGGGACTCAACCAATACAAACCCGAACGAGAAAGTGCAAAGCTTTGAAAAACTTTTAAATGATTCCAGGAAGGAGGTGTACCCAAATCTTAGTTGCAGGGAGCTCCTAAAATGGTGCCGCTCCCACCTTGGGAGCCCGCTTTTGCGCTCCTAAGTAAGGAGCTTGACGGGAGCTCGCTCCTTACAAAGATGGGAGCTTTTGTATGATATTTGTATGGAAAACCAAGGATTTATCACTTGGCTTTATTAATTAGTCTTCGATGAACTCATATATCTGGCCTAAGTCATGATATCTTGAAAAAAAAATCATATGTTGTACCACCAGCCCATTTCTTACACTTATGGAGGACTTGGCCCATATTTTTACTTCATAAATTTTTGTACTTTTACAGTGGAATACTCTATGCTACATTATTATCATAATATATGTACACGCTCCCAACCTTGGGAGCTTCTATATTCCCTCGCTCCCCCGCTCCCGCCCCCGCTTCCGCTCCCGCACCCGCTCCCGCTCCCGCTTCGTGCAACTAAGACCCAAATTGCTCAAGTTTTACTTTGTTGAGTTTTGTTATTGAGCTGTTTAATTTGAAGGTAACAAACCACATGAGCAATAAAGCAATTGACTTGTGGTTGCATTTTTTGAGAAGACTTTTACCAAAGGGGAACTTAGTTCCCAAGTCCACCTGTGAAGCTAAATAGATACTAAGTGACTTAGGTTTATCATACGAGCTCATTGATGCATGTGTAAATGATTGTGTGCTTTTTTGGAAAGAGAATGCGAATCTTGGATAAATGTCCAAAATGTACGATATCTAGGTATAAAATCAATGGTAGAAGGGGGAAAAATATCCCTCGTAAGATTTTGCGTTACCTCCCCGTGACTCCAAGGTTGAAAAAACTATACATGAATAAGAAGATAGCTAAGGACATAAGGTGGCATAAGGACAAGCGTGTGGATGATGAGGAATGGATGCATCCAACTGATGGTGATGAGTGGAAGGACTTTGACATACATCATCCTGAGTTCGCATCGGAGCCTCACAATGTGAGGTTAGGGATAGTCATTGATGGGTTCAACCCATTTTGAACATGGATAGTTCCTATAGCATATGGCCTGTCATTCTCATTCCCTACAACTTACCACCTTGGTTGATTATAAAAGAGCCATTTCTCATGTTATCATTATTAATTCCTGGAGATAAGCAACCAGGGATTTACATCGATGTTTATATGCAACCTTTGAAAGACGAGTTGAAGGAGTTATGGAATAATGGGACATTAACGTATGATGCCTCAAGTGGTGAGAGTTTCCAGATGCGTGCAACTATGTGGTGGAGAGTACATGATTGGCCTGCATTTGGTGACATATCTGGGTGGAGAACAAAGGGGCACTATGCTTGTTATCCTTGCAATGATGAACCCTTCTATGAATCTTTGAGAAGTAAGACTACGTACCTTAACCATCGAGCCTATTTGCCTAACAACCACCCTGAACGACGAAAGAAGGCGGCCTACAATGGTAAGTGTGAAGAACGAAAGAGATCTTTGGAGTTGCCAGTGCATAAGATAGAAGAGCAATTGAAAAATGTACCAAAGATCTAATTCGGAAAAGATCCGAACAACAGAAAAAGGCCTTGTTATGAACCAAATTGGACAAAGGTTAGCATCTTGTATGATATGCCATGTTGTAAGAATCGAAAGCTTCTACATAACATTGATGTCATGCATGTGGAGAAAAATTTTGGTGAGGCACTTTGTGGAACTATGTTGGGCATTGAAGGGAAGAATAATGATACAGACAAGGCTCGAAATGACTTGGAAGATAGGGGCATACGAAAAGAGTTGTGGTTGACACAACGTCCTGATGGTTCATATATCAAGCCTCGCGCTAGTTTTTCATTAACACCTCAACTAAAAGAGGAGTTCTTTGAATTCTTGAAATCAGTCAAGTATCCGAATGGCTATGCTGCAAATATATCAAGGTCAGTAAATATGAGAAATGGCAGATTAACAGGTTTGAAAAGTCACGACTACCATGTTCTCATACAACGAATTCTTCCTATTGGAATGCGGGGTTTTGTGGACAAAGAGATTAGCACAACACTGTTTGAGTTAGGTAGCTTTTTCCAGGACTTGTGTTCCAGAAAACTTAAGCGGTGTGAAATAGAGAAATTGGAGGAACGTATAGTGCATATTCTATGCAAGCTTGAAAAGATCTTTCCTCCTGCCTTCTTTGATGTAATGGTGCACTTGGCCGTTCATTTGCCACGTGAGATTATTCTCGGAGGACTCGTGCACTTTTGGTGGATGTATCCAATTGAAAGGTTGTTTTACATAGCTAATATTTGCTAATGGACAGTAAATTTTTTTTCGTTTTTAATCTCACTATTACCCCATTTTTGCTTCTAGGTTTCTAGGGAAATTAAAGAGGTTTGTTTCTAATAGAGCTCGACCAGAAGGTTCAATTGTAGAGGCTTTCATTGTCAAGGAGTGTATAACATTTTGCTCAATGTATTTAGATGGAGTTGAAACAGTGCATAATCGACCCGAATGAAATAAAGATCTTGGTGTACGTCGCCAAGGGTTGACGGTATTTACAGGAACATCTCGTCCTATTCTCCCAATCACTAGAGATGGTCAGATGTCACAAGAACTTCATGATATTGCTCATTGGTTCTTGTTGTACAATAGTCCAGAGTTGGAGAAGTATTTAGAGTACGTGCTTCTCCCAAGTATATTGTATATTTTCCATCCTAGGTTAGGAATAAATCTTAACAATATTTAATCCATTAACCACCTTTTTGGTGTAGGGAACACAAGAGTATGTTACCTATTCGAGCCGGAGAAAACATAACTCACAAGCAGCGAAAAGAATTTCCCAAATGGTTCAAAGATCGTGTAAGACATTAGATTATTAGTAACTCCATCTATTATGCTTGTAAATAATATGATTAGTGCTAATAGAATCACTTGTACTTTGTATTTGATTGTAGATGAATAGATTGAGAGTTGAAGAGTCAACGGAGGCAACTGATGAGTTGTGGTCATTAGCGAATGGTCCTAATTTGTTAGTGAAGGAGTATTCTGGTTGCATAATCAATGGCGTAAGGTTCCACACAAGGGAAGTAGATGATCGTTGAACGAGTCAAAATAGTGGTGTGCTTGTAGTAGGCGATCATGATGGTGAGATGCATGACTTTTATGGTCACTTAAGCAAAGTTTGGGAATTTGGATACAGATGCATTAATAAAGTTGTATTCTTCCAATGTGAATGGTATAACACTAGCAACACTGGTAGAACCAGAACAATATGAACAGATGCACATTGTACGAGCATTGATGTCACAAGTCGGTGGTATCAATCTGACCCTTTTGTTCTTCCTAGCCAAGCAAAGCAAGTCTTTTACCTAAATGATACTAAATGGGGTAAGCTTTGGCAAGTCGTGCAACAAGTCCAACATAGGGGAGTGTTTTATGTTCCAGAGGTTGATAATGAAGAACCTGGGTATCCCATGGAATGCGATGATACATTCCAACAAGAAAGCATTACCTCAGTTGCTCCAATCAATGTTGAAGCAGAAGTTCATTGTCATAGGGATGGCGTTGAAGACGAAGTTATGTTGGGGGTTGGGCCATTAGATGAAACAATAGAGGAGAGTGGTGATGACGAAGATGATGAAGACGATGAAATACCTGATGTGGAAATAGATCCTGATATGGATTATGATATGTAGTTATATATTTGTGTAATGTGATAAATGTTCTTAAAGTCATGACTGGTAGTTATGTTTTTGTGGATATGGATCTTGGTATGGATTATGATTTGTAGTTATGTTTTTTTGTATTGGGATAAATGTCCTTAAAGTCATGAATTGTAGTTACTTTTTGTTGGATATGGATTTTGATATGTAGTTATGCTTTTTTGTATTGGGATGGTATGGAATATTGGTTGGCAATGGCAGGTTTTTGTTCCCCTTTTTAAGTGATCGCAATTCTTTTCTTCGTGCATTAAGGCAAGCTTTTTCTTCTTTTGAAAGTTCACAATAAGGTGTATGTGCTCGTTTTTTGCTTTTCATGTATATTTAAATTTGGTCTCATTAGATGTGTAGTTTGTTTAGTTTCCAATAGTGTGTACGAACCTAAATAGATTGGCTATGTTAGGCAATGGAAGCATAATAGAAATTAGGGAGTATCAACATTGGTATGCATTTATGGCAAATAAGTATAACAATGAAACATCAATTTGGCATGCAACAATATGTTAGGCAACAAAACATCAACTTTATAGAATAGAATCTATTCATTGAACTATTTCTTCAATGAAAGAATCAATCCTATTACCTTAACTTCTACACTCCCTGAAGCACACTAAGATGGAAGTTAAATGCAAGTTTTTATAGACTGAGTTAGAACCAACAGTTAGTATTTTAATGCTGAGAGGTATTTCCATGTGCGGCAAATGCAATGATGAAAGGAGTCCATAGTTTAAGACTGCAATCAACGCTGACCCAAAAGAGCTGCATTTTAGTCATGGTTGCATTCAATACAGCCGTCTAGATGTACTTGAACAACTGTTGAACTGCAACCTTGGTTCTTTTATGCCTTGTAGTTGCAAAAACAAAATGGCAAATGGGAAGAGAAGCTTCATCAAACCATGTTCTCTAGCAATTGTGAAGAAAACCAACTATGAGATGGCAAGAGATGAGAGACTGAAGGAGAACAATGCGAGACTGAAGGCTACTGGGATTGACCGTATACTAGCTGATTTGAGCGGTTCGTCTTTGCCAAATTGTACGAATGAGAAGAGAAGGGGCACTAGGAATGGGGTAGATGATTCTGACTATATGCCACCAAGTTGAGGACGCCAATACGATGAGTCCTTGGATTCTCTTGAACGCGAGGTACAATATGGATGATATGTTTAATGAGTGTTTTTGTGTTTGTGGCTTTACTCCATTTTGTTTTATTTAGTGCGTATACTTTTCTTGTATTGTGTTATGTTAGCTCCAACAGATACCATCGAGTGGACCAACAAGATCAGAAGCTGAGCTCCAGCATGACTCGACTCGTGTTCTTGAGAGGATGACTCGTTCAACACCACATCTTGTAGTTGAGTCCCAGCCCTTACCACCTCGCAATGTAGAAATACAAACCGAGGCAGCTGCAGTTAGCAGTGCTGGTAAGATGTTGAAGCTCCATTGATGGGGATATTTTAAGTTTAATTTTTGCCATTGAATAACTAAATAATACTATTGTGCCATTAAAGTAAGCTCCTAATAGACGCGGACGTGGCATATCACGCGGACTAGAACTCCAAAGACTTGTTGAAAACAAGGGAAACTACTAGTTCCCATCCCACCAGAGTATCATGCTCCGGTGGGGACTTACGCTTCTAAATTGGCCTCTAAGATTGGTGTTGAGGTTCGTGCACAAGTAGAAGACCTACGTGTTAAAAGTTGGAAGCTGTGGATGAGGGTATTAAGGCACCTTTGCTTCAATCCCTAAAGGTACTTGCAATACCTATTTATTTTTGTAACTGATAGCACATAGTTAATGATTACTGCAAAATCTTTTTATAGGATCAGTTTGACTTTGAAGGAGATCCAGTTGATGTCAACAAGGCAATAACATCAAGGTGTGGGCAGAGATTGAGTGATTACACCCACAGGTTGTATGAGAAATTCAAAAAGATTAACGCAACCAAGGGGGAAGCGTATGCAAGAAGTCACCCACCTCCTCAAATTGCCATGGAGCAGTGGACTTGTTTGATTGAAAAGAAGTGGACAAACAAAGATTGGCTGGTAACCAAAACTTTTACCATTCTATATTGTACTTGTTTCAATGTTTGGGCACTCATGATAGTTAAAGAACACTCTAAAACTTGAATCAAGTATTAGGCCTTGAGAGTTGACAATGGAGTGACTATGCACTTAGACTTGGATAACATGCCACACTATTTTGTAGTTGATCTTTAAGAAAAACTGTCATCTTAGGTTTGGTTGGTTTGCCTTGTTGTAGCTTGGTTTGTACTTAGTTTTCCTTTACGTGTATGTTCATGTCCTCATTTGTTTCCTACCATTTAAGCATGGGCTCATTTCTATGTTTCAAGTGCTGAGTTTTCTTATTTTTGTTGCTTGTTGGTGCTTGTAGCTTCAATCAAAGAAAAATATAGAAAATACACGCAGTAACAAGACAAAGCACAGATGCGGGGTGAAGTCTCTAGCAATTAGAGTACATGAACATGTGCGTTTTTTCGTTTCTCTCTTTACGTTTGATAAGCTCATTGGCATGCTAAATTAACCTCTTGAATATGAAATAACATCTCAGGCTCTAAAAATTGAGGGTCAACTGCCTAAATTGCTAGAGTTCTATAAATCCACTCACTATAATGGGGGCACGAGCGAGTGGATTGCTCCAAAATGCCAGACTAACTATGTACGTATATCAAGTAATTTTTGTGGATAGAAAATTAGCGTTTCAATTTACTTATGTTGTTTCAATTCATAAAAAATGGTAGGAGGAAATGGTCCGAGTAGATGCTGCACTTAATCAGGAAGGTGCTACCCCATTAACAGGGGAGCAGATGTCCGTCACGGTGCTGAAACAGAGACCAGGTTATGTGAAAGGACTTGGCTTGAGGCCTTCGTCATTTATTAGGACCACATTTAAAACTGCCCTAAAAGCACTTGGCTTGAGGCTTTCCTCCCCTGCCACGACCCATGAATACGTGTCATGCCTCGAGATGAAAATAGAGGCACAAAATGAGACCATCGAGAAGCTTTTGGAGGCAGGTAGGCAGCAGCAGAAGATAAATGCTAGCATGATGGAGTTTCTCATTGAAAAAGGGTACACTGGACATGTTGGGAGTGCTGAAACATCATCTAATGATTGACTGGTTAGTAGAATTCATTAATCCTTTTCAAACTCTTTTCAGATTGGTATGTTGGCTATTGTAGTTTGCTGTTATAGTTTCTGCTTTTATAGTTTTCGCTTTTCCAGATTGGTATGTTGGCTCTACCAACCTAGTTTCTGCTTTTCCTCATGTTTGTTGTTATAGTTTTTGCTTTTCCAGATTGGTATGTTTGCCCTACCAACCTGGTTTTCTCTTTGTTCTTGGATTTGACCAATGGTGAGATGATTATGAGTGGCAAAATAGTTTCGGTGTTGCTTTTTATTATTTGTCTGTTGAATGTTACTTAACGTGTATTTCCCTCGTAGTAGATTTCTCATTCAAATGCGGACACTTTGTCCCCTAAGTCACCTGTTTGTGCCCAGTTTAATGTCACCTGTTTGTGCCCAGTTTCAGACCTCTTTGTGCTCAGATTTTCCTTGTTTTTGACTGGTTTTGAAGCAGGTTTTTACTATGTTTGTGGCTGGTTTTGAAGCAAGTTTCCAATTGTGTTTGTGACTGGTTTTCAACTGTATTTGTGACTACTTTTAACTGCTATAATGACTTGGTTTTTGACGGTTTTAAACCAGAGTTTGACCTTGGTTTGTGACTTGGAAAATAAATGCAATTTGAGTACTCTGTTTTTTGCCCCGTGTGTGAGTCAGTGTACTCTATTTTTTGCCCCATGTGCGAGTCTATATAGACCACAAAATGGAGGAAAACCCATCTAGTTTGGCGCCAGATGTGATGGGAAGGTGGAATTTCAGTTCTGCCCTTACATTGGTGGAGAGTGCAATTTTTGTTGGGTTCGCCGTCCAAAATATTGGATGGCGTTAGGTTTTGGACCAAGTAAGGTGGGATATGGATAGTTCGAGGACAAAATAGGTGATTTTGATAGTTCAAGGATGAAGTAGAAAAATGAGTGATAGTTTGAGGGATGTTTCATAAAAAACTCTAAGTTAGTTCCAAAGAGTGAGGTCTGTGATCTAATTCTGAAATAATGACACTTTTTGACTGTTGTCCATTGGTTTTTGGGGGTGTCCAATGGGTGTTTCTGTTTTGGTGTCTGACATGAACATGACACCTCGACTTAGTGATGTCAGGTTCGGTCAATTAAGCGTAAAGCAGTATCAGTTTTCTTTATTTGGAATGATGGAACTTCTCATAATATGTTGCTTCTCATTTGGAAAAAGAATGATGTCCTTTGATCAAGTGTTCTTACTGTCACTCAAAACTGAATGCTTTAATAGGGACTTGGAATTTGCTGATGAACCTTAGCATGAACAGGTAATCAGTAAATGAATTTCTATTGGCTAAGTTTGGACTGGGTTTGGAACTTACCTTGGGGGCTCACTTATCCGGTGTCCAATTTCCTTTCTAATCAAGGGATTAAGCAATGCTAGAATATTTTTTGGCACAACATCCAATGACTGAAACTTTGTGGGCTGAACCTTCTGTCACACTCTATCCAAGCCCCAATTAGAGATAGGAGAGGGTTGGATAGAAGTTCCAAATTGCACTGAGGTTGGAACTCTAGACGATTATTTTCCTTTTTGGACGTACAATGACCCTCTAAACCAGTCCTTACACCAAATGGTAGCTGTAGTACTAATGATTCTAATCGTCTATAATCAGATAGCTAATTATACTTTGACAAAATGCGTTGTTTGGTAGCTCATGTTCAGCTAATTATACTTTGACAAAGCGCGTTGTTTGGTAGCTCATGTTACGAGAGAAGTGGACAATGTCTTGCTTTGTGTACTAGAACCTGGGGAGAGAGGTAAATGGACAAAAAGAAAAAGGCAAAGATAAGAACCCAAAATAAATGGTGTAACAGTCATCACTAATGTTGGTCATCGTTTTCAAATTTTCTTGATTCATGTTCTCATTTCTGGCGCACTAGGAACTCCGTTGTGTGAAGGTACTTTCAACTTCGTGTTGGGCTTTGATTGAAGTGCTTTTGATAAAAGACTTAACTGCATATTTGATGGTTTCTTACTTTCTTTGATATGTTTGCTATTTTTTTCTTGGTAGCGTGTAAGATCGATGTTCTTTTTGGAGTTCGTGGCTATGGGAGATGGAATTTAAATAAGGATACATTGCAGAAGTTGGCCCCGAGGTGGTGTAGTATTTTGGAAAGATCCATGATGCTTTTTGAAAATCCTAGAGCATAAGTAGTGGTAAACTTGATATTTTGTTTCCTGGGGCTAAACTTGATATTTTGTTTCCCGATAGTAGTGGTAAACTTGATATTTTGTTGCCTGGGGCTAAACTTTGGAGTTGAAAGGATTTGGCTAATGTTTCACAGTAATGACAATTTGTTTACTTGAAAGCTAACATATTTTTGCTATTTGTGATTATGATTGTCCATGGTTGTATGACGTGGTGATAGAATCTAAATATGACTAGGGAATGTATAAAAAATGTTTGTAAGGAGAAATATTCATTGCTTGCAATAGGCTATTTTTTTGTTGCATATATGTAACATTAGCGAGGAAAAAATTTGTCTCTGAAAGCCTACAACAGGCCACTTTCTGCTAGGAAATTACTTTGCCAGTGACGAATTTATTCCTCGCCTATTATTTTTATTCATGTCATGTCTAGTGTTTGGGCGAGGAATTTTGCTTTCTGGCGAGGACTTTTTTTCCTCACAGATCATTTTTAGCGAGGAATTTTTTCCTCGCATATTACTTCATTCATGCCCTTCCTACAATTTGGGCAAGGAATTCTGTGTTTTTGGTGAGGACTTTTTTCCTCGCAAACCATTTTTGGCGAGGAATTCTTTCCTCGCAGATTGTCAACAATTTGCGAGGAAATTATTTTCCTCGCTGTAAGCTTCTGCGACAACGTTTTAGCGAGGAAAGTTGGCGACAAAAATATTCCTCGCTAATACATTCAGCGAGGAAATTTATGATTCAGCGACGAAATATTTTCCTCACAATAGGCTGTTCGTGTTGTAGTGTAAGCTTCCAAGTAAAAACATCTAACCTTCAAATCCCTTTTCAAGCCAAGCACTGAATCACATCATCACCAGCACGCCTGATAGAACTAAACTCACAGACGTGAAAATAGCACACCAATCTACCATTGGAAAGCAATGACAAAGGGGAAGAAAAGTCCCCGCAAAGGGGAGAAAACACTCCATAATGGGAATCACAGAGAACCATCGGTAAAGAAAAGAAGAATGAAAAAAAAAAAAAAACAAGAGAAATAAAACCTTCGGCCACCATCAATATTGCCAGAACGCACCACCTAGGATCGTGCAACTTATTCACGGGAGAAAACTGAGCCACCCTTGTTTCATCTCGTTCCCAGATCTGGCCCAACCCAGAGCGGAGGCTATGGAGGATAGGCTGAATGGGGGTTTGGGGAGGATGAGGATGGGGGATGATAGAGGAAAGACAGCAAAGCTCCGGGATCTAGCTAGGATTGGGAGAGAGAAAATGCCCTGAGGGGAGAGAGAGAGAGGGAGAAGGGAGAGGAGGGGCGGCGGCTACTAGGATTAGAGAGAGAGAGTATAAAATACTCCTACTAAAGATGGTTCGATAGAGGTTTTGTCATCATATTTGTACTAAGGACAATAGACAGAGGGTCAACTACGACCTCTTCAACAAAAATAATTCGATTAAACGAATAACAACAGAAAATCAAGTTGGTTTTTGCCATGAATGATGCCGCACATCGATACTTATAAAAAAGGAGAACTACTTATTCAATAAATAAGTTTTACGGAGCTCAATCTCGTGCGTCCACAAGTGTTTTGGACGATCCAGATTAAAAACAAATTATTACCAGTCGGAGTTTAAAAACATACCTCAACTATTGATTGTTGAGATGGACGGATAAGATTGCGCGCCTCTATGAGTATCTTATTCACGCCTCCTCTGTGAATAAGTTATTCCCATAAAATAAATGGCGTGAGTTATCAAATGAGAAGGGACAATATAGTCAAACATTTTTCGTGTAGCATTTAAAACCTATACATGTTCAAGAAATGGGAGTCATGGTATGATGCCAGCAGCAATTGAGATTATTGGAGGGAACTAACGCGGTTGTCGAAATTAGAACCAAACACAAATTGAATATTGTTGAAGGAAATGGACCAAATTAAAGATGAGTCAAAGGTGCACAAAAATCCAATTGACATGGCTAGCAATTAGTAAAATTATTAAATGAAGATTTCATACAAACTTTACAATCTTGTCTTGCTATAAGGCTCAATTTGGATGGCAACAATCGAAAATCAGGATAGGTATTCTATTCCCAGGAACGAGATTTCTAGTAAAGTGATTCATGGGTAATCTCATTCAAGCATTTGTTTTAGCACATGAATGTTAACCAAACCAAAACAAACCGAGCCTTATATCCCAATCATTTGGGGTCGGCTACATGAATCATTTTCCTCCATTGAGTTCTGTCAAGTGCCACTTGTTCACACAAACCTACTATACTCATATCTTTGCACACCACAACATCTAATGTCAATTTAGGTCTACTCCTCCCCGTAGCATTGCTACCCAAAGCTATCCTATCTGCTCTCTTAACTATTGCATCTCCTGGTCTACAATAGACATGCTCAAACCACCTTAGCCTATTTTCCCTCAACTTCTCTTCTATGGGTGCTATACCTACCATCTTACGAACCGTTTCATTTCTAATCATGTCTTCTTACCACACATCCACCTTAACATTCTCATTTCCACTACACTCATCTTGTTCACCTGTTTTTTCTTAACAGGCCAACATTCTGTCCCATAAAGTATCGCTGGTCTGATGACAATTCCATGGAATTTTCCCTTCAATTTTATGGGTACGCTCTTATCACACAGTATACCAGTAGCGCTCCTCCACTTTAACCACCCCACTTGGATCCTATGGGTCACATCATCGGCAATCTCTCCATCTCTATTAATAACTGAGCCTAACTACCTAAAATGATCACTCTTAGCTATCTCCTGGTCTTGGATCATCCCTCTTTCTTCGTGCGCACTGCTGGTACCACTAAACTTGCACACCATATACTCAGTTTTACTTCTACTTATCTGAAAATCCTTTGATTCAATGCTTCCCTCCAAATTTCTAGTTTCGTATTAACAACTCTAGCGGTTTCATCTACAAGGACAATGTCATCTGCAAATATCATACACCATGGGATATCCTCCTGAAATTGTCTAGTCAATTCATCCATAACTAAGGCAAAAAGGTACGGGCTCAAGGCTGACCCTTGATGCAATCCTACAGTGATTGGAAATTCACTCGTTTCCCCTACTGGTGATCGAATGGTAGTGACGGCACCTTCATACATGTCTCTAATTACATCGATATACCCTTTGGTCACTCCCTTTCTCTCCAAGATCCATCATATGATGTCTCTAGGCACCCTATCAAAAGTCTTTTCTAAGTCTATGAAAACCATACAAAGATCCTTCTTCTTTGCTCTGTGTTTTTCTACCATTCTCCTTAATAGATAGAAAGCTTCCATGATTGATCTTCTAGGCATGAACCCAAATTGTTTCTCTAACACTGTAGTCACCATCCTCAAGCGATGCTCAATAACTCTTTCCCACAATTTCATCGTATGACTCATCAATTTAATACCTCTATAGTTGTTGCAGCTTTGAATATCTCATTTATTCTTATAGATAGGTACTATAGTGCTCCTTCTCCATTTGTCGGTCATCTTCCTAGTTATAATAATCTTGTTAAATAACTTCGTCAACCAAGTCACCCCCAGGTCACCTAGACTTTTTCACACTTCAATAGGGATACCATCTGGTCCTAAGGCCTTACCGGATTTCATCCTTTTCAAAGCTTTAATCGCTTCAAACTTTTGTATTCTCTGATAAAATTCATATTTTATGTTCTCGCCGAGTACATACACTTCCTCCCCACCAAAGCCTCCTTCAAGTTTCTCATTTAACAACTTCTCGAAATACGACTTCCATCTATCCCTGATTGCCTCATCTTTCACCAACACCATCGAATCAATATCTTTTATACACTTAACTTGAGAAATGTCTCTAACTCTCCTTTCTTGCAACTTGGCAAGTTTATAAATAATCTTTTCTCCATCTTTACTATTGAGTCTAGCGTAGAAATTCTCATAGGCTTTCAACTTTGCATCCTTAACGGCTTTCTTAGCTTTCTTGCTAGCTTGCTTATAACCCTAAAAATTTTCCTCATTCCGGTCCTTTTGCCACTTTTTAAAGCACTCCTTCTTGGCTTTTACCATGGTTTGAACCTCATCATTCCACCACCATGTCTCCTTAGAAATTGGACCTTTTCCTTTCGACTCCCCAAGAACTTCTTTCGATATTCTTCTAATACCAACAGCTATGGTATTCCACTTATTGTCACTATCGTCTTCCACTCTCCACCGTACTTCTTGAGACATTATTTCTTTGAATACCTCTAATTTCTCCCCTCTTAGGCCTCACCATTTAGTCTGTGGGCATTTAGTTTTCTTTCTCCTTCTAATATTCCCCTTGAGACAAATATCTAACACCAAAAGTCTATATTGTGCCACTAGACACTCTCCAAAAATAACCTAACAATCCTTACATGTCAAGCGGTCTGCACCTCTAACAAGAAAATAGTCGATTTGGCTTCTTGATAAGCACCCAAGATTGTACAATCATGGTGCTCAAATCCTCTAGTTGTGGCTTTTACATAGTTAAGTCATCGTTTTTATTTGATATTGCACGTAAGGTATTTTTGTGAGTATTTCAGGTCAAACTTTCTAATAAAGCGGTTTTGAACGCCAAGGGACGTTCCGAGATGTAGCCAAGTGTTCAAGTGCCTGGCGGCATACGTTTCATGATCACCGAAGCCTAACGGTGTTGCAAGAAACCTCGTGGGACGTTCGGTGGTTAAGAATGGCGAGGGGTGTGCAAAAGCATAACAAGCAAGGCAAATGCATAAAGAATAGCCCCCAAGGGTATCCGGGAATCCGAGGCCACAAGGCACCCTCCCGCCAAGTCTCGTTGGTCAAGAAAGCAAGCATCGCATGGCCGTTGGGTCACAACAAGGCATGTAGGGCCAAGCTGCCATGATCTGCAGAAATCAGGCAGAGGTATCGGTACCTTGTTTTTGAGGTATCGGTACCATGTTGCTGATATTGAAGATAGTTGGATTGGTACCGATACCATGCTTTTTAGGTACCAGTACCAATGCCCTTCGTCCAGCTTTTTGTGCTGAATGTTTCAACCTTCCATTTATGAAAAGTACTACTTTAGGCATGTTTTTGGGATATTTTAGGGACCTTTTGGTCCATTGTATGGCTGATTTGTAAGGCTTATAAATAGTATTTTATGCCATATATGGCCATTATGTAATCTTTTACACTTAAGTCTTTTTGAGTTTTAAGAGCTCCATAGTTATTCAGTAAGTCTAAAGGTTTTCTATACAGATTTGTTGTGGGGCCCACTACAGGTCCCACACAAATGATTCGAGCCGCTCGTTAAATGTAAAATAATTTTCCAAAGGCCTCCGCGAAAAATCAGTTCAATTCGATACTTATAGATGCTCGATCCAATCATATAATGTTTTATTATCCGGGAATCTAAATCAAAAGTTAGATGATTGATCGAGTATCTATAAGTATCGGATTGTACTGATTTTTCGCGAAGGCCTTTGAAAAATTGTTTTACATTTAATGAACGGCTGAGATCATTTGTGTGGGACCCGTAGTGGGCCCCACAACAAATCTGTACAGAAAATCTGTACTACTAGCCTTACTGATAGTTATTGCTTTAATCTTTTGCTTTTAACTCCTCAACAACTCAAGTAAGTAGTGGTTGTATGTTTAATTCTCAAGTATTAATGTTGTAGCTACGGCTTGGATATACGTCTAAATCAAGTTTATTTTAGTTTTTATCGGTGAATCATGTTTTCATTTCCTAGCATAATTTCTAGTCTTTTTGCTATGTGTGAGTAGTACATAGGTTTGGTCATGGGGTGAGGTTCACTCTATGACTTGGTGATTCAAATGGTTTCTCTTAACTTTAGCTTAAGTTCAAGGTTTTTGAATGGATTAAACCCATGATGTCTAGCATTGATCATGGGGTCGGTGGCTTCTTTGTTCATGAAGTCTATCGCCTTATGCTACATGCTTAGGAATCCTACGCGTGCGAACTATTCTTTTTCATCTCTCACTTGCGTTAAATGAGTTCAATTTGAATCAAAGCTTTGAGTTAAGTTATAAATACTCTTCAGCTTTTAATTCTTCTAGTTGAATCCGGACGGTTTCGGTTCACTCATGAGTTAAATGAAGGAACCGTTTGATGGCTAAGTCGTGGGTAAATCAATCCCTGAGACTTGACCATCTTTAATCTAGTTTAATTCCAAGTTTAAATATCGTCATTCAATCAAATACCAAAGTTGGCCGCTTGAACACCGCAACTCTTTACACAACATCTAATCCGAATTCGCTAAAGAAGATTTCTCTGTGGGAACGATTCCTGTCTTTCCGGTTTATTTGCTTTCAACGTCCTAGCCCTATGCTTGGGGTGTGAACCTTTCTGAGAGGTTAGGTTGCGGGGTAAGCACTTCTATTGGCTCCACTCTTAAAGATAATTAAATACTCTTCTCGCTTCCTATAGAGAGTATTTCCCACTATATGGTCAAAATCTTGTACAAGCGTTTGTTTAATCATTAAAGCATAGGAATGAAATGAGATTTTAACTTAATTTTCCAAAGCTTCCCTTTTGACATTTCATCATTATTTCTTCATAAACCACAATCATGAAAAAAATTTGGCTTACCTTATTTTCTATTTTGGATTACTCTGTCATTATTCAAAAAAAAAATTTGCTTTTGCAAGGTTTTTTTGTTAACTTTCATTGAATTATTTGTTTGTCTCGATGAGAGCAATACGAAAAATAAAAAATAATAACCAAAGATTGAAAATAGCTAACGAAATACAAAAGTTATATAAAACAGCTAGATATTCTCAAAAAGTTCAAAAAAACTTAGCGGAATAATGCCTGAGTTTAGCACTATTCTACCACCGGGTGGTTTTGCAAATCGAACTTGCCCAAGGGTAAAGGCTTATTTGCCAGGACACCCCTTCAACTATCACAGTTTGTCAACTTCACCCCCTCAACTATTAAAACTCAACAACTTCACCCCTGTGTCAAATTCCGTTAAAAAATTGGACGGAGACGAGTGAAAGGACAATTATACCCTTTTTAGTTAAAAATGTGTTTTGTACTGATGAGGTCCATTACCTCTTCGACCCCCCACTCATCACCTCGGGGTTCAGTTGAGACCAAAGAACCAGCATGAGAACTCGAGTGAAATGACATGAGAGAACCCATATGAAATCATCGGTTTGTCAAGAATCCTTGCGTATGAAACCCTAAAATCATGGTCATCGCTCATCTGGTCGCAGCTTTGAAAACCCTAAAGTGTGGACGATGAACAACGGGCGTTTCTGCGATGTCCACCATGTAAGTCGCACCATATTTGTTCAGTTTCTATATGATTTTGAACCGTAAATCTTTGATCGAAGTGGCTAAATGTTTTACGTGTTATGCCTCAGAAATTTTGGGTTTAATTGAAACCCTAACTTTTTGAATAAAAAATTAGGGTTTCTGGATATATTTGTTAATTTTTAGTACAAATTTGAACCCTAAACCTTTGATCGAAGTTGTTAAATGGTTTATGTGGTTTTTGTCAAAAAATTTGGGTTTTGAACTGAAACCCTAAATTTTTGAATTAAAAATTGGGGATTCTGTATATATTTGTTGTTTTTCCGAACTATTTTGAAACCTAAACCTTTGTTCGGAGTTGTGAAATGGTTTACGTGGTATTTCTCAAAAAATTTGGGTTTTGAACCGAAACCCTAAATTTTCAAATTTAAAATTAGGGATTCTGTATGTATTTCTCCTTTTTTCAGCATGATTCTGTATATATTCTGTATATTGTGGAACCCTAAATTAGTGATATTGTCATATGTATATATCTGTATGTATACGTATACATACATATAAATTAATCCTGGCAGAGACTTGGCATAGAGTTCCAGACTTTTGCACACTTTTACTAAGCCAAGAATATTATGAGTTTAGACCCTAACTTTGTGATTGTTTTGAACATAAGTTTAGTGCTTTGTTCTTGTATTTTGCTTGAATTTTTACATATGGTGATATGGTTATGCTCTCTGTAACAACCCTGATTTTTGGTCAATAAAAATTTCGCTAAAAATTTGAATTTTATTTTAATACTTGGATTTCATTCTTAACATCCAAAAATCGGTCGTTATCGACTTATAAAATTTTGTTATTTTATTTGAAAATTCTTTATTTACTTTATAAATCCCTTTTAGCGATTAATAATCCGTCATAATTAGGTTTATGACTTAGGAGATTGGAATTCATCGCCCGGGCATTAAGGTCATTTTCTAAAGACGAGTATGCCTATTAAGACCTGGGTATAGTAACTTGGTAATTGTAGTAAAATCCTAGAATTATATTTCTCGATAGTTAGCTTTTAACCGATTAGTTAGCAACCCTAACTACCGTTTGGCTTAGTGATGCATCGATGCCAGAGTGGTTAGTAGAAAAATTTTGGTCTTTGCCTTGACCGATGACTTGACTGCTTGTGCTTTGGCTTAGCTAGGCTGCCTTGGCGTCGGGTCGCCGCCGAGCCTGCCTTGCCTTGGCATCGGGTCGCTGTCGCGCCTTGCTTTCGCCTTGGCGTCGGGCCTGCATCTCCTAGGCATCGGGTCACTGACGGGCCTGCCTTGCCTTGGCGTCGGCTCGCTGATAGGCCAGCCTTGCCTTGGCGTCGGCTCGCTGACGGGCGTGCCTTGCCTTGGCGTCGGCTCGCTGACGGGCGTGCCTTGCCTTAGCATCGGGTCACTATCGGGCCTGCCTCGCCTAGGCGTCGAGTCACTGTCAGGTTGCTCTGCCTTGGCTGCCATCGAGTTCTGCCTTGGCGTTGCTGGGCTGCCATGCTCTGGCCTTGCCTTGGCATTGCTGGGCTGCCTTGCTCTGGCCTTGCCTTGGCCACCGCTTGGCCACTGCTTGGCTAACGGGCCACCTTGGCCACTGCTTGGCTAGCGGGCTGCCTTGGCCACTGCTTGGCTAACGGACCACCTTGGCCACCGCTTGGCCACTGCTTGGCCGGGCCGCTGGCCATCGCTGCCTTGGCCGCTGTTTGGCCATCAAGCTTTGGACGTGAAACCGCTTGGCCACCGCATTGCCACCAGGCTGCCTTGGCCACCGCTTTGCTGCCACTGCTTGGCCACCGCTTTGCCAGCTGGCTGCCTTGGCCACCCTTGGCCACGCTCACGCCTTGCCTTGGCATTTGGCACCGTCGGGCTTTAATATTCCGTTATTAGGCGATTTCCTACTAAATAAAACCAAAATACCACTCGAGCAATGAAAGCCTAGGTTAAGTATCGTTAGTCTTTAACCGATTAGTTAGAATAGCCTAATGCCCATTTAGCCTAATCACTTTTCGGTAACCCTAGATTAACCCTCTGAACAATTTGCACCTTTTGCTATCGACCATTGGACAATAGCGTTAGAGTTTCCTTTACCCATTGGTCAATAGGTAGACCTTGGTTTATCTTCCTAAGTACGAGATTAGATTAGTTTAGTGCTTAATTCCAAGTATTAGACTTTCTAGCATTACCCGTTGGATAATAACCGCTAGGAGATTTATTATCCAGTGGACGATAACCCTTGGACCTTGCCATCCTCAACCATTGGTTATTAACCGCTAGGGAAACTATTATCCATTGGATAATAGCTTTGCTTGCCAACCAAGAATAGGTTGATTAAAATATTGGATTTGGCATGTGTTAAAATCTATTAAAATAGGATTAGTACATTAGGTTAGTATTTTAATGGTTGTACTTTGAAAGTAGTATAATTGTTTATTAGATATTGTACTAGGTCATATCTAGGCTAGATTTGTGGTACATGGCTTGTATATTATATGTATGTACTTGTATGTATATATATATGTATATGTATATATATATGTATATAAAACTGTATTGTGCATGTGTGTATTACAATTTTTAATTGGAAAATCCTTTTGCTTGTAAATCTATTAGATATTCTAGTACACTAATACATTATTATACATGGTTGCTTTCTAGTATGTGTGTGTATACATATATATATATATATAGTACATGAGAGAGAAAGAGAGAGAGAAAGCCGAGAGAGGGGAGAAAGAGATTGGGCCGAGAGAGAGAGAGAGAGAGAGAAAGAAAGGAGGAGAGAGAGATAGTACCTTGGATTGACTTCTTGTGCTTCCATTGTACTTTGAAAGCATTAGGATAGTTTACTAGACTATGGAATCCTAGACTAGATTGTGTAAGTACTTGCTTGTATATTACATATATGTACTTGTATATATATATATATAGATATATATTATAATGACAGTACCCATGTGTGTATATAGAATTTTATAATAAGAAAAATCTATTTTTGGTTTAAAATACAAGATTTTAAAGTACCCAAAGTACTTATATATATACTAATAAATGTATATACTTCCATAGAAGTACAAGGGAGAGAGGAGGAGAGAGAGCCGAGAGAGATTGAGGGAGAGAGAGTGTGTGTGATGTGCTTGACTTGTGTACTTCCATATCTAGCCTAGATCACATCCTTACATCACCATTGTACCACCAAACCTAGGGTTTTACTCTTTCTTGACCAAGGACAATCAAATCCAATATTCTAACCTTTCAAAGGACTAGATTTGACAAAAACCCTAATAGAATAACATAGAATTGTCCTATGAGATGGAGTGGAAGTAAAGGAAGATCTTGACATGTTTCCAATGCATGAAATGACTTGATTTGGAGCTTTATCCAATGGATAAAGGAGAAAGGGGGCAGCCGGCCATGAGAGGGAGAGAGAGCCATCCATTTGCCTATAAATAGGCCTCACACTTCTCATTCAACTCACACCATTCCAATCTCCAACTTCTCTTAGTGTTCTTATTATTCTTGCTTAGTTCTTTAGTTGTTCTTGAAGTTCTTCCTTAGTTTCAAGAAACTCTTCTAGTGCCGCCACTAAACCACCACTCGACCACCACTTCGATCCTAAAGTAGTAGTAGTATAGGTTACGATCTAGTTTCGAGAGAAACCTTTCTCTTTCGAAGCTATCGGAAGCTTATTGTAAGCCGTTACTCCGTCCATCCGCCGACTTTCTTTCCGTCGATCTTTCGTAGTCCTTTTCTACCATCGAGAAGAAAGGTAGAGTGTCCTTACTCTCTACCCCTAAGTATAATTGTATGCTTGTTTGAATTAATGTAGTTAATCCCTAACTACTTCCTCTAAGTATATTGTATTGTATGAGCATGAAGCCTTATGTGTGGTATGATTTGTTTTACGTAGTTTACTTGGATTTTATGACTACTGGATTGCTCGATCTCGTAATAGTTGCTTGTTCATGTATGAACTTGTCAATAAACATATGTTGTTTTTAAAATTCCACAAAGGAAGAAAGAACGGATTTTTGTAATATATTATTGTCTTGAGGATGATTTTGAGCATGTATGTATATTTGTTTGCATTACTTGTTGTTGATAAAGCATAAGTGGCTTTTCACTCCAAGGGCGTCCGTACAAGTGGCGTTATGCTTTAAGTAATAATTTGAGTACGATTAGGTAATATAGAATTGGTTGATCTTGCTAGTTTGGTTTCAAGATTACTTTAAAGTGATTTGTCCCGCTGCGGAGTCTATGCATGATTATGAGACACGAAAATCAAGAAAGTAGAAACATGTCACCTAGGGTGTGGATAAAGGAAATAATTGGACTTGGTAAAAAGGATTTTTGGAAACTACGTAATGGCCGGACTTGTTAGCCTTACGTTGGTGTGCGTTGCCAATGGAGCCGGACTTGGTAGCTTCATTGGTGAGGTGGGCTTGGTTATCCACGGAGAGGAGCCAATGCAAGAGTTGATGTGATAACGTGGCCGGACTTGGTAGCCATTGTGGCCAATAAGCCGGACTTGGTAGCTTATTGGTTATGTGCGTTCACAATGTGCCGGACTTGGTAGCCATTGTGGCCAATGAGCCGGACTTGGTAGCTCATTGGTGTGTGCGTGTGATTTTTTTTGGAAATGATAAATGAGACACAAAATGATGAGTCACGTAGGAGAAACACAAGGAAACATGACACCAACGATAGATAGCGAATGCGGATGTGTCATTGTTGTTGTTATTGTTATATTAATGCATGTGCTGTTATGACTCTTTATGATATATGCATGACTTGCTATTTGTAAGTTAAGGGTTAGTGGGTTTTGGATTATTCTATTGAGCTTTCAAGCTCATGGTGTTGCTTTATGTGACCCTGACATATTATACTGGTGGTGACGCTGGTATAATGTGTCAGACTTGTTAGATGAACAAGGGGAGCTGTATACCTTGGAGGCCTTTGGAGCTGAGGAACTTGCTAGGATGGAAGAAGAGAATGAGCTGTAGATAACCTTAGATATCCATCCCTTTTTTGTAACATAAGAACCCTTTGGGAGTTTATGATGTAATAAAGAGCCAGACTCTCTTTTGTTGTTCAATAAAATGTTATTTAACGTACCCAAAATTCGGGGCGTTACAACTTTGTATCAAAGCTTTAGGTTCAAAACCTCGGCCATGGGTAGAATGGGTAGCCTTTAAGATTAGTTTTAAGATAAGTTGACCATTGCATAAACGTGACTTGATTTTTAAGTTTACCGTCCCAAATTGGGTGGAATTCTGACAAAACAATCTTCGGATTGAAGTAAGGTGGAAACTGGCAGTACCGCCGAACTGGGAATTCCCGAACAATTGGATGATGACTTAAATCGAGAATCGAATGTGGAACATAGAAATTTCGATGTTTCTTTAACATTAACAAACCTTGTTTTAAAATGTTACTAATTGAGGTTAAAACTTCTTCTTGTAGATGGATCACCTAGCCAACCTGATAGTAGGCGCTCACCAACTCGAGGTCACCCTAGAAACTATGACCATCCAACTGAAGGAGAAGCCTGACTACATTGTCATGATACTCGCAGAAATCCGTGATTTCAAAAGAGCACAGCATCATACCCCTACCCCTGTGGAAGATGACCCTTGGTTTCCTGTAATGTTCCCAATCCTGTGTGCCTTCCGTGGATTCTTTGGAGCCCTACCCCCGATGGAAAACTTTACGTATGGTGAGGAAGAAACCGGAGACGAGAAGGTTGCTCATGAGGTGACTAAGGAAGGAGATAGTGGAAGCAAAGATGAGCCCGAGGAAGTTGAGGTTCTAGCCTATCCATGAAGCCAAGGATACTAATTAGGAGTCCCTAAATAAACCTAGCAAAAGTTGTAATCCTTTGGGATGTAAGATCTTGTAAACTAGGATCACTGTTGTTAGGCCTTTTGATGTAAAATAGGAAAATGTAGGACTCTTGATGTATTAAGCTTAAGGCTACTATAAGCCGCCTATGATGTACTTGTTTTCCCTAAGTAATGGAATTATGTGTTTCTTTTATGCGTGTTCATTGTTTATGTGTGTACATGTGTCTTTACGAGACTACCCTTTCACACCGATAAGTCTAACATATAATTTTCTTATTATTGTAGATATGGCAAGCTGTACCCCTGCTACACCGTTCACCTTTGCGGACCTGCTTACATACAAGGCTCTGCTTGCACCCGAGAGTTACATCCCTATACCCCACTTGGGTATATTTGACTCTGCCATTAGCGAGCACCCCTTCGAGGTTATTCTCGTGTCACCTTTAGTTGAGACCATGGACGTGGAGACCCTACGTTTATCACTTAGTGATGCTGTTGAGGATGCCTGACAATGAAGGGAGTATTGGCTCGAGAAGAGGGAGAAGGAATGGAAGGAGGAGTTACGAGTGTATTTTGGACTTATCGCACCACAGTAGTAGAGTCGTAGTTTTAGAATAAGGTCCCGAGAGTTGTAGTCGCACTTGTGTGAGTACAAACTTAGACCATGTATTAAGAATATGTAGGATCATTCCACTTGTATTAATAGGAATCGTGTCATTTGCTCTATAGTAGAATTCTATGCTTATGATTGTATCTCTCTTTTATCTATAAAAAGCTTGTTTCCTTCAAAAGAGTACTGTTGCGTACTATTCTTTAATAAATGAAACCCTTATTACAACGGACAATTATTTTAGTTGACGCAAGTTGCTAAATGATAGTAATCTTCTTACTTATCTATAAAATCTCCTCTGTTATGGGTACTATAGCACACTACCATTAGACATTTTATTTTAGTTTGATGAGAGCGCCAAGTGTCGGCCATAACCCAAAAGGCGGGCCCGGTAACCCATCCTCTCAATCCTCCAAATTTTCAAACTCAAATTCAAACCTTTCCCTCCTTCACACCCCTCACCCGGCCCTATATATACTCCATTCTTTTTCCCATTTCTTCACCCCTCTTCTTATCTTCATCTCTCTTACCATTTTAACCCCTCCAAACCACTATCCAATCAAATCGAGCCATGGCGATCAACCGACAAGGATTCCCAGAGGATGCCCAGTTTCGAGAGATCGAGCGAATCGAGCTCACCTCGACGATCCGAGCACTACAGTTGCTGCCCTTCACCTTCGTCCTGTTCTGTGCCGTGCTTACTTTAGGCATGTCACGATGGTTCGATAGGAACGACCGCCTCACCACCTTCTGGTACTGGGTTCCCGTCGTGGCCGTCGCACTCGCGGCGTTCGCAACGGAATACGAATGCCGTGCGCTCCAAGCTTTCGACGATCGATGGCGGCTCGAGGCGTAGCAATGACACCCTAGCCATTATTTTTTTGCTTTTACTTTCATTTTCTTGTATCCGATGATGCCGTTAGGCGTGTAATATAATGACCTTGTTCTATAAAAAAAAAAAAAAATTTAGTTGCTTGATCTATCTTGTTCATTGCATGCTAACACCAGTAACAAAACCCCTAAGTTCGAGTAATAGAGGATCATCACCGTTTCGGGAGAGTGCAGCTGTTAGTCTAAAGTGAGTAGCGAGTGCGGACTAGAAATAGCCAACCTACGCCTAACCTGCGACTTAAAGAGTGACTTGCTTCTTTTAAGGGGGATAGACGACGATTCAAGGACCAGTATGGCGACTTTGTCAAATCGGTAGACACGCACCAATTTCGAGGACGAAATTATTTTAAGGGGGATAGGTTGTAACGACCTTGATTTTTGGTCAATAAAAATTTCGCTAAAAATTTGAATTTTATTTTAATACTTGGATTTCATTCTTAACATCCAAAAATCGGTCGTTATCGACTTATAAAATTTTGTTATTTTATTTGAAAATTCTTTATTTACTTTATAAATCCCTTTTAGCGATTAATAATCCGTCATAATTAGGTTTATGACTTAGGAGATTGGAATTCATCGCCCGGGCATTAAGGTCATTTTCTAAAGACAAGTATGCCTATTAAGACCTGGGTATAGTAACTTGGTAATTGTAGTAAAATCCTAGAATTATATTTCTCGACTGCAAATCCTACATGGCAACCGATTAGTTAGCAACCCTAACTACCGTTTGGCTTAGTGATGCATCGATGCCAAAGTGGTTAGTAGAAAAATTTTGGTCTTTGCCTTGACCGATGACTTGACTGCTTGTGCTTTGGCTTAGCTAGGCTGCCTTGGCGTCGGGTCGCCGCCGAGCCTGCCTTGCCTTGGCATCGGGTCGCTGTCGCGCCTTGCTTTCGCCTTGGCGTCGGGCCTGCATCTCCTAGGCATCGGGTCACTGACGGGCCTGCCTTGGCGCTTTGATAGCGACCTTGCCTTGGCGTCGGCTCGCTGACGGGCCTGCCTTGGCGTCGGCTCGCTGACGGGCGTGCCTTGCCTTAGCATCGGGTCACTATCGGGCCTGCCTCGCCTAGGCGTCGAGTCACTGTCAGGTTGCTCTGCCTTGGCTGCCATCGAGTTCTGCCTTGGCGTTCTTTGGCGCCATGCTGCTCGCCTTGCCTTGGCATTCTGGTCGCTTGCTCGCCTTGCCTTGGCCACCGCTTGGCCATCGCAGCCACCTTGGCGCCGCAGCGCGCCATCGCTTACCACCTTGCCACCGCTGCCACCGCTGCTAACGGACCACCTGGCCACCGCTGGCCACCGCTTTGTACCGCTGGCAGCTCTGGCCACCGCCTTAGCCCGTTTGCCATTGCTTTGGCCACCGCTGGCCACCGCTTGCCGCCCTGCTTGCAGGCCGCTTTGGCCACCGCTTGGCCACTGCTTGGCCACCGGGCTGCCTTGGCCACGCTCACGCCTTGCCTTGGCGTTTGGCACCGTCGGGCTTTAATATTCCGTTATTAGGCGATTTCCTACTAAATAAAACCAAAATACCACTCGAGCAATGAAAGCCTAGGTTAAGTATCGTTAGTCTTTAACCGATTAGTTAGAATAGCCTAATGCCCATTTAGCCTAATCACTATTCGGTAACCCTAGATTAACCCTCTGAACCATTTGCACCTTTTGCTATCGACCATTGGACAATAGCGTTAGAGTTTCCTTTACCCATTGGTCAATAGGTAGACCTTGGTTTATCTTCCTAAGTACGAGATTAGATTAGTTTAGTGCTTAATTCCAAGTATTAGACTTTCTAGCATTACCCGTTGGATAATAACCGCTAGGAGATTTATTATCCAGTGGACGATAACCCTTGGACCTTGCCATCCTCAACCATTGGTTATTAACCGCTAGGGAAACTATTATCCATTGGATAATAGCTTTGCTTGCCAACCAAGAATAGGTTGATTAAAATATTGGATTTGGCATGTGTTAAAATCTATTAAAATAGGATTAGTACATTAGGTTAGTATTTTAATGGTTGTACTTTGAAAGTAGTATAATTGTTTATTAGATATTGTACTAGGTCATATCTAGGCTAGATTTGTGGTACATGGCTTGTATATTATATGTATGTACTTGTATATATATATATATGTATATATATATATATATGTATATAAAACTGTATTGTGCATGTGTGTATTACAATTTTTAATTGGAAAATCCTTTTGCTTGTAAATCTATTAGATATTCTAGTACACTAATACATTATTATACATGGTTGCTTTCTAGTATGTGTGTGTATACATATATATATATATAGTACATGAGAGAGAAAGAGAGAGAGAAAGCCGAGAGAGGGGAGAAAGAGATTGGGCCGAGAGAGAGAGAGAGAGTGAGAGAGAGAGAAAGAAAGGAGGAGAGAGAGATAGTACCTTGGATTGACTTCTTGTGCTTCCATTGTACTTTGAAAGCATTAGGATAGTTTATTAGACTATGGAATCCTAGACTAGATTGTGTAAGTACTTGCTTGTATATTACATATATGTACTTGTATATATATATATATAGATATATATATTATAATGACAGTACCCATGTGTGTATATAGAATTTTATAATAAGAAAAATCTATTTTTGGTTTAAAATACAAGATTTTAAAGTACCCAAAGTACTTATATATATACTAATAAATGTATATACTTCCATAGAAGTACAAGGGAGAGAGGAGGAGAGAGAGCCGAGAGAGATTGAGGGAGAGAGAGTGTGTGATGTGCTTGACTTGTGTACTTCCATATCTAGCCTAGATCACATCCTTACATCACCATTGTACCACCAAACCTAGGGTTTTACTCTTTCTTGACCAAGGACAATCAAATCCAATATTCTAACCTTTCAAAGGACTAGATTTGACAAAAACCCTAATAGAATAACATAGAATTGTCCTATGAGATGGAGTGGAAGTAAAGGAAGATCTTGGCATGTTTCCAATGCATGAAATGACTTGATTTGGAGCTTTATCCAATGGATAAAGGAGAAAGGGGGCAGCCGGCCATGAGAGGGAGAGAGAGCCATCCATTTGCCTATAAATAGGCCTCACACTTCTCATTCAACTCACACCATTCCAATCTCCAACTTCTCTCTCTAGAAAACTTAGTGTTCTTATTGTTCTTGCTTAGTTCTTTAGTTGTTCTTGAAGTTCTTCCTTAGTTTCAAGAAACTCTTCTAGTGCCGCCACTAAACCACCACTCAACCACCACCTCGATCCTAAAGTAGTAGTAGTATAGGTTACGATCTAGTTTCGAGAGAAAACCTTTCTCTTTCGAAGCTATCGGAAGCTTATCGTAAGCCGTTACTCCGTCCATCCGCCGACTTTCTTTCCGTCGATCTTTCGTAGTCCTTTTCTACCGCCGAGAAGAAAGGTAGAATGTCCTTACCCTCTACCCCTAAGTATAATTGTATGCATGTTTGAATTAAATGTAGTTAATCCCTAACTACTTCCTCTAAGTATATTGTATTGTATGAGCATGAAGCCTTATGTGTGGTATGATTTGTTTTACGTAGTTTACTTGGATTTTATGACTACTGGATTGCTCGATCTCGTAATAGTTGCTTGTTCATGTATGAACTCGTCAATAAACATATGTTGTTTTTAAAATTCCACAAAGGAAGAAAGAACGGATTTTTGTAATATATTATTGTCTTGAGGATGATTTTGAGCATGTATGTATATTTGCTTGCATTACTTGTTGTTGATAAAGCATAAGTGGCTTTTCACTCCAAGGGCGTCCGTACAAGTGGCGTTATGCTTTAAGTAATAATTTGAGTACGATTAGGTAATATAGAATTGGTTGATCTTGCTAGTTTGGTTTCAAGATTACTTTAAAGTGATTTGTCCCGCTGCGGAGTCTATGCATGATTACGAGACACGAAAATCGAGAAAGTAGAAACATGTCACCTAGGGTGTGGATAAAGGAAATAATTGGACTTGGTAAAAAGGATTTTTGGAAACTACGTAATGGCCGGACTTGGTAGCCTTACGTTGGTGTGCGTTGCCAATGGAGCCGGACTTGGTAGCTTCATTGGTGAGGTGGGCTTGGTTATCCACGGAGAGGAGCCAATGCAAGAGTTGATGTGATAACGTGGCCGGACTTGGTAGCCATTGTGGCCAATAAGCCGGACTTGGTAGCTTATTGGTTATGTGCGTTCACAATGTGCCGGACTTGGTAGCCATTGTGGCCAATGAGCCGGATTTGGTAGCTCATTGGTGTGTGCGTGTGATTTTTGGAAATGATAAATGAGACACAAAATGATGAGTCACGTAGGAGAAACATACGGAAACATGACACCAACGATAGATAGCGAATGCGGATGTGTCATTGTTGTTGTTATTGTTATATTAATGCATGTGCTGTTATGACTCTTTATGATATATGCATGACTTGCTATTTGTAAGTTAAGGGTTAGTGGGTTTTGGGTTATTCTATTGAGTTTTCAAGTTCATGGTGTTGCTTTATGTGATCCTGACATATTATACTGGTGGCGACGCTGGTATAATGTGTCAGATTTGTTAGATGAACAAGGGGAGCTGTATACCTTGGAAGTCTTTGGAGCTGAGGAACTTGCTAGGATGGAAGAAGAGAATGAGCTGTAGATAACCTTAGATATCCATCCCTTTTGTATAATATAAGAACCCTTTGGGAGTTTATGATGTAATAAAGAGCCAGACTCTCTTTTGTTGTTCAATAAAATGTTATTTAACGTACCCAAAATTAGGGGCGTTACAACTTTGTATCAAAGCTTTAGGTTCAAAACCTCGGCCATGGGTAGAATGGGTAGCCTTTAAGATTAGTTTTAAGATATGTTGACCGTTGCATAAACGTGACTTGATTTTTAAGTTTACCGTCCCAAATTGGGTGGAATTCTGACAAAACAATCTTCGGATTGAAGTAAGGTGGAAACTGGCAGTACCGCCGAACTGGGAATTCCCGAACAATTGGATGATGACTTAAATCGAGAATCGAATGTGGAACATAGAAATTTCGATGTTTCTTTAACATTAACAAACCTTGTTTTAAAATGTTACTAATTGAGGTTAAAACTTCTTCTTGTAGATGGATCACCTAGCCAACCTGATAGTAGGCGCTCACCAACTCGAGGTCACCCTAGAAACTATGACCATCCAACTGATGGAGAAGCCTGACTACATTGTCATGATACTCGCAGAAATCCGTGATTTCAAAAGAGCACAGCATCATACCCCTACCCCTGTGGAAGATGACCCTTGGTTTCCTGTAATGTTCCCAATCCTGTGTGCCTTCCGTGGATTCTTTGGAGCCCTACCCCCGATGGAAAACTTTACGTATGGTGAGGAAGAAACCGGAGACGAGAAGGTTGCTCATGAGGTGACTAAGGAAGGAGATAGTGGAAGCAAAGATGAGCCCGAGGAAGTTGAGGTTCTAGCCTATCCATGAAGCCAAGGATACTAATTAGGAGTCCCTAAATAAACCTAGCAAAAGTTGTAATCCTTTGGGATGTAAGATCTTGTAAACTAGGATCACTGTTGTTAGGCCTTTTGATGTAAAATAGGAAAATGTAGGACTCTTGATGTATTAAGCTTAAGGCTACTATAAGCCGCCTATGATGTACTTGTTTTCCCTAAGTAATGGAATTATGTGTTTCTTTTATGCGTGTTCATTGTTTATGTGTGTACATGTGTCTTTACGAGACTACCCTTTCACACCGATAAGTCTAACATATAATTTTCTTATTATTGTAGATATGGCAAGCTGTACCCCTGCTACACCGTTCACCTTTGCGGACCTGCTTACATACAAGGCTCTGCTTGCACCCGAGAGTTACATCCCTATACCCCACTTGGGTATATTTGACTCTGCCACTAGCGAGCACCCCTTCGGGGTTATTCTCGTGTCACCTTTAGCTGAGACCATGGACGTGGAGACCCTACGTTTATCACTTAGTGACGCTGTTGAGGATGCCCGACAACGAGGGGAGTATTGGCTCGAGAAGAGGGAGAAGGAATGGAAGGAGGAGTTACGAGTGTATTTTGGACTTATCGCACCACAGTAGTAGAGTCGTAGTTTTAGAATAAGGTCCCGAGAGTTGTAGTCGCACTTGTGTGAGTACAAACTTAGACCATGTATTAAGAATATGTAGGATCATTCCACTTGTATTAATAGGAATCGTGTCATTTGCTCTATAGTAGAATTCTATGCTTATGATTGTATCTCTCTTTTATCTATAAAAAGCTTGTTTCCTTCAAAAGAGTACTGTTGCGTACTATTCTTTAATAAATGAAACCCTTATTACAACGGACAATTATTTTAGTTGACGCAAGTTGCTAAATGATAGTAATCTTCTTACTTATCTATAAAATCTCCTCTGTTATGGGTACTATAGCACACTACCATTAGACATTTTATTTTAGTTTGATGAGAGCGCCAAGTGTCGGCCATAACCCAAAATGTAACGACCCTGATTTTTGGTAAATAAAAATTTCGTTAAAAATTTGAATTTTATTTTAATACTTGGATTTCATTTTTAACACCCAAAAATCGGTCGTTATTGGCTTATGAAAATTTTGATAAATTTTTTAAATTTTATTTTAATTGCTTGGATTGCTTTAAAATTTCCTTTTAAATTCTAATAATCCGTCATAATTAGATTTGAAACTTGTAAAAATTGAATCATTTTACTCCGGACAATTTAGTCCTTCTCCCATGACTAGTATACTTGTAAACGTACTCGTATATTTTTCCTATTAAGTAAATAATATCTTTAAATTATATTTCTCGGCTGGAAATCCTACTTAGCAAGCATAGTTAGTTTTTAACCGATTAGTTAGCAAACCCTAACTACCGTTTGGCTTAGTGATGCATCGATGCCGAAGTGGTTAGTAGAAATTTTTGGTCTTTGCCTTGACCGCTGGCTTGACCGCCTTGCTTTGGCTTGGCTAGGTGCCTTGGCGTGGCTCGCTGTCGCGCTGCCTTGCCTTGGCGTCGGCTCATTGTCGCGCTTTGCCTTGCCTTGGCGTCGGCTCATTGTCGCGCTGCCTTGCCTTGGCGTCGGCCATTGTCGCGCTTTGCCGCCAGCGTCGGTGGTCATCTGCCTCGCTGGCGTCGGGTCCTTTGTCGGGTTGCTTTCGCCTGGCCGCCATCGGGTTACGCGCTTGGCGTCGGTCGCGCCTTGCTTTTGCCTTTGGCGTTGCTGGGCTGCCTTGCTCGCCTTGGCTACCATTGGGTTCTGCCTTGGTATCGGGTCACGCCTCGCTTTTGCCTTGGCATTGCTTTGGTGCCTTGACCAGCTTTGCTTGGCCGGCGCGGCCAGCCGCTGGCAGCCAGCAGGTTGCTCTGGCCACCGGCAACGCTAGCTTATCGGTGCCTTGGCCCAGCAGCCGCTGGCAGCTACGGTTTGCCTTGGCCGCTGCCAGCTGGGTTGCTCACGGCCACGCAGCCTTTAGCAGCTGTCCAGTTTGCCTTGGCCAGCCGGTATTTGTTTACGCCATGCCACCGCTTTGCCATCAGGCTACCTTGGCCATGCTCACGCCTTGCCTTGGCGTTTGGCACCGTTGGGCTTTAATGTTCCGTTATTAGGCGACTTTCTACTAAATAAAAATCTCGCTGTTTATTCATAAATATTTTGAATTTTCTTTTAATCGCTTATAATCCGTTATAATTAGATTCATTAAGGTCAAAACCTATTCTTCTTCACAACGGTCAGCAAGAACATTTTCGTTAGACAAGAACATTGGCATATTGTTTTCCATAATCACTAAGGTTAATCCCCTAATTACTCGACTTGTTTAATTATCCCACTTAGCAAGTCCCAGTTGATCCTAACTAGGTCATTTGGAAACCCTAACTAAAACCTTGACCAAAGTCAACCTTGGTCTTTACCCATTGGACGATAAAGGCTAGGGTAATCTTTATCCATTGGACAATAGATACTAGGGTAGTCTTTATCCATTGGTTATTACATGCTAGGAAGACCTTTGACCATTGGACAATAGTTGTTAGGGAGAAGACCAAGTTTGACTAGTAGTTGGAATAGTCTAGTCAAAAGCAAATAGTGTACTTCATGATGACTAGTCTTTACCCATTGGTTATTACATGCTAGGAAGACCTTTGACCATTGGACAATAGTTGTTAGGGAGAAGACCAAGTTTGACTAATAGTTGGAATAGTCTAGTCAAAAGCAAATAGTGTACTCCATGATGACTTTCCTTGGACCATTGGTTAATAACCGCTAGGGAAAACTTTACCCATTGGATAATAGATGTTAGGATTTGCCAAATAGGATGACAAGACAAGTCATGTACTTCCTCATCATTACTTCTTTCACCCATTGGTTAATAACCGCTAGGGAAATGTTAGACCCTTGGACAATAACCATTAGGGAAATTATTATCCCTTGGATAATAGCATTGTCCAATATTCCCATGGGATTCTTGGTGAAAGATATGATAGTACCTTCTCCTACAAAAAGAATAATCATTAACCATGTGTGCATTTAAGTAGCCTTGTCCTTATCCTCCTTGTCTACCACAAATGTACACATATATATATAGATATATATATATATATATATATATATACATATAAGTACTTTGACCAAGATAGAGAATCGGCTGGGGAGAGAGAAGAGGGGGGCCGAATGTGAGGAGAGAGAGAGTGAGGTGGGTGTATGTACCTTTGGCCACTTGTCCAAGCCACCTAATAGCCTTAAGCCTATTTGTTACATGCCAACCCATGCCTAGTCAAACCTAGCCAATGATTCTAGTCTTTCTTCCAAGTAGACCCATTCTAGGACAAGACTACACCATGACCACCTCATCATTGTTTGGACCCTCATCATTACCTAGATACACTTGGTTGGAGTACTATAGCATGACAAGACTAGTCATGTGTACTTTGCCATACAAAGAGAATAATCATAAGCCATGTGTACATTTAAGTAGTTTGTCCTTACCTTCCTTGTTCTTTCCATAAATATACATATAGTTATACACATATATATATATATATACATACATGATCATACTTTGACCAAGAGAGAGAGAGAGGGCCGAATGGAGAGGGAGAGGGAGAGTGAGTGCATGTGTGTTGTACTTGGACATGTGCATTGTACTTGACACTATTTGACCTAGATACACTTGAATGATGTACTTTGGCTTGACAAGACAAGACCATGGAACAAATCCATGGGGAAGAGAGAGAGAGACATGGCCGAATGAAGGGAGAGGGAAAGGTGAAGTGTATGTGTGTTGTGCCATGGCAAGTTGTAGTACTTTGATACTATTTGACCAAGTTGCACTTGTGTTGTACTTTGGCTTGACAAGACTAGACTATGAGACAAATCCATGGGAGAGGAGAGAGAGAGAGAGAGCCGAATAGGGAGAGAGGGAGAGTGAGGTGTATGTTGGTTGAATTTAGACACATGGTTGTACTTTGACACTATTTCACCAAGTGGCACTAAGTTGGCATACTATTGCTTGATAAGACTAGTCCATGGAGCAAATTTATGGGGAAGAGAGAGAGGGAGAGCCGGCCAAGAGTGGAGTGAGGGGGAAGCTCCATTTTGCCTATAAATAGCATCCATTCCATGCCTTTCAACTCACACCTTCACCATTCAACTTCTCTCTAGAAAGCTTAGTGTTCTTGCTTGTTCTTGCTTTATTCTTGAGTGTTCTTGAAGTTCTTCCCTTGTTCTTCAAGAAACTCATCCTAAGCCGCCACTAAACCACCACTCCACCACCCTTCGATCCATAAGAGTTTAGTCGTATAGTCAAGACTTAGTTTCGAGAGAAACCTTTCTCTTTCGAAGCTACCGGAAGTCCACCGTAAGCCGTTACTCTGACGAAATTCCCGTAGCCACCCTACCGCCAAGAAGAACGGTAGAGTTCTTCGAACCTACTTATCCTAACTATAATTGTATGCATGTCAAATTGAATGTAGTATAATCATCCATAATCCTAAATATATGTTAGACACTACTTCTTGTCGTAGTTTTAACCTAGCTAAGTCGTTATAATGAAAGCATGATAATGATAGTTTATTTTCTTAAAACGTTGGATGCATGATAGTTAGTGAACTTAATATTGCCATTGGATGATTAAGCATGATTAGAATCAACTTAAGATATAACTTCGTGTAAAAGTAATCGCATGTTGATCTTTTAACTTAACTATAAGCTTATATTCCATTGCTTGTGATATTATAACAAAGCATATGGTGGATTACCACCCCAAGGGCGTCCGCACATGTGGCGTTATGCTTTAAGTGATGGTTATGGATCTACTATGTACTTGCTTGTATTACTTGTGGTAAAGTAACAAAGCATATGGTGGATTACCACCCCAAGGGCGTCCGCACATGTGGCGTTATGCTTTAAGTAATGGTTATGGATCTACTATGTACTTGCTTGTATTACTTGTGGTAAAGTAACAAAGCATACGGTGGATTACCACCCCAAGGGCGTCCGCACATGTGGCGTTATGCTTTAAGTAATGATTATGGATCTACTATGTACTTGCTTGTATTACTTGTGGTAAAGTAACAAAGCATATGGTGGATTACCACCCCAAGGGCGTCCGCACATGTGGCGTTATGCTTTAAGTAATGATTATGGACATGCTATGTACTTGCTTGGATTATACTTACCTTAAGTATACAACCATGAGTTAAACGGTTAAGGTATCAAAGCTAGATAGTAGAACTTGTTTACTAAAGTACTAAAGAAGAATGAGCATGCCAAATAATGAATTTCTAGGTCAATAAACATATGTTGTTTTCCCACAAAGGAAGAGAGAACGGATTTTTGTAATATATTATTGTCTGAGGGTGATTATGAACATGTATGTATATTTGTTGCATTACTTGTTGCTGATAAAACATAAGTGGCTTTAAGTAATAATTTGAGTACGATTAGGTAATATAGAGTTGGATGATCTTGCTAGTTTAGTTTCAAGATTACTTTAAAGTGATTCGTCCCGCCGCGGAGTCTATGCATGATTACGAGACACGAAAACCGGAAAATAGAAACATGACACTTAAGGAATGGTCGATATGGATAAAAAGGATTTTTGAGACTACATAATGGCCGGACTTGGTAGCCTTATGTGAGTTGTGAAAACCCGCAAGGTGGCCGGACTTGGTAGCCCCTTGTGTGGACTTGCGAAAACCGCAATGAGGCCGGACTTGGTAGCCCATTGTGTAGATTGCCATTGGAGCCGGACGTGGTAGCTTCATTGACAATTGGGCTTGGTTATCCGCGGAGAGGAGCCAATGCGAGATTTTGTAACGTGGCCGGACTTGGTAGCCCGTTGAATGACAAATGATTTTCTTAAAATGAAATGGTGACACAATACGATGAGTCGCGTAGGAGAAACCAAGAAAGACATGACACCAACGCAAGCAGGATAGTGAATGCAGATGTATCATGGTTAATTATGTTGTTAAATGAGTATATGTGATTATTGATATGACTATTTGTTGTAAGTTATGGGTTAGCGGGTTGGATTATTCTATTGAGCTTTTGTAGCTCACGGTGTTACCTTTGTGGTGACCCTGACATATTATACTGGGGGCGACGCTGGTATAATGTGTCAGACTTTATAGATGAGCAGCATGAACAGTACACTTTGGAGGCCTTCGGAGCCGAGGAGCTTGCAAGGATGGAAGAAGAGGCGGAGCAGTAGTTAACCTTAGTTTATCCCCTCCTTTGTTGAATAAAAGTACTCTTGGGAGAATTATGATGTAATAATGAGCTAGACTCTCTTTTACTATTCAATAAAAATGTATATTTAACGTACCCAAAATTCGGGGCGTTACACAAAAGGCGGGCCCGGTAACCCATCCTCTCAATCCTCCAAATTTTCAAACTCAAATTCAAACCTTTCCCTCCTTCACACCCCTCACCCGGCCCTATATATACTCCATTCTTTTTCCCATTTCTTCACCCCTCTTCTTATCTTCATCTCTCTTACCATTTTAACCCCTCCAAACCACTATCCAATCAAATCGAGCCATGGCGATCTACCGACAAGGATTCCTAGAGGATGCCCAGTTTCGAGAGATCGAGCGAATCGAGCTCACCTCGACGATCCGAGCACTACAGTTGCTGCCCTTCACCTTCGTCCTGTTCTGTGCCGTGCTTACTTTAGGCATGTCACGATGGTTCGATAGGAACGACCGCCTCACCACCTTCTGGTACTGGGTTCCTGTCGTGGCCGTCGCACTCGCGGCGTTCGCAACGGAATACGAACGCCGTGCGCTCCAAGCTTTCGACGATCGATGGCGGCTCGAGGCGTAGCAATGACACCCTAGCCATTATTTTTTTGCTTTTACTTTCATTTTCTTGTATCCGATGATGCCGTTAGGCGTGTAATATAATGACCTTGTTCTATAAAAAAAAAAAAATTTAGTTGCTTGATCTATCTTGTTCATTGCATGCTAACACCAGGAAATAAAACCCCTAAGTTCGAGTAATAGAGGATCATCACCGTTTCGGGAGAGTGCAGGTTGTTAGTCTAAAGTGAGTAGCGAATACGGACTAGAAATAGCCAACCCACGCCTAACCTGCGACTTGATCCATTAAATTGTTTCTTAAAGTTAAACTCAAGCCCATCTTGGGCTATTCTAATTATTTTAGTTTTCTGGCACATTACAATGGCATTGATTCCTTAACTTCTCGAATCTGGTCATGTAACGACCTTGATTTTTGGTCAATAAAAATTTCGCTAAAAATTTGAATTTTATTTTAATACTTGGATTTCATTCTTAATATCCAAAAATCGGTCGTTATCGACTTATAAAATTTTGTTATTTTATTTGAAAATTCTTTATTTACTTTATAAATCCCTTTTAGCGATTAATAATCCGTCATAATTAGGTTTATGACTTAGGAGATTGGAATTCATCGCCTGGGCATTAAGGTCATTTTCTAAAGACAAGTATGCCTATTAAGACCTGGGTATAATAACTTGGTAATTGTAGTAAAATCCTAGAATTATATTTCTCGACTGCAAATCCTACATGGCAACCGATTAGTTAGCAACCCTAACTACCGTTTGGCTTAGTGATGCATCGATGCCAAAGTGGTTAGTAGAAAAATTTTGGTCTTTGCCTTGACCGATGACTTGACTGCTTGTGCTTTGGCTTAGCTAGGCTGCCTTGGCGTCGGGCCCCGCGAGCCTGCCTTGCCTTGGCATCGGTTCGTTGTCGCGCCTTGCTTTCGCCTGGGCGTCGGCTCGCTGTCGGAGCATCGGGTCACGACGGCTCTGCCTTGCCTTGGCGTCGGCTGTGACAGGCCAGCCTTGGCGTCGGCTCGCTGACGGGCGTGCCTTGCCTTGGCGTCGGCTCGCTGACGGGCGTGCCTTGCCTTAGCATCGGGTCACTATCGGGCCTGCCTCGCCTAGGCGTCGGGTCACTGTCAGGTTGCTCTGCCTTGGCTGCCATCGAGTTCTGCCTTGGCGTTGCTGGGCTGCCTTGCTCTGGCCTTGCCTTGGCGTTGCTGGGCTGCCTTGCTCTGGCCTTGCCTTGGCCACCGCTTGGCCACTGCTTGGCTAGCGGGCTGCCTTGGCCACTGCTTGGCTAACGGACCACCTTGGCCACCGCTTGGCCACTGCTTGGCCACTGGGCTGCTTTGGCCACTGCTTGGCTACCGGGCTGCCTTGGCCACTGTTTGGCCACTGGGCTGCTTTGGCCACCGCTTGGCCACCGCATTGCCACCGGGCTGCTTTGGCCACTGCTTGGCCACCGCTTTGCCACCGGGCTGCTTTGGCCACTGTTTGGCCACCGGGCTGCTTTGGCCACCGCTTGGCCACCAGGCTGCCTTGGCCACGCTCACGCCTTGCCTTGGCGTTTGGCACCGTCGGGCTTTAATATTCCGTTATTAGGCGATTTCCTACTAAATAAAACCAAAATACCACTCGAGCAATGAAAGCCTAGGTTAAGTATCGTTAGTCTTTAACCGATTAGTTAGAATAGCCTAATGCCCATTTAGCCTAATCACTATTCGGTAACCCTAGATTAACCCTCTGAACCATTTGCACCTTTTGCTATCGACCATTGGACAATAGCGTTAGAGTTTCCTTTACCCATTGGTCAATAGGTAGACCTTGGTTTATCTTCCTAAGTACGAGATTAGATTAGTTTAGTGCTTAATTCCAAGTATTAGACTTTCTAGCATTACCCGTTGGATAATAACCGCTAGGAGATTTATTATCCAGTGGACGATAACCCTTGGACCTTGCCATCCTCAACCATTGGTTATTAACCGCTAGGGAAACTATTATCCATTGGATAATAGCTTTGCTTGCCAACCAAGAATAGGTTGATTAAAATATTGGATTTGGCATGTGTTAAAATCTATTAAAATAGGATTAGTACATTAGGTTAGTATTTTAATGGTTGTACTTTGAAAGTAGTATAATTCTTTATTAGATATTGTACTAGGTCATATCTAGGCTAGATTTGTGGTACATGGCTTGTATATTATATGTATGTACTTGTATGTATATATATATGTATATGTATATATATATGTATATAAAACTGTATTGTGCATGTGTGTATTACAATTTTTAATTGGAAAATCCTTTTGCTTGTAAATCTATTAGATATTCTAGTACACTAATACATTATTATACATGGTTGCTTTCTAGTATGTGTGTGTATACATATATATATATATATATATATATATAGTACATGAGAGAGAAAGAGAGAGAGAAAGCCGAGAGAGGGGAGAAAGAGATTGGGCCGAGAGAGAGAGAGAGAGAGAGAGAGAGAGAAAGAAAGGAGGAGAGAGAGATAGTACCTTGGATTGACTTCTTGTGCTTCCATTGTACTTTGAAAGCATTAGGATAGTTTATTAGACTATGGAATCCTAGACTAGATTGTGTAAGTACTTGCTTGTATATTACATATATGTACTTGTATATATATATATATAGATATATATATTATAATGACAGTACCCATGTGTGTATATAGAATTTTATAATAAGAAAAATCTATTTTTGGTTTAAAATACAAGATTTTAAAGTACCCAAAGTACTTATATATATACTAATAAATGTATATACTTCCATAGAAGTACAAGGGAGAGAGGAGGAGAGAGAGCCGAGAGAGATTGAGGGAGAGATAGTGTGTGTGATGTGCTTGACTTGTGTACTTCCATATCTAGCCTAGATCACATCCTTACATCACCATTGTACCACCAAACCTAGGGTTTTACTCTTTCTTGACCAAGGACAATCAAATCCAATATTCTAACCTTTCAAAGGACTAGATTTGACAAAAACCCTAATAGAATAACATAGAATTGTCCTATGAGATGGAGTGGAAGTAAAGGAAGATCTTGGCATGTTTCCAATGCATGAAATGACTTGATTTGGAGCTTTATCCAATGGATAAAGGAGAAAGGGGGCAGCCGGCCATGAGAGGGAGAGAGAGCCATCCATTTGCCTATAAATAGGCCTCACACTTCTCATTCAACTCACACCATTCCAATCTCCAACTTCTCTCTCTAGAAAACTTAGTGTTCTTATTGTTCTTGCTTAGTTCTTTAGTTGTTCTTGAAGTTCTTCCTTAGTTTCAAGAAACTCTTCTAGTGCCGGCACTAAACCACCACTCAACCACCACCTCGATCCTAAAGTAGTAGTAGTATAGGTTACGATCTAGTTTCGAGAGAAAACCTTTCTCTTTCGAAGCTATCAGAAGCTTATCGTAAGCCGTTACTCCGTCCATCCGCCGACTTTCTTTCCGTCGATCTTTCGTAGTCCTTTTCTACCATCGAGAAGAAAGGTAGAGTGTCCTTACTCTCTACCCCTAAGTATAATTGTATGCTTGTTTGAATTAATGTAGTTAATCCCTAACTACTTCCTCTAAGTATATTGTATTGTATGAGCATGAAGTCTTATGTGTGGTATGATTTGTTTTACGTAGTTTACTTGGATTTTATGACTACTGGATTGCTCGATCTCGTAATAGTTGCTTGTTCATGTATGAACTCGTCAATAAACTTATGTTGTTTTTAAAATTCCACAAAGGAAGAAAGAACGGATTTTTGTAATATATTATTGTCTTGAGGATGATTTTGAGCATGTATGTATATTTGCTTGCATTACTTGTTGTTGATAAAGCATAAGTGGCTTTTCACTCCAAGGGCGTCCGTACAAGTGGCGTTATGCTTTAAGTAATAATTTGAGTACGATTAGGTAATATAGAATTGGTTGATCTTGCTAGTTTGGTTTCAAGATTACTTTAAAGTGATTTGTCCCGCCGTGGAGTCTATGCATGATTACGAGACACGAAAATCAAGAAAGTAGAAACATGTCACCTAGGGTGTGGATAAAGGAAATAATTGGACTTGGTAAAAAGGATTTTTGGAAACTACGTAATGGCCGGACTTGGTAGCCTTACGTTGGTGTGCGTTGCCAATGGAGCCGGACTTGGTAGCTTCATTGGTGAGGTGGGCTTGGTTATCCACGGAGAGGAGCCAATGCAAGAGTTGATGTGATAACGTGGCGGACTTGGTAGCCATTGTGGCCAATAAGCCGGACTTGGTAGCTTATTGGTTATGTGTTCACAATGTGCCTGACTTGGTAGCCATTGTGGCCAATGAGCCGGACTTGGTAGCTCATTGGTGTGTGCGTGTGATTTTTTTTGGAAATGATAAATGAGACACAAAATGATGAGTCACGTAGGAGAAACACAAGGAAACATGACACCAACGATAGATAGCGAATGCGGATGTGTCATTGTTGTTGTTATTGTTATATTAATGCATGTGCTGTTATGACTCTTTATGATATATGCATGACTTGCTATTTGTAAGTTAAGGGTTAGTGGGTTTTGGATTATTCTATTGAGCTTTCAAGCTCATGGTGTTGCTTTATGTGACCCTGACATATTATACTGGTGGCGACGCTGGTATAATGTGTCAGACTTGTTAGATGAACAAGGGGAGCTGTATACCTTGGAGGCCTTTGGAGCTGAGGAACTTGCTAGGATGGAAGAAGAGAATGAGCTGTAGATAACCTTAGATATCCATCCCTTTTGTGTAATATAGGAACCCTTTGGGAGTTTATGATGTAATAAAGAGCCAGACTCTCTTTTGTTGTTCAATAAAATGTTATTTAACGTACCCAAAATTCGGGGCGTTACAACTTTGTATCAAAGCTTTAGGTTCAAAACCTCGGCCATGGGTAGAATGGGTAGCCTTTAAGATTAGTTTTAAGATAAGTTGACCATTGCATAAACGTGACTTGATTTTTAAGTTTACCGTCCCAAATTAGGTAGAATTCTGACAAAACAATCTTCGGATTGAAGTAAGGTGGAAACTGGCAGTACCGCCGAACTGGGAATTCCCGAACAATTGGATGATGACTTAAATCGAGAATCGAATGTGGAACATAGAAATTTCGATGTTTCTTTAACATTAACAAACCTTGTTTTAAAATGTTACTAATTGAGGTTAAAACTTCTTCTTGTAGATGGATCACCTAGCCAACCTGATAGTAGGCGCTCACCAACTCGAGGTCACCCTAGAAACTATGACCATCCAACTGATGGAGAAGCCTGACTACATTGTCATGATACTCGCAGAAATCCGTGATTTCAAAAGAGCACAGCATCATACCCCTACCCCTGTGGAAGATGACCCTTGGTTTCCTGTAATGTTCCCAATCCTGTGTGCCTTCCGTGGATTCTTTGGAGCCCTACCCCCGATGGAAAACTTTACGTATGGTGAGGAAGAAACCGGAGACGAGAAGGTTGCTCATGAGGTGACTAAGGAAGGAGATAGTGGAAGCAAAGATGAGCCCGAGGAAGTTGAGGTTCTAGCCTATCCATGAAGCCAACGATACTAATTAGGAGTCCCTAAATAAACCTAGCAAAAGTTGTAATCCTTTGGGATGTAAGATCTTGTAAACTAGGATCACTGTTGTTAGGCCTTTTGATGTAAAATAGGAAAATGTAGGACTCTTGATGTATTAAGCTTAAGGCTACTATAAGCCGCCTATGATGTACTTGTTTTCCCTAAGTAATGGAATTATGTGTTTCTTTTATGCGTGTTCATTGTTTATGTGTGTACATGTGTCTTTACGAGACTACCCTTTCACACCGATAAGTCTAACATATAATTTTCTTATTATTGTAGATATGGCAAGCTGTACCCCTGCTACACCGTTCACCTTTGCGGACCTGCTTACATACAAGGCTCTGCTTGCACCCGAGAGTTACATCCCTATACCCCACTTGGGTATATTTGACTCTGCCATTAGCGAGCACCCCTTCGAGGTTATTCTCGTGTCACCTTTAGCTGAGACCATGGACGTGGAGACCCTACGTTTCTCACTTAGTGATGCTGTTGAGGATGCCCGACAACGAGGGGAGTATTGGCTCGAGAAGAGGGAGAAGGAATGGAAGGAGGAGTTACGAGTGTATTTTGGACTTATCCCACCACAGTAGTAGAGTCGTAGTTTTAGAATAAGGTCCCGAGAGTTGTAGTCGCACTTGTGTGAGTACAAACTTAGACCATGTATTAAGAATATGTAGGATCATTCCACTTGTATTAATAGGAATCGTGTCATTTGCTCTATAGTAGAATTCTATGCTTATGATTGTATCTCTCTTTTATCTATAAAAAGCTTGTTTCCTTCAAAAGAGTACTGTTGCGTACTATTCTTTAATAAATGAAACCCTTATTACAACGGACAATTATTTTAGTTGACGCAAGTTGCTAAATGATAGTAATCTTCTTACTTATCTATAAAATCTCCTCTGTTATGGGTACTATAGCACACTACCATTAGACATTTTATTTTAGTTTGATGAGAGCGCCAAGTGTCGGCCATAACCCAAAAGGCGGGCCCGGTAACCCATCCTCTCAATCCTCCAAATTTTCAAACTCAAATTCAAACCTTTCCCTCCTTCACACCCCTCACCCGGCCCTATATATACTCCATTCTTTTTCCCATTTCTTCACCCCTCTTCTTATCTTCATCTCTCTTACCATTTTAACCCCTCCAAACCACTATCCAATCAAATCGAGCCGTGGCGATCTACCGACGAGGATTCCCAGAGGATGCCCAGTTTCGAGAGATCGAGCGAATCGAGCTCACCTCGACGATCCGAGCACTACAGTTGCTGCCCTTCACCTTCGTCCTGTTCTGTGCCGTGCTTACTTTAGGCATGTCACGATGGTTCGATAGGAACGACCGCCTCACCACCTTCTGGTACTGGGTTCCTGTCGTGGCCGTCGCACTCGCGGCGTTCGCAACGGAATACGAACGCCGTGCGCTCCAAGCTTTCGACGATCGATGGCGGCTCGAGGCGTAGCAATGACACCCTAGCCATTATTTTTTTGCTTTTACTTTCATTTTCTTGTATCCGATGATGCCGTTAGGCGTGTAATATAATGACCTTGTTCTATAAAAAAAAAAAAAATTAGTTGCTTGATCTATCTTGTTCATTGCATGCTAACACCAGTAACAAAACCCCTAAGTTCGAGTAAGTTCGAGTAACACCACCATTTCTGGAGAGTGCAATTGTTAGTCTAAAGTGAGTAGCGAGTGCGGACTAGAAATAGCCAACCTACGCCTAACCTGCGACTTAAAGAGTGACTTGCTTCTTTTAAGGGGGATAGACGACGATTCAAGGACCAGTATGGCGACTTTGTCAAATCGGTAGACACGCACCAATTTCGAGGACGAAATTATTTTAAGGGGGATAGGTTGTAACGACCTTGATTTTTGGTCAATAAAAATTTCGCTAAAAATTTGAATTTTATTTTAATACTTGGATTTCATTCTTAACATCCAAAAATTGGTCGTTATCGACTTATAAAATTTTGTTATTTTATTTGAAAATTCTTTATTTACTTTATAAATCCCTTTTAGCGATTAATAATCCGTCATAATTAGGTTTATGACTTAGGAGATTGGAATTCATCGCCCGGGCATTAAGGTCATTTTCTAAAGACGAGTATGCCTATTAAGACCTGGGTATAGTAACTTGGTAATTGTAGTAAAATCCTAGAATTATATTTCTCGACTGGAAATCCTACATGGCAACCGATTAGTTAGCAACCCTAACTACCGTTTGGCTTAGTGATGCATCGATGCCAGAGTGGTTAGTAGAAAAATTTTGGTCTTTGCCTTGACCGATGACTTGACTGCTTGTGCTTTGGCTTAGCTAGGCTGCCTTGGCGTCGGGTCGCCGCCGAGCCTGCCTTGCCTTGGCATCGGGTTGCTGTCGCGCCTTGCTTTTGCCTTGGCGTCGGGCCTGCATCTCCTAGGCATCGGGTCACTGACGGGCCTGCCTTGCCTTGGCGTCGGCTTGCTGACGGGCCTGCCTTGCCTTGGCGTCGGCTCGCTGACGGGCATGCCTTGCCTTAGCGTCGGGTCACTGTCGAGCCTGCCTCGCCTAGGCGTCGGGTCACTGTCAGGTTGCTCTGCCTTGGCTGCCATCGAGTTCTGCCTTGGCGTTTGGTCGCGCCCTGCTTTTGCCTTGGCGTTCTTTGCCGCTTTGCTCGCCTTGCCTTGGCATTCTTTGGTGCGCTTTGCTCGCCTTACCTTGGCCACCGCAGCCGCTGGCTAACGGGCCACCTTGGCCACCGACAGCCATCGCTAGCGGGCTGCGCTTGGCCAGCATCGCAGCTAACGGACCACCTTGCCACCGCTTGTAACGGCCATCGGGTCGCTGGCCACCGCAGCAGCTCTGGCGCCTTGGCCTTTGTTTTACCGCTTTGGCCACCTGCACCGCATTGCCACCGGGCTGCTTTGGCCACCGCTTTGCCACCGGGCTGCTTTGGCCACCTCTTGGCCACCGCTTTGCCACCAGGCTGCCTTGGCCACGCTCATGCCTTGCCTTGGCGTTTGGCACCGTCGGGCTTTAATATTCCGTTATTAGGCGATTTCCTACTAAATAAAACCAAAATACCACTCGAGCAATGAAAGCCTAGATTAAGTATCGTTAGTCTTTAACCGATTAGTTAGAATAGCCTAATGCCCATTTAGCCTAATCACTTTTCGGTAACCCTAGATTAACCCTCTGAACCATTTGCACCTTTTGCTATCGACCATTGGACAATAGCGTTAGAGTTTCCTTTACCCATTGGTCAATAGGTAAACCTTGGTTAATCTTCCTAAGTACGAGATTAGATTAGTTTAGTGCTTAATTGCAAGTATTAGACTTTCTAGCATTACCCGTTGGATAATAACCGCTAGGAGATTTGTTATCCATTGGACGATAACCCTTGGACCTTGCCATCCTTAACCATTGGTTAGTAACCGCTAGGGAAACTATTATCCATTGGATAGTAGCTTTGCTTGCCAACCAAGAATAGGTTGATTAAAATATTGGATTTGGCATGTGTTAAAATCTATTAAAATAGGATTAGTACATTAGGTTAGTATTTTAATGGTTGTACTTTGAAAGTAGTATAATTGTTTATTAGATATTGTACGAGGTCATATCTAGGCTAGATTTGTGGTACATGGCTTGTATATTATATGTATGTACTTGTATGTATATATATATGTATATATATATATATATATATATATATATATAATTGTATTGTGCATGTGTGTATTACAATTTTTAATTGGAAAATCCTTTTGCTTGTAAATCTATTAGATATACTAGTACACTAATACATTATTATATATGGTTGCTTTCTAGTATGTGTGTATATATATATATATATATATATATATATATATATATATAGTACATGAGAGAGAAAGAGAGAGAGAAAGCCGAGAGAGGGGAGAAAGAGATTGGGCCGAGAGAGAGAGAGAGAGAGAGAGAGAGAGAGAGAGAGAGAAAGAAAGGAGGAGAGAGAGATAGTACCTTGGATTGACTTCTTGTGCTTCCATTGTACTTTGAAAGCATTAGGATAGTTTATTAGACTATGGAATCCTAGACTAGATTGTGTAAGTACTTGCTTGTATATTATGTACTTGTATATATATATATATATATAGATATATATATTATAATGAAAGTACCCATGTGTGTATATAGAATTTTATAATAAGAAAATCTATTTTTGGTTTAAAATACAAGATTTTAAAGTACCCAAAGTACTTATATATATACTAATAAATGTATATACTTCCATAGAAGTACAAGGGAGAGAGGAGGAGAGAGAGCCGAGAGAGATTGAGGGAGAGAGAGAGTGTGTGATGTGCTTGACTTGTGTACTTCCATATCTAGCCTAGATCACATCCTTACATCACCATTGTACCACCAAACCTAGGGTTTTACTCTTTCTTGACCAAGGACAATCAAATCCAATATTCTAACCTTTCAAAGGACTAGATTTTACAAAAACCCTAATAGAATAACATAGACTTGTCCTATGAGATGGAGTGCAAGTAAAGGAAGATCTTGGCATGTTTCCAATGCATGAAATGACTTGATTTGGAGCTTTATCCAATGGATAAAGGAGAAAGGGGGCAGCCGGCCATGAGAGGGAGAGAGAGCCATCCATTTGCCTATAAATAGGCCTCACACTTCTCATTCAACTCACACCATTCCAATCTCCAACTTCTCTCTCTAGAAAACTTAGTGTTCTTATTGTTCTTGCTTAGTTCTTTAGTTGTTCTTGAAGTTCTTCCTTAGTTTCAAGAAACTCTTCTAGTGCCGCCACTAAACCACCACTCAACCACCACCTCGATCCTAAAGTAGTAGTAGTATAGGTTACGATCTAGTTTAGAGAGAAACCTTTCTCCTTCGAAGCTATCGGAAGCTTATCGTAACCGTTACTCCGTCCATCGCTGACTTTCTGCCCGTAGCACCTTCCAACTAGCTTATTCGGCCCCGACTAGTTTCGGATCGAGGTAGAGTGTCCTTACCCTCTACCCCTAAGTATAATTGTATGCATGTTTGAATTAAATGTAGTTAATCCCTAACTACTTCCTCTAAGTATATTGTATTGTATGAGCATGAAGCCTTATGTGTGGTATGATTTGTTTTACGTAGTTTACTTGGATCTTATGACTACTGGATTGCTCGATCTCGTAATAGTTGCTTGTTCATGTATGAACTCGTCAATAAACATATGTTGTTTTTAAAATTCCACAAAGGAAGAAAGAACGGATTTTTGTAATATATTATTGTCTTGAGGATGATTTTGAGCATGTATGTATATTTGCTTGCATTACTTGTTGTTGATAAAGCATAAGTGGCTTTCCACTCCAAGGGCGTCCGTACAAGTGGCGTTATGCTTTAAGTAATAATTTGAGTACGATTAGGTAATATAGAATTGGATGATCTTGCTAGTTTGGTTTCAAGATTACTTTAAAGTGATTTGTCCCGCCGCGGAGTCTATGCATGATTACGAGACACGAAAATCGAGAAAGTAGAAACATGTCACCTAGGGTGTGGATAAAGGAAATAATTGGACTTGGTAAAAAGAATTTTTGGAAACTACGTAAGGGCCGGACTTGGTAGCCTTACGTTGGTGTGCGTTGCCAATGGAGCCGGACTTGGTAGCTTCATTGGTGAGGTGGGCTTGGTTATCCGTGGAGAGGAGCCAATGCAAGAGTTGATGTGATAACGTGGCCGGACTTGGTAGCCATTGTGGCCAATAAGCCGGACTTGGTAGCTTATTGGTTATGTGCATTCACAATGTGCCGGACTTGGTAGCCATTGTGGCCAATGAGCCGGACTTGGTAGCTCATTGGTGTGTGCGTGTGATTTTTTTTGGAAATGATAAATGAGACACAAACGATGAGTCACGCAGGAGAAACACACGGAAACATGACACCAACGATAGATAGCGAATGCGGATGTGTCATTGTTGTTGTTATTGTTATATTAATGCATGTGCTGTTATGACTCTTTATGATATATGCATGGCTTGCTATTTGTAAGTTAAGGGTTAGTGGGTTTTGGATTATTCTATTGAGCTTTCAAGCTCATGGTGTTGCTTTATGTGACCCTGACATATTATACTGGTGGCGACGCTGGTATAATGTGTCAGACTTGTTAGATGAACAAGGGGAGCTGTATACCTTGGAGGCCTTTAGAGCTGATGAACTTGCTAGGATGGAAGAAGAGAAGGAGCTGTAGATAACCTTAGATATCCATCCCTTTTGTGTAATATAAGAACCCTTTGGGAGTTTATGATGTAATAAAGAGCCAGACTCTCTTTTGTTGTTCAATAAAATGTTATTTAACGTACCCAAAATTCGGGGCGTTACACTCTCTCCCTCCACCTTGTACTTGAGTGACACATGTAAGTGGAAATTAGTTAATATTATTTTTTGTTTGTCGTTCCAGGTTTTATTGATATCCAGAAGACCAAAAGAAAGACAATTTTGTGTAGTAAATTTGTTTGAATGAACCCTAAATTAGGGATATTAACTGAAACCCTAACTTATTTGGTGATGTTATTATGAAATTGGGGATTTTATTGTCTTCTTTTTTACTTTTTTGTCTATGTTGTGCCACTAGGTGGTCCTATTGATAATTTAATTTATTTGTTGCAGGGAAAACAATCTTGACTTCAGGTGTACTTTGGAAATTCATGATGGTGGTAAACTTGTGAGGGGGGCCCAGGTTGAATACTTGGTGGGTTTGTTGCACAAAGCAAGGTAGATCCAAATTTCTTCTCATTTTATGACTTCATGTCTGTACTTTAAGGAGATAGGGTATTCATAAGCAGATAACATTAGTGTGTTTTATAGACTTCCCAATACTGACATGAACACTGGCTTAGTTGCATTGATTTCTCATGATGAAATGCTTAACATGTTTGCAACACATTCTCCTGGTATGAAGTATTTCTCTATTGATATGTATGTTGACTGTCCTAATGTGGTTAATTCAGAGGATGATGAGGTGATAAGTAGAGACACAAACACTGTAGACCAAGGTTGTTTAATTGAGTTGGGATCTGACTTACAAGTAGAGGAAGGACATGGAGGTGTTGACTAAGGAGTAGAGGAAGGACATGAAATTGTTGACTTAGACGTTCAAGGTGTAGTCCAAGGTGTGGATGCAAATGAAACTGATCATATGGAGTTCCAAATGGATGATGATGATAGCTCAGACATTGAGTGGTTCAACTTTTATTAGGTCTTTTAATGGGGTAGAAGAGTCTTCTGATGAGGAGGAAGAGGACAACATTCCCTTGGTAGGTTTAGGTAAAAACTTGGGTCAAAACATAGGTGATGAAAAGAGGACCTTAGTTCTGATAGTGATGATAACAATTTGGTTGATGATGTGATTGATGAGGATGGGAAACCAATTTTTCTAGAGTTCAAAGAGCATTATATGAAGAAGCCTGAATTAATAGAAGGGATGAAGTTCCCTAATGTGCAAGTGTTTAGGAAACTGTTGAGAGAATATCATATAAATGAGGGGTATACGTTTACATTTTTGAAGAATGAGTCTAAGAGGGTCACTGTGAAGTGTACACATGATTGTGACTTTAGACTTCATGCCTCTCCCATGTACGAAGAGAGATCCTTTCAAATAAAAAAGATAAATCAACAACATTCATGTACTAGGAAGTACACTAATAATAATGCAACCTCGTCTTGGCTTTCTAAAAAGTACTTGGCCAAAGTTAGTGATGCCCCAAAGACTAAGGTCAATTCAATGAAGAAAACAGTTATGAGGGAATGGTTGTTAAATGTTTCTAAGAACAAGATCTATAGGGCAAGCCCTTGAACTGATTCAAGGAAATCATAGAGTTCAGTATGTGAGGTTGTGGGACTACTGTGAAATGGTAAGAATATAGAATCCACATAGTAGTGCTAAGTTGAAGGTGGATAGGCCTTTGCCAAATGAAGGACCAGTGTTTAAAATGATGTTCATGTAGAGACCTGGAAAATTTTAATTTTTGAAATGTTTACAAAATGCTTAATTGGAAAAATATGGTTTATTTGGTGATTATTCGAATTAAGGATTTAAGTGAAAGAATAGAGACTTAAGGGAGTGGGTGTGTAATTTAAAGACATATGAGTATATATAGGGTGGGTTTGTGGTGTAGGAGATTATTTTCATCTCCCATTTCTCTCTTCTCCTCTCACTCAAAACTCCACCTCATCTTCCAAAATCTTCAAGAATCAACCTCATTCAAGTCTTTCATTCGTGTTCTTGAGCTTGGAGATCCGTGGGTCGAGCTTGAATCAAAGTTTCGGAGTTCGAGAGGCTAGGGCTCATTCAAAACACTTGAATCTCTGCCATTGTTGCAAGGTAGGGACTTCTTTACCTCTTCTATGTGTTTATGTGTTGATTTGGTGTAGATTTGTGACTTGGATTGTTGGATTTTGGTTGTTGTATATGCCTTGAAAATCTGCAGAAATCGCTACCCGAAGCCCCGTGGTATCGATACAGTTTTTGTGCCGTATTGATACCACAAGCTTGTCTTTTTGGACAGTTGCTATTGTATTGATACTGTTTTTAGGTGTATCGATACCACAGCCTTAACTCCAGTTTTGCTCCTGTTGTTCCTCCGTTGATTGTTTTGACCCCCGATCACTTCTAATTCCTTTTAGACACCACCAAACCTATTTCAAGCATGCTTAAATGAATCCCTTTGGTTTACTTAGGTTATCCTCGTCTCGTTGGCTTTCCGTCATTAAAGAAAGGGTAGTGTCTTACTAGATAAAACTTAATCAAAATGTGTTTATGGGATTGGTGGTACTTGAGAGTCATTATGGCATGAGGTGATGTACGCTATAGGTGTGTTAAGTGCTATGGCTAGACATGGCGAATGGTAGGATGAAAATGCATATTGTAGAGAGGTTATAGTGTATCGTAGGATATAAGGTATGACGTGAGGCGCTTTGTCGATCAATAGGGGTTTGCCTAGTGATCCGGAAGAGAATAGGGTAACTCGTATCTTCGTGCTTCATCTCGATTGATCATCCTAGGCTCCTTTGACACTCGTTCTATAGATTCTTGTTTAGAACCTAGCCGGTGGTGTGTCGTAGAGTTATTATGCGTTCGGTACGAGATGTAGGGCGTCGTAATAGACTTAGAGGAACAATGTGAAATTAAGGTATTTATTAATGTAGGATAGGACATGGTTATGAGTTGTAATACATTGAATGATAACGAATGAAAGATTGTAACTTTGGGAAGTGTTGTCATCTTGTATTCGGATTGATAATGTATATGTGCTGTGTGAGTTGTGAATTTTGAATTGAGGGTCCTACAACGCAAGGTGTGGTAATGTGGAGACTCTAGAGGGCCTGCAACGCAAGGTGTGGTAACAGATACCCAGGTGGAGAGAATTCACTGTAACGCAAGGTGTGGTAATACAGTTGAATGTCCCGCATGATGAAGGAAGTTATGATTGGTTTATTGAAATTCATGTTGTTTTTTGGGATATGAATTGCTTGAGAATGTAATTGTTGAAAAAGGGAAAATAAACAATGGATATCTTCAAAGTCTTTGAAATGAAGGAACTTGGTTTTGGAAAAAGGATTTTTATGAAAAATCCTCCGGTATTCCTGAGTGAATCAACGGTTCTGGTATTTGGGCACAAATCAAGCTTGAATCAACGGAGCTTGACCTGTGATGGTCATGAGTTTTCTCTAAACTATTTTAGTAACCAAAAAGAAAAGTTTTATGAAAAGAGGCCTGATGGCAGACGGCATTGAATAAAGAGGTTGTTCATGGCATTCATCTAAGTAGTTATATAGTGGTTGAAAAATTGACAGGGTTATCTAGAATGATATGAATTTATTGTTGCTTTGAGATGATGTACAAATGGTTAGGGGTGTCTTTAAGATGTATAGGATCCCATAGTCATAGCTTGTCGGTTCATTGTGGAGTCCCATGTATCTCTTGTCTGTTTATTGGAATTCATTCATTCTTGACGCATAAATCGTCACATTTTCATATACCTTGTGTAAAGATTTCTCTACTGGGCTAGTGTAGCTCAACAAAATCCTTCTTTTCAGGTACAAGTGCTGGGCAGTAGCTTGCATTGCATCGTGAGTTCAATGTGGAAGACATTTTTTTTTTAAATCTAGCTTCATTAGTTACTTAACCATCTTGTAATGAGCACCCTTTTGTTAAAGATGGCTTTTTAACTGAAAACTTTTGAATTTCTTTGACCAAACCATTTGTAATCCAATAACTTGTCGTATTTGTACTTAAGTTTAACTTTGGGCCAGAGTTTCAAGTTGTATTTTGGTTTAACCTTGGGGACTTGATTTGTAAATTAAACAGGTGGGAACTCCTTTTGGGTGTTATTTATCTTATGCGAAGTTCTTTTACTAAAATGGTTTATTTATTTATGTTAAAAATTGAGGGCGTGACAGTTCATAAGCTAGGCTGCCCAACTAAGGGGATTTTTAGCAGGTTGTAAACCGATAATTGGGTTAGATGCTTGTTTTTTGAAAGGGCCATTTGGTGGTCATTTGATGCGTGGAACTGCGAAAGATGCCAACAATCAGATGTTTCCTTTGGCATTTGCTGTTGTGGAGGCTGAAACAAAAGAGAGTTAGACTTGGTTCTTGGAGAGTCTGATGGACATGATAGGCAATCTAGAGGAAAGGGTTCATCTCCGACAGGCAGAAGGTATACCTACCTATTTTTTGTACTTAATCACTGCTTTTGTTTACTTCATTAACTGTTGCATATATTTAACTACAACTTTTTGTTTCCTTTAGGGATTGACACAAACATTTGCCAAGTTGTACCCCAATGTGGAACATAGATACTGCATTAGGCACATGTACTCTAATTTCAGTAAAGTGTACAAGGGTAAGGACTGGAAAGACCTCATGTAGAGGGCTGCATCAGTGTACACAATTCATGAATTTTAGCAGATTATGGAGGCCATTAAATCAATTGATGAGAATGCATATGAGTGTTTGATGAGTGAACAACCCTCAACATGGGCTAGGTGCATGTATGGAACAAGGTCTAAATGCAATAGAATAGACAATAACACAAGTGAAGCATTCAATAGAGCAATAAAAGATGCAAGGGACCAACGAATTTTGACCATGGCTGAAAGTATTAGAAGGTACCTAATGACAAGGTTGCAGACAAGAAATCAATTGTGCCAAGGCTAGAAGGGTAATGTACGTCCAAGAATTAGAAGAAGGGTTGAGAAAGCATGCAAGTTAATGGGGAGTGTGAGGTGATTTACAATGGTGGCAAAATATTTGAAGTACTTACTGTACTTAGGACCCATGTTGTGGACATAGGAAAGAGAACATGCACATGTCAGAAGTGGGATGTCAGTGCGATACCATGTTCACATGGAATGGCTGCAATTATAGAAGATAAATGTGACCCATTGGACTTTGTTGATGAGTGCTTTCATGTAAGTACATTTGCAAAGACATACAACTTCATCATCAAACCAATTCTTGACCAAACAATATAGGTTAATACAAAGTTTGATCCTATAGGTCCTCCCCTTTTAGGAAAAAAGAGTGGTAGACCCAAGAAGAATAGGAGGAAAGGGCATGATGAACTAAAGAAACCCAATGGAGGTGTTTGGAAGTATTACATAACTCTCAAGTGTAGCATATGCAAGCAGCCAGGACATAATGCCAGAACATGCTCTCAAAAGGCTAACAACACTACTGTTGACCAAGTAAGGAAAATTCAATTTTTTTTTCATTGTCCTTTATTGTTTTTTAAGGCATATTTGACATGTTACTTAAATTTTTTGTACAGTACTGTCAAGTGGCAATGGAAACAGTAATGGTTGGAGGACATGAAATTGAAGTGGCAGAGGAAACAAGAGCCAATAGTGGGAGAGGTAGTGGTAGAGGAGGGAAAGGAAGAGGAGGGAAGACTGGCAGAGGAGGAAGAAGAGGTAAGAGTGCTAGAGGAGGGAAGACTGGGAGAGGAAGCGGTGCAATGGTGGTTGGAGGCTCATGAAGAGGTGGTGATCCTACATCGAAGTATGGCACTATTGCTCCAAGAGGTAGAGGAAGAGGAAGAGGTGGAATCACTGCTCCACCTCTTCCTAGAATTGTGATTAGAGAAACAAATCCTAACACTAGGGTGGATATTGGTACAAATAAAGGTGAAAACTGTGGGAAGGGAAAACAACCCATAGTTTGTAGAGGCAAAGCACCAATAACAAGGTTTGGAGGTGCCCCAAGGGTGGGATTGCCAGCACCACAGGTAATACACTAAACTCATGCCCATACTTTACAATTTAGTCCATACAATAAGCTAAGTTATGCGTGGTGTCAATGTAGGGATGGAGAATGCCAGTTTTTGGACTCAACCAGAAACTTCATCTACAGCATCGTGTGGCAGTGGTGGTGGAAGTGGCAGTACCACAATGCCAAGCACTCAACCATCAAGTTTAACCCCAAGTACCCAGAAATCAACCACTTGCATCTGCTTTAGGAAATGGATTAGGATAAGTCTTTTGGTTTGGGATATGTCTTTTGGAAACAATGTGTAATGTTTACACATAGTAAGAACAATGTGTAATCCATTAACTAGAACTTTCATATTTCTTTTGTGGGTTGGAACTACTGAATGAAATGTAACCTTTTGAATTGAATGAATGAATGGTGCATGCTTGCTTTCATGTTGTTACTGCTGTTCTGGTACCTCTATTGGTGCTGAATTCAACTGCTTCTGTTGTTCAACTGCTGCTGCTGTAACCTTTTCATGCTTGAATTCAACCGTTGTTGTTGTTCTGTTAGTCCAGCTGTTACTGTTGTGTTGGTACATAAAAAATGTGTTATGCTATTGCTATTGTTGTCCAGTTTTATGGTGGTCTGTTATAAATCTTGTTATTGCTGTCATGGGATACCTGTTATGACTGTATGGCTACCTGTTCTGTTGTTTTTCTGCTGTTATAGTAGCCCTGTTATGTTGCTGTTTGTAGACATCCCAATTTGGACTTTTCGAATTCCTTAATTCTTGGCTTTGAGCCTCCCCGATGATGAATTTGGATTAAAACAAGCCTCGGACCAATCAGGGCAATGCTTCTTGGAAGGTTTTAAAAGCCAAACAATTTTTCAAAATCAATTCCAAGCAATTGGAAGCACTTCTGAGCGCTCGAAACTGTTCTTCAAAACCTTGGACCAGACTCACTCTCGAGCACTCGAGAGTGGTTGTCCCAAGCGCTCGAGACTGCTCCCAAGCACTCGAGACCTCTGTCGCTGGCCAATGGGTGGAAAGATTCCCCACTACCCATGCGAACCATCATTACAGTCGGCTGGTCCAAGATTTGATCCAGGCAACACTCAACCTCAGTCAAAGGGAGTCAGGCCTGGAAATATTTTGACCAAGCAAAATGATTTCATGTCATTTGATTTTCTTTTCAAACCATAGGTTATTTTGCCTATATATACAAAGCACTGGTCAGTGGAGAAGAGAGGGCGAAAAAAAAAGCATTCTCCAACTTTCCTTCTCTTTCTAGTCAAACCACTTTCAATCCCCTCTCCCAACTTATTTTTCAAATCAAAAGCCTTTCAAAAAAAAAAGCAAAAATCATGGAGAATACAAGTGTTACACAGAGGAACGCAAGGGATTAGAGTAGTCATCAGCTTCTGATCTCTAGCATTTTTCTTCCCTCACTCTCAAAACCTTTCAAGATGCAAGGTTTTTCAAGAGGTAGAAACATTTTTACTTCTTTTTGGTTCTAATCAAAAGAGCTATTCTTCCTTTCTGAGGGAGGTCTCCCAGCCCACCTTAGTTTTTAATACTGGGTGTGGGTTAAGAGATCTTGGTGTAAAAGCAAAGACAAAGAGATCACGAAGTTCATTTTCAAAATCTGCTGGAAGTACTCTCGACCGCTCGGAAGTGTTCCCAAGCGCTCGGGACTGTTTCTGGTTTCATCCCTCATGTTTTGATGGACATTGGGTGGGGATGAAGTACATTCTTGTTCAAAATGGTCTTATTAGTGCATGCATGCGCAGAAAATTCATTTTTTTCTTTTCAAGTCAAAATGTTTCTTACTAAGGTTTAAGCAATAATAATATTTTACAAGTTTGAAAGAGAAACTTTTTATTCTCAAAGGAGTAAAGTTGAAACAAGTGCATGCAAGAACGAGACTGTTTCATATTTGAAAGCACATGCAACTCACTTCTAAGCGCTCTAGACCTTTCCCGACCGCTCGGGAGTGCTTGCATGTCATTGTATTTTGTTACTTCTTCTATCCTCCCATGTTTCTGATACGCCACATGCAGGGATGTGTCCATTTTCCCTTTAAATAATGCTCTTTAGGCATGTAGATGTAACTGATCTATTTCCCGAAGACAAAAAAAAAATATATTTTTATTTGAAGGTCACGCAAAAGGGCATCTTCCAGAATTTAAAAGGAAGTCTTTCATCTACAAAAAAAGATAGATCCGTTACTTCAACATGTCATAATGTAGTCATTAGTTAGTTAAAGTTAGTTTGGGGGAGCAATCCACTCCCGAGCGCTTTAGTGTACTCCGGAGCGCTCAGGAGCGCCTGCATGTCATCTCACTTTACTCTTCCCCCAGTCTAGCCCTTCTACTTTCTTTGCATGTCCTTGCACGTGCCTGTTTGTCCCTTTTGAACTGTAGATTAGCCCTTGTAGAGGCAAGGACGCATGGCCCAGAAGATTGGGGTCTTATCCCAGTTCACCAAGCCGTTTGCTGAGCCTATAACACGTTTAAGATCATCTCAGTTTACATTTGTGGCATTGTATTCTGTCTGTGCTAACAAAGCTTGCAGGTCGAACATGCAACACTTCCAAGCACTCGGGAGTGCTCCCGAGCGCTCGAGAGTGCTCCCGAGTGCTCGAGAGTGCTCCCGAGCGCTCGAGAGTGCTCCCGAGCGCTCGAGAGTGAAACCAGTGACAGGGTTCCAACTTTCTGTTATTTTGTATTTCTTTGTCATTTTTCATCATTCACTGTACACATGCACTAACACACACGTTTATTTGATATGCCTATGGATATTTGCTAGTTGTTTAATGAAATAAAATCTTTTGAAAAATTCCACAAATATTTAGTAGAGACCGATTTCAAATCGGGCGAGGGGAGTGCCGTAAAACCCTTCCCCCCTCGTAACGTGGCTTCCGAACCCTCAAATGATCTCTGGTTTTCAATTTCAAATCAATCATTTTCAAATCAAAACGGTTTCTCGGGTGGCAAACCATAAATCTAGGTGGCGACTCTTCAAATGTTTCAACTAAATTCAAAAACGGTAGTTTTCGGGCCGCCCCGATCCACCTGGGGCTGTGGTAGCCCACAGTAGCGACTCTGCTGGGGAAATGATTTAATTAATACTTGAGAAAAATCGGTGCATTGATAAAATGCCCCGATTTCCTCAAGCATTAATTAAATCAGTGAGCCAAGCTTGAAAAATGTTTGTGGGATTTTCAAAATTATTTTGTTTCATTTTCTATTTCTTGTGTATATATCTTGTGCAGCCCCACTGTTGTGTTTCGGACATCCTACCTGTAAGGACTCGTAATTTCGGAATTTTTTTAAAAGGTTTATTAAAATTAGAAATTGAAGGAAAATAAGGAATTTGTTGAGTTTATTTGATTTTGGGGTTAATATGAGAGGATTGTTAGTGGAAGGAGTGTTAGTGTGAGGTGTGTGTGTGTAAGGGATTAAAATCCCAACTCCCTCATCTCCCGATCTCTCTCTCTCGGCATCTCTATCTCTCTCTCACTCTCACTCTTGCTCTCACCCAAAACCACCTCAAGCCTCCACAAAATCACCACCAATCCTTCATCCCATCACACATTGCAGCGCATATGACTCCGGTTTATGCTCGGTGGAGGTACTTTTCGTTCGAACTCAAAGATTGGAGCTAGGGCTTGGAAATTCTTTCAAATTCGTTCTTGAATCTTGAGGTAGGGGGTTCTAACTCTCAATATATGTAAATGACTTGTTTCTTATAGCTTGATTCTTGCCTTTGATTGTGGTTATTGTTGTTGATGTCGTTGTGGCTGAAAAACCCATCTCTGTCTGTCAAAAATCTGCTCGAAACTAATCGTTATCGATAACACTTTCTTTTGTTATCGATAACACTTTGTTCCAAACTCAGAAAAGCAATCGTTATCGATAACACTAGTATTCGTTATCGATAACCAACCCAAAAAACCAATCGTTATCCATAACGTTTTCCATCGTTATCGATAACATTGCACCCATGAGCCCAGAAAACCAATCGTTATCCATAACGTTTTCCATCGTTATCCATAACACTGTGCTTTTGGGCAACCTTGCCGATCTTGACTCTTTCTCCATTGTGCTAGGTTCCGATCACCTCTAACACATCTAAAACACCTTTAAAACATCTCTAAGCTTGGTTACCCATCCTTTGACGATTTGTCGATCATTTTCACTATTTAATCAATCGTTAGGGGTCATCTTTGTTTCGTGTGAATGGGAAATGTGCTATAAAGCTGGTTAGGAGTACCATAGGCTATATGAGGCGCCGTAGTGAGTATTATGGGTAAACGTGAGCATGTCTAGCTGGATCTTTTGTCCTCCCGATTCGTTGAACTATATTAGCTCCCTTTGGCGTTCGTTATCTAAGGTTTAAGTATCGATTCAGGCTAGTCGTACGTCATATAGTCATTATGGGTTTGTGGGTTACGTAGAGTATGGTGACACGTGGGAAATGGTATGTGTTCATTCATTAGCCAATGCTATGATATAGTCGATTGATTAGAATGCTTGTGGTGAAATCAATGTTTTCAAAGAACTGTTTGAGATGGTATAATAACTTGTGTCCTCATGACTCGTTGAACCTTTCCATTCTTTGGGCTTAATTCACTATGTTGGGTGCAGATAAGTAAATCAATGAAAGGATACAAACATGTACATGTGTGGAATTATGTAATAGCTAATTGAAGTTTTATGGTACAATCGATAGATTGATGATGAAGTTGATTATGAAATGATGGAGGGTCGGTTAAGCAATGTGCGTTTCCGCTAACCAATGTTTATTATTATTAAGGGATTAGACTCGGGGCGACCCTGCGCTCGAGGGAAAAGACCCGAGGTGACCCGAATGATTGTTATTGTTGAGGGAAAAGACTCGGGGTGATCCTACGCTCGAGGAGATAGACCCGAGGTGACCCCAATCTATTATTATCAAGGGAATAGACTCGGGGTGACCCTGCGCTCGAGGGAACTAGACCCGAGGTGACCCTAGTATTCATTAAAGGAATATATCTGATTAAAAGAAAAGAAAGATTCTGAAGTGAAGGGATTGAATAAGGATGATTGTAGACTCGAGGAAGACAGTAGTATCGTATGAAGGTTAATAAAATGATTCGGAATTGGTTATAGACTAAAGTGGATTAACGTGAGCTTATCGATGTATCTAGTCTGAGGAGTGAACGGTTAGTGACTTACCGATGAAGTCTAGGATCCTTTGGTCTAAGAGTATAACTCGGTGGTGACCATTCGTGCTTTGGGCGTATCCATCAACATTCACTCACTCATTCATGGTGCATGACTCATTTCATTTTCATATAGTTTGAGCTTAGAACTCTCTACTGGGCACGTGTTTTGCTCAACCCTATCCTTCTTTCAGGTACACCCGAAGATTGTGACACGAAATGTTTGGCGTGCATTTTGACTTCATCCTTTTGAAAGCTAGTACGGGAAATCTGTTGGGCACTTTTTTGTAAAACCCTCTGGGAATGTAATATTAATTTCTAATACGACTATCATTTGATCAAGGAGGATTGTAAACTCTAAACCTTCTTTTCCATTATGTAATTTGTATCGTCAAGCTTGATTAGAAACTTTGATTTTTTTTTTATTTTTTATTTGCAACTATGGGAATGAACCTTGATTTGGGGTATTATCTGTATTATTGCGAGGTATTGTTATTCAGAAATCCTTATAATTTATGTTGAAAATCGAGGGCGTGACACTACCCGCCTTGCCGGTGATAGGGAATCCCGGAATGCTCAGCAACCCTCGACCGTGATGAGTCATCCCTACCGTTTGTACCATTATCGGGTGTACGCTCGATAATGGGAGGTATATTTTGACTCTAGTCCGGGGAACCCTCTTCAAGCCAAAACCGGCCTTTGTACATGTTTAGCGAGCCATAGAACCTTCCCAACTAGGACAGAAACCTACAAGGTAGGGTTACGTGCTATATTCTGCTCACATGCTGCATTGCATCTTGCATTATCATGTTGTCAGCCACGGTTCTCGAGACTCGCTCGCGCGGTCTTTGGAAGGTTGCCGAGACCCGATGAAGAGTGTTAGATGATGGGTTTATTTGTATCTAGTATAATTATGTGTCTTATTATGTAATTAGTTTAAGTATCTAGGACCACAGATCAATTAATTAATTGTACAGCTTGTATATATTCTTTATGTTGAATGAAATTAACCCTAACGGGGATTATTTTCTCTCCACTTACGTATCTCTAAATCAAACATGGTATCAGAGCATGGTAACGATATACCTACATAAGACGATCTTGTTGCTGGTTCTTCTAATCGATTAGCTTCCGACGACCAGCCACGGTTTTTTTCTTGTCGATCGACGTTGACCCAGATAGATCCAGCCAGACCCAATTGATTACAGCCGTCGTTGGCCCTTCGTGATCGACATCCAACTTCCGACGACCCTCGCCGGAGATTCATCAGCCCCCGGCGACGCTTATTTGGTTGGTAGTTCGAAGTTCCAGGACAGTTCACAACCAGATCTCGGTTTTAACCAACCTTCGGCCCTTGTTTTGTTTTGGACGACGTTACCCAGCTGCTCTACGATCTTCGACAGGCACTGGGCACTCTCCAGTCGCCGACGAGGTTGACTCAGCCAGAATCTACACTCGCCAGCCATCATCGGTCCCCTTCTGACCCTTTTTTTTGCCGTCGGCCTCGATCTACTTCACTGTTGCTGCTATTGTCCTCCTGTTGCCGTCGATTAGCTTGAGTAGCGTCGCCGTTCCTTGCGCTTGAGTAGTGTCGTCGATCAGATAAGTTGCTGTAGCCATTGTTCTTTTTTTTCCCCTGCCACTTCTGGACAGAATATAAGTATTGAGTGAATATTCAATACTTAGGTTGAGGACAGGTATTGGACAGGTGGATAAGCTACAGAGACTTGAGTATTGAGTCAGTGGGCTCTCTTTTTATCTGCTACTTTTGGATTATATTTTACTGGTTCAGTTTGCTGGTTTATTGTTGTTTTATTGATTGATTATGTCGACGGATTCAAACGATAAAAGTGCTCAAGTTGAGGACAAGGATGGCATAAGTAAGGTTGTGACTCTTGATAACTCTCCACTGGATATTTGTCCCATCAAATTGGATGGAACAAATTACTTACTTTGGTCTCGTACTTTTACTTTGGCTATTGAGGCTAAAGGGATGTCTGAGTTCATTGAAGGTCCTGTTACTGAGCCTACTACTGCTACTGAACTCAAGAAGTTTAAATCTCAGCGATCTTTAGCCATGACCTGGTTATTCAATTCTATGAAGGCTGATATTCGTCATCCTTTCATGCTTCTTGACACTCCATTTCAGATTTGGACTATTGCCAAACAACCTTATTCTCAACAGGGTAATGACGCTCAGTGTTTTGAGTTGAGGAAGAGACTTCGTACTTTGGATCAACACAATCGATCTGTTGCTGTTTACTTTGCTGATCTCAGTGGGGCATGACAAGAATTTGATTATTATCAGGGGTTTCAGGCAGTTTGTCCCGTTGATGCTGCTGCATGGTTAAAAAGAATAGAGAAAGAGCGTGTGTATGACTTTCTTGCTGGTCTTGATATGGAATATGATCCAATTAGAGTGCAGGTGTTGGGTCGTGTCCCGTTTCCATCTCTTGGAGAGGCCTATGCCATTGTTCAGCAGGAGGAAAGCAGAAGGAGTGCTATGTTGCAAGCTCCTACTTCTGATCGTTCTGCCTTGGTTGCTATTCCGCAGGGACAGTTTGGGTCTGGCAGTGGAAAGTCTCAGCCTGGTACTAGCAGTGGGACTCTAGATCGTATGTCACTCCAGTGTGATCATTGCCACAACACTGGACATACCAAGGATTTCTGTTGGAAGTTACATGGTCGTCCTTTTCGTGGGCGAGGCAGTGGACGTGGAGGTCGAGGTCGTGGTCCTGGGCGTTCTCATGCCCAGGCACATGTTTCCGAGTTCTCTAGCTTGTCCAATTCTGGGTCCAGTACAGGAGTTCCATCACCTTCTGATTCTACTGGTGGTTTCTCTCAGGGGGAGATGCAAGCTCTCAGGCGTCTTATGGCTCGGGCTGATTCTTCCTCTACTATAGCTCCTACTTCCACAGCAGCTCCTACTGCATCCTATTTTGCTCATCCAGGTATTCCAGCTAGTGCATTTACTGCCTCCTCCAGTATCCCTTGGATTATTGATTCTGGTGCTTCAGATCATATGACAGGTTGTTCCTCTGTTTTTTATTCTTATTCTCCTTGTTCTGGTAAGGATAAAGTGTGAATTGCCGATGGTTCATTCTCTGCTATTTCAGGGAAAGGTTCCGTTCACTATTCTCCCTCTATATCTCTCTCTTCAGTTCTTCATATTCCAAACTTTGCCACTAACCTTTTGTCAGTAGTAGTTTTACCCATTCTGCAAACTGTTCTGTGATATTTTTTCCTACTCACTGTGTCTTTCAGGAACTGAAAACGGGGAAGGTGATTGGCAGTGGTAAAGCACATGGTGGTATCTATTATCTCGAGCATGCACCTCATCCATCTCAGCCATTTTTATCATGTGGGAAAGCTCTACATGCAGATATGAGTTCCACTTTTTCTTTGTTACATCGGTGGCACCGTAGATTGGGTCATCCCTCTTTTAGGATATTAGAGAAACTGTTTCCTACTTTAGTAAAACATTGTCCTAGGGATCAATTTTTTTGTGAAGCTTGTGAGTTTGGGAAACATAAACGCTCTTTTTATGCACCTAATAAGCGAAGTGATTCTCCATTTATGATTATCCATTATGATGTTTGGGGTCCTTCTCCTATTACTTCTTTAAAGGGCTATCGATGGTTTGTTACTTTTATTGATTGTTATTCTCGTGCCACATGGGTGTACTTACTCCAGTCAAAAAATGAAGTTTTTTCCTGTTTCAAATCTTTTCATAAGATGGTGTGCACTCAGTTTGATACAAATATTAAAATTCTTCGGAGTGATAATGGGACTGAGTATATTGATAAGATTTTTCGGGCATATCTAGCTGATAATGGTATTCTTTTCCAGACGACTTGCGTTGACACTCCACAACAAAATGGAGTCGCTGAACGCAAAAATCGTCATCTTGCTGAGGTCGCTCGATCCCTTCTGTTCACTATGAATGTTCCCAAATACTTATGGGGAGAAGCTATTTTAACTGCCACGTATCTTATCAACCGTATGCCATCTAGTGTCCTCGATTTTAAAACACCCATTGAGTGTCTGCCGAGCAGTTGTCGAGTTACGACTCTTCCACCTAGGGTGTTTGGTTGTGTGTGTTTTGTTCATGCCCCCAAACCTTCTGGGGGCAAGCTAGGACATAAAGCCCATAAATGTATTTTTGTTGGGTACTCTCCTACCCAGAAAGGCTATAAATGTTATGACCCTTATTCTAGGAAGATGTTTGTCTCTATGGATGTTACTTTTTGGGAAACAACGGTTTTTTATTCTCCCTCCAAACCATCTTTTCAGGGGGAGCATCAGCAGGAGAAAGAGATGTTTACCTTTTATAATCATAGTGAGGGGGAGCAATTGTTCTATGATCATAGTGAGGGGATACGGAAAACATGGGAGAGGAAGCAGTATCCCTTGAAAGGGAAACACATGATATTGGTGGTGACATTGAGGAACAACTACCTGCATGACTGCAGGGAGCTAGCTTACAGAGGTATGCTAGACGGAAAAATAGACAGCCTTCATGTGCGTTACCACCTAGTCAATCACAATCACCCATTCCAGTTCCAGATTCCTCAGCTGACTCTCCTGGTAATGATTCTTCTCTTATTGAACCCTCTCCTATCGATCCTGACAATCTTCCTATTGCTATTCGAAAAGGTGTTAGATCTTGTACTCAACATCCTATCTCACAGTTTGTCTCTTATGACCATTTGTCTCCTTCGTACTATGCCTTTGTCTCTTCTCTTTCCTCTATATCTATTCCACAGAATTGGCAGGATGCATTCAAGTTACCTAAGTGGAAAGGAGCTATGGTAGAAGAGATGGCAGCTTTGAAAAAGAATGGCACCTGGGATCTAGTGTCACTTCCAGAAGGGAAGAAGCCAGTGGGATGCAAGTGGGTGTTCACTATTAAGCAAAAGGCTGATGGTACAGTTGAGAGATACAAGGCAAGGCTTGTTGCTAGAGGTTTTACTCAAACTTATGGTATTGATTATGAGGAGACATTTGCTCCGGTAGCGAAGATGAATTCTGTGCGAGCTCTCCTCTCGTGTGCTGCCCACTTGAATTGGCCTCTTCAACAATTTGATGTGACAAATGCATTCCTCCATGGTGATCTAGAGGAGGAAGTTTAAATGGATATTCCACCAGGTTTCTCTTCTCCTGCAAGTAAGGGAAAAGTATGTAAATTGAAGAAGGCACTTTATGGGCTGAAGCAGTCCCCTAGAGCCTGGTTTGGCAGATTTTCTAAGGCTATGTTGAGTTTTGGTTACAAGCAAAGCCATGCAGATCATACGATGTTCACCCGGCAAAGTACTGGTAAGATTGCTGTCCTTATTGTTTATGTTGATGACATAATAATGACAGGCAATGATGTGAGTGAGATTCATAATCTTAAGTCTCGTCTAGCCCAAGAGTTCGAGATTAAGGATTTAGGATCATTGAGATATTTTCTTGGAATGGAAGTAGCGAGATCTGATAGAGGTATCTTTATTTCCCAACGCAAGTATATACTTGGTCTTTTGGAAGAAACAGGTATGTTGGGCTGTAAACCTGCAGATTCTCCTATTGAGGCGAATCATCATCTTAGTGGAGATGCGGGGGAGCGTACTGATAAGGAGAGGTATCAGCGACTTGTGGGTCGACAAATATACTTGGCCCACACTCGACCAGATGTTTCTTATGCAGTAGGTGTTGTTAATCAGTTTATGCATGATCCTCGTACTTCACATCTAGATGCAGTTTATCGTATTCTGAGGTATCTAAAATCAGCTCCAGGAAAAGGAATTTTGTTCTCTAATCATGGCCATTTGCGATTAGAGGCATTCACTGATGCTGACTGGGCTGGTTCTGTGTATGATAGGCGCTCTACTTCTGGTTATTGCACTTTTCTTGGGGGTAATCTGATTACTTGGCGAAGTAAGAAACAATCGGTAGTTGCCAGGTCTAGTGCAGAAGCTGAATATAGAGCTATGGCTCATGGCGTTTGCGAGCTCTTGTGGCTTCAAACTTTGTTACGTGATTTGGGATTTGCTGATAGTTTTCCGATGAAACTCTATTGCGATAATAAAGCTGCCATCAACATTGCTCATAATCCCGTTCAGCATGACAGAACGAAGCACATAGAGATTGATCGACACTTCATCAAGGAAAAGTTGAACGAGGGCTTGATATGTATGCCATTTGTGAGATCTGGAGATCAGTTAGCTGATATATTCATAAAAGGGCTGGGTAGCAAGAGTTTTCATCCTATTGTGTTCAAGTTGGGCTTGATTGATATCTTTGCACCAACTTGAGGGGGAGTGTTAGATGATGAGTTTATTTGTATCTAGTATAATTATGTGTCTTATTATGTAATTAGTTTAAGTATCTAGGACCATAGATCAATTAATTAATTGTACAGCTTGTATATATTCTTTATGTTGAATGAAATTAACCCTAACGGGGATTATTTTCTCTCCACTTACGTATCTCTAAATCAAACAAAGAGTCACGCACCCTAATGCGTGTTGCTTGACCACATAAGTCCTCGGGCCAAAACCTAAAGGAAACTAAAATCTTGCTAAGTCCTTGACTAATATTTAATCGGGAATTTAACCAAAGGGAAGGGATGATAAGGAAGCAAAACGTTGTGATACCAACACCGCCCAGGCTAAAAGCAAGTGTACCGCTTACGCCGCTTTGGTTATCGTATCACATTGTTCACCCCAAGTCATTTCGAACCAATGGTCAATTTGTTGATGAAATGTTAGCCAAATACTTAGCTTATTTTAGTATCTTTTGGGAATCGACCGTTCCTAAATGAGGATACATCCCAAAAATCTGAGGATCAATGCAATCTCCCATAAGCCAATCGTTTTTGAAAACTTTGGAGTCGAGGATGGTGACGACGATGCACACATTTTCTAAAAATCATGCACAAATTTCATAAAAATGCAAGCAGGAACCGTGTCTGAGCATAGTTTTGCTTTGCTGTCAGTTCTGAGCAATTGGGCCGAAAAAGAAGAATATCATACCCTCCTGGACCAGACCCCTTGGGCAGAGATTGGAGCGGGTTCAACTTGGGTCAGATCCTAACAGTGCTTCGGACTTTCAGGCAGAAATGGAACAACCAGCCAGGAACCCAAACCCCAACCAGAATCCCAATCCAAACCCAGAAAATGCAAACCCGAAAAACCCAAACCCGGAAAACCCGAACCCAGAAAACCCAAACCCGAAAAACCCGAATGGAGAAATGGCGGAAATCAGACAAGCTATCCACCGATTGGGTGAACGTACTGACAATCAAATTGCCCAACTTATGCTCATGATAACTGGGGTGGCTCGACGACTCCCGAATCCAAATCCTAACCCAAATCCAAACCCAAATCTGAATCCAAACCCCAACCCGAATCCAAACACGAAACAACCAGCCCTCGAGATTGAAATTCCGCAGAACCCCGAGATGGCAGCTGTACTAGCAAAGATAACCCAGTTGGAGCAGTCTGTTGCAAGGAATGAAAAGATCGCCACAACGGGCTTTGACATCAACAAGCTCTGTTTGTTTCCCAATGCAAAGCTACCTGAGAAGTTTAGGCCCATAGACTTCGCAAAGTTTGACGGAACTGGAGACCTGAAAGCACACTTGACCGGATACATAGGAGCGCTCTCCATGTGGGGTGTCGAGAGAGACGCCATGGCTCAGATGTTCTCACAGACTCTCGTGGGTCATGCCCTCCACTGGTTTACATCGCTGGATGAGAGGAGGAAACGATCTTGGGAGGACGTATGTGCGGCTTTCATAGCGCAATATGACTATAACATTCAGTTGGAAGTCACTACCTGTGAGCTGGAGTCCACGAAAATGGATGCTAAGGAAACTTTTGCGGATTTTGTGAAAAGGTGGAGGGCGAAGGCAGCCCAGATGAAGGATAAACCATCAGACAGAGATTAGATTCGGATGATCGTTCCGAATCTTCAACCAAACCTCGCAAGACATATGGTCATGGCGCAAGCATGTTCGGATTTCAAGACGTTCTTCGATATTGGCCTGGCTGTTGAAGAAGCAGTCCAGCTAGGCATCCTTGACAAATCTGAACCTGCCCCCAAGCCAAAGAAAGTCTACTCTGGTAACAGTGATGCTCTGTTCGGCAACTCCAATTACACCAACCTCCCCAACACCTCCACAAACACTACCCAAACCGAGCCAATCAATCAAATTGTCGCTCAGAAACACCCACCCCGTTCTCAACCTCGCACTCTTGCTCAATTCTCGGCACCTCTTTCCGTTGTGCTTGAGAAATTGGTCAAAAGCGGCGTCCTCAAGCCACTTAACCCTACTCCTCTCCCTCAAAAGCTCCCTGCCTCCCAAAACCCTAATGCATATTGTGCCTACCATCAGAATGTGGTCCACCCAACCGACAACTGTTTCCGCCTTCGCCACGCTATCTAGGACCTCATAGACAATAAAACCCTCCCCATGCCTCCACAAAAGCCCAATACCGTCTCCAACCCATTGCCAAAACATTCGAACACTCACACCAACCACATCTCCCTAGCCTCTCCCTTTAACCCGAGCCTTTACATCTTTCCTGCCACCCAACCCAAACCGACTGTCGAACTGCCAGTTGAGGATGCCGTCTGTGCACTAGAAACCGTGGAATGGGATTTTCAAAGAAGATGGGATGACCTAGCAAATGACTTTTTCGCAGTGGAACACCAGGCTCTTATCGCTGGAGTGTGGCCTGTGGCACTCGATTCTCACCAAGTAGAAGAGTTGGAGCATGGAGATTGGAGACAGAACTGGGAAGAGATGATGGCTGACCCTTTGGATGGATATTCTCTGTTTGCTCTGTTCATGGAACCTGAACCAGTCGAAGAGGATGATGAGTGGGAATGGGAGCCGGATCTCAACGGATGGCACTGGATAGATGACTCTGACCCTCTGGATGAAACGTCTTTGGTGTACCTTTTTCAAGAAAAAGAAGTAGAGCAGGAACTGGATTTGATGAACCCTCGCATGTTCTCGGGACTCTCTGTCAGAACCATTGTCAATCTCACCAGAAACTCCGACGTTCTGGACTATGTAATGGATCATGCTTTCTGTTCGTAGGAGCATATTATTGACGAGTTTCTCCCTTGACCGATGGTTGAGATTCCTGATGAGCCCAACATTTGTGTGCTTGATCCTGAAGACCTCTGGGGCAAAGCTGAACTGGTGAACATATGGGTGGATGGCAAAGAACTAACCGTCAACAAGGCTATGCAGGATGAAGGGTCCTTTCAAGTCAACAACGATAACGTCAATTTTTGGAATTCATTGGAAAAGGAGAACATATGGAATGCATTGGAGATGGAATTTCTCAATTACACTCTTGAGAAGATGAAGATTGACAAAGGAAAGCGCAAGGCTGACACTGATCTCTCTAACTTCTGGGAAGATTCTTGGTGGGATCCCATCCCCGAGATAGTCGGTAACCTTAGCAGGAGTGGCAGGGTATACCAACCTTCCAACCTCCAGCAGGGAAGCTCATCCCGAGCACCTCCACCACAGCAAAGCAACCCCAACATCCCCATGAACCCAGCCAACCCCGCAAGTTTGAACACCCCCATCCCACCTACTCCACAAAGTAACCCCTCAAGCTCCACTAAACCTAACCCGCCTACCCAACCCAAACCGTCCATCGACCTCAACTCACTCCCCGACTCTGACCCCGAAGCCTCCACCGACCCTATCATCCAACAACTTCGTGAAACCCCGGTCCATATGTCCATGTGGGGTGTATTGGCGTCTTCTCGCGAACACCGCCGAAGACTTGTCAATACTCTCTCCAAGCTCGAGGTTCCCTCGGATATTGCACCGGAAGCCATGATCGTCATAACCCCAAACCTTACCCAACACACCTTGTCCTTCACCGAGGAAGACCTGCCACCTGAGGAAGCTGACCACAACAAGCCCCTTCATATCACCATGAAGTGCCTCGGAAAGTGGGTTCCGACAATCCTTGTTGATAACGGCTCCGCCATTAACGTGTGCCCTCTCCGCACCGCCTATTGTCTCGGCCTCAAGAATAAGGATTTTACACCATCGACTCTGGGAGTCCGTGCCTACGACAATACATGCCGCGATGTTTTGGGAACAGTTAACTTAGAGCTAGCAACTGGAAAATTCAAGACTACTGTGGAATTCTATGTTCTCGAGATCCCTGCCTCGTTCAACCTCCTGCTGGGGAGGCCGTGGCTACACCGCTCTGATGTAATGGGGGTACCATCCACGCTGCACCAAAAGCTTATCTTAGGATTGGATTTTGGAACTCTTATAATTCATGGGGACTCTGGCATCTGTCCTCATTCCGAAGATAACTCCCCGCTGCTGAAAATTATACATGGAGAAGAGGATGTACCCATGGGGGGATTTGCTGTTATAACTTCGAAGGTGTGCACCATCTGGACTGATGAGAGTTTCGTGGTAAGCTCTGCGGATTTGGAGATCATGAGGAGAATGAATTACCTGCCTAGCCTGGGTTTGGGTCGCAACCAACAAGGAGTGTCTGAGTTCCCTCATTTTCCTGGGAGTGTTGACCCGTATGCTTTGGGCTATATGCCTAAGAAGAATGATCCCGCAAGAAAGTGGCGCAATCGCGCCCGAGCCCATGGTGCTGGAATAAAGTTTAGAGCCAGTCCTGTGATCAATGAGAAGGAGAAGCTATACCAAGGAGAACCAGAGCCATTCATAGATTTGGAAACAAAGGTGAAGTATCCTAGCTTTGAAATCTTTGCCAATGACACCTGGGAGAGTGATGAAGAGGCTGCAAAGATAGAGGAACTATCTGAAGCACTGGATTGGCTTGAAGCTCTTGAAACGGGCCACTTTCAATCGCTGTTCGGGGGCGAGGAATCGGGGGGTATGATAGAGGATCTTGCTGTGCTGATGCAGGGAGAGGAAGAAGAAGTTGAAGACCCTTCTACGCTCATTGTGGACGCCGTAGGCACATATGAAAATTGCACTTTCATTCCACTTGTAAAGCGCACTCACAGCACCGACACTGACACTGAGTCTGAGTCTAGCATTGAGTCGTCGTCTAGTGCTGAGTCGGAGCTTGTGCCTATTGGCCCTCCTCATCGTAGCTTTTGCTTCGAGTTTGAGTCCACCACTGTATTTCCTCCTACCGAGGCCCCCGCTGATGAAATGGAAAATGCTTTTGCTTACTTGCCGGACTTTGAAATAAATTGTGTAGATCCCGACGATGAAGGAATAGATTTCAATGGGGACATCCCCTAGGAAATCCGTTCCCTCATTGAGCATTAAAACGAAAGGCGTGCTCAGCCTTTAAAAGAAGAAATAATCTCAATAAACTTGGGTGATGAGGAGAACCCTCGATTGGTTCAGGTCGGTTTCGAGCTGACTCCCGCTGAGCTTCAAGAGCTCACCAATTTGTTAAAAGAATTCAAAGAAGATTTTGCCTGGTCCCACGCGGACATGCCCGGAATCGACCTAGAAATCGTCGAGCACAAGATCCCCCTCTATCCCGATGCCAAACCTGTCAAGCGAAAATTAAGAAAAATGCGGCCCGATTGGGTGTTAAAGATAAAAGAAGAGATAACAAAGCAAATTGACACCGGTTTTCTGATAGTGATCAAATACCCCACTTGGGTTGCAAACATCGTTCCCGTCCCTAAAATGTATGGAAAAATCAGAGTGTGCGTCGATTTTAGAGACCTGAACAAAGCAAGCCCTAAGGATGACTTTCCTTTGTTGCATATAGATGTACTTGTCGATAACACTGCAAATCATGCTTTGCTGTCTTTCATGGATGGTTTCTCTGGATACAATCAAATTCTCTTAGCACCGGAGGATAGGGAGAAGACCACGTTCATCACCGAATGGGGGACTTACTGCTATCGGGTTATGCCGTTTGGGTTGAAGAATGCCGGGCCTACGTATCAAAGGGCTACTACGACGCTGCTGCACGACATGATAGTGAAGGGGAAAGAGCGAAAAGACCACCTACCGGCACTGAGAAAGTTCTTTGAGAGAATTCGGAAGTACAAAATGCGTCTCAATCCGCAGAAATGCACGTTCGAAGTCACGGCTGGAAAGATGCTCGGATTCATGATCACGACCAGGGGGATTGAGGTGGATCCTTCTAAGATCAAAGCCATTCTCGACATGGAGCCACCCCGGTCCGAAAAAGATGTTCGAAGCTTTTTGGGTAAAATTCAGTTCATTAGCCGATTCATTGCAAAGTTAACGTTGAGTTGTGAGCCGATGTTTCGATTGCTCAAGAAGGATGTGAAGTTCGAATGGAACGACAAGTGCCAAAAAGCCTTCGAAGCTGTACGAACTTATCTTCAGAATCCTCCGATCTTGATGCCGCCTATCCCGGGAAAACCTTTGATCCTGTACTTGTCCGTCACGCCCTCATCCATAGGGTGCATGCTGGCACAAGAAGGAGAAGATGGGGTTGAAAGAGCTATTTACTACCTAAGCAAAAAGATGGTGGGAAGTGAAGAACGTTATACTTCGTTGGAAAAGACGTGTTGGGCGCTTGTATGGGCCACAAAGAAATTGAGACACTACATGTTGTCTTACTCGGTGATACTGATTTCTCGAATGGATCCCCTCAAATATCTGTTTGAGAAGCCAACACTTACCGGTAAGTTAGCACGTTGGTTGCTCTTATTGGCAGAATTTGAAATCAAGTACGTCACCTGGAAGTCAGTGAAGGGCAGGGCCGTTGCAGAATTCTTAGCGGATCAGAGCACGCGGAATTTCAATTTCCTGATGAAGATGTGATGACTGCAGTCGATGAGACCTGGACTCTGTACTTTGATGGAGCCGCTAATCAGAAGGGGTTTGGGATTGGCGTACTACTGGTCTCACCTGAGGGGTCACATATTCCCCTCGCATTCAAGTTGAACTTCGAAGTCACGAACAATGAAGCGGAGTATGAAGCATGCATGGTAGGGATGGAAGCCGCGCTGGAGATTGGAGTTAAGGTACTGCAAGTCGTGGGAGATTCCAACTTGGTTGTGTCGCAAGCAAACGGAGAATGGAGAGTCAGGGATGAAAAGATGAAGCCATATCATTAACAACTTGATGAACTCATCCCGAATTTCCAAAAAGTCACCTTCACGCACGTCCCGAGGATAAAGAATCGCTTCACCGACGCGCTCGCTACTTTAGTATCTGTGGGCTACCACAGCCCCGGGGGAATCGGGGCGGCCCGAAAAAGAGGCGCCACGCCATTTCTTGGATTTTGAAAATCTTTGGAGAGTCGCCACCCGGATTTATGGTTCGCCACCCGAGAAACCGATTTTTGGTTTGTTTTTGCTTTTGAAAAGGGAATTTTTGCTTCAAAGAGGATGAGAGCTGGTTTTTGTTTGAACAGTCAGAGGGATCTCTAGAGAGAGAAAATCCTTGCTCTGTTTGAGCTGAAGAGGGCCTTATATAGGCAATATAGCACATGGTTTTATTTTAGAAAAAAAAAAACCATTTGGAATCAAAAGAAATCTCCAGCTTTGACTCATCTCTGACTGAGGTTGAGTGAGGACTAAGGGTAAGACCAGTTCAAACGGCTGCAATGATGGCTGCATGGATAGTGGGGCAGCTCCATCATGCATTGGGCAGTACAAAAGTCTCGAGCGCTTGAGAGTGATCTCGAGCGCTTGGGACTTCACTCTCGAGCGCTCGAGAGTTGACTGGTCCAAGGTTTTGAAAAATGCTCTGGAGCGCTTGGGATTGATCCAGAGCGCTTGAAAGCTATTTTTGACATTTTATTCTTCTTTTAAAGCCCTTCGAGGAGCATCGTTCTATCAATCCAAGGCTTGTTTAATCCAATTTCATCATCGGGGAGCCTCCGGGCCACAAATTAAGGAAATTTGAAATGTCCAAATTGGGGTGTCTACAGTTGCCCCTCTTTGGATGGCGCTCGGCGTCATGTCTGGACACGAGTGACATCCAAAGATTGAGACAGCCCAATTCGAGCCACGTCAAACCCTTAATTTCAAACACAAATGCAAGTAACAGCGTTTGATGCATGCGGTCGCGTCTTTCCAGACTGCCTACGTACCTTTTTCTGCAAGGATCAGACCAGCGTAGTTCTTTGAGGCAAGTGCAAACACGTGTGCTGCATGCACAAGAAAAGTTGACAAGACCTTAACAAGATAAACGTACAATGGGTCCGGCTGTTACTCTGTTTGGCGGACAGTAAATGCAAGCACGTGTGGTGCATGCATGAAAAGTGATCAACGCGAGTTTGATAATATAAATGCATAAAAGGGGGTCCACTTGTTGCTCTGTTTGGCGGATAGAAAATGCAAGCACGTGTGATGCATGCACGAGAAATGATCGACACGGGTTTGATAAGATGATTGCATGGAGGGTCCACCTGTTGCTCTGTTTGGCGGACAGAACGAGGATAAAATAGCACTCGTGGGGTAAAAATACCTGCAAAGCTGTTGAAAATAGACAAACTTTCAATCGACTACCAAGTGAAACACCAAATTGTGAAGTGTGAAGCTAAGAACACATCACCGACAGAGGTTCGCGCTCCAAAGTCTCGTTCGATGCCGTAGAAGTCAGGACTGAGATTGATTTTGTAAAGGAGAAGGAAAAGAAGCTAAGCAAGTCTCGGGAGCGAGAAAATGCACGGGATGACAGAGGATTGGTGCGGGGGCCGAGGACAGAGCTGAGCGCTCAGAGCCACTCCCAAGCGCTCGGGAGTGGTCTCAAGCGCTCGAGACCACTGCTGGGGGCCACTGTCCTTTTCATCTTCTTCGATTGATCAAGGGTTCAAAACCCATACTCAAGCGCTTGAGAACCAGTGTACGGTATAGACGACGATTCTCGTGCGATCCTTCCTCTCTCTTGCTCGATCACTCTCGCTCTCTCTCTCGGGCAACCTCTCTCTCTCACTCAAACGACTTCTCTCTCTCACTCAGACGATCCCTCTCCCTCAAAATGGACAGTGCTCGAGATCTCGAGATCTCCACAATCTTCCAGTGGACGATTGTGTGCCAGGAGGTACGAATCAAGGGGAAGAACAAGGCTTGGGGAGGAAAAGAACTAGCAATGGCCAGTGGTGGTGGCGGCGAGCTGCCTAGCCGTGAGGAGGCGGTGGCGGCGACGTCCACGGCGGCGACGGAGATGGACAGCAGTAGTGTTGTCACACCAGCTCGGGCGGGGGTTGTCGGCGAGGGTCTGGTGGCAGTGGTTGAGGCTGGTGAGGGTCCAGTGGCAGTGGGGAGTATCGGTGGAAGCTTGGCGGCGGTAGGAGACATTGGTGATAGCGGGGCAGCGCGAGGAGGGGGCGGCGAGCCAGCCACAAGCAGTAGAGATGTGTTGGGCTGCGGAGGAGATGGTACAAGTGGCGGGGGCGGTGCCACGGGCATTCCCCATACTCCTACGGTGAAGGATTTGCTCGCGGCCGCGGAGCGGGCCGGCGATGAGCGGAGGGAAGGTGGCGGGGATGAGGTAGTGACGGCTGGTCGCGTCGTCGCGACCCTAGTGTTGAGGGCGACGGCTGTTGAGCCGAGGGTCGGGGACAACGGGATTGGTGCTTCGCACCCGATCCCGTTCACAGAGGGGGACTTTTTGGACACGGCGAGGCCGCGTGACATACTGGACGCTCTCGGTCTCGATGCCGGGATTAGAGAGGTGTTGAGGGGTGCACGGACCCCTGAGGATCTGACTTCAGCACTGCTGTTAGGAGCGATGCTCAGCGATGCGGGGACGGCTGCAGATACGGGGTCGCCCAAGATGGCTGATTTGGGGTAGGGGGAGGAGGTGGTGACCGAAGAGCGCGTTACAGCGGCTGCTGAGGCGAAGGCCTACCTGGCCAGCGCACGTCCTGGCTTCGAGTCGGGGACCTACACTCCACGGTTGCACTTCTTTGAGCCGACGGGGATGACCGGCTACGTTCCAGCTCGGGATGACTATCCTGAGGACTTGCTTCTTCGAGATCGGGCCACACACATCTCTTCTGGATGGGCTACGGTATCATTTCAATGTTTTGCTTCCTGTATTAGACTTGCTTCCTTGAATTATTGTGTTGCTTACTGATGCTATTTCTTTACTCTGTTGAAACAGCGCACCAGGGACATCTACGGCCACGGAGGCTCGGGCCACTCGTTGAAGCACTTCCGAGAGCTGCCAAGGAGAGTGTGCGAGTTGGTGGAGGAGGCGGGCTTCGGGCCATTCATCCAGCTGCTGACGGCGGTGAGGGTTGATCGCGCCGTGATGACAGCGCTGGCGGAGCGGTGGTGGGACACCACCAACACATTCCACCTCTGCTTCGGGGAGATGACGGTGACTCCACTCGACTTCGCGGCAATCACGGGGCTCCGAGTTGGTGGTGACCCGATTCCATTCGACGCAAGCATAGACTTGGACGACGCGGCTCTGAGGTGGTTTCTTGGACGGGTCCCGCGCCACAGCGGAGGGGTAGCAGAGTACGGGCAGTTTACGACGTACTGGGACCACGAGCCAGCAAACGACACTGAGGTGGCCCAGATGGCCAGGGCTTACTTGCTGTACCTGTTCGGGGCTTCTCTGTTCCCCCTCAGGCGATCCCGGGTTCATTTGAGTTATTTGGCAGGCTTGGTGGATCTACGACAGGCCGGACGGTTCGACTGGGGCGGTGCTGCTCTGTGCACGCTCTACTGCTTTCTAGGAGCTGCCTCACGTGGAGTGGGAGACACCATAGGCGGTTACTGGAGGGTGATTGAGGTATGGTTCAACACTACTGCTTTGAATTGTTTTAATTGAATGAATTGAATTGAATTGAATTGAACATATATCTGACTTGAATTGACTTCCAAAATATGCAGCTTTGGGCTTACGAGGTCTTGGGCATGTTCCCGCCCGAGAACACTTGCACAAATTCGAGCTTGCTTCCACATGCACTAGCATGGAGTACCGAGTACCGGAGAGCAAAGGAGCGACGAGGATAGGTGATGACTTTCCGGCGCTGACTGGATAACATCACTGGAGTCACGGTATAAACATTGATATTCCTTTCTTTTCCTGCCTTGTGCTTTCCTTTATGAAATACGATCATTAATGTACATCAACTGGATGCAGGTTCACTGGGATCGATGGGCGAGGCTGGAGGCTGACTTCCTACCGAGGAGCCGGGAGGTGACCAGGAGCCGAGTCCTACTGGAGTGCCCCTTGGGTTGGCAGTGGTACCTAGGGGATCGGGTGACGCGACGGTACCGGTCTTCAGAGTTTGTCGTCTTGGGCCACTCCTCCACGGGTGTCGCGGACCGGGACCTATACACGCGCTGAGCTGGATACGGTGCCTGATATTGATCTGGAGAGATACTTGCGGCGCCGGACTACGCTACATACTGAGGCAGTGCACCGCCACCGGCTTAGGAGTGGAGAGGAGCTGAGAGGCGGTAGTAGAGGTGAGGCCGAGGAGGAGGGAGGTGAGGCTGGTGGTGAGGTTGGAGATGAGGCTGGAGGCGAGATAGGAGGACGTGGCCGTGGGGGTCGCCCTTCGCACGGTAGAGGTCGGGGTGCCAGGCCTCCTGCTGGTGGGCGAGGTGTCAGCTCTTCAGGTCAGGGCGAGGGCAGCTCGCAGGCTCCGGAGACGGCTGAGGTGTCTACTCCAGTCGGGTTGCCTACGCTGGACTGGACGATAAGGGTGAGAGACCCTTCTGGAGCACGAGCATTGTTAGACATTCCACGCCTTCCCCAGCCGCCGATGCGGCTCCCCGCACAGGTACACCACGACTTTGCTTCTTTCATGCTTCAAATGTCTCTTGCTTATGCATATATGGCTTTGACTTTTGAATCCTGGTGCAGGTACCGCGAGAATGGGCGGAACAGGCCATTATGCTGATGGTGGGGATGCGGCAGCTGCTGAAAGATTGCGCCAAGGGGAGGACCCTTCAGACTCGACCTGTTCCCGAGCCTGTCTTACTTGTTGCTTCAGAGGTATAAAAATGCATACATATACACTTTATTGGATATTAAACATGCACTGAACGAATGAATGCTCATGATATGCAGGTACAGCCACGACGCTCGACTAGGACACAGTCGCAGGGCGCCGCGAGCCTTCCAGCTTCCACCAGCACGAGGGGCCGGGGTACACAGAGAGCGTCACGGTCCAGGACAGAGGCGCGACAGTTCGAGGTGGTCCCTAGGGCAGCGCCCCGGCGGAGACCCGCTCGCGAGGAGTCAGAGGAGGAGACCGAGGAGTCACTCGAGTCACGAGCCCTAGGGTCTACGGACTCGAGTTCTGCGTCAGGCCTTTCCGATGATGACGATGACGATGAGGTTGGGAGCAGCGAGTCTGAGGGACACCAGCAGAAGAGGATCCGCCTGGGCTGAGCTTTTGTTTTTTTGCTTTGTTAGTCTTTTCTTTTGCATGGGCCTGCGTGCCAGCACGGTTGTAGCTTCCAGGCCTGCGTGCCTTGGTTTTGTTTTGGGCCTGCGTGCCCTGGTAGATAGGATTGGGTATGTGCTTGCCCCAGCTTATGTACTTCCTTCCTTACTCATTGTAGATACCGTATTTATTTATGAACATATGCACTTCTCACTATTTCGCGTTCGTTCGCACTTCCTCTAAGAATTGTATTTTATGAAATATGTTCGTCTAGCTTTGAAAGAAAGTAAAGAGCACACGAATTTCAACCAATACTCTTAAAATAAGAACGAAAATTTGACATCGACACACAACCGCCGATTTTTGAGCTTTTAATCGTAAACCAGTGCGTCGTACAGTTGGCAGTGAGTGTCGTGACCTGCGAGGATTGATAGAATCACGAAAATAGCCTTGACGCGAGGATTGATATACACACACACTCGAAAACGGTGATTCTGGGCCGATTGGATGACGAAAAATTGAACTGATAGCGCCAATGCGCGCTTGAACATGCCAAACAACCACTAATGTACGTTGTGACTTATACGCATCACTGGGTCCAACGAAACACATGTTACATGGAATTTGACATACCCGAGGGTCAAAAACGTTGGGAATTTTGGTATTTTTCAAAGGACAAGGACAAGTATGTGAAGAAAATCCGCAACGGAAACCGCTGTATCCCCCGGGAACATGTTGGGAGCCTTCTGATTTGCGCTGAAGGTGTTTGTGGCATTGAACTGAGGCTGGCATGCTGAGGATCAGAAACTGCAGAAAACAGCAGCACTCCCGAGCGCTCGAGAGTGGTCTCGAGCGCTTGGGACTTCACTCCCGAGCGCTCGGGACTTCTGTCATTGGCAGATTAGTGTTGCTTCCCCATGCCACTCACTAGCTATCCTCATGTCCTTTTCCTCTGCATGTACGCTTCCAAGACATCTCGTAACCTTGCACCCTCTGTTTCCTAGAACAAACAACTTCCCAAAAGGAGATTTGAGCTTTTCCAATATGTTTTTAAACCTTCAAAGTTTGAATTTGTCTTGAAAATGCTGAGCTTGAATGGTTCCAAGGCTGGTGACAGCTGGTATTGCATCCTCCAGACCTCTATAAATAGAGAATTCCTGCTTTGGCAACTTATTCACACCTCATTCCATCATTTTCTTCCAAAACTCCCCTTTGCCATGGCTTTGTTGAACCAAGCCTTGCTCCGGCCTTGGTTGGACTGTAACGCCCCGAATTTTGGGTACGTTAAATAAACATTTTTATTGAATAAATTAAGGAGAGTCTAGCTCATTATTACAACATAAGTCTCACAAGAGTACTTTTATTCAACAAAAGAGGGGATAATCTAAGGTTAACTACTGCTCCGCCTCTTCCTCCATCCTTGCAAGCTCCTCGGCTCCGAAGGCCTCCAAGGTGTATTGTTCCTGCTGCTCGTCTATAAAATCTGACACATTATACCAGCGTCGCCCCCAGTATAATATGTCAGGGTCACCAAAAAGGTAACACCGTGAGCTACAGAAGCTCAATAGAATAATCCAACCCGCTAACCCATAACTTACAATGAAGAGTCATATAAATAATTACACATGCTCATTCCACAACATAATTAACAATGACACATCCGCATTCATTATCTTGCTTATGTTGGTGTCATGCCTTTCTTTGTTTCTCCTACGCGACTCATCGTAAACTGTGTCACCATTTCATTTCGAAAATCATTTCTCATTAACAATCTACACAATGGGCTACCAAGTCCGGCCACGTTATCAAATCTTGCATTGGCTCCTCTCCGCGGATAACCAAGCCCAATTACCAATGAAGCTACCACGTCCGGCTCCGTTAGCAATCTACACAATGGGCTACCAAGTCCGGCCTCATTGCGGTTTTCGCAAGTCCACACAAAGGGCTACCAAGTCCGGCCACCTTGCGGGTTTTCACAACACACATAAGGCTACCAAGTCCGGCCATTATGTAGTTTCAAAAAATCCTTTTTATCCATATCAACCACTCCCTAAGTGTCATGTTTCTACTTTTCGGTTCTCGTGTCTCGTAAGCATGCATGGACTCCGCGGCGGGACGAATCACTTTCAAGTAATCTAGCAAGATCATCCAACTCTATTTAATCATGCTTGTTTACAACCACAAGTAAGGTTAGCAATCATGCGATCAAGTTCACAATCCTTGAAAAGGCCAAAATACGAATACTTCGTTTTGAAACAACACTTTATTTTTAAACGAAATCGTAACAACATATGTTTATTGACGAGTTAATCAAGTTGGGAAGATTCTATAAACCATGCATTCAATTATTCTCAAGATCAAAGTAAACTACGTAAAATAAAAGCATGCGATCAACTTATCCAAGTATACTACATATTTTTCTATCATGCTCATAAACTATACTTAGGATAAGTAGGTTCGAAGAACTCTACACTAACATAAAATCACGTATACTTAGGAAGAGTAGGTCGAAAAAATCTACCTTTCTTCTTGGCGGTAGGAAGACTACGAAAAGATCGACGGAAAGAAAGTCGGCAAACGAACGGAGTAACGGCTTATGATAAGCTTCCGATAGCTTCGAAAGATAAAGGTTTCTCTCGAAACTAGATCCTAACTACAACTACTTCTACTTTTGGATTGAGGTGGTGGTCGTATGGTGGTTTAGTGGCGGCACTAGAAGAGTTTCTTGAAAACTAAGGAAGTACTATAAGAACAACTAAAGAACTAAGCAAGAACAATAAGAACACTAAGTTTTCTAGAGAGAGAAGTTGGAGATTGGAATGGTGTGAGTTGAATGAGAAGTGTGAGGCCTATTTATAGGCAAATGGATGGCTCTCTCTCCCTCCCATGGCCGGCTGCCCCCTTTCTCCTTTATCCATTGGATAAAGCTCCAAATCAAGTCATTTCATGCATTGGAAACATGCCAAGATCTTCCTTTACTTGCACTTCATCTCATAGGACAATTCTATGTTATTCTATTAGGGTTTTTGTCAAATCTAGCCCTTTGAAAGGTTAGAATAATGGATTTGATTGTCCTTGGTCAAGAAAGAGTAAAACCCTAGGTTTGGTGGTACAATGGTGATGTATGGATGTGATCTAGGCTAGATATGGAAGTACACAAGTCAAGCACATCACACACTCTCTCTCTCCCTCAATCTCTCTCGGCTCTCTCTCTCCTCCTCTCTCCCTTGTACTTTTATGGAAGTGTATACATTTATTAGTATATATATAAGTACTTTGGGTACTTTAAAATCTTGTATTTTAAACCAAAAATAGATTTTTCTTATTATAAAATTCTATATACACACATGTGTACTTTCATTATAATATATATATCTATATATATATATACAAGTACATATATATAATATACAAGCAAGTACTTACACAATCTAGTCTAGGATTCCATAATCTAATAACTAACCTAATGCTTTCAAAGTACAAGTCCTTATAATATTAACCTAATGTATTAATTCTAGTTTATTCAATAGACACACATGGAAGATCTTATTATTTTATTAACCCTAATACTTGATTGGCAAGTATAGCTATTATCCAAGGGGTAATAATTCCCCTAACCTTCTTTACTCAATGGATAAAAGAATTAAAGTACTTTACAAGATTTTCTAAATAAATAATTCAATTGATCACATGTTCTTTTAATAAAATACTAGATAAGAAGTACTTAGAAAATCTAATATTTTAAGACCTGGTACATAGATTTGCTAGGAAGAAATCTCCAAGAAATCAAGCAAAGGTCAATGGAAGCACAATAGATCAAAGGTACATTTCTCTCCCTCTCCTTCTTTCTTTCTCTCTCTCTCTCTCCTCTCTCTCTCTCTCGGATCTCTCTCCTCTCTCTCTCTCGGCTTTCTCTCTCTCTTTCTCTCTCATGTACTATATATATATATATATACACATACTAGAAAGCAAACATATATAATAAGGTATTAGTGTACTAGAATATCTAATAGATTTACAAGCAAAAGGATTTTCCAATTAAAGTTGTAATGCACACATGTGTACTTACATTATTATATATATATATATATATATATATATATATATATATATATATATATATATATATATATATATATATATATATATACAAGTACACCTATATATAAATATATGTATGTACTTCCTAATCTAGACTATATCTTCCAAATCTAGTTTTTCTAATAAACTAACTTATACTTTCAAAGTACTAGGTACTAATAATATTAAATCCATGTACTAACTATAATTTAATCAATTAACACACATGGCAAATCTAGTCTTTGTATATAATAATAAGAGAATCCCATGGGAAATTAAATAATAACCCTTGTACTTTTGGCAAGACTAAGCTATTGTCCATTGGTTAATAAATCTCCTAACATTTGTTGTCCAATGGGTAAAAGGAATAAAGTACTATGCAAGATTTTCTAATTAAACAATGCAATTAGGCACATGTTCCATATTAAAATACTAGATAATAGGTACTTAGAAAATCCAATATTTTAAGTCTTTGGTACAAGTACAATGTATATGTATACTAATCTATATGAGAAAGGACAAGGGTTTGGAAGATTGGCCAAGGAATTGGATTTGAATCAAGTAAACAATTAGGGTTTTGGTACAAAGGACAAGATTTGCTTGTCCTTGGATTGGAAGAACAAGAAAAACCCTAGATATGGTGACCAAAGCATGGTCAATCAAATGACACACACATCACACTCTCTCCCTCTCTCTCCATCCGAATCTCTCTCTCTTTCAACCTCTCTCTCTCTTATGTATTAAATATATATATATATGTACATATATACTTGCAAGTAAACATATATAATAATGTATTAGTGTACTAGAATATCTAATAGATTTATAAGCAAAAGGATTTTCCAATTAAAAATTGTAATACACACATGTGTACTTACATTATTATATATATATATCTATATACAAGTACACCTATATATAAATATATGTATGTACTTCCTAATCTAGACTATATCTTCCAAATCTAGTTTTCCTAATAAACTAACTTATACTTTCAAAGTACTAGGTACTAATGATATTAAATCTATGTACTAACTATAATTTAATCAATTAACACACATGGAAGATCTTATTATTATATATATAACTATATATATATATAAGTACACACACAATATATATATATATATAGCCATGTACTACAAAACCCTACTAGATATGTCATATCTAATATCCTAATAAACTATGATATACTTTCAAAGTACAAGTACTTATAACATATTACCTAATGTACAAATTCTATTTTAATGGATTTCACACATGGCCAAATCTAATATTTTATCAAACCTAGTACTTGATTGGCAAGTAAAACTATTATCCAATGGCTAATAGTTTCCCTAGCGGTTAATAACCAATGGGTAATGATGGCTAGGATTCTAGTCTATCGCCCAATGGATAAAGAATCTCTTAACTGTTATTATCCAACGGTTAATACCAAAAAGTATAATACTTTGCAATTAAGCACTAAACTAATCTAATCTCGTACTTAGGGAGATTTAACCAAGGTTCTCCTATTATCCAATGGGTAAAGATTACCCTAGCATCTATCTTCCAATGGATAAACATTACCCTAGCCTTTATCATCCAATGGATAAAGACAAAAAGGGTAAAATGGTCCATTGTGATTAGGCTAAATGGGCATTAGGCTATTCTAACTAATCGGTTAAAGACTAACGATACTTAATCTAGGCTTTCATTGCTCGAGTGGTATTTTGGTTTTATTTAGTAGGAAAATCGCCCAATAATGGAATATTAAAGCCCGACGGTGCCAAACTCCAAGGCAAGGCGTGAGTGTGGCCAAGGCAGCCTGGTGGCCAAGCGGTGGCCAAAGCAGTCCGGTGGCCAAACAGTGGCCAAGCGGTGGTGGCCAGCGCTGATGGCAGCGATAGCCAGCGACGGTGGCAAAGATGACCAAAGCGGCCGGTAGCTGCCAGCGGTGGCCAGCGGGGTGGCCAAAGCGATGTACGCAGCCCGGTAATAGCGATGTGCGGTGGCAGCGGTGGCCAAGGCAAGGCCGAGCCAAGCCACCAACGCCAAGGCAAAAGCAAGGCGCGACCCGACGCCAAGGCAGAACCCGATGGCAGCCAAGGCAGAGCAACCCGACAGTGACCCGACACCTAGGCGAGGCAGGTGCGACAGCGAGCCGACTCCAAGGCAAGGCAGGCGTGACAGCGAGCCAACGCCAAGGCAAGGCAGGCGCGACAGCGAGCCGACGCCAAGGCAAGGCAGGCGCGACAGCGAGCCGATGCCAAGGCAAGGCAGGCTCGACAGTGACCCGATGCCAAGGCAGCCTAGCCAAGCCAAAGCAAGGCAGTCAAGGCAATGACCAAAACTTTTCTACTACCTACTTCGGCATCGATGCATCACTCCAGGTTAGGGAAATGTAACTAAGCCAAACGGTAGTTAGGGTTGCTAACTAATCGGTTGCCATGTAGGATTTCCAGCCGAGAAATATAATTCTAGGATTTTACTACAATTACCAAGTAACTATACCAAGGTCTTAATAGGCATACTCGTCTTTAGAAAATGACCTTAATGCCCGGGCGATGAATACCAATCTCTTAAGTCATAAACCTAATTATGACGGATTATTAATTGCAAAAAGGGATTTATAAAACCAATAAAGAATTTTCAAATATAACAACAAAATTTTTATAAGTCAATAACGACCGATTTTTGGATGTTAAGAATGAAATCCAAGTAGTAAAATAAAATTCAAATTTTTAGCAAAATTTTTATTGACCAAAAATCAGGGTCGTTACATGGACAGCCTCGAGGGCATCGACTGGCTGAACTTCCGAGGGCATCGCCTTCATGCCTTGAAATACCTTCGCGAGGTCGCAATTCGTCTTGTGTTGCTGCGCGCGGCGGCACGCTTTTGAGATCCTGAAGTGCATGTCTTTCGCTTTGGTTCTCAAGAACTATGCCCCACCGTCGAAGAATTCCACGCCTATTTGGGCAGCCATGAATCTGCCGAGCCAATTGTTCCAATGCTTAGGGAGAGCATGAAGAACATCCTAAAAGCCAAGCTGGGCATCAGTGGGAACGTTGTTGATTTCTTGACCCGGGGTAACGCTATCAATATCATGCAGCTGTACGAGAGATTCAGTCCACCTGGAGACTTAACGGATTTCGAGTACCAAGGTCGTCGGATGATGGCTTTTTGCATTTGTCTCTTGGCGGCCTTCTGTTGGTTCCTCTGTTGGTCACCTAGTTCCCCTATTGGTTGGAGTCATTTGTTCGGATCGAGGCTCGCAAGGATGTTGCGCCTTTGGTCCTTGCAAAACCTTGATGGGGTTGGATGCTGTCCATGCCGGCCGCACGAGGGTTTTTGGTGGTAGCCCGCTATTGCTGCAGGTTAGGGACCTCACTCAGCTCTCCTTTTTCTATTTCTGACATTCATTTTACCTCGACACTCGGTTTAGGCTTTATCTGGCTCCTCATTTGTTTTCTCTCTTTTGGATAGATGTGGCTCTGCGACAAGTTGGGTTTGCTGATACCGCCGGCAAATGATTGGTGGTATCGAGCAAGCGGATGGAACCGTCCTTTCCAGGTGATGTACAGCAATGAAGATGACTGGGCTGATTTCCTCGCATCTGCTGAGGAAGACGACATCGTTTGGTGGTGCCATTGGCTGAGGCTTCCTGCAATGACTGTGAGCAGCATGGGCTCGATGCACGTGTTTGTGGCTGGCTTGACAGGCTTTACCTTCACTACATGAAAAATGAAAATTGGAGACGAAAAAGTGGCGACGAAATTTAATTTCGTCACTAAATGAGTATATTTGGCGACGAAAAAATAAATTCGTCACTATTTTGACAACTTCCGTGACGAAATAATTTCGTCACCAATTATACCTGTTTAGCGACGAAAAAAATATTTTCGTCACCAAAGGTACCCATTTGGCGACAAAATACATTTTTCGTCGCCAAAAGCTTAAAAAAGGTGACGAAATTATTTTTCGTCACAAAAGATAATTATTTGGTGACGAAAAATATATTTCGTCGCCAAATGAGACCAATTTAGTGACAAAATATTTTTTTCGTCACCAAATGATTAACTTTGATGACAAAAAATAATTTCGTCACCATTTTAATGCTTTCAGTGACGAAAAATATATTTCGTCGTCAAATGGGTACCTTTCATGACGAAATTTATGAATTTCGTGACAAAATTTATGAATTGCGCTTTGTCACTAAATATATTTCGGACATAACTCTTTACTAAAAACTCCGTTTGAGATAATTCAAATTCGGTTTGAATAATAACTCAATTGCCTACAACTTTCATGTTTATCAAAATTGCTAATTTTAATGTTTAAAGGTTCAAAATTACATTTGAAATATATTTTCATGTTAAACATATATGTTATATATTAGATATTTCAAATATTTATTGAAAAGTGTGTGTGGTGCAGTTGGTCGGTGCTTACGCGAAAAACTCAAGAGACTCGGGTTCGAAACCCAACAGGAGCAAGATAGAAGGGTTTTTTTTCCATATGAAAACGTCTTTTACAACGAAAAATTTCGTCACCGATATGACCCATTGGTGACGAATTTTTTCGTCACCAAACGGAGTAATTGATGACAAAAAATTTCGTCGTCAAAAAGCACAATAGATGAGGAAAACAATTTCGTCACCAATTATTCACTTTTTGGTGACGAAATATTTTGTCATCAAAAGGCACTATAGGTGACGAAAAACAGATTTCGTCACCAGGTAGGAATCCTCGACAACCTTTAGTCGACAATTTTTTTTTCGTCACCTATATTATTTGTGACGAAAAACATGCAATTTGTGACGATTTTCATTCGTCACCCAACGTAATTTTTCTTGTAGTGCTTCTACTCACCCTTCCGCATCCTTCGTTAGCTTGGGCTCAGCCAGGAGGTGCCGCCGCAAGGAGCTGAAGTGCTTCGTCTCCCTCCCTTCACCATTCCGAGCCTTCGGAGTTATGTTCGAATGTGGGAGGCTCGTACGACTGAGCCGAATGACCCACTCTTCTCAATTGCTTCGATCGGAAGGTACCGCAAGTGGCTAAGGAGAGATGTGGAAGCGAGAATGGGTTGATTACTTACTTTGCCGTTTTTTGAAATAAAAGTTAGGTCTCGTTGTGCATTTTTTGTTTTCATGCTCAGCTTGTAATAAAGAAATCATCGAAATAAAATTGACTGATTAAGGGTTTCCCCCTTTCGATTCATTGATTGCGTGCACCTTGAAAGAAAGCATTTTGACTCGTCAATTTGGATTTGGATTTTTGTGATTTAGGACCGAATCTCAGAGTGAGATTGCTTACGTATCCCTTAGGGAAGGGGAATCAGGCCCATGTGTAGTTCAGGCTGGGGTTCGCTCGGGTATTAACACTCTCCATTTTGCACTCTAAATTTTGCCTAGGACCGCCCTTTCGGGTTTTCGGCCTAGCGAGCTCTTTTTTCGACTTTTGCCTTAACTTTTGCCTAGGCCGCCCTTGTGGGTTTTCGACCTAGCAGGCTGGCTCTAATTTTTGCCTGGGACCGCTCGCCCTTGCGGTTTTCGGCCCAGCGAGCTCTCTCAGGGGTAATAGTGCTTAAGTTGATCCAAATTGACAAGATTCGAGAATTCGTTGCCATCGAGATCGATGATCGATGCTACTCCTCCGGAAAGGATCGACTTGATGATGTACGGCCCGGCCCATTTTGGTCGGAACTTCCCTCGCAGGTCAAAAACTGGCGCACAGATTTGCTTGACTACCATATCCCCCTCTCGCAGATCCCTCGACTTCACCTTCTTATTGAATGCTCGAGCGATTCTTCGCTGATAACCCTGAATATGGTACAACGCCCGCAATCTTCTTTCATCAAATAGCATGAGTTCCTCGAACCTCCCGCTGATCCATTCGGCTTCGTCTATCCCTTGTTTTGTTATGACTCTGAGTGATGGAACTTCTAGCTCGATGGGGAGAACGGCTTCCATACCGTACACCAAAGAATAGGGTGTTGCCCCTGTCGGCGTGCGGATAGACGTCTGGTATCCCCGCAAAGCTAGCGGTAGCTGTTCGTGCCAATCCCTAGCTGATTCGACAGTCCTTTCGAGGATCGACTTGGTGGTCTTATTGGCTGCTTCGACTGCCCCATTCGTTTGCGGTCGATAAGTGGTCGAGTGATGCACTTGAATCTTGAATTCGTCAAAAAGTTCTAGAACTTTCCCTTTGAAGTGAACACCATTATCAGATACGAAGGCTTGAGGTACCCCATACCGATAGATGATGTTTTGCCTGATAAAGTGAGCCACTTGAACTGCCGTCAGAGTCTTGTACGAAGCTGCTTCAACCCACTTGGTGAAATAATCAACCGCTACCAAGATAAACCTGTGACCATTAGAAGCCGCGGGTGTGATCCTTCCGATGACATCAATGCCCCAGGCGGAGAATGGCCATGGCGTTGCCATTGAGTGTAACTCCGAGGGAGGGACGTGGATGAGATTAGAGTTTGGCACTTGTGACATCGGCGCACATACTCGATGCAATCTGTCTCCATGGTCGACCAATAGTAGCCCAACCTTAACACCTTCTTAGCTAGCATCATCCCATTCATGTGAGGTCCACAGACTCCCTCATGAACTTCTTCCATTACAGTTTTCGTGTCGTCGCCGTGAATACACAACTTGTGAACCCCGCAAGGAGACCGCCAGTACAATTTTCCACCGCAGATGATGTATTGGGACGCGAGCCGTTGCAAGGCGATCCGATCTTTCCTAGTTGAATCTGGAGGGAATTCCCCCTTTTCAACGAAATTCCAAATATCGTGAAACCAAGGAAGCCCATCATCAGGCTCATCGATGTTCATGACGTAGTCGTACACGCGCTTGCCTCTTTACTCAATCATAATAGGCCTCAATTTCACCCCAATCGGAAGTTCCAACATGGATGCTAAGGTAGCAAGTGCATCGGCGAAGCGATTCTTCATCCTCGGAACGTGCGTGAAAGTCACCTTTTGAAAATCCGGGATAAGCTCGTCGAGCTGCTGATGATACGGCTTCATTTTCTCATCCTTGACCTTCCATTCCCCGTTTGCTTGTGATACAACCAAGTTGGAATCCCCTACGACTTCCAGCACCTTGACTCCGATTTCGAGCGCAGCTTCCATTCCGACAATACATGCCTCGTATTCTGCTTCATTGTTCGTGACTTCGAAATTCAATTTGAAAGCAAGGGGAATATGTGACCCCTCAGGCGAGACTAGCAGTATACCAATCCCAAAACCCTTCTGATTTGCAGCTCCATCAAAGTACAACGTCCATGTTTCATCAACTGCAGTCATTACGTCTTCGTCGGGAAACTGAAACTCCGTGTGTTCTGGACCCTCGATCGGGCGATCTGCTAAAAATTCTGCTACTGCTCTTCCTTTCACAGACTTGCGGGTGACATACTTGATTTCGAATTCGGCCAATAAGAGCAACCAACGTGCTAACTTACCGGTGAGTGCTGGCTTCTCGAATAGATATTTGAGGGGGTCCATACGAGAAATCAGTATCACCGAGTAAGACAGCATGTAGTGTCTCAATTTCTTTGTGGCCCAAACGAGCGCCCAGCATGTTTTCTCCAATGAAGTGTACCGCTCTTCGCTTCCTACCATTTTCTTGCTCAGGTAATAGATGGCCCTTTCAACCCCATCTTCTCCCTCTTGTGCCAGCATGCACCCCATTAATGAGGGCGTGACAGACAAGTATAGGATCAAAGGTTTTCCCGGAATGGGTGGCATCAAGATCGGCGGATTCTGAAGATAAGTTTGTACTGCTTCAAAAGCCTTTTGACACTTGTCATTCCACTCAAATTTCACATCCTTTTCGAGCAAACGAAACAATGGTTCACAGGTCAGAGTCAGCTTAGCGATGAATCGACTGATAAACTGAATCTTTCCCAAGAAACACCGGACTTCCTTTTCGGATTGAGGTGGCTTCATCTCAAGAATGGCTTTAATTTTAGAAGGATCTACCTCGATCCCTCTGGTCGTGATCATGAATCCGAGCATCTTTCCAGCCGTGACTCCGAAAGTGCACTTTTGCGGGTTGAGTCGCATCTTGTACTTTCGAATCCTTTCAAAGAACTTCCTCAACGCTGGGAGATGGTCCTTTCTTTCCTTTCCTTTGACTATCATGTCATCAACGTATACCTCAACCTCCTTGTGAATCATGTCATGCAAGAGTGTGGTGGCACCCCTCTGATACGTAGGACCGGCATTTTTCAGCCCAAACGGCATGACCCGATAGCAATATGTCCCTCATTCAGTGATGAACGTGGTCTTTTCCCTGTCTTCCGGAGCTAGGAGAATCTGATTGTACCCCGAGAAGCCATCCATGAAGGAAAGTAGTGCGTGCCCTGCAGTGTTATCAACAAGTACGTCTATATGCGGCAATGGGAAATCGTCTTTAGGGCTTGCTTTGTTCAGGTCTCTGAAATCGACACACACTCTGATTTTTCCGTCCTTTTTGGGGACAGGAACAATGTTAGCTACCCAAGTGGGGTACTCTGTTACAATTAGAAAACCGGCGTCGATTTGCTTCATGAGTTCTTCCTTTATTTTTAACACCCAATCAGGCCGCATTTTTCTTAGTTTTTGCTTAACAGGTTTGGCGTCAGGGTAGAGAGGGATCCTGTGTTCGACTATCTCTGGGTCGATTCCGGGCATGTCCGCATGGGACCAAGCAAAAACTTCTTTAAATTCTTTTAACAAATCTGTAAGCTCTTGAAGCTCGTTGGGGGATAGCCCAGAAGCGACCTGAACCAATCGAGGGTTCCCCTCATCACCCAAGTTTATTGAGATTATTTCTTCTTTTAAAGGCTGAGCATGCCTTTCATTTTCGCGATCGATAAGGGAACGGATCTCCTTGGGGATGTCCCCATCGAGATCTATTCCTTCATCGTCGGGATCTAAACAGTTTATTTCAAAAATCGACAAGTAAGCGAAAACATCATTCATTTCATTAACCAGTTCATCAGACGGGGGGAATACAGCGGTTGACTCGAATTCAAAGTAAAAGCTACGAAGTGGAGGGCCGACGGGCACAAACTCTGACTCTGTGCTAGACGACGAGTCAGTGTTGGACTCAGACTCAGTGCAAGTGTTGTGAGTGCGAGTTACATGTGGAATGAAAGTGCAATTATCATAAACGCCTACAGCCTCCATAATGAGTTTGGAAGGGTCTTCAATTTCTTCTTCATCTCCAAGCATCAGCACAGCAGGATCTTGCATCATACCCCCTGATTCCTCACCCTCAAACAAGAGTTGGAGACTGCCCAAACCAAAAGCTTCCAACCAGTCGAGTGCCTCAGACAGTTCTTCCACCTTTGCGACTTCTTCGTCACTCTCCCATGTATCATTGGCAAAGATTTCGAAGCCAGGATACTTCATTTTCGTCTCAAGGTCCACAAAGGGCTCAAGTTCTCCTTGGTACAGCGGCTCCTTCTCCTTTGATTTCAACTTGATCACACGGGCTCGGGCGAGATTGCGCCATTTCTTTGCTGAATCGCTTTTCTTGGCCTCGTATCCTAGACCAAAACGCTCGTTACTTCCAGGGAAATCAGGGAACTCAGGGACTCCTTGAGCATAAAGTCCCAAGCCCATGCCCGGCAAATACTTCATCCGTTTCATAATTTCCAACGCTACAGAGCTCACCAAGAAATCGTCCTCGGCCCGAATGGTACACACTTTCGAGGTCATAACTGCAAAGCCTCCCATGGCAATGTCTTCCTCTCCATGCATAATTTCCAGTAATGGGGAATTGTCCTCGGCGTGGGGACGGATGCCTGAGTCTCCATAGATGATAAGGGTTCCAGAGTCTAAACCCAAGATGAGTTTCTGGTGCAATGTTGAGGGTACTCCCATGACATCCGGACGATGTAGCCAAGGCCTTCCCAATAGGAGATTGAAAGATGCAGGTATTTCCAGCACACAGAATTCGACGGTGGTTTTGAACTTGCCAGTCGCGAGTTCCAAGCTGATCGTCCCCAAGACATCACAACGGGTATTATCATAAGCACAGACACCCAAAGTTGATGGTGTAAAATCCTTGTTCTTGAGGCCGAGACAATAGGCGGTGCGGAGAGGGCACACGTTAATGGCAGAGCCGTTATCAACAAGGATTGCCGGGATCCACTTTCCCAAGCACTTCATGGTGATGTGGAGGGGTTTGTTATGATTGGTTCCCTCGGGCGGCAGGTCTTTCTCGGTGAAGGACAAGGTATGCTGGGTGAGGTTTGGGGTTATAAGGGCAATGAGAGCTTCCGGGGCAATATCAGAGGGGACTTCGAGTCTGGAAAGGGTGTTGACCAACCTACGACGGTGCTCGCGGGAGGCAGCTTACACTCCCCACATAGACATGCGAGCAGGGGTTTCCTGGAGTTGACGAATAATGGGATCAGCGGAGGCTTCAGGGTCAGATTCAGGGAGGGAATTGAGGTCGATAAACAGTTTGGGCTGAGAAGGCGGGTTTGGTTTTGTGGAGTCAGGAGGGTTGTTTTGTGGAGCTTGAGGGGTGGGAATGTTCAGGTTTGTGGGGTTGACAGCGGCATTCTGTTGTGGCGGAGGGGCTCGGGATGAGCTACCCTGCTGGAGGTTGGTGAGCTGGTAGACTCTCCCACTCCTGGTAAGGTTCTCAATTGTCTCGGGGACGGAATCCCACCAAGAGTCCTTCCAAAAGTCAGAGAGATCGGTATCGGCCTTACGCTTTCCCTTATCCAGCTTGGTCTTCTCCAGAGTGTCATTGAGAGTTTCCATTTCCAGGGCATGCCAGATGCTGTCCTCATCCAGGGCATTCCAGAAGTTGGCATTGTTACTGCTGTTGTCATTGCTAATTTGCAGAGATCCTTCATCCAGCATGGCCTTATTGACAGTCAGTTCCTCACCGTTCATCCATACATTTACCAATTCAGACTTTCCCCACAGATCTTCTGGATCCAATACACAGATGCTGGGCTCATCAGGGATTTGAACTACGGGTTTGGAAAAGAACTCCTCGACGATGTATTCCTGCGGGAGGAAAAGATAGTCCATGGAGCGTTCCAGAGCATCAGAGTCTCGAGTAAGGTTGACAATGGTCCTGGCGTTGAGTCTTGAGAACATACGGGGATTCATCAGATCCATTTCTTCCACCACTCTTCTTCCCAGAAAAGGTATGCCAATGATGTCTCATCTAGGGGGTCGGAATCATCCATCTAGTGCCATCCATCGGGTTCGGGCTCCCAATCCCATTCATCTTTCTCTTCAACGGGTTCGGGCTCCATGAACAGCGCAAATAGAGAATATCCATCCAACGGATCAGCCATCATTTCCTTCCAGTTCTGCCTCCATTCTCCATGTTCCAATTCCTCAAATTGGCTAGGATTAAGTGCCACGGGCCACACACCAGTGACAAGAGCTCTTTCTTCTACTGCTAAGAAATCCTGTACCCGATCTTCCCACCTTCTCTGAAAGTCCCATTCCACGGTTTCCAACGCACAGACGGCATCCTCAACTGGCAGCTCAACGGTTGGCTTGGGTTGGGTTACGGGGATGATGTAAAGGCTGGGGTCAAAGGGTTGACTTATAGAGATGAGGTTGGTGCGAGGATTGGGGTGTTTTGGGAGTGGGTTTGAGATGGTGTTTGGTTTTTGTGGTGGCATAGGGAGGGTTTTGTTGTCTATCAGGTCTTGGATTGCATGGCGGAGACGGAAGCAGTTGTCGGTAGGGTGGCCAACGTTCTGATGATAGGCACAGTATGCATTAGGGTTGTGGGAAGCAGGGAGTTTTTGAGGCAAGGGAGTGAGGGTAAGTGGTTTGAGAGTGCCGCTTTTGACCAATTTCTCGAGCATGGCGGAAAGAGGTGCTGAGAACTGAGCGAAAGTGCGGGGCTGTGTACGCGATTGAGTGGTTTGGGTGGCTATTTGGTACACCGGCTCGGCTTGGGCTGTGTTTGTGGAGGTGTTGGGAAGGTTGTGTAGTTGGCGTTGCCAACCAGAGCATTGCTCTTTCCGGAGTAAACCTTCTTGGGCTTGGGAGCAGGCTCGGGTTTGTTGAGGATCCCCAATTGAACTGCTTCTTCGACGGCTAAGCCTGTATCGAAGAATGTTTTAAAGTCGGAGCAAGCTTGAGCCATAACCATGTGCCTCGCCAGAGTGGGTTGAAGATTACGGACAATCATCCGGATTTGATCCCTGTCGCTCGATCTATCTTTCATCTGCGCAGCCTTTGCTCTCCATCTCTTCACGAAATCAGCGAACGCCTCCTTTGCTTCCATCTTGGTTGATTCCAATTCCCGAGTGGTTACCTCCAACTGAATGTTATAATCATACTGCGCCACAAAAGCCACGCATATATCCTCCCAAGAACGCTTCTTTCTCTCATCCAGTGAAGTGAACCAGTGCAAGGCATGACCTACTAAAGTCTGCGAAAACATCTGTGCCATAGCGTCCTTCTCGACTCCCCACATGGAAAGTGCTCCAATGTATCCCGTGAGATGTGCCTTCGGATCTCCTATCCCATCAAACTTGGCGAAGTCGATTGGCCTGAACTTTTCCGGAAGCTTCGCGTTAGGAAACAGGCAAAGCTTATTGATGTCAAAGCCAGTCGATGCTATCTTCTCATTTCTTGCAACAGACTCCTCTAGTTGGGTGAGCTTTGCCAATACTGCCGCCATCTCGGGGTTTTGCGGGGTTTCCAAATCAAAGAGTGGCTGCTCCACATTTGGGTTCAGATTTGGGTTAGGGTTGAAGTTTAGATTGGGAACTGGGTTTAGATTTGGAGTCAGATTCTGGTTAGGAATTGGGATTAGGTTTGGGTTTGGGATAGGAATTGGATTTGGGTTAGGATTCGGGTTTTGTGGCGGAAGGCGTCGTGCAACTCCTGTAATCATCATCATGAGTTAGGCGATTTGGTTATCGGTACGTTCGCCCAGGCATTGGATATCCTCTCTGATCTGTGCCATTTCTCCGTTCAGATTTCCCGGATTCGGGTTAGGGTTTGGATGGGGATTGGAAATGGGATTGGGTTCGCCTCTATTTGGGTTAGGGTTTAGATTGCCTCCATTTGGGTTGACACTCGGGTTAGGATTCGGATTGCCAGTATTCGGGTTCAGGTTGCCTCCGCTCGGATTTGGATTGGGGTTTGGGTTTAGATTCCCGATCATTAGATCCATCCCGACCCCTAAATCTGACGCACTAACGGAGTCTGCTTGCAGTTGGAGCCGTTCCAATCTCTGTCCCAAGGGTCTGGTCCAGGAGGGTATGGTGTTCTTCTTCTTCTGCCCAATTGCTCAGAACTAACAGCAAACCAAAAACCTGTGCTCAGATGCGGTTCCAGTCCCTATGAGACTCGTGCATGATTTTTAGAAAATGAGTGCATCGTCGCCATCGTCATCGACTCTGATTTTACTGAACAATTGACTTACGGGAGGTTGCCTCGATCCTCAGATTTTCGAGTTGTATCCTCATTTAGGAACGGCCGGTTCCCAAAAGATGCTAAAATGAGCTAAGTATTTGGCTAATGTTTTATCGACAATTTGACCATTGGTTCAGAATGGCTCGGGGTGAACGATGTGATACGATAACCGAAGTGGCGTAAGCGGTACACTTGCTTTTAGCCTGGATGGTGTTGGTATCACAATGTTCTGCTCCCCCATCATTCCTTTCCTTTAGTTAAATCTCGGTTAGACATTAGTCAAGGACTTAGCAAAATTTCAGTTTCCTCTAGGTTTGAGTTCGAGGATTCATAAGATTTAGCAACACGCATTGGAGTGCGTGATTCTTCATCGGGTCATGGCAACCTTTCGAAGACCGCGCGAGCGAGTCTCGAGAGTCATGGCTGATAGCATGATGACACGTAGTCCTACCCTGCAGGCCCCTGTCCTAGTTTGGAAGGTTCTACGGTTTGCTAAACATGTACAAAGGCCGGTTTTGGCTTGAAGAGGGTTCCTCGGACTAGAGTCAAAGTATACCTTCCACCATTGAGCGTACACCCAATAATGGTACAAACGGTAGGGATGACTCATCACGGTCGAGGGTTGCTGAGCATTTCGGGATTCCCCATCACCGGCAAGCCGGGTAGGATTGCCGAAACGCAACAGCGGGGCTGCACAAGATATATATACAAAAATGAAAAATGAAATAAAATCTTTTCGAGAAATCCCACAAATATCTTTCAAGCTTGGCTCACTAATTTAGTTAATGCTTAAGGAAATCAGGGCATTTTATCAAGGTACCGATCTTTCTCAAGTATCAATTAAATCAAAATCCCCAGCAAAGTCGCCACTGTGGGCTACCACAGCCCCGGGTGGAATCGGGGCGGCCCGAAAAAGAATCGCCACGCCGTTTCTTGGATTTTGAAAATCTTTGGAGAGTCGCCACCCGGATTTATGGTTCGCCACCCGAGAAACCGTTTTGATTGAAAATTGATTGAATTGAATTAAAAACCAGAGATTTATTTGAGGGTACGGAAGCCACGTTACGAGGGGGAAGGGTTTTACGGCACCCCTCTCGTCCGATTCGAAATCGGTCTCTACTAGACATTTGTGGGATTTTTTCGAAAAGATTTTATTTCGCGAAAGCAGTTAGCAAGTATGCAGGAGTATACCAAATAAAGGGGTGCATCCATGTGCATGTGTACAGTGAATGAATGAAAAATGATGAAGAAATGCAAAATGACATGAAGCTGGGAACCCTGTCGATCTCGAGCGCTCGGAAGCACTCACGAGCGCTCGGGAGTGCCACACACTCAACCTGCAAATCATGTTAGCACGACAGAATGCAGTACTAAAATGTAAACTGGAAGAAATTGAAACATTTTATAAGCTCAACAGGGGACTTGGAAAACTGGGATCAGACCCTATTCTTTTAAGCCATGCATCCTTGCCTTTTAGAGAAGCAGTTTTACAGTTACAAGAAGTAAAAAAGGGGTGCATGCATGGGCGTACAAAGGCAGTACAGGAACTAAAATGGAAGGGGACTTGGGTAAGAAGGCATGCAGGGACTTCCGAGCGCTCTAGAATAGACTCAAGCGCTCGGGAGTGATCTACACCCCCAAACTGATCTCAATCAGTTAAGACTCTTGCTTTAATGTTCAGATATAATTAAACTAGTTCTTTCTTTTTACATGCAGAGAATCCCTCCTCACAGAAAAATGTGTTTTTGCACTTTTTTTAAGTAAAGGTAATTTTTACCTCCTTGGAAATCAGATCAGTTACGTCAAAAAATTTCAAGAAGACTCTTTTTGCTCGAGACCAGTGTTTATTCCCCTTGCATGTTAGTTTAAATGCCCAAAGAAATGGAAAATGGTTCTGGCATCACTCTCGAGCGCTCTAGAGTAGTCCCGAGTGCTCGGGAGTATTTCCAGTGATGCATGCATGGAAAATACACTCGTCCCCATTCGCTCTTGTTTTAATACTAAGGCCCTCCCATCACACTTCCAGTATTGAGGACTGGAGTGAGCTGGGAAGCCTCCCTCAGAAGGGAAGAAACAACCCTGCCTTTGATTGACACCAAAGTATGAGGCCTATACCTTTTGCTTGGAACTTTGCTCCTTGGAAGAGAGGTTTAGAAGACAGGAAGGAAATGAAAACTTTAGGAGATCAGAAGCTGATGATGATCTGAACCCCTTTCATCTTCTTGATACATTGGATTTTTTTGGTTTGTTTTTGCTTTTGAAAAGGGAATTTTTGCTTCAAATAGGATGAGAGCTGGTTTTTGTTTGAACAGTCAGAGGGATCTCTAGAGAGAGAAAATCCTTGCTCTGTTTGAGCTGAAGAGGGCCATATTTAGGCAATATAGCACATGGTTTTATTTTAGAAAAAAAAAATACCATTTGGAATCAAAAGAAATCTCCAGCTCTGACTCATCTCTGACTGAGGTTGAGTGAGGACTAAGGCTAAGACCAGTTCAAACGGCTGCAATGATGGCTGCATGGATAGTGGGGCAGCTCCATCATGCATTGGGCAGTACAAAAGTCTCAAGCGCTTGAGAGTGATCTCGAGCGCTTGAGACTTCACTCTCGAGCGCTCGAGAGTTGACTGGTCCAAGGTTTTGAAAAATGCTCTGGAGCGCTTGGGATTGATCCAGAGCGCTTGAAAGCTATTTTTGACATTTTATTCTTCTTTTAAAGCCCTTCGAGGAGCATCGTTCTATCGGTCCAAGGCTTGTTTAATCCAATTTCATCATCGGGGAGCCTCCGGGCCACAAATTAAGGAAATTCGAAATGTCCAAATTGGGGTGTCTACAGTATCCATGTTGGAACTTCCGATTGGGGTAAAACTGAGGCCTGTCATGATCGAGCAGCGAGAAAGCACGTGTACGACTATGTCATGAACATCGACGAGCCAAACGACAGACTCCTGTGGTTCCACGACATTTAGAATTTCATCGAAAAATGAGAGTTCCCTGCAGATGCAACCAAGAAAGATCGGATCGCTTTACAACGACTGGCGTCTCAATACATCATCTGCGGTGGACAATTGTACCGACAATCTCCGTGCGGGGTTCACAAATTGTGTATTCACGGCGACGATACGAGAGCAGTGATGGAAGAAGTTCATGAAGGAGTTTATGGGCCCCACATGAATGGGATGATGCTGGCTAAAAAAGTTTTGAGGCTGGGATACTATTGGTCGACTATGGAGACAGATTGCATCGAGTATGTGCACCGGTGTCATAAATGCCAGACTCATGCCAACCTTATCCATATCCCGCCCTCAGAGTTACATTAAATGGCAACACCATGGCCATTCTCCGCCTGGGGCATTGACGTTATCGGAAGGATCACACCAGCGGCTTCCAACGATCACAGGTTCATCTTAGTAGCAGTCGATTATTTCACCAAGTGGGTCGAAGCAGCTTCGTACAAGACTTTGACGGCAGTTCAAGTGGCTCACTTCATCAGGCAAAACATCATTTATCGGTATGGGGTCCCTCAAGCCTTTGTGTCTGACAATGGTGTTCACTTCAAAGGGAAAATTCTGGAACTCTTCAACGAATTCAAGATTCAAGTGCATCACTCGACCACTTATCGGCCACAAACAAATGGGGCAGTCGAAGCAGCAAACAAGACCATCAAGACGATTCTCGAAAGGACTATTGAGTCGGCTAGAAATTGGCACGAAAAACTACCACTAGCTTTGTGGGGATACCGGACGTCTATCCGCACACCGACAGGGGCAACACTCTATTCTTTGGTGTACGGTATGGAAGCCGTTCTCCCTATCGAGCTAGAAGTTCCATCGTTAAGGATCATAGCCGAACAAGGGATAGATGAAGCCAAATGGATCAGTGGGAGGTTCGAGGAGCTCATGCTATTTGATGAAAGGAGGCTGCGAGCACTTTATCACATTCAGGGTTATCAGCGAAGAATTGCCCGGGCATTCAACAAGAAAGTGAAGTCGAGAGAACTGTAAGACGGGGATATGGTACTTAAGGAAATCCGTGCGCCGATTTTTGACCTACAAGGGAAGTTCCGACCAAAGTGGGCCGGGCCGTACATCATCAAGTCCATCCTTTCTGGGGGGCAACCTCAATAGTCGATCTCGACGGCAACGAATTCTCAAGCCTTGTCAATTTGGATCAACTCAAGCGATATTACCCCTGATAGAGCTCGCTGGGCCGAAAACCGCAAGGGCGGGAGGTCACAGGCAAAAATTAGAGCAAGCCCGCTAGGTTGAAAACCCGAAAGGGCGGCCTAGGCAAAAGTTAGGGCAAAAGGTCGAAAAGAAAGCTCGCTAGGCCGAAAACTCGAAAGGGCGGTACTAGGCAAAATTTAGAGCACAAAAAGGAGAGTGTTAATAGCCGAGCGAACCCTAGCCCAAACTACGTATGGGCCTGATTCCCTTTCCTGAGGGATACGTAGGCAATCTCACACTGAGGTTCGGTCCTAAATCACAAAAATCAAATCCAAATTGACAAATGAAAACATTTTCTCTCAAGGCACATGCGATTAACGAACCGAAAAGGGGAAAACCCTTGATCAGTCAATTTTATTTGAATGATTTCTTTATTACAAGCTGAGCACGAAAAAAAAACACACAACGAGGTCCACTCTTTTATTTCAAAGACCGGCAAAGTAAGCAATTAACCCCTTCTTGCTTCCACATCCCTTCTTAGCCACTTCCGGTACCTACCAGTCAAAGCAATGGAATAGAGCAGATCACTCTGCTCAGTCCTTCGAGATCCCCATGTTCGCGCGTAATTTCGAAGGCCCGGAATGGTGAACGGAGGGAGACGAAGCACTTCTGAACCCGGGGGTGGCATCTACTGGCTGAGTCCAAACTGGCGCAGAATGCGGAATGGTGAATAGAAAGTGAAGCCAGCCAAGCCTGCCACAAACACCTGTGCCGTACCCATGTTGCTCACAGTCATCGCAGGAAGCCTCAGCCAACGACAATGCCAAGCTATGTCATCATCGTCTAGGGAAGCGAAGAAGTCAGCCCAGTCATCCTCATTCCTGTACATCACCTGAAAAGGGCAATTCCATCCGCTTGCACGATACCACCAATCATTGGCCGGAGGAGTCAGCAAATTTAGCTTGTCACAAAACCACACCTGTCAAAAAAAAAAAAAAGAAGAAGAGAGAAGACAAGTAAGGAGCCAGATAAAGCCTAAACCGAGTGTCGAGGTAAAAAGGAATGAGTGAAATAGAAAAAGGAGAGCTGAGTGAGGTCTCGACCTGCAACAATAGCGGGCTACCACCAAAAACCCTCGTGCGACCAGCGTAAACAGCATCCAACCCCATCAAGGTTTCTGCAAGGACTAAAGGAGCGACGTCCTTGTGGGCCTCGATCTGAGCAGCAACTCCCACCAGCAAAGGGCTAGGCTGACCGACAGAAGGAACCAGCAAGAAGGCTGCCAAGAGACAGATGCAACAAGCTATCATCCGACGACCTTGATACTCAAAGTCCATCAGATTTCCAGATGGACTGAACATCTCGTACAACTGCACGATGTTGATGGCATTGTGTCGAGTGAGGAATTCAGCAGTATTGCCACTAACACCCAGCTTGGCCTTAAGAATGTTCTTCATACTCTCTCGGATCATAGGAAAGACTGGCTCAGGGGAATCGTGGTTTCCAAGATAAGCATGGAACTCCTCGACGGTGGGGCAGAGTTCTTGAGAACCAAAGCGAAAGACATGCACTTCGGGATCCCAAAAGCGTACCGCCGCATGCAGTAAGATAGGACGGATTGCAACTTCTCGGAGATGTGTAGACACCCAGATCTGAACTTTCAGATTCGTTTACTTACGGTTTTTGATTCCCCGATGATGAAACGGATCAAGAACACTTCGGGAATGTCGAGTGTTTGAGGTTTGAGTGTTTGAAGAACCCTTGAACCTAACCTAGCCAAAAACCACATCAAAAAGCCAAAAACCAATTGTCGCGCGAGGGTTTAGAACCATCGCGCGAGGATCAAGCTGCCAGGTGTGGTCAACAGTCAAACTGTTGACCGTTGACCATCACGTGCCAGGGAGAACCTCGCGGGAACAATTCCAAACCATCGCGACGGTTCTCTCTGTCCTTTTCACCTTTTTCACCTGGCCGCTTAATCACCAAGTAATCTTTAGCCAGACCTCGTGGACTGGCTGGGCTTCTCTCCTTGCAAGCTTTCCATAAGTGGCAATTTGGCCACCAAGCCAAATTGGTTGGTTCTTTCTCCTCCATACACCATTTTCCCTATAAATACTCCCACATTGTCTCTCTTTTAAAGGGTTACAAGAATTCCACTTTCAAAGGGGCATTACTTTGTACTCTTTAAAGCTAATAAAAGAGATACAAAGTCAATCCAAGAACATAGCTTGTTCTTTCTCCTTCATTACTCAAAGCAACATAAACACCTCAAGCAACCTCAATTCAACTCAAAGCTCAAACTCATTTCAAACCCCAAGAACCAAAGGTATAGCTTATCTTTGTTCTGCTCTCTGTTCTGATCCCTGAGGGGGCTGGCAGGGCCAAGGCTGGTAATCAATACCAGTCCTGGCCCTAAAACCAGCAAAGTTACAAGAAGCAGTGGAGCAAGAACCCTCGCGCGACGGTTCTCGATGCTCGCGCGACACTTTGTATCAGTGTGATGATGAACTTCATGGGGAAGGGTATCCTGTTCTTTGTGTTTCATAAATAGTTCTTACTATTTTGGAGCATGTTTTAGGTTTTAGATCACTGTTGATGCATGTTAAAACTTATTTACTACTTTTTCTTAGCTTAAATTGCAAATTCAAAATGTCAAAATGCATTTCTGTTCTGTTGGAACATCCCTGGGATCATTCTGGACCTGTCCCAGAACCCAGGATGAGCAAAACCAAACACTGGAAGGTTGACCCGAACCCTCGCGCGATGGTTCTAAACCCTCGCGCAACAGTTCTAAACCCTCGCGCAATAGTTTGAAACCATCGAGCGACGATTTGTCCCCGATCAGATCAGTAGCTAGCCATGCATGTTTAACTTGGTTTTTAGGCTTCGGTTTTGTCCCCTCACTGTTTAAGGGGTGTTTTAGTAATTTTGAGGCTCTATAGCCTTTTAGAATTGTTTTAAACTGTATATTTAAACTGCTATAAACTGCTTGGTTTGTCCTGGGTGTGCACTGGTCCTTCCAGAGCCCAGAAGGTTTGAGAATAAGAGCTGTGGGTTGTGGGCTCAGCCTGTAAAACCCACAGCAGTCTGTTCTCATCCTATACTAACTGCTCATCCATGCTATCTATCACATCTTGCAAATTGTTACAGCTTTAATCCCCATTAAACTGTTCCCCCGCCCTAATTGGCTAAAAATTGATTAATAAGAAGAAGAATCACAACATTTTCAAAATGCCTAAGTAAAGACCGATCTCCGGATTGGGCGAGAGGGGTGCCTTAAAACCCTTCCCCTCTCGTAACCTGGCTCCCGAACCCAGATATGGTTATGACGGACTGGTTCCTTCACTTTTTCAAACAAACAGCGCTGCAGGTGCTTCGAAGTACGGTTCCTTGGGTGACGGACCTTCAAACCCAGGTGGCGACTCTGTATTTTTGCGAGCGCCTGCTTCCTCCGCTCGCGCTCCCTCGATTACGGGCCCTTGCTTCCGGGAACGAAATTCCCGAAGGCTTGCATCTTGGAATCCGGAAATTCCAGGGCATGCTGCCCACAGTGGCGACTCTGCTGGGGATAATCGAACCAATATTAATCCATACTTAGAGTTTAATACGTTTGTGAACAATCCCTAAAAAGTCTGTCAAAACGGTGAGTTTCGCGCTGCCGAAGGTTGGAATGGTGATTTAACAGGACCTCGTGTCCGGCCAATCTAATCTGGGACTTTTTCGATTGTTCACTTGCGTAGTTTCCTTTAAAGATGGACTAAATAAAGTGAGCCAAATTTGAAAAGGCATTTTGCAAAATTGTGATTCTTCTTCTTTTTTATCAATATCTAGCATTTCATTTGCATCGATGTGGGATAAGCCTCGTTGGATCGTTTTGGCAATCCGCTTACCGGAGCCCGGGGACCCCGAATGACCAACAACCTTCGATGATGATGGGTCATGCTACCGTTTGACTGTTGCTCTGCGAATCGCGGGCAACGGGAGGTATATCTGTGGCCCTAGTCCGAGGAACCCGTTACGAACCAAAACCGGCCTTTGCATATACAAAGCATTAGAACTTTCCAAACTAAGACAGGAACCTGCAGGGTAGGATCTAAATGCATCTAACCCCATATACTGTCTACGTGTTATTACTTTCCCTATCGCATGCACTGTACATACATGTCATTTTGCATAGGAGCATGCTTAGGGCAGTTCTTTCTTTCAAGTTTGTCTTACGCTGTCTGAGACGTTGTTGGACCCGATGAGGAGTCGTTCATTCTGTTGAATGTTTCTTTATCAATCGCAAAGTCCTTAGTTCAATGAGACTTTGAGAAATCAAAATTTGCTAAATCCTCGGCTCATGCCTGATTGAGGATTCAACCGACAATAAGGAATAACAAAGTATTGATGCTGTGTCACTGGCGCCACCCGGGTTGAAGTGCGTTGTCGCTATATACCACGTTGTTCAAGGTTAAGGTGCCATGTCATCAATGCCGAGTTGTTTCTAATTCAAAGTTAAATCTTCAAAAGGGACTAGACGAAGATTTAGTCTATTTTGACATCTCTTAGGATCTGTCGATCTACACGGGGACATATCGCCGAAAAGAATTCTGAGGATTCCGGCAACGTCTGAAACTTGTGAGGCAAACTTGTCTCTGGAACTCTACATACATACATGTCATTTTGCATAGGAGCATGTTTAGGGCGGCTTCTAGGTTGTCTCTCGCTTTCGAGTCTGTCTTATGCTAATTTGAACGCTGCTAGACCCGATGAAGAGTCGTGCATCTCGATGGTGCATGTTGTTAATTTTTCAAGTCCCTAGATCAGCGAGACTTTGGGAAATCAAACCTTATTAAATCCTTGGCTCATGCCCGGTTGAAGATTCAACCAAAGATAAGGAACCACAAAGTGTTGATGTCGTGATATTGATGTCATTTTGGTTATCGTGCGCAGCACGTACACCGCTCCGGCTAACGTGCTTTGTCGCTGAAGCCACTCCGGTAAAGGTGTCACGCCATCAATACCGAGTTGTTCCAAGTTCAAACTCGAATCTTCAAAAGGGACTAACTAAAGATTTAGTCTGTTTTGGCATCTCTTAGGATCAGTTTGATCTATTCAAAGGATACACCCTCGAAAAGAAATCTGAGGATTTTGGCAGCATCTGAACATCATGAGACAGACTCGTCTCTAGTTGCAGAGTCTAGGGTTGACACCGATAGCGATGTGTGCATTGCATTCTAATTGCTGTAGGAACACCACTGAGCTTTCACTTATTTTACTGTCTAGTTCTGAGCCATTGCACCGAGCAAGAGAGTACCGAAAGGAAGAGCCAAACCTACTTGGGAACGTCTTCAGAATCCGAGTCAAAGGTTGGTCAGGTTACAATCCCAATCAGTCACAACGGAAGGCTCTCCGCGCTCTTTGTTGGCTGCTCTACAGTCAGGGTCACCACCGGTTGTACAGGAAGGGCAACCAGCATCCTCATCTTCTGCATCGAGCACTTCTGAATCACCTACCATGTCAGGTCAGCCAGAGGTTCAACCACTTTCTCTGGAAGACATGCTCATGAACCTCCAGAACAGTATCACTACGATGCAGCAAAAGGCCATCCAGACCGATGCTAACATCACCCGTCTCAATGACCTTATCAACACTCGTCTTCCACCTCCACTCGAAGAGGAAGGCGAGGATGATGAGGACGACCAGGAGCAGCCTATCATGGTCCCAGATCCGAATCACGAGGGGCGTCTCATTGTTCAGCCCAACCCTAGGAAGGCTCATGCGCCTGCTGCAAACCTGAATCTTGCGGGTAGGGAACTTGTTCAAAACCCTGACATAGCTGCTCTTATGGCCAAGATGGCAAAGCTAGAAGAATCCGTCACAAAATCTGAAAAGATCAGCACATGCGGAATAGACTTGGATCGTCTCTGCCTGTATCCTAATGCTAAGCTGCCTGACAAGTTCAAAATGCCCGACTTGGTCAAGTTCGATGGTAGCGGTGATCCCACGACTCATCTCTACGGCTATCATGCCGCCATGAAGCTACTCAAAGTAGAAAGTGAGGCCATGTCTCAGCCTTTTCCTCAAACTCTCTCGTGGCCTCGCCTTCCATTGGTTTCACGCCGACATCTCCAAAAGAAGAACTTGGGAAGACATTGGGGCTGCCTTCATCGCTTCAATACCACTACAACTCTCACTCAAGATGACTACTCGGGAGTTAGAATCCACGAAGATGGAAGCTAAGGAGTCTTTGCGGACTTTGTCAAGCGTTGGAGAGCCAAAGCCGCTCTAATGATTGAGCGCCCAAGAGAGAGACCAACTCCGCATCATTTCCCGCAATCTCCAGCCGGACTATGCCAGGCACCTGGTGCTTGCTCAAGCGTCCGCCAACTTTGAAACCTTCTTTGACGCTGGCCTGGCCATCGAGGATGCGCTGCAAAGTGGGATTCTGCCAAGAGGGGAATCCTCTTCTTCCAATCCCCAGAAATCAAAGTCGAGGGCTTACTCTAGAAATAGTAGTGCACTGTTTGGCAGTAGCAATTACGCTAGCACGGCTACAAGTGGGGACAACGCTGTTGCTTCCCCTAATCCTACAGCCGACATCAATCAGGTTCAAAATGCTCAAAGCTTCCGGGCCCGAACCCAACCTCGGAGTTTCTCTGCCTTTGAGGCATCTCTGTCCGCAGTGATGGAGAAACTCGTCAAGTTTGGGCATCTCAAACCTTTGACCCCTACTTCCCCTCCCAAGGTCTTACCTGCTGGTTATAATCCTAACCACTTCTGTGCCTTCCACCAAATGCCTGGCCATCACACTGACAAGTGCTATCGTCTTCGACATGAGATTCAAGATCTTATTGATGATGGCACGGTTCAAGTTCCACCAAAGCCCAATATCATTTCCAACTCCTTGCCTCAACCTGGGTCTGACCCTTTGGTTGGTCAGGTATCTATCACCTCCACTCAAATCAATCCTAACTCCACCATATTCAATCCTAGCCACTATATCGTCTCAGCAAATCAACCCAAACCCATCGTATCCATCCCGTCTGAATCGGAGGTTAACATGATGGCTGTAGGTTGGGCAATCGAGGTTTTCACTGCTGACATCTGGATTGACAGTAATGAGGGGCTTACACGGAAGAAGACTGTTTGGCTGAGGTCCATTGATCGAAGGAGCATCGAGTAGGTTTGGTCAAAGAAGCTGTGGAAGCCGAAGTGCTGTTGCTTGGGCCTGACACTTGCTGAATCCTACCTCTTTTTTTTGGAAGCTATGGGTAGCTTTTTCAACATTGCGTTTTCAAAACCGCGTCTAGTTTGCATTGGCGATATGTCTGAGTCTGACACAGAGTCTTTTGCGTTTGTCTAAAGTCTAGCTCTGAGTCGGAGGTTGTGCCTCTTGGCCCTCCACGTCGTAGCTTTTGTTTCAAATTTCGAGTCTGCTGTACTTGGCAAACCCCGTGGGTTTTATGATATGCATTATCTTGCTTCTAAGTACTTCGCTGGCTTTTATATAAATTGTGTCGACCCTGACGACGAAAGGATAGATTTCGATGGGATCATCCCAAGGAAATGTGTTCCCTCGCCGAAAGGGAAGACAAAAGGCGTGCTCAGCCTATTAAAAGAAAAAGTAGTTTTTATAAACTTGAAAGACAAGGATAACCTCCCAATGGTTCCATTGGTTCAAAGCTATTCCCAAAGGAGCATTGCACCCGGTCAGACAAGCTCGAAGAATTCATCGACGTCTTGGCATGGTTTCATCAAGTCATGCCTTGCGTTGATCTTGAGATAAAGACGCATCAAACCCCCTGCTACTGGGTACCAATCAAAAAAAAAACAGAAGCTCAAGAGGGCTCCGGGCCTCATACCATGTTCAAAAGCAACAACAGTGGCGTTCCGCCGAGTACAAATGAGATAGTGTACAAAATGGCCCGGAGCAAGGCATTTCCAACCAAAGCACTCCTGACCCTGCGTCATTAAAGCCGTTGTATCTGGGGCTGCGGCCAAAGATCGATGACCTCGACGGCAACCAATTCAATACCATGGTCAACCTGGATCAATTCAAACGCAACTTTTCCCTGAGAGAAGCTCGTTGGGCTGAAAACCCCGAGGGTGGGCAATTCCAAGCAAAAGTTAGAGCAGCCTGCTAGCCCGAAAACCTATGAAGGGGGTCTAGGCAAAAGTAAATAGGAAATATTTTAAAGCTCGCTAGACCGAAGACCCGAATGGGCGGTACTAGGCAAAAGTTAGAGCGCAAAAGGAGAGGTAAACACACGAGTGAACCTTAGCCTGAACTACGTTTTGACCTGATTCCCTAGCTTGGGATACGTAGGCAGTCTCTCTTTGAGACTCGGTCACAAATCTATCAATTAGATCCATGGTTGACATCTTGGTACACATCAAAGGTTGGAGAGGATCGAAGATCAGATCAAGCTGCATTGGAGGAACCAGAAGGGGGAAACCCTTTGTCTTTCAATTTTATTGCAAACTGCTTCTTCAATTTACAGGCTGAGCATAAAGTCTTAAAAATATTTGAAGCATCAAAAACAGAACGAAATGCTAGAAGCCTAATGGCTCACAGTTTATTCTAAGTTTAGCGAAGTCTGATGTAAGCAACCGCAGTGCGTTTGTTCGAAGTGATTCGCATTGACTTCAGTCCCGTGCGTGCTCTTTCAATTCCAGCGGTAGCCTGCTACTGCCCTCGAATGACGTTCCAAGGGCTTTTGCCTAGTCTTGTCATACCATGCAAGTCATATGGACTTAATGTGACTGCACGGGGGTGTCGGTTTCAGTCCGGGCCTATATGAGTCATCTTTTGCGTCTTATGTCCATCTTTACGATATTTTTCCAGTTTTTCAATCAATTGTCATGTTGAGATGCTTTTCTCAATTTTGTTTGTACAGGTCTTTGTACCTTTTGCACTTTCGTAAGTGTCAGTTTCACCTGTCTAAGGAATGTTGTGAGTTTTGGCCGCTTAATGCCCAAAATTTCATTGTGTTCTGTGTGTCTAAGGGTTCGCATTGTACCCTGGGACTCTTTCTCCCTTTTCGTTTGAGCTAGGCGAGTCTGTACATGAGCGCATGTCTGTGTGTCATTTCAGATCACTTGTCAATGCAAGTTAGATATTAGCGGCTAGAAAATGCAACTTTTGCATTGCTACCACTAGCTCCTGTAATCCACAAGCTATGGAATCTCATGAACACCAAGGGCTCGTCAGCCCAAGGCCAAGCAAAGCATCTCTGGGGCACGTCCGCCCAAGCATCGAAGAGAGGGCACACAAGCCCAAATTCGTCAACTGGGGCATGCCAGCCCGTTCAATGTCTCTCTATCTGGGTGCGCATCTCAGAAGTAACAGACAGTACAATAATGAGGCTCAGTGGTAGTCCTTAGGCGTCGTTGTCCTCCTAGGTGCCGCCCTTAGCTTGCATCTGCATTTTCAATTTCGTATACATCATTGCATATTGTGTACATTAAATGTTGAAAGCAGGAAGATGGCCAGCGTGGTTGCTGTCATATGATTTGGTTTGCCGAAGGATGCGATGCAATCTCCTGCGGTTTTGTTCTCGTTGGTTAGCGGATGCGATGGAAATCTCCCTAACTCTCGATTTGGTTTGCCGAAGGATGCGATGCAATCTCCTGCGGTTTTGTTATCATTGGTCAGCGAATGCGATGGAAATCTCTCCTGTCCAATTCTCGGTTCGTAAACCAAAGGATGCTATCCTGCGGAGCCGTTTCAACGACAGCCGATCCTGTCAAAAAATCCCTAAGCGACTTGATCATTCAACACATTGATCTTTTCGTCCGCCTTCACAACAGCCAGTCCTGTCAAATCCATCAACGACGATCAGCCATATCGTCCGCTCCTTCAATCCACGATGATCAGCCATGTCATCGCCGACGATCAGCCATGTCGTCTCTTTCAAAGAATCAACGATGATCAGCCATGTCATCGCCGACGATCAGCCATGTCGTCGTCTCTTTCAAAGAATCAACGATGATCAGCCATGTCATCGCCAACGATCAGCCATGTCATCGCTGACGATCAGCCATGTCGTCTATTTCCATCCATCCATGACAATCAACCATATCGTGCCTATTCCGTTCAATCCACGACGACGATCAGAATATCGTCCAATGGTTCGTTTATTCGCAACTGATTGTTCCCCAGGAGAGTCCGTCTTGGCCTATCCCGAACGACAATCACCCTCAGTCTAGCCGCAAGTGCATTTACCAACAGGCTTAATTCTCTGTCTCGGATGGTCTTTGATAAGGAGATTGGCTCTGATTCCCAACAGATGGAATTCAACCTGCCTGACACGACCTACCCGTGTTTGTTGGAATACTTTGTGCCGAGGATAGCTTGATCCCCAGCAACGACGGCCTGTCTTGTCCACATCTGTAGCGACAGCCTGTCCTATCCAAATTCGATCAACAAGTGGCGATACAATCGTCCACTTCTACTTCCATCCCTAGCGACGGTCCGTCCGTCCATTGATCAGGTTCTGTAAGTATGCTTGTCTACTTTACTATGTTCTGCTCTGGATTGCCTTGAGGGGTGTCTAGAATTCTTTGACGTTACTTGTACCAAGTCAATGGTGCTCCAAGTGCCGTCAAAGAGGGGCTACTATAGACACCCAGATCTGAACTTTCAGATTCGTTTACTTACGGTTTTTGATTCCCCGATGATGAAACGGATCAAGAACACTTCGGGAATGTCAAGTGTTTGAGCTTTGAGTGTTTGAAGAACCCTTGAACCTAACCTAGCCAAAAACCACATCAAAAAGCCAAAAACCAATTGTCGCGCGAGGGTTTAGAACCATCGCGCGAGGGTCAAGCTGCCAGGTGTGGTCAACAGTCAAACTGTTGACCGTTGACCATCGCGTGCCAGGGAGAACCCTCGCGCAACAATTCCAAACCATCGCGCGGTCTCTCCTGTCCTTTTCACCTTTTCGGTTGGGCAGCTTAATCACCAAGTAATCTTTAGCCAGACCTCGTGGACTGGCTGGGCTTCTCTCCTTGCAAGCTTTCCATAAGTGGCAATTTGGCCACCAAGCCAAATTGGTTGGTTCTTTCTCCTCCATACACCATTTTCACCATTTTCCCTATAAATACTCCCACATTGTCTCTCTTTTAAAGGGTTACAAGAATTCCACTTTCAAAGGGACATTACTTTGTACTCTTTTAAGCTAATAAAAGAGATACAAAGTCAATCCAAGAACATAGCTTGTTCTTTCTCCTTCATTACTCAAAGCAACATAAACACCTCAAGCAACCTCAATTCAACTCAAAGCTCAAACGCATTTCAAACCCCAAGAACCAAAGGTATAGCTTACCTTTGTTCTGCTCTCTGTTCTGATCTCTGAGGGGGCTGGCAGGGCCAAGGCTGGTAATCAATACCAGTCCTGGCCCTAAAACCAGCAAAGTTACAAGAAGCAGTGGAGCAAGAACCCTCGCGCGACGGTTCTCGATGCTCGCGCGACACTTTGTGTCAGTGTGATGATGAACTTCGTGGGGAAGGGTATCCTGTTCTTTGTGTTTCATAAATAGTTCTTACTGTTTTGGAGCATGTTTTAGGTTTTAGATCACTGTTGATGCATGTTAAAACTTATTTACTGCTTTTTCTTAGCTTAAATTGCAAATTCAAAATGTCAAAATGCATTTCTGTTCTGTTGGAACATCCCTGGGATCATTCTGGACCTGTCCCAGAACCCAGGATGAGCAAAACCAAACACTGGAAGGTTGACCCGAACCCTCGCGCGATGGTTCTAAACCCTCGCGCAACAGTTCTAAACCCTCGCGCAATAGTTTGAAACCATCGAGCGACGATTTGTCCCCGATCAGATCAGTAGCTAGCCATGCATGTTTAACTTGGTTTTTAGGCTTCGGTTTTGTCCCCTCACTGTTTAAGGGGTGTTTTAGTAATTTTGAGGCTCTATAGCCTTTTAGAATTGTTTTAAATTGTATATTTCCAGTACATATAAAGCTGCTTGGTTTGTCCTGGTGTGCACTTGGTCCTTCCAGAGCCCGAAGGTTTGAGAATAAGAGGCGTGGGTTGTGGGCTCCTGTAAAACCCACAGCAATCTGTTCTCATCCTATACTAATCGCTCATCCATGCTATCTATCACATCTTGCAAATTGTTACAGCTTTAATCCCCATTAAACTGTTCCCCCGCCCTAATTGGCTAAAAATTGATTAATAAGAAGAAGAATCACAACATTTTCAAAATGCCTAAGTAAAGACCGATCTCCGGATTGGGCGAGAGGGGTGCCTTAAAACCCTTCCCCTCTCGTAACCTGGCTCCCGAACCCAGATATGGTTATGACGGACTGGTTCCTTCACTTTTTCAAACAAACAGCACTACAGGTGCTTCGAAGTACGGTTCCTTGGGTGACGGACCTTCAAACCCAGGTGGCGACTCTGTATTTTTGCGAGCGCCTGCTTCCTCCGCTCGCGCTCCCTCGATTACGGGCCCTTGCTTCCGGGAACGAAATTCCCGAAGGCTTGCATCTTGGAATCTGAAAATTCCCGGGCATGCTCCCCACAAGATGCCTCAAAGCATAGAGGCGGTGCCCTCGGAAATTCAGCCAGTCAATGCCTTCAAGACTGTCCAGCCAAGGACGGAGCAAATCTTGGTTCAACAAAGCCATGAGAAAGAGGAGTTTTTGAGTGAGGAATGATGGATTGGAATGTGAATGAGTTACCAAAGCTAGGCTCGGTATTTATAAAGGTCTGGAGGAGGCAACCTTTCTCTCACCAGCCTTGAAACTCAGCAAAATTGACATTTTCAAAAAATTTCCTTGCATTTTCAAAGTTTCAAACTTGGGAAATTTGAAAAATATTGGAAAGATGCAAGTCTAGCTTTGGGAAGTCACTTCATCTAGGGAAACAGCCGAATTGAAGTCACTTGAACACCTTGGGAGCAGGCATGCAGAAGAAAACAATATGGGGAAGCTGGTGAGTGGCATTGGGAAGCAGCACTGGACTACATCTGTAAGCAGTCCCAAGCGCTCGGGAGTGAGGTCCCAAGCGCTCGAGACTGCTCTGTTGGCACGCAGGCCCATGTATAAGAGGAACTGGCAAAGCAAAAACCTAAGGCTCAGTCTCGACGAGTCCTCTTCCGCTGATGGCCCTCGGGCTCTGTGCTCTCACTCTCGTCGCCATCATCGCCGTCATCCTCACTAGGAGATCCGGAAGCAGTGCTCGAGTCTGAAGTACCTAAAATGCAAGACTCCGAGGGCTCCTCCGTCTCCTCTCCTGAACCCTCCTCAGACTCCTCGGGAGCGGGTCTCCGCTGGGACGTCGCCCTCGGAACAACCTCGTACTGCCTCGCCCCCGCAGCAGGCCGTGGCACACTCTGTGTACCTCGACCCCATGCGCTGGCGGGAATGAGAAGATTCATGGTATCCTACGGGCGTGTCCTGGCTGAGCGCCGTGGCTGCACCTACATGTCATAAAGATTTTCTCATATCATGCATATCTGAATATTATTCACTCGATTGAAATATGAAATATGCATATGTGTTATACCTGAGGAGCAACAGGAGAAGCAGGCTCAAGGGCAGGTCTAGTCTGAAGGGCCCTCCCCTTAGCGCAACCCTTCAGCAAGTGGCGCATCCCTGCCATCAGCATCATGGCTTGCTCAGCCCACTCTCGCGGCACCTGCAAGATAATTCAAGATTCAAGATATGCAAGCAAGGAGCAATCAATGTACAGAATAAGCAAAAATGTCATACCTGAGCAGGAAATCGCATCGGTGGCTGCGGGAGGCGCGGTACATCTATCACCTCCCGTGCACCAAAAGGATTGGTCGCGCCTATGGTCCACTTTAGCACCGGCAGCACTGGCGGTACCGAAGTCTCTACCGTCTCCGTGACCCCTGCACTACCCGCTCCCCTACCAGAAGGACCAGCACCCCGTCCACCAGCAAGAGGCCTAGCACCTCGTCCCCTACCCCGTGTAGAGCGGCCGCCGCAACTCGGTGCTCTAGACACGTTCCTCTGAGCCCCAACTCCAGCCACCCATCACTCAAACTCCTCCTCCACCCCCAGGCTGGTGGCCAGATATCGATCTGCATAAGCTGCATAGTCTAGAGAACGTCGAAGGTGCCTCTCCAAGTCTGTATCCAGCACAGTGAACTGCTCTAACTCAGCTCGAGTGTAAGACTTTGTCATCTGCACGCGTGGCGGAAACAGCCCAGGCACTATGAACGCTGGAAGATCGAATGACTGCCGAGTCACGTGATCCCCCAAGTACCACTGCCAGCCTAGGGGACACTCCAGCAGAACCCGGCTCCGAGCCACCTCGCGGCTCCTCGCAAGGAACTCGACCTCCAGTCTTGCCCAACGATCCCAGTGAACCTGCATTCGATATTATGGCATCAATAATGGAAATCTCATGAAAGCATGAGGAAGAAAAGCTGAAAGAAGTGAATCATACCACTACGCCAGTCAGGTTATCCAGCCAACGCCGGAAGGTCATCACCTGCCCTCTCTTCTCCTTGGTCTTCATGTAGGTCTTGCTCCATGCAAGCCCACACGGAAATAGACCGTGATCTCGACACGTGTTCTCAGGGGGAAACATCCCCAGAACCTCGTAGGCCCAGAGCTGCAAAATTTTCAGTTCAAGACAGTTCAGTACATCATCAATTCAAATCAACAAGCAGTAAATAAGCAATTGAAAGCGGTCTAAAAGCAGAAATTCATGATTGTACCTCAACTACCCTCCAGTACCCGCCGATGGTGTCGCCAACACCGCGCGAGGCAACTCCCAAAAAGCAGTAGAGTGTGCACAAAGCAGCACCTCCCCAGTCGAAGCGTCCTGCCTGCTCCAGGTCAACCAGATCTGCCAAGTAGCTAAGATGGACTCGAGATCGCCTATTCGGGAACAGAGAAGCCCCAAATAGGTATAGCAAGTACGCCCTGGCCATCTAGGCTGCCTCTTCGTCGCCAGCAGGCTTGTGGTCCCATTACTCCACGAACTGGCCATACTCCGCCACCCCACCGCTGTGACGTGGGACCCGTCCAAGGAACCACCTCAGAGCTGCATCATCCAGCACTATGCTCGAGTCATAGGGGATCGGGTCTCTTCAAACCCTAAGTCCCGTAATCGCTGCGAAGTCGAGGGGCGTGATAATCAGGCTCCCGCTCCTCCGCCTCCCGCTCTGCTGTCGCAAACTCTGCCCCCCGTCCTCCGGTATTGGAAGCTCCTGCACCACTCAGCAGAACCCCCAACAAAAGCATCGAGGTCTGATCCACCAGAGTCTCAACACCCCTCAGTACCACCTCGACCTTGGGCTCGAGCCTGAAGGCACCTAAAATGTCCTGTGGCTCCGTGGAGTCCGAGAAGTCCCCCGCCTCGAAGGGAACGGGCCGCGAAGCTCCAATCCCGCTGTCTCCGCCTCTCGGCTCCACGACTGTTGTCTGTAGGATGGGTGTAGCAACGACTCGGCCACCCACCACCACCTCCTAGTTGTCATCGGCCCGCCGCTCGTCGCTGGCCCGCTCCGCGGCCGCGAGCAACTCCTCCACAGTAGGGGTGGAAGGAATGCCCTCAGTACCATCGCTGCTGCTTCCCGTAGCCCTACATTCGCTACCCACACTTCCATTTCCATCGCCCATGGAACCCCTTCCGCTGCCAGAAGCAGCCTCGGCGCCGCCAACATCCGTCGCGGCCTCCACACCTCCTCCAAGCTCAGTGGCCTCAACTCTGCTGCTGCCCTGGAATACCACCGCCTCATTGCTACCACCATCGCCAGCCACCACCGTGGCACCTTCCCTGCTACCAACGGCCTCCTCTGTCGCCACCGCGGTGACCGCCGCAGCCCCACTGCCATGCACCACCACATTGCCACCACTAACCACCGCATCCTCTTCACCCCAAATTCTTCCCTTCCTCTTGATTTGTACCTCCAGGAACGTCGCGGCCCACCGAGCAACAGTCAAAAGATCGAGGTCGTGGGTCTTCTCCATGGCTGAGATGTGAGAGATTTGAATGAGGAGAGAGAATCGAGCGAGATGAGAGAGTCGAGAGTGAGAGAGAGATTGCTTCAGAGAGATCGAGAGCAGAGAGAGTGCGGGCGCCTGGTTCTTAAGTGCTCGAAAGTGTGTTTTAAGCCCCAAGTTTGATAAGGAAGACGAAGCGGTGGCGAGCCCCAGCAGAGGTCCCGAGCACTCGGGACCACTCCTAAGCACTCGGGAGTGACTCTTGAGCGCTCAGCTCAGCCCTCCGCCCCTGTGCTGAAGTTTCAGTGCCCCGTGCATTTCCCATGGCTGATATCTTCTTGATCCTTTCAAACTTGTTTACAAAATCAATCTCAGTCCTGTCTTTGTCCATGACGGAACGAGACTGTAGATGGTAAACCTTAGTCGGCGGTGTGTTTTTGGATTCACGCTTCACAATTGAGCATTATACTTTGTGGTCGATAAAAAAATTGTGCATTCATGTCATCTTCAACATATTTGCGAGATAGATCCTGCCTTTTTATCCTAGTTTCGTCCACCGAACAGAGTTACAGGTGGACACTTCATGCATTTGTTGTATCAAGGTCGTGTCGATTGTTGTGCATGCATTACACGTGTTTGCAATTGCCCCAAAGAACTACGCTGGTCTGATCCCTGCAGAAAAGGGTACGTAGGCAATCTGAAAAGACACGACCACGTGCATTAAATGCTTTTGCTTGCATTTGATTTTGAATTAAGGGTTTGAATTGGCTTGAATTGGGCTGTCTCAATCTTTGGACGTCAGTCGTATCCAAACATGATATCGAGCGACACCCAAAGAGGGGCAACTGTAGACATCCCAATTTGGACTTCTCGAATTCCTTAATTCTTGGCTTTGAGCCTCCCCGATGATGAATTTGGATTAAAACAAGCCTCGGACCAATCAGGGCAATGCTTTTTGGAAGGTTTTAAAAGCCAAACAATTTTTCAAAATCAATTCCAAGCACTTGGAAGCACTTCTGAGCGCTCGAAACTGTTCTTCAAAACCTTGGACCAGACTCACTCTCGAGCGCTCGAGAGTGGTTGTCCCAAGCACTCGAGACCTCTGTCGCTAGCCAATGGGTTAAAAGATTCCCCATTACCCATGCAAACCATCATTACAGTCGGTTGGTCCAGGATTTGATCCAGGCAACACTCAACCTCAGTCAGAGGGAGTCAGGCCTGGAAATATTTTGACCAAGCAAAATGATTTCATGTCATTTGATTTTCTTTTCAAACCATAGGTTATTTTGCCTATATATACAAAGCACTGGTCAGTGGAGAAGAGAGGATGAAAAAAAAAAAGCATTCTCAAACTTTCCTTCTCTCTCTAGTCAAACCACTTTCAATCCCCTCTCTCCCAACTTATTTTTCAAATCAAAAGCCTTTCAAAAAAAAGCAAAAATCATGGAGAATAAAGTGTTACACAGAGGAACGCAAGGGATTAGAGCAGTCATCAGCTTCTGATCTCTAGCATTTTTCTTCCTTCAATCTCAAAACTGTCACGCCCTCGGTTTTTAACATAATAAATAATCCATTTCAATAAATAATATTAGCATAATATAGATATTAACCCAAAGTGAGTTCCCAAATGATCAATTACAAACCAGGTCCCCAAGTTTAAAGATATACAACATTGGCACTACGGCCCAAATACCATAGTTAGTCAAAGACGGTAAAATATAGAAGTTACATGATATCTAAAGTTAAAAGAGTTCAAACAAATTTACATTTACACCTTTTCAAAGGATCATACATAAGATGGTGGGACCACTTCTCAATGACGACTTTCAAAAGATATAGGTTCAAGCATGCACACCATGTACTCCACGTCAAGATCCTTGGGATGTACCTGAAATGTTGATAGGTTGAGCTACACTAGCCCAGCAGAGAGTTCTATACTCAAGTTATAAGTAAATGCGATGTAACATGCGATAAGAGTGAAAGAGTTCAAAGAAACGATCAAGAGATACAAGGGACACCACAATGAACCAACGGATTTCAACGACGGGATTCTATTCACCTTCTAGCTATCTCCTAACCAGTCGTACGTCAAACGAAGGTAGCATCGAACACACAACAATCGAATAACATACAATCAGTTCTCAAACCACTTTAGGACTCCTCAATGAACATCACGATTAACCTTCTCATTTCTCACCAATCATCATTTAGCCCCTTTTTCATAAAAGCATTCATTTTTGGTTGCCAAAATACTTTCAAGAAAAACGCTTGACCTCTACGGGTCAAACTCCGTTGATTCTGACTTGAATAGCCGGAGTCCGTTGATTTGTGCACAAATACCGAAAACCGTTGATTCTCTTAAGAATAGCCTGAGGATTTTCATAAAAATCCTTTTTCCAAAAACCGAGTTCCTTTATTTTCAAAACGTCGATAGGATCAATCGTTCATTCCTTTTTCAACATTCACCATTTCAAGTAACAACATATACTTCTGACGTCAACTACAACATTCATCAATTCATGAGACGTTCAACTGCCTTACCACCCCTTGCTTGCAGCGAACTCTCTTTCAACCTGGGTTTCCGTTCTAGCACACCTTGCGTAATGGGCCCTCTAGAGTCTCCGCACTTCCACCCCTAGCGTGCAGGACCCTCAATTTGGATTATCAACTCACACATACACACATGCATTACCAAACCATATTCAAAAGACAACATTTCCAAATTTCACATTCCTCCATCTATCAACACTCAAGGGATTACAAACTCATTAACACACTCAATTATACTTGGCACCTAACTTAAGCCCACATTATTCCTCTAAGTCCATCACAACGCCCCGTGCCTCGTACCGAACCCACGACGGCTCCACGACACATCACCGGTAAGGTTCTGATCGGATATCTTATAAACAAGCGCCAAAGGAACCTAGGATGTTCAACAAGACGAGGCATGAGAATACGAGTCTCAATACTACTCACGGATCACTAGACAAGCTCACGTCTACCCATAATGCTCACCACATTACCCCTCATAGTTCGCAATACTCCTATCACCCTCACGGTACGTTCCCTGAACTAACGATACTAATATTCTACTCTAACGAATGCTAAGGTATATGATCGACAACAAGCCACAAGGTCACAAGCAATCATACGCAACAGTGACTTAAACATGTTCTAATCAAATCGGAAGTCATAACACGGAACGAATACAACTTAGGAATAGCCGACAGAAATTGGCGAACTGACACACCTCTACTCAAATGGTCAAAACTTTCAGTGTACTAAGAGTTCTAAGGTGATTTCGATGGCGAATGAAAGCTAGCTTCAAGACCTTCGAATCGACATAAAATTTGCATAAAACGGACATCGGACAAAGAAGTTATGGCCGTTCGAAATTGGGCTGAAATACAAAAACGGGCTGAAATTCTCAGATTCGACCGAAACGTAAAACCCAACCTCAAGCACGAAACAAAGCACGATCTAGGCACATAAACATCACATAAACGCATAACAAGAGTAAGAAATCCCTACCACAATGGGTTTTGAGCAAAACCCTAAGTCTACCGAAAGCTAAACGCTTGAATCCTTCAAAAATAAGCTCCACCCGGGCTTGGATACAAGATCTAGAACAAATACAACCCAAAAACACGATAAACAAGCAATGATCAAGAAGTAATCAAGAGGAGAGAGAGAAAAAAAACGTGATTGAGAGCCAAGGAGTGAGAACAATAACACAAAACTTACCATTTGTTCACCAAACACGAGATTGAAGTGATTTTGGGGAGGAATCGCTTAGATCTCAAAGATTTGAGGTAGAGATTGAGGGATTTGAGTGAGATTGAGGTTGGGTAGGTGAGAGGGGGTTTTCAGATCTGTTTTCGTGGCTCAAAGGTGTGAGAAATGGTAAAGTAGGGTATTTATAGAAGTCCAAAAAGCGTGCTGCAATTTGCAGAAAAACGCAGCAGGTACCGGTACTAGGAAAAAGGAGGTACCGGTACCAAAGCCTTCAAAGTGCCAATTTGAACATGCACTGGACAGTAGGTACCGGTACTGAGAAACGGCCAGTACCGGTACCAACAAGGCAGAAAAGTGAAAAATTTCAACGAATTCCGGAATGAACCCAACTTGATACCAACACTACCAGACATCAACACAACATCAAAACTAACATTTTACCACTTTCCTAGGGTCCGATACACATCCGAATACGTATATCCGTATACTCCCACAAATATACGCACATCTTTACTAATAATTTGTCTATCTTTTTTTTTTTTTTTTCACTAAACGATATCCGAAATCAAAATAAATTCACGAGTCTCTACAAAAACCTTTCAAGAAGTAAGGTTTTTCAAGAGGTAGAAACATTTTTACTTCTTTTTGGTTCGAATCAAAAGGGTTGCTCTTCCTTTCTGAGGGAGGTCTCCCAGCCCACCTTAGTTTTTAATACTGGGTGTGGGTTAAGAGATCTTGGTGTAAAAGCAAAGACAAAGAGATCACGAAGTTCATTTTCAAAGTCTGCTGGAAGTACTCTCGACCGCTCGGAAGTGTTCCCAAGCGCTCGGGACTGTTTCTGGTTTCATCCCTCATGTTTTGATGGACATTGGGTGGGGATGAAGTACATTATTGTTCAAAATGGTATTACTAGTGCATGCATGCGCAGGAAATTCATTTTTTTCTTTTCAAGTCAAAATGTTTCTTACTAAGGTTTAAGCAATAATAATGTTTTCCAAGCTTGAAAGAGAAACTTTTTATTCTCAAAGGAGTAAAGTTGAAACAAGTGCATGCAAGAACGAGACTGTTTCAAATTTGAAAGCACATGCAACTCACTTCCAAGCACTCTAGACCTCTCCCGAGCGCTCGGGAGTGATTGCATGTCATTGTATTTTGTTACTTCTTCTATCCTCCCATGTTTCTGATACGCCACATGCAGGGATGTGTCCATTTTCCCTTTAAATTATGCTCTTTAGGCATGTAGATGTAACTGATCTATTTCCCGAAGACAAAAAAAAAAATATTTTTATTTGAAGGTCACGCAAAAGGGCATCTTCCAGAATTTAAAAGGAAGTCTTTCATCTACAAAAAAAGATAGATCCGTTACTTCAACATGTCATAATGTAGTCATTAGTTAGTTGAAGTTCGTTTGGGGGAGCAGTCCACTCCCGAGCGCTTGAGTGTACTCCGGAGCGCTCGGGAGCGCCTGCATGTCATCTCACTTTACTCTTCCCCCAGTCTAGCCCTTCTACTGTCTTTACATGTCCATGCACGTGCCTATTTGTCCCTTTTGAACTGTAGATTAGCCCTTGTAGAGGCAAGGACGCATGGCCTAGAAGATTGGGGTCTTATCCCAGTTCACCAAGCCCTCTGCTGAGCCTATAACACGTTTAAGATCTTCTCAGTTTACATTTGTGGCATTGTATTCTGTCTGTGCTAACAAAGCTTGCAGGTCGAACATGCAACACTTCCAAGCGCTCGGGAGTGCTCTCGAGCGCTTGAGAGTGAAACCAATGACAGGGTTTTAACTTTCTGTTATTTTGTACTCCCTCCGTCCTAAAAAGAATGACAATTTTTGAAATTCGTGTCATTTTTCATCGCTTATATCTTTCAATCTACTCCCTCCGTCCCAAATTAGATGTCAATTTTTGATATCTGTGCCAATTTCAACTCCTTATATCTTTCAATAGGGTTGTCAAAACATATACAATATGGATCTTGTTTGATAGTTCTCGATTAATTCTATTATACAAAGTTTTCAAAGTTATGAAAAACATTATAGATTGAAAGATATAAGCGATGCAAAATGACACGAATTTCAAAAATTGTCATTCTTTATGGGACGGAGGGAGTATAATGTTTTCATGAGTTTGAAAATTTTGTAAAATAGAAATCATCAAGAACTATCAAACAAGATCCATATTGCATATTTTTTGAGATCCGTAATAAAAGATATAAAGAGTTGAAATTGGCACGGATATCAAAAATTGACATCCATTATGGGATGGAGGGAGTATTTCTTTGTCATTTTTCATCATTCATTGTACACATGCACTAACACACACGTTTATTTGATATACCTGTGGATACTTGCTAATTGTTTAATGAAATAAAATCTTTTGAAAAATCCTACAAATATTTAGTAGAGACCGATTTGAAATCGGGCGAGGGGGGTGCCGTAAAACCCTTCCCCCCTCGTAACGTGGCTTCCGAACCCTCAAATGATCTATGGTTTTCAATTTCAAATCAATCATTTTCAAATCAAAACGGTTTCTCGGGTGGCAAACCATAAATCCTGGTGGCGACTCTTCAAATGTTTCAACTCGATTCAAAAACGGTAGTTTTCAGGCCGCCCCGATCCACCCGGGGCTGTGGTAGCCCACACTGTTCTGCTGGTAGTGATGGACTGGACTGCTCTGTTATGGAATGGCTGTCTATTCTAGCTCTGTTCTGCTCTGTTATACTAGGAATGGACTGCTGTTCTGCTGATTGCAGGTACTGATTGTAGCTCCGTCCTGCTTGGGTTATGTTTTATTGAAATGCTTCTAGTATTTGTGTTAGTTTTGTAATTGGTTTAAGTAATGAAAAGGGGAGAAGCAGCCTGCGAGAGTGAGCTGCCCCATGCGGTCAGATCTAGAGAGAGCAACCCCATTTTCTTTGTTGCCCTCAATAGGAGATATAGTTGTATTTTTAAAACTCTGTTCTTGTAATTGGAGAAGTAGCTTTTCTATTCCAGTTTCTTTAATGGGCTTTTGCTTCCCCCTGTATGCCCCTATTTAATGGGCTTTTGTTGATATTGTGATACTTCTAGTTTCTATTTACGTTTTGACGTCCAAGAGGCAATGCTAGGATACTAAGATGCTTGGCTCAAGATGATAACACCAAGTACCCGGGTAATTGAGATGGAAGATTAACTTTTATCTTATTCTTTCAACTTGCTTTACTTGCATATATGTATACCATCGTTTTCTGAGACATGGTAGTTCGTTAAAACTTTAGATTATCTAGTTTAGATGACCCCATGGTTCAAGATGGAATCACTTCTGTTATGATTCTGTCAGTCCTTCATTTTGGCTATTCTACCCATTACTGAATGGAGACCGGTGGTTTAATAGGCACAGCTCACACAAGGAAGGATGCATTAAGATGTTTTCAGAATCTTGCAACTCGATCCTTTTTTCTGTTAATAATTTTATACTCAACTAAAGATTTGGGCAAATAAACGTAAAAGGGGGCCGTTTTGAACTGTTGAGTCCTAAAGTAAATGTATTTTGATGCTGGAGATTTCTACTTTCATTCCTTACCTTATTGTGGTTAATTTCCATGTCACCTCCTGATAGATTAACTGTGTGCCTTCACAATAGCAGAAAAAGCACTACCGTTTTTGAGCTGTACTACATGTGCTTTAGTGTACTATTTCAAGTGAAAAAAAGAAACATAGCAAAGAAACGATGGCTTTGAAGCGGCGTGAGAAAATGATTGGTCGTGGTGTTGATCTTGAGCAGATCAGTTCGGTAAGAAGTAATCAAGTTTCTGATTGGAAGATAATTTCAAAACTTTGTTAGCTTGCTAATGTTTCTAGTAAAACCATGTGATTAGGATAGATATCATATAGTTCCTCTTATTGATTGATATTTAATTCCGGATGGTGTTTTTTTGGGTGAATGTGAAACAACTTTGCTATGCTATGAATAAGTGATTGTTCTAGTATGGTTGTTTCAACATTTTTATGGAAAGTCAGTCTGTTGTTGACTAATAAGGATGCATGAGAACAGATAGTTAACGCTAGATTTTGCATTATCAAAGTCGGTGAGGTTTATAACCATGCTTTTGTGATTACATATTACACTATCACATAGGAGGGAGAAGCAAATCACAATTCAAAAACTAGTTTATAATAGCAAATAGAATCATATATGAACATCTGCATTAAAAAGCCATGAAATACCATGGTGGAAAATGCATGCTTTTCATTCATAGTTACAGCAAATACAAATATTTTTTCTTAGGGGTATTATGGTTCATACTTGACATAAGCACACCAATCACACACACAATGACTACCACTACTATGATGTTGCTAAAATAACTTGGTCCTATCTCTCTAGTCTTCATTGCTTCAATCTGTGCATTTAGGGCTTCAATAGTAGTTGTAAGGTTGACATTCATTTCAGAAAGTTTGCCAATTTGACGACCAGTGCATCATTTTCTTCTTCCACAATTTGTCTTCGTCTTTCCAACCTCTCAGTTCTCATTTTCAACTCTTGAACTTGTTTATCAAGTTCTTCCTTTTTCACTTGCATGACCTTGGCATATTCCAATCCTCTAGGGCATGTTTCAGGATCTATCTAGACAAAGAAATTGCATCCATTTTTCTTCTGAAATTAAAACATAAACATATTGCATTATCTATTTTTTTTTTAAAATGTACTAATGGTTACATAATTTGGTGTACTCCAAAATTCAACAAATTACCTTGTAGTTAATACACCCAAGGAACCTTCTTCCTGGATTTTTCACAGTTAGTGACGTTTGCATCACAACCCTCTGACCACATCTGCATCTTTCATCTCCATCATACTGAGATAAGTTGGTGGTGTAGCTACTAGAGCTGCTCATGCTGAATCTGGGTTTGAGTGGGTTTTGGAATCAGTGGGTTTTTTAGGTTTGGTTTTGAGAGTTTGGTTTGAAATCTGGATTTAGATGGGTTCCAATCTGGAGTTATAGGGACATGGGGAGGGCAAGAGAGTGGGACATGGGAGGGCAGGAGAGTGGGGGAGAGATATATATGACTGAGATGAGAGAAATTTCAACAGAAATTTCAAAATCTGACTTTGAGAGAGAGAGACGGTGGGTGAGAGAGAGCAGTAGAGATTACAGAGACAAACCTGCTTTGGTGGGTGAGAGAGATCAGAGAGATGAGAGAAGGTGAGAGACCCAAAGAGAGGACGGGATGAGAGAGAGAGAGAGAGTCTGATTTGGGTTTTTGGTGTATGTATAAATACCCAAAACTATTTTCCCGCCAAAGGGCATTTTTGGGCACCATTCTGTTTTTCCATCCATTTTAACCTTTAAACTTAACATTTATTACCAAAACTGGACGGAAGGAGTGAAGTTGTTGAGTTTTAATAGTTGAGGGGGTGAAGTTGTTGAGTTTTATAGTTGAGAGGGTGAAGTTGACAAACCGTGATAGTTGAAGGGGTGTCCTTCCAAATAAGCCAAGGGTAAATCATAAAGTCATGACGGTAAAAAGTACTAAACACGGAACCGAACCACTGGAAGGTGAAGCAAAACCAATTAAAATTATAGTTCCAATGGTTGGTTGGTTGGTGGGAGTTCAATTCTTGGGTTCAGATAACAAGAACGTAATCTTGTAAATTTTTTGGTCTTGTCGTGGATGGCCGACGTTGACTGAATCAAAAAGTAAATTAGTTGATGTGCGTGTACACTGGCCCGAAGATCTTGACCGTCAAAATAAATACTTCCTCCGTCCCTATTTAATTGTCCACTACAGTTTTACGTGCATTTTCAACGGCTTATATCTCTTGACATATATTATGTTTTATGTTTTTGTGGGTGGTTGGTTGGTAGGAGTTCGATTCTTGGGTTCAAATAACAAGAAAGTAATCTTGTAAATTTTTTAGTCTTGGCGTGAATGGCCGACGTTGATTGAATCGAAAAGTAAATTAGTTGATGTGCGTGTATACTGACCTGGAGATCTTGACCGTCAAAATAAATACTCCCTCCGTCTCTATTTAATTGTCCACTACGGTTTTATGTGCATTTTTAACAGCTTATATCTCTTGACGTATATTATGTTTTATATTTTTGAAATCATTGTTTGATAAGATGTTGAAAATGTATAAAAAACGCAGTAGACAATTAAGAACCCGTTCCGCTTTTTCCTAAAACCTTCTTTTTCAAAAAGTAGATAATTTCAAACTCAAATATAACAAAATGAAAAATAATTTTTCAATTTTTTTTGCACCGTTTAAAAAATCCCAATGAGATCTATCAAACAAGAATTATATTGGTAGAAAAGTTATTTACGTAAACACATAATATTTGACCTTGAAATTACCTTATTTTTCAAAAACTTCCTTTTTCCAAAAAGTGGAACGGCCTCTAAATAGGAACAGACAGAGTATGTGAATACCAGGTAAAACGGTGATGAGATGAACAGGTAAAAAGTGAAGGTCAATTCCACCGGGCGGACTTCCTCACACGGCCTAAAATATGCTTCCGTTGTTTTGAACTGAATTTTGAAAATAAAGGAGCAAACCAAAAAAGCAGAAGAAAACCCATCATCTTCTCGCTCCCCCATTTCTGGTGCTCCGCAACCATTAATGCTTCCTCAACGATTGGCTCCCACTTCTAGAGAGACAAAATAGCTATACATACTTTTATATAGAATCGTATACAAGGAGAGAAGGAGGAACTTGCAGGGAGCAGGTCAACCACGTTGCGGGCTCCGGGCTTCATGTGAGTATTAACCTGAAACCTAGCTCTTTCTCTCTCTATATTTATGGATATGTTTTTTGGTATATTTCGAGTGTACCTTTGCTTCAGTTTGTGGCTTCTACTCCATATTTTGTTTTGTGTTTTTTTTTTTTTTTGCGGTAACTACTTATTTATTTATTTTCTTGTCCAGTGTGACATATTGGCGATTTTACGTCTTCTATTTTGGGAGATATGACGAGGCTTTTTTATTATGTGTTTGTTAATAGGATCTGGAAAATACAGTTGATGGGAAAATAGGAACGAAAGGGCCATTCGAATTATAGCTATTTACCCAGGAAAGAAGAAAGAAATAGATTAATGACTATAGAGACTAGAGAGAAAAGGAAAGAAGCCGGCTAGTTACCCAGGAAAAAAAGAGAGAAAGAAGCGGGCTTAAGGCCTTTTCTTATTGACTTACCTTATGAATATTGGGTGAGAACAGATATTAGCAGATTTTTGTGTGTGTGTGTGTGTGGGGAGGGGGGGGGGGGTGTGGTAGGCGGTTGGTTGTGGATTTTTTTTTTGGTTTTGTATTTGGTAACTGAAAAATTACTCCAATTATGAGGAATACCTTTTTTGTCAATTAATAGGAGGTAGGGGAAGGGGTGCTACAATTCACAGCGAATGAGGACTACCTTTAACAGCGTGAAATTCCAGTAATTTTGTGTCATGATTTTTGGAAACCCTGTTTGGATACATGTGGAATAATGAAGGGTTTCTGATTAATCCATGAAACAACAGTCTCAAATTCATCATGATCAAAATGCATTTGTAAAATATCTAACTAAATTTGAGCTATTCAAACAGAGCCTAAAAGTTTAAATGAAGTTCGATGACTTCTTCATGATCGATTCGGTTGGGGGCCAGGGCAGGGGTACTTTTGTGTGCTTGCTAAATGGTTGGACAGGTTTGTTATCAAGGGACTGGGGCTGGAAGCCTGGAATTGACCAAATGCATAAGATTGTTGGTTGTGGGGTTAGATTGGGAGGCCTAATGAGGATTTTGTAAATGCAAGAGGCACATGGTTTTTAGGACCTTTATTCTTCATGGCTGTACTTTTTTCGTTTGCAACCATATAAAGCTCCAAACCAGTTAATGCATCTAGGCATCTAATAGTAATTTCTATTGGAAGCTATCTTTGGATGATTAAACCCAAAACCATCCTTTCCAACACCATTGATCAAATGCAACCCCAAGTGTTAATTTATAACTTTGTTTGAAGGTGTTGAAGAACTTACTGGATGTATCATAATCTGATTCCGCTTTTTGTTGCTTGCACTTCATTGGGTGGTAGGCCTTTTCATAATCAAAAAAAATTGAGTGGATGCAACAAGGATATATGACTTTTGGATGAGGACTCCTAATTAGTTCTTCTTCTTTTTACAAGTATTTGGCAACTCCATTAATAAGCAGAAGAAAAAGACTAGTGATGATGTTGGCATGTCGGAAGAAAGAAAGTTGTATTAGCTACTAACTAGTTTGTTGACATGCATCATGAGTATTTGGTTGATGGGAAAAAAAAACAGAGATAAGTTGTGTGAAGCATGCTTAGTGCTGAAAAGGACTGGATAAAGCTCAAATGCGTGTGGAACTTGCATCAGATTATGGTGTTGAAAGATGTTACATGAACATTGACTGGTAAATCATATTGCAAGTGGAAATGAAGTGTAGCACTAGTTGATGTCAGAGTTGCTTACTTGCTTGTACAACAAATTTCTGCTCATTAGTTCGAATGGCTACACAATTCCCACAGTTTGGCTCTGTGTCGGCTAAGTTCACGAGTTGGAGGTAAGTAGACTCGAATGCAAGGCGAGGAATGGCTCAATCATTTTAATTATTTTAGAACCAGATGGAGTTGTTAGTAGTAGCCCATACTCGTCAAATTCATATCCCTTGTGCATATGGTTCAGCAGCTTCTGCTGCCATAGCTGTGCCCTCCCTCTATGTCTAAAGCAACAATCTCATGCAAATAACTACCCTTAAGACCAGTTACCAACTCATTATCAGGTCTGCCGGAAAATGACATTGGTTTTGTAACAGGCTTGCTTTCTCCCATATTTATAAGCAGACTTCAATCGATTCAAAAATTTTAAAAATATGAAAAATAGATGCCTTTACATGAATGATACTGGGAGAACATTTAATATATTATTGATTAAAAATTCAAAACATAGTTGACCCTACCCAGCAATGTGACATGGTTGCCCACGTACATGAACTATGTGTTTTTTGTTTGTAACAGAACATGAATTTACATTATGCTGCATCAAACTGTTCATGCGGAAGGACCCAAGTAGTTTCTATATTCCGGATTTTATAAGATTTTATCGGTGTCCTATTGTGTGTGTGGCTTGATTATGTTTTTTCCACATGTTATGCGAAATGCCCTTTTATTGGTCTAAACTATGTTCTAATGCACATTAACGTTTCATTCACAGAGTTCCAGTGCCTTAGAGAAGATGCCAGATCCAGCTGTGAAGCTAGAGAATGAAAGTTTGAATGGTAGGAGTCATAGCGAATATGTTAGGTTGGGTATATCTGTAACGATCCGAATTTTTGCCATATTTTTTTTTCTATACAAATTTATAATATTAAATTCTTAATTCAATTACTTATTAGATTGAATAATTAAAATGCATGATTACGTATATAATTGATATTACCTATTTAAATGTATATGAGGTGTACACTTTAGATATACATCCGTCCATACTCACTTATCATTCCTATCTAAATTCTAACTAGAACTCTATTCGAACTAACTCTTCACTTATCCTTTCACACTCTACCACCTCCAAACTTATTCTCTTACACTCCCACTACCTCTAAACTTGCACTTTCTCTCTGTCTCACTTCTCTATACATAAACGTGTCCACATACGTTCTTACCTTATACATAAACGTGTCCACATACATTTTCACCTTATATATACACGTGTGCACATACATTATCACCTTATACATACACTCGTCCACGTACATTAGAATTAAAGAAAATCCCACCAAATGTAGCACTTGTCCCCTATCCCTCTTATTATTATCAGTATCCCTCTCCTTCACTCTCAATCCCCATTCCACCACTTCCACACTTATCCTCTCACCTTCTCACTACCTTATTTTCTCTCATTATACATACCCACATAAATCTAAAAATTAAATACCAGTATATTATACCTTATTTTCGCTCTCAATTCTACTGTTGAGTCTAAAGAGAGGGAGAGGGAAATGGGTTTCTACATAACACCCCATCCGTATATCATATTCAGGTTCTCAATCAATCACTACATCACCAAGCATTCAAAAACCACCTTCCAATCATTTCGAGTCAGCCCGAGTCCCCTACTGCCGCTGTCGTCTTTTTCATGCCAAAATCGTACGCAAACTAGTACTCGCTTTTTCGGTCAGATTTCAGGTAGATTAATCTATATCCTACCGTCTCCTAAGTATATTATGTGAATACGTATTGATTTTTATGTTCCAGATTGAAAAGAAATCGATTTCGGTGTTACGTGGCCGGAATTAGTTTTCCTTTTTGTTTTCTCTGCAAGAACAGTTGTTTTGTTAGAATAACACTTAAACACTCTTAATTATCTATCCCTAATTAGTTTAAACAAGTAATAATAGAGGTGGAACGGATTTCCGGCGAGCCTCGCCGATCGAGAATTAGAAATGCGTGACTGGGTTTTAAAGATAATGAAGTAATTACAGTCAGCCCCCTGAGTTATTGAAATATATGATTTCTGCCAATTTGTTAATAACATGTTATTAATAAATTACAATTAGCACATCTAGATTTATTAAGTTTATGGTACAACCCTAATATGATGTTCGTCCTCAAGATTAATGCACTTGATGTAATATATTGTTATAGATAAAATTTTATAATAGATAATAAATATTAAACTTGATAAATTTTTATAGTAGATAATAAATATTAAACTTGACTAGTAAGAATGAAACAAAAGATAGGCATTTTTATAACATAAACATTAAGTATAATTTTTTTTATGCACAACAAGAAGGCCAGTAGGTATGAAAGAACAAAAGAAAAATAGTGTTAACTAGTAAAAGAACATGCATTCCTACAAACTGATAAAATCACGCTATGGACAAATGAATTAGTAGCCGTAGGTTTCACCAACTACAAGGTCATCGTAGAAATTATTAAAGTACAATTGGACCCTGAGAAAAATTGTGCATACTACATAAGTTTTAAAATATTTTCATTTCTGATAACATCTTAAGAACTACCTAAATACTTAATGAGAAATAATAGTTTACTAAGTTACCAAATTATCCTAAGGTGTACGAAATTGCTACTGGACAATCTAAGTTAATAAAATTACTAAAGAACATATTTGTTCGATATAACAAAAAATTTGAACAATTCAAAAGGCATCGGCTCAATCCAAATCTCTTATGTGTTTAATTATTTGCACATATCAATTGTTATATTGTTGTCTCATTGAAATGTATCATGTTTGAGCTGTTGTTGATTGTATCATATTGTACGTGCTAGATTGGACTTAGGTTCACTGGGTGGTGACGAGTAGTGAATCATGTAGACGATGATAAGTAAATGAAAAATGGTAAAGTGTTGAAAGTGTGAGTGTGTGGATTGTGATTTAAGCCACGATGATGGCAAGGGTGACCTGCGGGGCCCTGTGTTGAGATTTGTTGTGACGCTAACGTATGAATACATCATGGAAAGTTTCTCCCGAGGAAGAGAATGGGTTCCATGAGACGATTATAGTTAGTGAGACGTTAATGTATGATACGTCATGGGAAGTTTCTCCCGAGGACGAGAATGGGTCCCATGAGACGGTTATAGTTAGCGTGGGGTAGTGGATGTCCGACCCTAATGTACGATACGTCATGGGATGACTCGATCCTCCTGTTATGGTCTTAAGTGAGAACATACTCGGTACATAACTTAGATGCGCTCACCTAGGACCCTGGTGCAGGATAAGCAAGAGGAAGGGTGGACCCATGAGACGGTTGTAGTTAGTGGATGTGGGAGGAAAGGATCTCGTGGAGATGATCCTTAGATTTCATGTAAGACGATGGATAGTAAAGAAAAAGACGATGTGCTATTATTTTTCTCTCGTGTATTATCAATTGTGATATTATTGTTATTATTGAATGCTAATTGTAGAGTAAAGGGTTGGTAGGATCGGGATTATTCTACTGGGTGAATTATCACTCACGGATACGTTTGTATCCTGGTAAATCGATTGCTTTGGCGATCAATTTGCCAGAGGGTGCAGGGTACAACGGTGGAGCTGTTAGACCCAGGAGGAATACCAAGGGCAGAGACCGTGGATGCTCAACACTAGAGTCGCTCCGAAGATATTCAAATAAAATGTTAGATTTTTTTTTTTTTTTTTTGTATTTTCTTCTAATGTAGATTTTTGTATAACGACAAATAGGGGTCTAGTAGTTTGTAAAATTTAGTGTATTTTAGGGTTAATACTTTCGAAATTTCTTGAAAAATTGGGGCGTTACAATATCCGATGATCTAGTTGTAGCTGAAACTGATACCTTTCAAACCCAAGCTGAAACAAGTATATGTCAGTCATCTGGTGGATCAAGGCCATATTATGGTGCTCCATAAGTGTATTAATTCTATTCATAATAGTTATATGGGGAGTACCATTTCTATTTGTCAAGGTATTTCCATATTCTTAACTTTTGTCTCTTTGTGGATTTGTTGGGGCATGATCTGCTCCTATGTCCAATTAAGAACACACAATAAAGTGAACAGCATTTCTTCTTTTCCTTTATCAGTCTTTACTTCCAGTTGATGGGCTAATCCATGAATTACTTGATTATGGCTCAATGTCACAGACTCATAATATTATCTTTTTTCATATCATTGCAGGCATGTTTTATGGACAAAGTGCCATTTGGATTTCGATGTTACCCATGCCGGATTTCATTTTCTGTTTCAAATTCCTTTTTCCGTACTTATTCCTTGTTGCTTTGTTCTCTAACTACCTGCAGTTACCTGATTTGTATAGCTGTTGAATCTTGTGTGATGTTAAAATTTCTGTTGGGTGTGTCCAGCATAGTTGTTAGATTCATATGATTCACGATTCAACACAATTCAATGGGTAGGAAATAGTTGTGAACCGTAAGTGAATCGATGATCCGAATCGGTGAATCGAATCGGCGAATTGTTCGATTCACTCAAAATTTCTGAAATTCATTTTGACTCTTTTTTGGCTTTTTGGTTTTTGGAAAAGGGTTCAAACTATTTATTTAAGGTCTTTAGTATTGTTATATTCCATCTTTTGTCTATGTTTCTCCTTATTTAGTATCATAAGTATAAAGAAAGGGAGATTTATTTCGAGAGTGAATATATAAATGACAAAGAGAAAATGGAATACAACCACCCTATAAGACCTAAGGATTTGTTTTGTACATTTAACTCTTTTTTAGAAATGGACCATAAGTAGGATTCACGAATCATCATCTCTTGGAAGTTGCAGTAGAAGCACCTTACCTATTACTCCACATTATTATCATATCATAATTTAGAAGAAGCTTTTTGTGACGCCCCGCCCCTAGGAGTTCCAGGTAGTGGTCGACCGGCCTGAGGGCGGTTGGGACCAGTGGGGGCTGTATGGCCGGTGACCAGAAAGGTCAGTCGGGGGTGGTCCCACATCGGTTGGTGAATTGTAAAGTTGTGTGCTTTGAATAATAGATCGTCATCCTACCTTGTATAAGACCTTTTAAAGCCGTGAGGGCGTCAAAGTCCACTGGAACTTCACAGTTAAGCGTGCTAGCCTTGGAGATCCAAGGATGGGTGAACTCATTGAGAAGTCTGATAGGGTTTAAGGTTCAAAGCGGACAATATAATACAGTGCAGGAGTGGGTCATTCTCGAGTCGATCTACAATTTGACAACCTTGGTGCCCAGCACAAAAGGCCGAACCTTCTTACTTTGCCTAAAAATCATGTCTTGATAGAGTATATGGAACTAGAAGTCATGTCTCTGTAGTATTAGTATTGTCGTTTTTATTATTTCTAGCTATATGCAAGCTTTTTACTTGTACTGCATTCATCACAGCATTGCTTTCGTTGTAGCTTTTTTTAACTGGCATTTAAGCTTTTGCATACTCTTAAAGCTTTGTACAAAGCCATGTTCTTTCTAAATAACAAGGATTGCGTCAGAAATGTGAATGGCTGAAATTATGCAGTAGGAAGTTCCATGAAAACTGAATAAATAGAGCATGTTTTACCTAGCAGTTTCAACCCATACTTCTTTTGCAATTTCAACCCATATTTCGTTTTGGCTGTGTCAAAGGCTTGCTTAATTAACAAAAAGTGTAGAACATCCATAAACTACTTTATACTTGTGAAGACTTATCATAGCAAGGTTAGACAAGAATACAAGAAGAGCTTACCATGTTATGACGGATACAACAGAACGATGGACTAAAAAATACAGTGCAGACTTTTTTCCCCCCTGGTATTGCACTTCATTTTCCCATACACAATATATAGAACCAAACTTTGTGGGTTCCAAATTTAACCCATGTTTTCTATGCTATATATCTTCGTGGATTATTTCTGCTATTCAGCAGCACAAAGTTAATGTTACCAATATGGCATCACTAAACCTATAATTTGTCCATTTTTGTGTAGGTTCTTATTCCAATCATGCAATGGGAAGCCACTGCCTTCGGCCGTCCTGTTCTTGCACTAGTACTTGTTGCTTCTTTGGCATTATTTCCTGCACTCTTAATTCCTTCTGGCCCTTCCATGTGCCTAGCTGGAATGATATTTTGATACGGCATTGGATTCGTCATAATTATGATTGGAACTACTGTCGGCATGATTCTGCCATACTTGATTGGATTAACCTTCCGTGACCGAATTCATGTAAAACATCAATAGATTTTCAGTGATTACAATTGACTGAATTTTCATTACTTTCATGCCTTTCTTTTGTTCTCCACTTTACATACATCTCTTATTGCATAAGCAGCAATGGTTAATGAGATGGCCTTAGAAAGCTGCAATGATTCGACTAGCAGGAGAAGGAAGCTGGTTCCATCAATTTAAAGTGGTAGCACTCTTTAGGATTTCACCATTTCCGTACCCAATTTTCAACTACGCAATAGTTGTGACAAGTATGAGATTTTGTCCGTATTTCTGGGGATCAGTTGCTGGAATGGTTCCGGAAGCATTCCTTTACATCTATAGGTTCATTTCTTGAATTTTCTTTGTGGTCATTTTTTCTGCTTCTTTGATTATAAAGGAAAATATGTTATAAATCAAGTTAGGGTTCCTCATTCAAAAGGGATTTAGAGCTATTGATTTCGTTGATTTACAGGCCTAAATCAGCCTAGACCACTCTTCATCTTCAGAGGCAGCCACTTTTCAAGTTGTGTGGTGGATGGAATCACATTTAAGTAGTAGTATGTTTTCCTTGGATAGGCCCTTTAGAAACATGTTTGCAATAGCTGTGGAAACATAATTTAGATTTTAGCTTAGGTCTTTGCTTTTAATTATCGATTTGGTATTTTGTAGTAAACTAAGAAACTTATTTGCTTTAGCAGTGGGATTGTAATTTAGATACACGACAAGCCACTAGCGTTTGCTGCAAAAGTCCAAAATAAGCTTTTAAATCACATAGATTTCAAATTATGTTCCAAAAGCACTCAAAGCCAAGCTTTTCCACAATCAAATTTTAAGGTCATTTCCACTCGTAGAAATACCCTGGAATGCAAGATCTGGTTAAGAGGTTTCGGCAAATAATCTAAATTGCTATAAATAAGTCTATATATTTGTCTCCCAAATTTTGTGCAAATGCGCATATAGACTAGTGGATTTTGGTAGTTGCTGAGGCCTTATTTTGTGCCCTTATTTCCAGTGCGTACTATGGTTTATCTTTTGCTTGTTTGTTGTTCTTGTCAGCAGTGGTCGGTTGATGAGGACTTTTGCAGATGTTCAATATGGCAACTACCATTTGATTGCGGTGGAAATCGTTTACAATGTCATTTCCTTGATTGTAGCAATTGTTACCACAATTGCTTTCACCATCTACGCAAAGAGGGCGCTAGACGAACTACAGGGTGCAAAAACCAACGGACAAGCCTCTGGTTCGGACCACAGCAACTTTGAGCTGGGGAAGCTTCCACTTGAAAGGCCCAAGCTTTTGGGTTTCTCATCGTCCTTGTCATAGCCTATGTCCTCTAGGTTTGTTAGTGTGTAGATAACTGTATAAGGGGGTTTGTTTTAGACCCCTTATATCTGTTAATTACAGAAAAAAAGAGTAAGAAAACACAGACACTTTGTAGTACCATACTTGAGAAAAGGGATGCTTGTGGGCTCAGCTAGATGCGAAGTCATATTATATGTTATATGGTACTGATCTACCGAAGGAACCAAGTGAAGTGCTCCACAAACTGGTTATATTCGCTGAAGATTTCTAGTAGCCAATGTCCCCAGCTTACGCTATCAGTCATTCCATACCGATATTTATAGCTTCTTGCATTTGTGTAACAAGAGCGTGAGAAAGATAATGAGTTGGAAAGCAAATAATTTTTTTGTTGCAGCTAACCACTCGAATTCTGCTTATATCAAATTGTGATAACTCTTCTCTAAACTCAACTTCCAGAAACCAATGAGCTCCAGCACACTAACACAAACAGCACACTAACACAAAGCAATGAGAGACCTTCACTTACTTTGTGCAAAGACAATTTATGCAGCCAATGAGGCAGAGGCAAACTAAAAGGGCATGTTTCGTCGCAGGGGATTTCCGTAGGAACATCCAACCATTTCCATAGGCAAGCTAGCCTTTGTACCTTTGCAGAAAAAACTCATAAGTAAACCTATACTCCAATTCCCCCATGCCTAATCAGGAATGTGAAATTCTCTACTCTTCAATCGTGCACTAGAGGGGAAGGGTGTTGGTGGTATATAAATGTAGAGACCGCGGGGCTCCCCCCCACGCCACGTGTCCCCCTACGTTGGGCTGGGGTTAACCCCAGCCGTTAGATCTCTGAGGCCCAACGGTCCCATCAGCCCCCCCTGCAGCAAAACTATCATTACTCCTTCCACGAAACGTCTCCTCGTTACCCCTTGATGGTCCGGCGTAATACCCTCGGCGAGCATGCATTACACGACTCAACGTCTCTTCACCTCATTTCAGTGGACCAGCGGCTATGGTTCGGCATGGATCTCTCGAGTTACATCCAGGGAAAACCACTTCAACTCCTCCCATTGTTCTCCCAATCAGGGAAAAGTTGAGGGGCTATTGTGGTGGGCCCGGCTCGGTGGACGGACCTGGCTGCAACGAATCGGTGAAGGGGTCCGGATTGTGTGTTGGATGTGGCTCGGTGGGGGATCCTGATGGAAGCCACGGTTAACCCCTGAGCCCGTCCCATAGGGCTCGGTGAGGTCCTGCCGAACCAGATTGGCCGAACCGAAGTCCATTGCCGAGGAAGCTGTTCTGAACTCGAGCCATGGGATCAGGCCCGGCGGATCCCGCCGAACCAACTCTCAGTTACACTGAGCTCAAGTACAGCCGAACTAATTGGTTCGGTGGAACTGTCGACCGCCGAGCCGTATCGACTCCCTGACTTGTAGAGGAAGCAAGAGGAGTCGTCCGTTGAATAGAAAACGTGCCATTAACCCCGCTATGGCAGGAACGAATTGTTAGGGATCATGACGAGCCTGACTTCACGGGATTGGATTTGGATGACATAATGGGCGAACCAATCACCGTGCGTGTGGGGTAAACGCGTGGCGTGGACACCGCCTTTACCCGCCTATAAAAGGAGTGTTGATGCTGAGAAATAAGGTACGTGATACTCAGCCCCAAAACCCTAATACTCTCATTCTCTCCTTTTTCCTGCCACTGACTAGATCGTCGGAGTGCCTATCCCGGACCACCACGATCCGGGGTTAGGCACTAACGTGTTCGCTACTTGTGCAGGTTCCTACCAAGATCCAGCCGTCCTAGCCACCTTAGCACCAGGGGTGCGACCGGAGAAGCATAGCACCACACAAAACATATTCCCACGGTCTAGTTTAACTGAAACTCAAAAGATTTATAAACCAGCCATCGCATGCATTAACATCAATTAAACCAAGTAGGAAGTTCAAATTCCATATTTTCCAGCAAAATCAAGTGATGGCATTTCATTCCAAAATTTCAGAAAAAACAGGTAACTAAGGTATGCACAACTCACCAAAAAGTAGTGTCTAACTTGACATGGCACCGACCTAGCACAAGGCGCTAGTACCTATACAAAACTACCCACAAATTACTATTTGTTACTCCAGTTGAACTTAATGGGGTAAACTAATTTCCAAATTAGGCCATTGAATTGGCATATGGACTGTTTTTTTTTTACGGTTCTAAAATGAAAGTATTATATACTTAACCTAATATCTCTTCTGAAGCTATAGGTACAAAAATACATAAGTTTGGGATAGAATTCCTACAGTTTGCTATGGTAGATGCGTAGGAATTTAGCAGTCTTTTATCAGCTCTATCAAATAACTCTTTCAATCTCTTAAATTGAGGCTTACAACAGTCAGCAAATAATCTACTTAAATCACTTTACGGCGGCGAGTTCCGGAACCAAACTCTTTGCCGGAAACGAGGTTTCGCTTGTGTGAAAATTTCAGGGGTTCGGGTGTTGCGTATGCGAGAGGAGAAAAAGATGTGGTGAAAAGGTGAGAGAGAGTGACCAAAGTGGCCGGTGTCGAGTTAGCCGGCAGCCATGGCCGCCGTTCTCGGTGCTGTGCACTGTGCGTGAGTGTGTGAGGGTTGCAAAAGTTTTACCCCAATTCTACTCTTCTGACATCTAAATAGTATACATATATAATACCAATTGCGGTAAATTAGTGTGTGAGAGGAAAATTACCAACATAAATAGTAGATCTTCCCCGGTGAAATCGAGCGGAGAGGCAAGCGGTGGGTCTCGGATGAGAGAATAAGTCCAGGAGCCCTCTCTTACTTTACTCTTTTCTTTTTACCTCCTTCTCTTTGTTTTGTCTTCTTTATTGATAATTATCTATAATCGGTTTATATATATATATATATATATATATATATTTGATATTTAAGGTGGCTACACCCCTGCAGTGTATTTTTGCACCAAAAAATACACTGCAGAGGTGTGGCGTTAACAATTTAGGGTGTGGCAATATCATTTCCATATATATATATATCGGTGGAGAGGAAGTGAAACAGGACCCTACTTTCCTTTCCAAAGGACACCTGTGATTCCTATGTCACCCCAACGTGACGTAGCATTGTGCGCCTGTTTGTTGCAATTTCTGTCCGAACGTGTTTGAATTTCAGTCTCCGAAAAATCTCAAAAATCCAAGATAGACAAATTAAAATGTGTAGATCATTAAGGTCTCGTTCGCTTCTTATAGAAAAGTACTTTACTCCTAAAATTATACTGTGCTATACTCGTATTATAGAAACTTTGACTAAAAATACCCCTTTAACTTTAATTATACATTTTAAGCTCTCAATAGATTCAGTACCTTAATTAAAGTCACATAAGTTCATACTTTAGAACTCGGTTCTCACATGTACCGGAGGAATTGTGGTATGGTAACCTATGACGTGTGACTTGAATTAGCTCCATCAGTGAGGGAGGTACAAGTGGGGGTATCAGGATCCCTTAAATGACCCGGCAGGAGCTTTTGCTCATGGCACAGAACGATAAAGGAACTGTGACACGGTGAATGTAAAAGGGGTATCATTGTGAAAGTGTGATTGATATGAAAGACATTGGCGTTGCGATTCTTTGATTATGATAGTTTCATAAGTTAAGATATCGAGTTGGTGATCTGAAATAAGATGAGGGGCAGTGGTAGTCATGAGAGAATCGTATAGACAGTAAGTCCTCGTGGTTGAACTAGAGTCATGGTGTGTAGTCACGGTACCTCATTTATGTCATTGACGTTGGGACAATTACTAGTCGTGTTTTGTTTCTCCGTTGAGATACCGCTCCTTGTTTCTGTTGTTCATTCTACCTGTCATCTCATTTGTATATAATGGTTGTGTCGATTTCTCTACTGGGCTAGTGTAACTCAACCTATTATTTTCAGGTATGAGCCCGGAGCAGTAGCTGGGAGCGAAGTGCATGCATTCAAGTGCATATTTTTGAAAGAAGTGGTAAATGAAACTCATGGATATCTTGATAAAACATGTCTTGGGAATGTAATAGTACCTTAACTCTATTTCTTTTAATGATGTAATATATTCAAACTCTTAAAGTTGGATCTGTAATTTAATGACCAGGACATGGTGAACTCTTTTGGGGTATCATGTAAAATAATGTAAGGAGTTTTATTTATGAAAAGTTATCTTTATTTATGTTGAAAATCGAAGGCTTAACAATAAACCTCGTTCCTGCAGCCAATGGGTGTATGCATAAGCGAATTCCATCAGTCAAGTACCATCTGCCCCAACGGCCAATCTCTACCTAAGAATTTCTGTGAGCAGCAAAATTTTACCATGTCATCAAAAAATGGGATGGTGGCACCGTTTCTGCAACCCCCAGTTTATCTGAAGATAGAGGTATAGTGAAGAGCAGAACAGGCTCAATATATAACTTGGTATAATTTGCCGCAGAAACCACTTGGGACCATATCTATATAAGTGGCACCATATGTATGGTATAATTTGCTGCAAAAACCACTTGAATGAAGTTGCCCCTATTAGGGATTCCTCGGTTGCTTGATGGTAAGGCATAGGTCAATTATACAGAATGCCTCAAGAACCACAGCCACGGGTGATAATTTGTAACATTGCTACCTGCAAGTGCCTGCAAACTTGGTGCTAGTTTGGCTAGTTGTAACAATGGCATTAGCTTCAAACTTTCAAGTGTAAGAATTCACATAAACTGAATTCACGAAGAAATCCCCGCAGAAATATAGAAAAGAACTTCAAGTACATTCGATCCATTGAAAGCACCAACTACATTAACAGGAAGACATTTATCATCACAAATGAGAATCAAAGCCGGCCAGTAGACAATAAATCTCATAGAGTTCCCAAAGCAAGATCATGCCAAGTATCTCCCTCAACTTGTTGATTCTCCTGATCTGATAAAATCAAATTCAAAGGGAAACACTGAAGTCCATGATTAGGTGAATTAATAGGAATATATTTGCTGGACACAGCACTGAGCAGGAAACCCTAACTAAAAAAACAAGAGGTAATCCATGAAAGTAGCAGCACAAGCACAAAATATATTTCAAGCAATAGGTAACATATCAAGTTCTTGACAAAGCGCTAGAAGTCAAGATCTCATTCATAAGCAGTTCTTTGCCTAATATTGCATCTGTTCGGAAAATCTCGGAGTGTATCTTCAACGCAATACGTTCGGATTAGGAAAACTAACTCATGTGCAATACATTTTAGATTAGGAAAACTAAACTCATATCGCAACTAAAACTAGAACAGAAACGGGGAAGAAGTGGCTGGCAGATGTAGGATTAAATGATTAATAAAAACAACAGAGTTGATCGTTTAAAAAGGAAAGACTGCATGCGAAAGTGGAATGAGAGGAAAGAACGAAAGTAAAAAGAAAAAGTTGTTTGCAGAAGTCGGAGAAGAACATGTGGCAGCTATGAAGCACCGACACCTCTAGAGGTCGAAGTATCGGAGTGTCAGACACGGGGACACGGGGACACGGCGGGGACACGGCAGGGACACGTACGGGACACGCCACGTGGCGTGTCCCATAATTTAATTTAAATTTTTTACGGGGACACGGCTGGGGACACTGATGGGGACACGGCAGGGGCCAAACTGTAATTTTTGAGGGACTAAACTGTAATTTTTGAGGGGCCAAACTGTAATTTTTGAAAAAAATTGGGGGTTACACTGTAATTTTTTAAAAAAATTTGGGGCCAAATTGTAATTTTTTTTAAAAATTCTGGGTGTCAAACTATATTTATTTATTTATATAAATATTTATTTAAATAAATAAATATACACGTGGCGTGTCCTCCGCCGTGTCCGTGTCCCCATTTTTTTAGAATTCCCGTGTCCCCGTGTCGGTGTTGGTGTCCGTGTCCGTGTCCGTGTCGGTTTCGGTGCATCATAGTGTGGCAGTATCTAAAAGGGTATACAAAGAGATGTATACTTGGTGAATTGATTTGGAAAAACAAACATATATGGAGGTGAACCAAAAAGAGACTGAAATTTTGTCAATAAGAAGATGAAAAATAAAAAGAAAATCCAGGCGATTAGAACAGAAAGTTATCAAACAACCTCCAAGTGCAATAGAGGACTCCTATGACTCGCAAATTTGACAGCCTTACAAGACCCCTCCAGCCACAGTTCCTTCTAAACCTCAAGAGATCAAGTTAAACCTAATAATACCATGTTAATCTAGGGCATCACCAATCCACCTTTATTCCTCCAAAACAGAGGATGAATGTGACACATTGAGGAAAGATTTTGTAATTTATTCCCTTTTTGTACTTCTTGGGAGAATCTTTGAGGGACCCACCGTCCCTTTAAGAGTTTGGTCCTCCAAAAGTAAATTTGGTCCTCTAAAAATAGGGGACCAAAAGTAAATTTGGAGCACAAAATCCCTCCAAACTCTAAAAAGGGGATGGGTCCCTTAAAGATTCTCCTAAAAAGTACAAAAAGTGGGGAAAAAAAAGACAAAATAAATTACAAAATCTCCCCTCAATGTGTCACATCCATCCTCTATTTTGGAGGAATAGAGGTGGATTGGAGATTAATACCACTAGAAATACAGAATACTTTAAAACTGATATGTGTAACCTTTATGTGCTCATTTTTCTATGGCAAATGCTAACATCCGCAGGGTAGGCTTATGGTACACGCGCCCTCTTCGCAACCTTTTAATGTGACAGTCAATTCAATGTCAGTGTATGTAGTTAAACTTTTTAATTTGTGCGCCAAAAAGACACTTTTAGCCCTTCTATTGTTCACAATCTCTACTGACGTGAAATTATAAAGCATTCTCTCTCCTCTCCTACATACCCCAACACAGCCTCTCCCATTCTTTTTTTTTGTAAAAAATTAAGTGCTCCAATTTTCAGTCTCGTTGAACCGGTGCAAAAATCTTATTTTTTTAATCATTTTATTCTAAATGGTCGTAATGAATTTTTGGCTTTAAGGCCTTTCAACGAACACCTAAGACTCTTTATTTAGTTTCAGGGCTCTCTTAGGGTGCCCATTGAAATGTGAGCCAAAAATCCATTATGACCATTTAAGATAAAATGATTAAAAAAAAAAAGATCTTTACACCGGTTCAAACAGATTGAAAATTCAAACACTTAATTTTTTAACTATATTTTTTAATATATAAACGGAGTAAAAAAAAATAAGTCAATCCGTTTGAACCGGTGCGAAGTTCTTATTTTTCTTATCATTTCATCCTAAATGGTCGTAATGAATTTTTGGCTTTAAGGTCTTTTAATGAGCACCCTAAGAGAGACTTGAAACTAAATAACGAGACTTAGGGTGATCGTTGAAAGGCTTTAGAGCCAAAAATTCATTATGACCATTTAAGATGAAATGATAAAAAAACAAGCACTTTGTTTGGTTGAGTTTTTAGAAAGTTATTTTTGAGAGTTGAGTGGTAATGAGTGGAGAGCGATAGAGAGAAAGATTTATTAGGAACTGTGCCAAGAGTTGAAAGTTCCTCTAAAAAATTGGAACCAAACACAGTGAAGATCTTTGCACCGATTCAATCAGTTGAAAATTGAAACACTTAAATAATATTAAATAAATAAAAGAGGAAAAACATATAAAAATTATTAAATAAATAAAGGAGAAATTAGAGAAAATGTGGTAGGGGGTATTGCTGGCGGGAGTATTTTTGGAAGGGGGGTGAGGTCGCGATTACATAGTCTGCTTACACTAAGGCCTGTTTTGACTTAATAATCTTGGAGGATTGTTTTTTCCTTTAGTCATTTTTTTTTCATTTGTTAGTTTTTTTTTGAAAATTTTTGGAGGATTATCTTTATTAGTTCATCTCGACGAGAGAAATCTAGAAAGTGAAAATTATGTTCAAAACTAAATTCGAGACATACTAATAATTTACAAAAAGTTAATGCAAAAGTAACAAATGCAATTTTTTTGAAATATAGATGGGAAAAAATAAACTAAATGGATTATTAAGCCAAATTAGCCCTAAGCCTTTGGATGTATAGCAACTTTTTCAAAAAAAGAAAAAGAAAAAAGAAAAACAAAAGTTATTTCATCCATTGTCAGGAAAATTATGAAACTGTGTTCGGGTAGGTTTTGTCAAATCTCAGTTTTTTTTTTTGTTTATTTGTTTTTTTTTTTTTGATTGGGTGAAAGGGTTGGTTGACTTGGGAAAAAAAGTGAGAAATTTCATCAAGAATAAAGGGTAAAGTTGTAATTCAGAAGGCAAGTTACAACAATGAATATGTTCCCAAGGTTTGCAGTCAGAAAAGTAGGTTTTATTTTTTGAACTGAGTCAGAAAAGTAGTTGGAAGGACGTGAATATTGCATCGGTTGAAGAGAAAGCTCACACTTAACCTACGCCTATAGGGCGAGAATAGCGGAACCATTTTTCTATTGCTTAGAGATAAATTTAGGGTTATTTACCTAAACACCCCTCAACGTTTACCCGTTTTCCCGGACACCCCCTCCGCGAATTCTCGCTATATCCAGACCCCCTCATTAATATTTTCGTTTGGGGGGCCTAACGCCGTTGGACGGAATCAATGAAAAGACCATTTTACCCTCTTATATATAGTCAATACTCAAGTCTTTTTCTTCCCACCTAAGAAGCACGGATACGAATACGATACGGATACGCGGATACATGATTTTTTCAAAAAGTAGGATACGATACGTTGGGGATACGTTGAATATAAAATTAATTTTTTCAAATATTATTTGTATCCCCTTCCTTAGGTTGTGAGAATAAGGAAACAGAACTTCCAATTATACTGTTACAGAAAAAAAATATCCCCTAAAATCATATTATACTAATTAAAAAAACCCCCTAAATAAGTTAAGAGAGAGAGAGAGACGAGAGAGGTATACATTTCTGTATAGGTATATATATGTCTATATATATGTATATAGAGAGAGAGATGAGATAGATATAGATATACATACACTATTACACAATGAGAGAGAGATGAGAGATGAGAGATAAGAAGAAGATGAGAGAGACAAAAGAGAAACACTTCCAGTCGTCATCATTGTCGAGAGACGAGTGAGAGATATCGTCGTCTTTTTTATGGCCTTTGTTCTTCTCTGTTTTTGACTTGTCCAGGTAGGGGAAATAAATATAAAGTCCTAATTGCAGTTTTGACCCATATATTTTAAGTAATAACATTTTTACCGCCGTGCGTATCCATATCGTATTCGAGCGTATCCTAAACGTATCCGAGCGTATCCGAAACGTATCCGAAACGTATCCATAACGTATCCGAGCGTATCCGAAACGTATCGGGGTACCAAAAATTAAATCTAAAAATAGGATACTCTAAAAAACGTATCGGATACGTATCCGGAACGCATCCGAGCGTATCCGTATCCGATACGCGTACGGTACGCGATACGGACGCTAAAAAAGAGTATCCGTGCTTCATAGCTTCCCACACCCCATTCTCTCCACCACACCACAAACGACAACTCCTCTCTCTCCTACAAAAAATCTTCTCCGGAAATACCCAGAAATCACCATACAAAAAATCTGAAGAACGAAATTCCTAATTTGCATTTGAACAAAATTCGTAAGTGATGACGTACCCGTACGGGTCCAATTTTCCATGAACCCGTTGGTATTGATTATTACCCCCACTTTCGTTAACTTGACAGACAAGCTCAATCCCAACCCTTTTTCTCTTCTGTATTGGCCACAAATAATCGGAAAAACAAATCGAAACTCTTCTCCCACCATTCTAAGGTCTCTCTCTCTCGAGATCGATGCAGGGATGTGAAGAAGATGGAGGCGGCGCCGGAGGGGGTGTTTTTCTAGTAGGGTGCCAGCGACGGAGGCGTTAGAGATGGAGAGGAGGGTAGGCCGTCGGAGGGGGTGATCTACTAACCCGTTTGCAGATATTCGCCGGAGAAGATGACCGAAGTACGGCGGTTTGGGCATCTCACTCACTGAGAGGGCACAACGAGTAGATCTCACTCGCTCGGCACGCGCCACCGTTGACCGGCGCGTGCGGTCTCATCCGGCCACCTCCGGCGACAATCCGAGTACCCCCGAGATCATCTCGACGAGACGATTCTGACCCTGTGCTCCAATCTTCAATTCGAGGAAACTCACCCTTGGGCTTTGCAAAATAGTCTCTCCGCCGCCACGCGCTGCCTTTGATAGGCGATTGCCGCCACCTCCGAGCCCCTCTGGCGATGTGCTACCCATATCCGCGCTCGTCTCGACAAGACGATCACAACCCTGTGTTCAAAACCTCCATTCAACCACTGCTGCTCTGAGCTCCAGTTTACTGGATCACCGCCTCCGCCTGCCGCGTTCGGACAGCTCGTGTGCCTTCCTCCGGCGACAAAACTCGACCTCATCACCACCATTGAGCTCGTCTCAGTGAGATGCACAGGACCCACCAGTCAAAATGGAGTTTTTACACCTCGATTTGGAACACCAAGGCCAGCACCACCAACCCCAAATCTGGGTTAAAAACTGGACAAATGATTACGAAAACCCACTTTTGATGGTTCAATCAAGTTGAATTAGTCAATTTAGTGCTTTAAATGGCTGATTAAGATTCAAATTGAAGATTTTTGGATCCAATGGTAATCGTTTAGGCTGGTGGCAGAGCAACCAAATGAAAACCCACTTTTCTAATCAGCAAATTGGTCTAAAGTCCAAAATAAGAGGTCCCAAATCAGATTTAGTCCAGCTTAAGTTTCAATGATGTATTAAGTCCATTTATGAAAATATTTTGGAGTTTAAGGTCCGTGAAAAGACCAAATTGCCTTTAATGAGACAAGGGCCTTGTTTGGCTAACACAAAAATATCTTTTTCATTTAAATTGACTTTAATGAGACAAGGGCCTTGTTTGGCTAACACAAAAAATATCTTTTTTCATTTAAATTGACTTTAATGAGACAAGGGTCTTATTTGCCTATCACAAAAATGTCCTTTTTTTTTTTATTTTGACCGTTGATCGATATTGACCGGCGTCGACTAGTGTATCTGTTCATTTTTTAAATCTCGTTGATTTTTTTATTTTTTACTTTTTTGACCGCTCGCAAAAATGTCTTTTTTTTTTATTTTGACTGTTAATCGATGTTGACCGGCGTCGACTAGTGTATCGTTCATTTTTGATATATCTGTTGATTTGTTTATTTTTATTTTTTTGACCGCTCAGAAAAATGTCTTTTTAATTTTGACCGCTGATTGATTTTGACCGCGTACGACTAGTGTATCTGTTTCATTTTTTGTATATCTCTTGATTTTTTTATTTTTTATTTTTTTGACCGCTCGCAAAATGTCTTTTTTTTTTTATTTTGACCGTTGATCGATGTTGACCGGCGTCGACTAGTGTATCTGTTTATTTTTGGTATATCTGTTGATTTTTTTATTTTTTATTTTTTTGACCGTTTGCAAAAATGTCTTTTTTTTTTATTTTGACCGTTAATCGATGTTGACCGGCGTCAACTAGTGTATCTGTTCATTTTTTATATATCTATTGATTTTTTTATTTTTTATTTTTTTGACCGTTGACCGGCGTTGACTGACGTTGATGTTGACCGACGTATCAGTTCATTTTTGGTGTATCTGTTGATTTTTTTTATTTTTTTTACCGTTGACCGACGTTAATTGGCATTAACGTAGACCGGTGTATCTGTTCATTTTTAGTGTATCTATTGTCGATATATCTGTATATCTGTATTTTAAGTGAAAGTTGTGGTGGTAGAGATGGTGGTGGAAGTGGAGGTTGTGGATCTGTTTTGGTATATATGATGATATATCTGTATCTGTTTTGTGATGTATTGATGTATGTGTTTTGGTATATTTATATCTATTTTTTGTATCTATTGTTGGTAATTTGTATCTATTTTGGTACATCTACTATTGATATAACTGTATCTATTTTGTGTTGGTGTATTTGTTGCGGTATATCTATTATATCTGTTTTGTTTTAAGAAATAAAGAAAAAGAGACTTTGTTTTGGTAGATCTGCTGTTGATATATTTGAATGGAAAAATTTTATATTAGCACCTGACTTTTCTCACAAATCACACAGACACCTGACCATAACGAAATATTATATAAACACTTGACGTATTAAAAAACACTCATCAATTAAACTTCTACCGTCAACCTCTGTCTAAAAACAAACGGAAAACATGTTTCTCTCTCCAATTTTGCAAGAGAGAAGTCGGAGCAAACCCCAGCAGATATTGTTGGTATATTTGGTATATTTGTATCTGTTTTGGTACATCTGCTGTTGATATATCTGTATTTGTTTTGTGTTGTGTGTATTCATGTGGTATATCTATTGTATCTGTTTTGGTATATCTATATCCGGTATATCTGTATCTGTTTTGTGTTGTGGTGGTGGCGATGACGGTGGGGTGGTGGTGGAGATGATTGTGGAACTAAAGTGGTGGTGGTGGAACCGAGTGGTGGTGGTGGAGCAGGTGGAGGTGCCGGGTGGTGGTGTGTGGTGGTCGTGGAGGTGTGATGGAGCCAAGTGGTAGAGGTGGTGGTGAAAGTGGAGGTCAGGGTGGTGGCATCGTGGGTGAAATAGTGGTTGAAAGTGGTGAATGTGGTGGTGGAGGTGGAGGTGGTGGCGTGGTGGTGGTGGAAGTGGAAGCATTGGTGGCATGATGGTAAGTGGTGGTGGCGCTGGGTGGTGGCAGGTGGAAGTTGGTGGTCGAGTGGTGGAGGTGGTAGGAGCGGTGGAGGGGTGGAGCTGGTGGTGGTGGAGTGGTGGTGGCGGTATTGTAGTGAGTCGGTGGCATGGTGGTGGTGGGGACATAGTGGTGGTGGTGGTGGAGGAGGTGGACGTGATGGTGATGGTGATGGAGCGATGGCAAGTGGTGGTGAAAGTGGGAGGTCAGGTGGCATGGTGATGTGGTGGAGGCTGGTGGTGGGAAGTGTTGGTTGAGTGGTGGTGGTGGCGTGGTGGTGATGATGTGTGGTGGTGGAAGTAGAGGTGGCGGGGGAAGTGGTGCGGTGATGGTGGCAAAGTGGTGGTGGTGGTGTGGCTGATGATGGCGTGGTGGTGATGGAGTTGGTGGTGGAAGTGGAGGTTATAGCTGACATGGTGGTGGTGGTAGAAGTATTGGTTGAGTGGTGGAGATAAAAATAAAAATCAACAGATACACCAAAAATGAATAGATACACCAATTAATGCTAGTCAACGATCAAATTAAAAAAATTAAAAAATCAATAGATACACCAAAAATGAACAGATACGCTGGTCAATGTCTGGCGATTTCTGAGGGTATTTTTGAGAGACCGAGTGTATATTATCCTGGAGACTATAAGGGAAAAAGTAGATGAACTAATTGTTTCATTAACCCCTAGACCGAGTGTCTACTTCCGAGAGTATTGGTAGCATGGTGGTAGTGGGTGGTGGCGCCATAGTTGGCTGGTGGTGGTGGAAGTGATGGTTGAGTGGTGGAGAGGTGGTGGTTGAGGTGTGGTTGAGGTGGAGGTGGTGGCTGGTGGTGGTGGAGTGGTGGCAACGGTTGGTGGTGATGGTGGCATGGTGGTGGTGGTGGTGGTGGTGGACGTGGTGCTGATGGTGATGGTGATGGAGTTGGTGGCAGGTTGATGGTGAAAGTGGAGGTCAGGTGGCATGGAGGCTGGTGGTGGCGCCGTGGTGGTGGGAAGTTGGTGGTCGAGTGCTGAGTGGTGGTACTGGCATAGGTGGAGTGGAGTGGTGGAAGCGAGAGGTGGCGGTGGAAGTGGTGGTGGCGGGGAAGTGGTGGTGGTGGTGGAGGTGGTGATGGAGTGGTGGTGAAATGGAGGTTATAGCGACATGGTGTCAGGTGGTTGGTGGTTGCTGGTGGAGATAAAAATAAAAATCAACAGATTTTTTCGAAAATGAATAGATACACCAATTAATGCCGGTCATTTATCAAATTAAAAATTAAAAATCAATCGATACACCAAAAATTAACAGATACGCCGGTCAATGTCTGCGACTTCTGAGGGTATTTTTGAGAGACCGAGTGTATATTATCCTGGAGACTATAAGGGAAAAAGTAGATGAACTAATTGTTTCATTAACCCTTAGACCGAGTAGTGTCTACTTCCGAGGGTATTGGTGGCATGGTGGTAAAGGGTGGTGGCGCCATAGCTGGTGGTGATGGAAGCAGGCTGGTGGAGGTGGAGGCGGTGGAGGTGGGTGGTGGCGAAGTGGTGATGGCAGTGGTGGTAGAGGTGGTGGGGGAAGTGGGTATTGGTGGCATGGTGGTAGTGGTGGTGGCAGTGGAAGTGATGGTGGTGGTGGTGGCGGGTGGTGATGGAGTGGTGGAAGTGGTTGGGGCGACATGGTGGTGGTGGTGGTGGTGGTTGGTTGCTCCACCGCAAATAAAAAAAATCAACAGATATACAAAAAATGGATAGATATACCAATTATTGCCAATCAATGGTCAAAATTAAAAATTAAAAATCAACAGATACACCAAAAATGAACAGATACACAAGTCGACCGGTCAACGGTCAAAATTAAAAAAAATTAAAAAATGACATTTTTGTGTTAGTTAAACAAGGCCCTTGTCCCATTAAAGTTAATTTAAATGAAAAAAGACATTTTTTGTGTTAGTCAAACAAGGCCCTTGTCTCATTAAAGGCAATTTGGTAAATTCTGGACAGAATGTCCTTTAGACTTTAAGGGAAAATATTTATGTCCTTATTATAGCAAAAAATCTTATAGTATGTCCTTGTACTCAATTTACCCTTTTCTAATTTGATTTTAGAAATGAGGAAGAAGAATGGCATATTTGTAAATTTCAAGATAATGGTTTAGGCTGCTATAGAATCATTAGGGGCAATATTGGAACATTTTGTTACTTTTGAAATAATTTCAATGAAAAAATTAACAGAACTTGACGGAACTTTAACGGAAGGGGTGTACGGGACAAAAAAAAAAACTTGAATGAGGAGGTCTCGCCGTAGCGAGAATTCGTGGAGGTGTCCATCAAAAACGGGTAAACGTTAAGGGGTGTTTAGGTAAATAACCGATAAATTTAAGGCTAATACTACCATCACCATGTAAACATATCTATCAACTACAAATACAAGATAGTATAAAACAATTATGGGTAACCCTTATGTGCTAAGTAAGTGCCAGTATTAGAACAATGAATAGAGATTACATGTTTAGTAAACTGCCAGAACTTCATTTAGACCTTAGAAGATACTAAAAAAAATATGAGCAACGCAATAGAGGCAGCAGAAGACTCAAAGCATTAAACAATCTAAAAGACTGCATTGACGAAAATATTTCTTTACCAATTTTTAGAAGGGAAGGCAATGGAGACAAAAGGCTTACTCTCAAAAGTATAGGTTATACTAAATTGTCACGATTTAACAGCACTCAGACCTCAAAATATAAGCAAAAATGAGGAAAAATAAGTAAGTCTCATATGTTAAACGGGTAAAAACATGAAAGCCAAACATAGAGGTGTCGCTAGCCCAGCCCGTTTAACTCTGTGCTTCGTGCCGGCCCGTTTTCTTAAATCATATCGTGTCATGCCAGCCCGTTTTCTTAAATCGTGTTGTGCCGTGTCATTTTCAATCGTGTCGTGTTGTGCCGGTCCGTTTTCTTAAATCGTGTTGTGTCATGCCGGCCCGTTTTCTTAAATTGTGTCATGCCGTGCCATTTTCCATCGTATCAACATGTGCCGATCTGTTTACTTAATCGTGTTAGGTCGGGCTGTGCCATTTTAAATTGTGTCGTACCGGTGCCAGCACATCGCCAATCACTTTTCACCCAGAATATTATAACACAAGTTAATTGGTGGCATAGTGGTTTGTTTGTGTATGAAAGAACCTAGGGACCTGGGTTCAAGTCCTAGTCCAGCCAACCCCTTTCTGTTTTTTTCCCCCCTTATTTCTACTATGTATTTTTTTTCTTTTTTCTTTTTGTTTTGAGACTTTTTTTGTTTTTTTGTTTCCCCCCCCCCCCCCCCCCTTATTTCTACTATGTATTTTTTTCCCTTTTCTTTTTTTTTAGACTTTTTTTCATATTTCTCGTTAGATTTGGGGTAAATAATATACGAGTATACGACTCTTGCACATTTTCTTTCGTATTAGATTACTCTTGCACGATAAATATTTTGATAAGTTTTTTTTAATTTTACTTGTTATCTTGTAATGTTAAATTTACAAACCAAAGGTCCAAAATTTATTCACTTACTAAAACAAAACAAATATTTTTTATCGAATAAAAATTGATAATTTTTTAAAGGTAAACAAATGATTTTTTAAAAACATGATTTTTTTAAGAAATTGTTTTTTTTAATTCAATATCTTAGTTGTTTACCTTAAAAAAATTAAAGGTAAACAAATATTTTTTACCGAATAGAAATTGTTTACTTTTTTAAAAAAATAAAAAGTCATTTGGCTTATTTAATTTTTTTTTTGTTTTTCCGTGCCCGTGCCGTGCCATGCCCATGCTCGTGCCGAGCTAAAACTGTGTCGTGTCGTGCCGTTCTTGTCCACTTTCCGTGCCCGTGTCGTGCCGCGCCGTGCCAGGCCAACTTCAGTGCAGTGTCGTGCCCGTGTGGTGCCCCCGGCCCACTAAAACCGTTTCGTGTTGTGTCGTGTCATGTCGTGTCAGGGCAAGACCATGCTTGTGACGTGTCGTGCTGCCCCGTGCCTGTGCCGGCACGGCCCATTTGACACCTCTAGCCAAACATAACATGTGTAATTGTGTATGGCCTATGTAACATACCGAGTGGCATGCCCAACGGGAACTGTGACAAGTCAAAATACGTGTCATCCCTAGTTAAGTTAACAAAAGGTGAGTCATCATGTCCCAAATGTTAAAGGCATTTGCCGGGAGTACCACGTGGACACTAGCACATTGTATTCCGGGAGATTTGAATGGTTACCTCCAAAATAGTAAGTGACATAAATCAGTGATGCTCGCTACACCATAGGGTGAGATTGTTAGTACGTCCACCGGAAAAATTCTATTTGAAACGGATTGTCTGAGTTTGTCAAATGCTCAACAAGCCACTACATTAGCGGTTGCGGCGCAGACCCCGCGAATCAAGAAATTAACAAACCCTAATTCGCAAACACCATCATCGCAAGTACTAATCAAATTGATCTGATGGAATTGAACACATACTCGAGTCTTCAGCATCATCGGTCCGAGAAGCCATCACCGGCGGCAACTGAAGATCTGTAGGCGTAAAAGGAAACCTAAATTTTATATCAACAAATTCCATCAAACGAGAAAACTATATATGTACTTGTTAAATCGAACATATACGTATAATCAGTAGGGAAAGGCGTATAAGGGTAGGGGATACCATCATCTGGAAGAGTGTCTCGCATCCATTCCTCGTCGACGATGTCTATCAGAATACCTGGGTTCAGTTCCGCCATTGCAAGTTGCAGCCGTGTGGGAGAGAGAGTCAGCGCTCACCGAACTTTGTGACCGAACAGTCTCGGGAGGGGCTTTGCTTGTAACTAATAAAGGGTTAAATTACATTAAACCCCCTTCAACTATCACTGGTTTCCGAGTTCCCCCTAATGTTTAAACTCAAACACTTAACCAATCGATTAGTCGTCTTCGATTTTGGGGGAAAGCAGAACCAAGCGATTGGTCACATTGAATTTCTCCTCGATCTTTCAAGTAAATCCTCACCATTCATAACGTCCTCCCGCTCTAGCTGAGATAAAACTCAACGGGCTACTTCTTCAATTTACAATAAAGCGACGTTCTTCTCCCATTGTCATCTCTCTACTGCTCAATTTTCATGAGTAAAAGGTTGAATGCGATGGGCTATCAGAAGTACAGCTACTAAGAATTTGTTATTGATGGAGAAGTTCGAGCTGAGCTTGAGGTGGCGATGGTGGGACGATTTTTTATGAGAGCGGGGAGTTTTTTGTCAATTTATTCGTTTCCACGTAACTATTTGCCAAAATATACGTTTTCTCAAACTATTTTTAAAAATAGTTCAAAATGCACATTCCATGTGTGTCATGCATATGGGATGTGTGTTATCTCCGCTGGCATATGCGAGCTGGGTCAGCTGGATGTCCAGTACGTATCACGGAAACCCAATATGCATTATGCATATTACATATGCATGATACATATTACATATGCGTCATGCATATTGAATGTGCGTGATGCGTTATATATATATATGACCATATCAACAGTCATTGAAGTAACAAAATGGATCGACGATTTCATTCAGAAAAAAATAAAAATAAAAAAATAAGAAAATGGAGAGAGTTCTCGTAGAGGTGTCAATGTTGATGAATGGGACATGCGTTTTTTTGGCTCCCTAAGAGTGGAGAGAGTTCTCACAACAAACAGAGTTATTGAACGACCGGTGGAATATAATAGGGGATACGTTGCACCTGCACCCCCCTTAGTTGATGAAGTTGCACCTGCTCCCCTACGAGGTGATTAAGTTAACAACTCTCGTCTTCGACTGCGAAGAGATATTGGTGGTGGGGACAATGATGTTGAACCGCATGCCCGGCTTTCCCTCTGGATTCCTGGCTTGTCGAGCACAAAGAAAAGTGTCATCATGATTTGCATGTACAATATATGAGAGGGTACCGCAAGGTGATGTCGCGCAACGCATTTTGTGTGGTTCTGCGAACTGGTACGCAACCAACGGCTGAGGTTGATCCAAGTGATGACCAACGCTCCCTCCCAAGGCTGGACTACAGCCTTGGTATGTTAAACAGGCAAGGGAAACAAGAATTTATCTTACCGATGTTACAGTATGATCTGGCTAAAGATACTTATTTCAAAATTAGATTGGAACCAAACTCCGTTTGTTGGTGAAGCCGCTGATTTAATTAACTGGCCAAACATGTTTGTAGAGCGCAACTGTATGTAGGCAAAATGTTTGTTGTTCCCACTGATTTAATTAGCTTCTTTTAGGACCCCATTCAAGCTCGTTGAGATGTTTGTTGTTGTTTTTGATCCGTAACGCCTACCTCCATCATGCGCAAATGACCATTTCTTTAAAACCAAATCCTCCGCTAGTTCCTTGTAGACCTTTTTGTTGTCAAACTTTTTAGTCTTTTCAAGCTGAGCTTTAAACTTTCGTTTTTGGATTTTCATGGCTGTAACTTTTACTTGGTTGCCCACAATTTTGTTGAACCTCCTCATATAGTTTGCCCCAAGGTGACGGGCACAATAGCGATGATAAGCACGGGAGGTCTCCAAAGCGAATCTCCTTTGATGTATGACAATAGACCAGTATGCCTGTCTGAAATTAGACACAATTCTGTCCGATTGGTGACAAAATGTCTTAGGCATGACAGGAACCACCCCCAATTATTAGCATCCTCCTTCTCCACAATGGCAAATGCAATAAGGAATATTTGATTTTCTGCGTCTTGACTCACAACAACCAAGATTACGCCCTTGTACTATCCTGTTAGGAAGGTACCATCAATGCTTATCACAGGCCTGGAATGTTTGAACCCTTCGATGGCCGGCCCAAATGCCCAGACAAGACTATTGAATGTGCAGCATCCTGGTATGTTTGTATCTTTCGACAGCAAGATGTACTCCGTACCTGGATTTTTAACTTTCACCACGGCCAAGAAACTTTCGACTTCCTCGTACGACTCATCCCAGTTCCTAAAAATTCTTGCTATAGCAATTTGCTTCGCAGCCCAAGTCTTTGCATCACGCACATTCAATGTGCATGATGCATATGTAATATGCATAATGCATATTGGGTATGCGTGATACACGCTGGATATCCAGCTGGCCCCGCTCGCATAAGCCAATGCGTTTCGAACTATTTTTAAAAATAGTTTGAAAAAACGTATATTTTGGCAAATAGTTATGTGGAAACGAATAAATCGATAAAAAAAACTCGAGAGTGCGAGATTAGGAGTAGGAGTAGTACCGCTACTGCACAATCTAGATGGTTATTGAAGTCATGCTCCCCATCTCATCATATATATACTAGCACGCACGCGCAAATAAATATTGAACTCGCATGCAATATATCAACCCCCTGTCCAAACAAATTCACCTATGAAAAAAATAATAACCCATCATATCAAAAATAAAAGGCTTTGGTAACCTTGGTACTCCCAGTTCACAACTATCATCTGCTCCTATAACAAAAAACATTAGTTCATAAGGCGCTTCACAAATAAATTAATTTTCATCAAATATGTTCAATAAGCTAATTGAAAAGGAACATATTCTAGTTGGCTAGCATATCATTTTAATCAAATACAAAATCACATACTCCAATACATTTCCCAGTCATTTTACTTGATTACAAAAAAAAAAAAAACAACAACTCTTTTGTCGCTAAGATATACAAACCCCCTTTTTTCTTGATACCCTTCCCAATGCCTTTGGAATGGTTAGTCTTCCATACTTCGGGTGTGTAGAGCCCCGTAAATTTCTTTATTTAATTTTAATGTTTGTAGTTGAGAAAAAAGGGTGGAAAATGACGTGAATGTGAATGTGGAGGTTAAATGTGCAAATGTTGGAAAAATATGGGTGTTAGTGTAATATAGTGTATGTGTGTATATGTGTGTGTCCAGGGGAAAATAATTCCCATTCTCTATCTCTCGGTCTCTCACTCTCGTCTCTCTCCCGTTCCCTCCCCTCTCTCGACTCCGTCCATTTCCCACTCTCAAATTTCATTTTCAACCTCAAAACCCATGAAGATTGACCTTCATTCCACCCTCTGTACGTGATCTTGAGCTTGCATTCAGTTGGGTTTAGCTCGGAGAGGAGTATTCGATTGATTTTGAGGTTCCAGAAGCTAGGGGTTGTTAAAAATGCTTGGGTTTCACTTTCCGACTCGAGGTAGGGAATTCTACCTCTTTTTATATGTTAATTGAGTGTTTCTATGCATTTCTCGAGCTTGTATTGGTTGATTATTGAGTTTGGACCAAAATCTGAATTTTCTGTCAAAAATCGTTCGATAGATACTCTTCTTACCAGTAGGAACTTTTCAACTACCGGTAGGACGAGTTTTCATAACCAGCTCAAACGTACAGCAGTAGCTCAAAAGCTGCTCATCGTATTCATCTTCTACCGGTAGGAACTTTTTACCTACCGGTAGGTCAAGTGCTAAGCTGCCCAATGTATTCATCTTCTATCGGTAGGAACAGTGCAAAATTTGTTGGTCTTCTACCGGTTGGAACTTTTTTACCTATCGATAGGTCAAGTACAAAGTTGTTCCTGTTGGCCTTTCTGTTTCTAGTTTCTACCGGTAGGCCAAGTTCTACCGGTAGGACTCATTCATCTACCGGTAGGAGTTTGAGCTGTTTTCAGCTGCTTGAAGATGTAGGAACTTTTTACCTTTTGGTAGGTCAAGTGCTAAGTAGCCCAATGTCTTCATCTTCTACCGGTAGGAACTTTTTTCCTACTGGTAGGTCATGTGCAAAATTGTTCCCTTCAAATGATTGGCGTCTCTGTTTCCAATTTACTGGTAGGAACTTTTTTCCTACTGGTAGGTCACGTGCAAAATTGTTCCCTTCAAATGATTGGCGTCTCTGTTTCCGATTCCTACCGGTAGGAGCTTCCACCTATCGGTAGGTCAAGTTCTACTGGTACGACTCGTTCACCTACCGGTGGGAGATTGAGCTGCTTTCAGCTACTTGATTGAGCTATTGTAGTGTATTTCAGCTGCTTTCCTATATCTTCCAAATCATATTTTGAAACTTCTCATCGACTCTAATGGATTTGTTTACACATTCTTCAAAGTGTCTTAGGGAGTGTTGCTAGTCTCTCACTTAGAGTGGTATCTAATGGACTAGAATGAACTCGTTGTGTTAAGAAATGAGAAATAGACGTTATGACACGTTGAAATATGAACGATACACCTGAACATGTCTAGGGATCCAATGAGTAGTATAGCAAGTTCGTTTTCTCTCGACTCGTAGAATCCTTTAGATTCTTTTAGCATACGCTTTACAGACTCGGAGTATAGAAACTAGAAGATCGAGCATCGCAGAGTCTAGTCATGGGTTAATATGTGGTATGTGAAGGTACGGGGGTGTACTTAGAGGTACGGTGAGGACGTGTATTTGATTATATGTGATATTGTAGATTCTTGGTCTTGTAATACCATGTGATCGATTAGATGACTTTTGGATTCGATTGAACGACTTGATATTTGTGAACGGGACTGGAATGAAAATGGATAACAAATGGACACAAAGAGAACACTTAGGACTCTTGAATGAGTAAATGCCTGGCAGGAGTTAAACGCTCACATCATATACTTTCAGGGCTCTTGAATGAGTAAATGCCTGGCAGGAGCTAAACGCTTACATCATATACTTTCAGGGCTCTTGAATGAGTAAATGCCTGGCAGGAGCTAAATGCTCATATCATTTATCTTCAGGGCTCGTTGTCGAGTAAGTGCCTGGCAGGAGCATCGGCTCAAATTCTTAACGATACGTAATTGGTTTATGAAGTTAATGAAATGATTTTGGTTTTGGTTAAAGGATTTTGATGGAAATCCTCCGATATTCTTGAGCGAATCAGCAGTTTCCGGTATTTGGGCACAAATCAACGGACTCCGGTATTTAGCCCGAATCAATGGAGCTCGACCTACAATGGTCTTGAATTATTCTTGAGTTGTTTTGAAATCAAAAGAAAAGAGTTTGTAGTATTAAAGGGATGTGATGATGAATAATATGGACACGAGAGAGATTATGGTATTGTACGAAGAGTAATAAGACGATTTGGATTGATTATAGACTAATGTGGAATGACGTGAGTTTAATAATGTAACTAGTCTAAGAAGTAAACGGTTAGTGACATATGTGTGAAGTCTAGAACCCTCCAACTATAGCTTGTAGCACGTTTGTAGTCATTCGTACTTTAGGCATATCTGTCAATATTCACTTACTCAGGGTGCATGGTTCATCTCATTTCCCTATAGTTTGAGCTTAGAATTCTCTACTGGGTTGTAGCTCAACCTATCATTTTCAGGTATTTTGCAGGTCATCGCCATGGAGTGCTTGGAATGCATGCTATGTCATTGACTAAAGTTTCTTTTTTTGGGAGAGTACTTCACTATCTTTGTAAAACATATCACATTGTATTGATTTTATGTATTTTGGAACTCTGTAATTTATTGGGCAAATTTATAGAATTGGGGACTGAACTATCTTTTGGGTTATTAGTTGTAACTCCTGTGAGGATTTAAATTATCAAATGTTATTATTATTTATGTTTAAAATCGAGGGCGTGATAACTTGGTATCAGAGCATAGGTTTAGAACACCTCGAGACCGTGGGGAGACTTCTAGTCTCATGGGTTCAAAAATCGTTGCATCTTTTTACAAAACCACATATGTGCTTGCATGAATGATATTGGTCCATCACTGTGTCACTGCATTTATATTACGGTAGAGTGGCATAGAGTTGTTAACCTCTAATGGAAAGGTTGGAGTCTTGCATCTGATAGCGATGTGATTAATGTTGAAGTTCTTCTTTCTTACATTTTTATAGTAGGATGTTTTCGAGACGTGGAGTTTGGTGGGGTGAGACCATGGATCATGATCACTAGGGCTGTAGTGTTTACATGAAGGATAAGGTGAGTCAGTATATGTAGAGACTCGCGAATTTATTTAATTTCGGAAATCGTTTATTGCATTAAGGAGTCGTATTATTATTAAAGGTTTGCGTATGTTAGTGGGGATATACGAATATACGTTTATGGTTGTGTATCAGACGCTAGGAAGATGGTAAAATGTTAGTTTTGATGTTGGGAAGTGTTGGTACCAAGTTGGGTTCATTCCGGAGTCCGTTTAAAAATTTTCACTTTTCTGGTACCGGTACCCCATTTTCCATGTACCGGTACCTGGTGTCCAGAACTTGGCCAAATTGATATTTTGAGGGTTCCGGTACCGGTACCCCATTTTTCATGTACCGGTACCCGCTGCATTTTCTGCAGATTTTTCAGCACGCTTTTGGGACACTATAAATACCCCCTTTACTCATTTCACACCCTCAAGCCACGAAATTAGATCTCAAAACCCACTCTCACCCACCTCACTCTAATCTCACCCAAAACTCTCGATTTCAAGCGCAAATCTTCAAGATTCAAGGGTTTTCTTCCTCAAAATCACAAGATTCTACTTTTGGTGGACCAAGGGTGAGTTTTATGTTCTCTTTCTCACTCCTTGATGCTTGCCCACGTTTTTCCCTCTCTCCTCTCAATCACTTGTTGATCTTTGTTCATTTATCATGTATTTGGGTTGTTTCCTCTCTAGATATTGTACCCAAACTCGAGGGTAGAGTGTTTTTGGAAGATTGGGCTTATTCCTCTCGGTAGACCTAGGGTTTTGCTCAAAACCCCTCTAGGTAGGGATTTCTCTCTTTCTCTACATGTTTTGTGGTGGATTTGTGTGATATTAGTGTTTGAATGTTATATATGGCTCGGTGGAACACTTTGTAGCTTGAGGAGTGCTTATGCTTATGAATGCTATATCTTCGTCTTGATTGTTATGATCCATGAGTTATTTATGACATGTTTGATAGTGTTGATAATGTGGTTGTCGATATGAAGTTGGATGTGGAGATTATTATGATGCTAGGGGTGGAAACACAAAGAAACGCAAGGGGTGGAGTTTATTGTGACGCAAGGGGTGGAAGTTTGTTGGGAGAAGTGTGTGTGTGTATGTTTCGGTATGAGAATGCTCGATGTTAGCACATTGTATTGGCATGGGTTATTTTAGATTTGCCATTTAGCTTGATTCACCATATCCATGCTATTCATCTCATTGCATGTAGATTTTATAGAGATTTTTCCTACTGGGCTAGTGTAGCTCAGCAAAATCCTTCTTTTCAAGTTCGAACGCCAGGCTGTAGATTACATGACATGCTGTATAAGAAAACGATGACTTTTGGAAGCTAACAAGACATAGTTACTCATCCATCTTTGTATTAGTCTACTTTTGGATAGAGTTGGTATTGTAACTAAATTTACTCTCGTTAGATATTTTGACATGAGATTGTAATAGTCTAAATACCTTGCACTTGTATTTAACTTAATTTGGGCCGCGGAGCCAATGATGTAATTGTTGAAACTCGGGGACCTCGTTTGTAATTAAACAGATGGAAACTCATTTTGGGGTATTATTTACTTTATGCGAGGACCTTTTGTTGAAATGGTTTATTTATTATGTTTAAAATCGAGGGCGCGACAGTATACAAGGGACGAGGTGATGTTTCCTGAAATTGTTGAGTGCGTGAAAGGTGTTGAGACACTGGAGGGTACGCATGACGATGTGAATAAGGGGAAAGCTAGGCATCGAGTTGCTAGCTTGAGATCACCTTCTGAGAGTGTTGAGAGTTTAGGAAGCAAAAAACCAAAGGTACCGAATCAGTCTTTGCAGGGTCAGCAGGGCTTAAAACTACCATCTCATTCAGAAGCTCCAGGAGTTCTCCATAAGCGTCAGATTGTGTGTTGTCATTGTGGCCAGCCTGGCCATATTCGTTCTCAATGTCCAGGGTGCCAAGAAAGATCTTGTTTTAGTTGTGGGAAGTTTGATCATATTGAAGGAAATTATCCTCAAAGAAGAAGAGTGCAGATTGAGTTGGGCTTAGCACAACAACCTGGAACTAGGCAAATCGTCAGCCAGCCGCAATGCCAGGGTGCACCAAGGCAACCAACCATTAGAGTGAGTACGACGCCAGGGAGTTTTGGAAGTCAAGGGAGGAAAAGACAGAGGGAACCAACTCAGCTTTTGCTAAACCAGATTAACCTTAGGCCACCTACCTTATTTAGGGATCAAGGAGTTCCACAACTTGATAGGCTTTGCTATGTTTGTCGCGAACCTAGCCATATGGCAAGAAATTGTCCTCAGAGATTGGGAGTGTATGGTGAGTCGAGTTCAGTGCAGCAGTATAAACGTACACCGACACAGCAACAGATGCGATCCCACAACTAGATCACCAACCCCTATCATTCTCTAGCTCTCAAAAATGTCAATTGTTTGAGGTATCATCGTTTCCTTATTGTTTGACCCATTCATTAGTCATTCCATAATGATGTGTTGTCACCTATTCGTTTTAATTTACATATGGCGAGGATTGATATGATTTGGGGAAGAGACTGGTTGTAACCGTGATAGTTGGTGATATTCCGAACGTGATCTCGTGAAAGCTGTTTCTTTATTTATCCTCTTTCATTGGCCTCGCTAAATTTTGTTAGAATTGTATCGTAAGCTGTTTCCTTGAAGTCTCCGTGAAGTCTGTTGTATTGTTGACCTATCATAATTCTTGATATCTGAGTTAATTGTTACGCAATCCGTTCCTAGCTTTTCTTGAGTATATTCGAATTCTTGTGGTGAAGCATCCTATGACACTTTTGATATATATGTGACAAATGTTTCTTGTTTCTGACACTGTCACACTTGAGATAAGTTTTCGTTGGATAGATTAGGTTCCTCCGTTGCAACTATTAGTTTCGTTGTTTGCTTGTAACTATTATTCTACGCAAGTTCTTATGTTGCAACTTAAATTCATTAAACCCAATTTGCGCTCACATACTCAATGACATGCAAATTCGTTGGTATTGTTCAATTCGGACTTTGTTGCTATCGTTACCAACTTTGGTGCCACCATTTACCCTAATTCCTTAACCATGAAACCACGTGATTTGAACTTGTATCCCGTTTGCTTGCCTAGATCTATTCAGTTGGTTTGGACTTCATTGCTACAGCTATTAGTCTATCTGTTGGAACTTGTTAGCCTATTTGAGTTCTTATGTTGTAATTGGTGCAAAATCTTGTGATGATAACCACTCTGTTGTGGGTCCCCAACTCTGGAGGCACGTGACTCGTTTTGTAACACTCAGCCTTAACTTGTTGGAAGTTCTTTGTAGACACCTCCCAAACGGGGCATCCCCATACAGATTGATCGTTGTGTGCTCATTTGGTTGCTTGCTTCATAAACCAAGATCGTGGACATTCCCATGGCTAGGAACATCGCCACACGATAGCGGTTATCATCAAAACAGTGTCGCCACCCAGTTTATTAAAACTAGGAAAATAAATAGAGATTCCGGGTACGGGATCCAAAAGTATAGTACGGGGAAGGTGTTAGGCACCTCTCTCTACCCAGCCGCGAGACTGGCCCATAGTTGTTCAACATAAGACATATGCATGCTTTAATTAATCCAAACACGTAGTCTGCTTTTTTGCCTTTAAGCAGTTGATGGTGAATCAAGACTGTAATTGAAACATGCATCAGAAAGCAGAACAAAACAAAGCTGTCCCATGGGAATGGATCCCGCGGCCGGTGAATAGATGCCACGGCTGAGGGATCCTCTTGGTTTGATGTACCGGTTGAGGGATCGAAGCCCCGGTCGGTGTTCTTCTTCACACCAGACAGAAAAGTTAGCAGATTATCAAATCGCTACGATTAATCATAAAAACGATAAATAAACCAAACCAGAGGCCGTTGGGCCTCACCACCTTGATCCCTCAGTTGCTTGATTGCTTTGGATCGATTGTGATTGACTGATTTACTCCTTTGAAAACCCTAGGGTTAGGGTTTGAACTCCGAGGTTTGATCGTCAGATTGATGGCTTCCTTCAGGAGGTTAGGGCTTTTGAGGAGGAGGTTTGAGAGAGTATTTCTGCAGAGTTTCGTGACTTGAGAGGTGTGAAAGTATATGAATTTTGTGGTTTCGATGTGTGTATTTTTGAGTCCAAAGGCCCCTTTATATAGGCAATTGGTGACTCACTCCAACCAATCAAAACGCACGATTGCAATTGCAATGCAATGCAAACTCCTCATGGTAATCTCTGAACGTAGCCCGAACGCATCGGGGAGGTATCGTAGTTGGATCAAACAATCGACAGAACATTCCTGAGTCTGGAAAATAGACAATCTGGCGGTCGAGGAAATGATGTGGCAGCCGAAGGATAGATCTTGCAGCCATGGGATTGATCTCTCAGGGAGATTTTTAAGCAACAGGTTGCTTGGGTGAAGAAATGATGTTAAGGCCGTGAGATCAATGTTACGACCGACAGATGGATTCTCCTAGGATTCTGTATTTCTGTTTGAAAGGCTATAGGGCTTTGGATTGGGTCCTCTAAGTGGCTCAAAGTTCTTACCATAAGTCCATGGGTTCACAAGAAGTCAATCAGCAATCACTGTATCCATTTCATCATCGGGATGGTCCCCAAGGTGGGACTTGAAATAATCGTTAGGCCAAATTAGTGTTGTCTACAGATGCCCCTCTTTGACTGAGCTCAGATGGATCTCGAGACATGTTTGAGTAAGAGTCAAAGCTGTAAAAGCAACTCAATTTGGTCCAACCACTATTCCAAGGGTTTTCAAAAAAGGTTTTTGTTATGGTCGAGCCGGGAGGCTGCCTACATATTCCACAGGGGGAAATTCAGACCAACCGTAGGTTGTAGGGCAATAAATAAAAAAGATAAAGTTTGGAGGGTTAGAGACAGAAGACGTACCTTTGGGCTTTAAAAGCCGTAGTGTGACGTACCTAGGCTGAGCCAGGATTTTGGCGAAGGGTAGTTGAAAGAGCGCGGGGCTGCCGGGGACATTTTTGCGGAGAGTGTCCTTAGTATTTTGGGGTAGATTAGTACACGGCAGGTGTGTTTGCTTTTCTTGATCATCCTGACTTTGACTGAGGGAAACTCGGTAGGGTAGCCTATCCTTGCGAATGAGCTGGAAGGAATTGATGTAATGGTGTGGAATCCGAATCATCTGCTGGGGATGAATCGGGCGCCAATTTTGAGATATGGGGTGGAACCCAAGTCATCTTTTGGAGACGAGTTGGATGCTGTTTCTTGAGATACGGGGGGACTCAGGGCCAGTAACTGGAGCACGGAGTATTGGGATGAGGAAACCGAGGCATGAAACCGGTTGCAGTCACGAGGTGAGAGTTTGAGGTGATAGAATTGAAGTGTAGAGCCTGAGGAGATTGAAGCTTTGAGGTTGATAGAACCGAAGCGCGAAGCTGGTGTTGATGATAAGGCGAGAGCCTTGAGAGATAGAACCGAAGCGCTGAACTGGTTGTAGCTTTGAGGTGATTGAATCGAGGCATAGAGCCAGTTGCATTCTGATGGTCTGTGCATGGAGCTTTCTCATCATAAATTTTGGCGTGGAGCCAAGAGATTGAGGTTCTGGACCGATCAAATAAAAATCGAGGCATAGAGCCGGTTAATTGCAGGATTGACCTATTGTATGAATAAGAGAGAGAAGCAGAGTGTGAGTATGATGATAGTAGTTAGATGTGAACAGATATGATGATGAAGACTCGATGTGATAATGGTGATGCAATTGATGCAAATGTGCACGGGCCCGTGCGTGTGTGTTGATTTAAAGCTTAGAGCTTCTATCAAGTTCTGGACTTGAGCATTTGGAGCGTAGAGCTCGAGCATTCGAACGGCAGAATCCGAGTACAGGCTTTGAGCATCCAGTACGCAGTGGTTAGGCATCCAAGCATAGAGCTTGAACATTCAAGTGTAGAACTTGAGCATCCAGTACACAGTGGTTGGGCATTCAAAGAGCTTCGAGCATTCAAAATGTTAGATTTTAAGCATTCAAGCGTAGAGCTTGAGGATTGATGATGTCTTGATTAGGGCGGCGTAGAGCTTGCTGAGGATTGAGTTACGGCGTAGAGCCAGTTGAAGTGGTTACGGCGTAGAGCTAGTTGAGATAATGGGCGTGGAGCCGTTGAGATGAATGAGATAATGGGCGCGAAGCCGCTGAGATGATAAACGCGGGTGTAGAGCCGTTGATGGTGATCGGGCTTAGAGCCTGTTGGGAATTGTTACGGCTTGGAGCCATTTTGAAGTAGCGAGTGTAGAGCTACTGAGTGATAGTGAGCTTGGAGCTGCTGGTATTGTGAGTGCAGACATAAAGTTGTTGATAGAACTGCTAAGTGACAGCAAGGAGTATGAGCATTTTGGTCATAAGGCTATCTTAGGGCTGCTGAGATAATGAGCTCGGAGCTTGGTTGCTGAGTGATATGACAATAGCGAGCACGGAGCAAGAGCCTGTGGTTTGATAATCCTTAGTGGTCAAGTGACCAGCATCTGGAGAGAGAACTTGGACATTTTCTATGCTCGGGCATGATTCCAAGGCTAGTTTTGATCATGCTGTATTTGTTCGGGGGATGCCCGCAAGGCTATTCTGTTGGTCAAGGACCCAGATTTCCATAATGGCTTGAGTTTAGTGCATTGAGAAAAATTTGATGTTGCTGAGGAGAATCGATTGGTGGGCCAGGAGATCGATATCTCGGCCAAAGGATTGATTTTGCAGCCGAGGTATCGAAGTCTCGGCCGTGAGAATGCCAAACGTCAGAAAATCGATTTAAGTTCGGTTTAATCGATCTCTCGGCTCATTTTAATCTTTTCCCCCTCCTTTTCTTCTCTGTTCCTATCGTCCGACGACCAATACTGTTCGTCGCCGCCCTTCTCCTCCATCACCGTCGGCCACCATTGTCTCTGGCCATCACCGTCGGTTTCCACCACCTTCACCGTCGGTTTCGGCTGTTGCAACTGTTGGTTGTTGTCATTCTTGCTTCCAACGGGATGGACACGCCATCCTCGAACATTGCGGGTTCTTCTTCACACCCTCCATGTAGGTGTGAGTATCCTTCGTCGGATGAGGAGGCAATCGAGGACCTGGCTTGTTTGACGCTACTACCTACGTCCTCCCTTCACGTCGGTTGGGCTTTGGCGATTTTTTGCATTACCGCCCTCTTGTTGGCAGCCCAGAGGCCGAGGTGGTTCGCCGGGAACCTGAGCTACGCCTGAGTGTTCTCAATGTACCGGTAAGTTTCCTGAAAAGTAAAAAGTTTACTTTAATTTGGAGTTTTCATTTTGTATGATTTAAAAGTGAATTTCTTACTTGCGGGATGAAATCCCTTTTAGCCAAGGGCGTGAATGAGAGGGACCCGTGCTTGGGTTGAATTTATTTAAAGAAACTAAAATAATCGTGCCCCCTGTTTAGGCAATGCATGCTTTTAAATGTTAATTTGATGCCCCTAGCGTTTTCGTTTGTTCATGCAATCATGAGATTGACTCCCTTTTTGTTGAATTCTTCAGAGGAATAGGAGATTGGAGGCTCGCGGTGGAGGCAAAGAGGTGCATAAGTGGTTTCTGGTGCTGCCCGAGCAGGCTCGAGAGTTGGTACGTGCTGCTGGTTTTGAGGCATTTGCTTTGGGCCTCAATCTTCCGAAGATGGACTGGTCACTGATGACCTCGCTGGTAGAGATGTGGTGGGATACTACTAACACGTTCCACTTTCCTTCTGCTAGTGAGATGACGGTCACGCCAGGTGATTTTTCTTTGCTTACTGGCCTGCAAGTAGGTGGAATTCCTCTTCGGGTTGATCCCAAGCTTTGGGAGCGGACAGGGGCTCTGGAGTGGTTCTTGGGCAGGTGCCACCTCTTCACTCACGCGGTCATGTCGATGTCTCTTGGTTGAGCAAGACTTTTATGAAGGCTGAGATTCTTACTCAAGTGAGGGTTGAGCAACTGACACGAGCTTTCCTTCTCTACCTCCTTGGGCAAACGTTGTTTGCCAACAAGGATGGTTCGGTGCATACGCAGTTTCTGGCTCCTTTGCAGCACTTGGAGGCTATTAGGGAGTTTGACTGGGGATCGTCTGCCTTGGCCACCTTGTATGGCAATCTTGGAGCTTGCTCACGGGACAAGAGTCCCATCCTTAGCGGTCACTACCGAGTGCTTGAGGTATAAATCCTTCTCTTTTACTTCTTTTCCTGTTTTGACTTCTCCTAGTATTGAACTTGTTTTGGTTAATCTGCTTTTCAGCTCTGGGCCTTCGAGCATCTTCTCCAGTTTCCCCCTAAGACTAGGCATGGAGATGCGAACTGTATACCTCGCTACGAGCGATGGTTGGTGGGGCAATAGAAGCCACGGTCACCAATTTTGAGCCTTCCTAAGTGGCGACGGGTTTTGGACCGTTTGACGGTTGATCAGGTACCTCCCCTTTTTGTATGTTCGTGTCCTTGGACTTCCATATTCTTGTGTTGTGGCTGATTTGATCTCGTTTTGTCGGTATGGTTTGACCGGGTGGTGTACCTGAGGATGCTCCTCCTGCGCGTTCCAAGGTTCTAGATCGTACTCGTAGCTTGCTCGAGGGTCCATTTTGTCGAGCTTGGTACTTAGGTGATCAGGTGGCTAGTCAGTAGCGCCCACATGCTGAGGCGCTTCCGTTCGTTCCTCCTCCTCCTCCAACATCAATGAGGTCTACTTCTTCGATGTCTAAGGAAGATTTGAAGAATGCTCGGATCAAAGATTGGGCAGGCTTGCTCCTCCAGGCAGGTGACTATATAGAGTACTACCGTCTTTTCTTGGCTCCAGCTGCTGTAGCTCTTCCTGTTGCTCCTGTTTGGCCACGGGCCCCTTCTTTTGTCTCCTTCCATTCTGATGATGGGGAGGAAGAGTGTCTGGCCCTTACTCCTTGCACAACCCAGCTTTATACGCTGCCAGCTGGGGTTTCACAGTATCATCCTATTTCTGAACTTGTTTCTCTATTTGTATCCGGCATTCCAATGCTTGAAATGTTCGATTTGCCTTTACAGGTGCCTGCTGAGGTGGTACAGGAGCGGTTGCACGCTTAGCAGAGTGCGGAGGTTTTGGTTCAGAGGTAGCGCCGTCGGATCCTCGAGGTATGACTTTTCCCATGTATTCCATTTGCTTTGTATTATTTCTTGATTCTGAATGCTTGTATCCTCTTTTTGTTGCAGCTTGAGGCTGAGCATGTTCCAGCTGCTGGCGGGGAGGGTATGGGAGCTAGTGAGTAGTCCTCATCTTTGTCTCAAAGGCCGTCACAGAGGCGCCATCATGACTAGCTTTTAGGATTTTCTCTTTTCCTGTTCATAGGTAGCAAAAAAGGCAAGCAGAAATTGTATAGTGAAAGCAACCACAATGAGAATTTTTGTATTTAAACTTTTGTTCATTAAATGAGAAGAGCTTTTTGTGCCCCAAAATGCATGTGAAAGTCAGAACATGGCTTTTTGAACAAGTATTTGCTGATAGATAGTAATCTCTGTGAAATGAAGTATTGGCCAAAGAATCGATTATTCGGCTGAAGAATCGATGTTGCGGCCGATATATCCATTCTTCGGCCGTTACTTTGATTTTCCAAAGGTAGATTTTGTTTTGGCCAAGTGGCATCCTATTTTCTCTTCTTCCTTATGCTTGGTTTTGATTTTTTTGCTTTTTTGCTTTTGCCACGTTCCGTAGTCTTTTGCCAAACTTGAGAGTTTTTGAGGTATCCTGCTCATTGTGTTAATGACATTCAGGTTAGAGGGGATGAACAATAATTCTCGTGTCCTTTGCTGTTGCCAATTCCTTGGAAAAGTCATACTCATCTTTTGCGAGCTCAATACGCAGGGTTAGCTATGCCTATCATTGAGTACAAATCTGTTGATGTTTTTCCTTCTCTCCAAATGTTTGGGCCGCATCTCAGTGTGAAATTGCCTACGTATCCCAATCAGGGAATCAGGCCTTTTACGTAGTTCCAAAGTCACCACCTTTGAGGTTGGGTTTTCACTCTTGGTTTTTCTTCTTACATGCTCTAACTTTTGCTTAGGTTACTTGATGGAGGTTGAGTCCCTAGCGAGCTTTTGAATGCCTTAACTTTTGCCTAGGATGCATTTTTGCATTTTCTTGCTTTAGCGGGCTTTGCTCTAACTTTTGCTTGGGTTGTTTGGTCACCCAACGAGCAATTTCTCACAAGAAGTTTTCTGTACCTTAGAGAGGAATTTGATGGAGGTATTTTTATGAATCTCCTCTTGTGTTTGTACTTTCATAATGGGCAAACTAACCCTAAGTGTTCTCACAGAGATAGCGTCTTCTTTCGAGGTTTTGACAAAAACCTAGTTTAAGCAACTACAGTTCATTCCTTCTTTCCCTTTTTGTCAGTAACACAAAGATCTTGATTCCTTGAAGTTTCTCTTATTTGGCAAAGAGATTATAGTGTATAGCAATTGCAATTTAAGAATAAGACTGTTGAATAAGCATAATCAGGGAGATAAAACAGGAGTTCACTTAAAAATAAAATGCCCAAATAGGGGCCCAAAACATGTTCTAGTTTGAAAAAGCAATGTTTTAATGTTCTTTGCCATGTTGTGACTTCTCAGCTACTGCACCATTTTGGGGGTTGCCCTCTTTTGCTTTGTCTTTCGCAATTTTATACTCTTTTCCACCCTCTTCTTTGTCAAACATAGCCTCTGAACTGAATTCATCTTTGAAACTTGCATGGTGGCTACCTTTTTGGGACATAAGTAGTCCCCAGATGGAAATATCAGTTTGGGCTTTTATCACCTCTTCGTCCTTCTTATTGATTGTGTAGTTATGCAGGAAATTAATTTTCTCCATTTGGTTGAATAGTGATGCTAAGGAGATTCCATCGAGCGGATTATCGTATTCCCCTTCCATCTCGTCAAAGTCATTTTCTCCTGTCTTGTATGGATCCGGGTATGTGAAATCCAGATCTTCTCTTTCCTCTATCCACTGACTGTAATCACACTCATCGTAGGGATTGACCCATGGTTGCATTTGGAATTCTTCCACCTTCTCTATGAGATTGATTGTTTCCCAGACAATGGGAGGCGTCGGAATTTTAGGACGGTTAATGGGTACCACTATTTAGGCAGGCTCGAAGCGGGCGTGCCTTCTCATCATAACGACCCTTTCCTTTTCCTTCTTTCTATTCTCGAACCAGATACGTAGCCATTCATCATTCTCTACAAATGGGATGTTAGGATCTTCTAAATTGTGTTTTGCCCAAGAATGCTCTTTCCATTTCCGCAGTTTTTCCTCATTTGCTTGCTCTTCTTCATTACCCATGTCGGGATCAATTACTTCGGATTGATCAGACTCAACATCTTCTTCTTCCTCCATCATGAAACACTCATCCTCCTCTGGGAAGGTTAAGGTTGGTTTGGCTTGGTTGTTTTGGACAATGTATTGGCTCGGATTGCATGTGGGATTGTGAGATAGGTTTATGAGATTGATATTTAGGGGTGGTTCAGTATTGGGTAGTTTGGTTTGTGCATCAGGTTGTGGAGGTTTTATGGTGCGGCTATCGATAAGGTCTTGAATGTCATAGCGAAGACGCATGCAGTTATCCGTCTCGTGCCCAGAATGTTGATGGTAGGCACATTGCTTGTTGGGGTCGTGGTTTGGACCATAAGGCAGCTGAGGAGATGGTTTGTTCAAGGATTTGAGATGTCCTTGACGGCTTAAAATGGTTAAGGCTTGGGAAAGAGTCATGTAGAGAGGGCTAAAATTACGGCGAGGCCGGTTTGAGCTTCGGGATGAGCTAGTTTGAAAAGGGTCTTGTGGTGAGGCTGAGTTAAGAGTATTTACAGATGCGTGAGATGCATGACTTGGGAAGGATTTCTTAGGTGAAGGAGCTTCTTCTTTCCCAATGAGTCCCAGTTTGATTCCTTCTTGAATCTGCAGCCCAGTAGCATGCAAGCATTTGAAATTTGTGATGGCCTGTGTGTAGTTATGCTTGAAATACTTGGATTGCAGATTCTTGATGACTATCCTCACTTGATCTTCCTCAGAGGGTCGGTTCTTCATTTTGGCAGCCTTTTCCCTCCATCTAGCCACGAAGGTAACAAAGTCTTCGTTTGACTTTTGCTTGGTCATTTCCAAATCTCGAGTGGTTAGTTCGATTTGGACATTGTAAGCATATTGCTTGATAAAAGCGTTGGCGATTTCGGGCCAAGTATGATAGTGTTCAAACTCCAAAGTGAGGAACCAATCGAGAGCACTTCTGGTGAGAGTTCTTTGAAATAGTTGAGCAATGAGTTCATCATTCAAGCCCATTGGCTTCAGGGTGTTGATGACATGGCGGACATGGCTAGTAGGGTTGCCAGTTCCATTGAACTTTTCGATATTCGGCATTTTGAATTTCTCAGGCAGTTGAAAGTCTGGAAAGAGGCAAAGGCCTTCAAAGTCCACTACTTGGTCTCCTTGTGAACGGGCTAGGGCATGCTTGATCTCCTTGACTTGTTTGGCTAACTCAGGATTTTCTGGTCTATTCTCGTTTGCCATTGATCTTTCTTCATCTTCAGCGTCTCTTGTTGCTTTTTCTGCTAGCAAAGTAGCGATTTGAGCCTGAAGGTTGGAAATAGTGGCGTCGTCGTTTGCCATGGGAACATGAGGATTGCTTGGTGAAGCTTAGAATTTGGCAGATGATCGGTTTTGCTGAGAAGAAGACCGTGAAGTCCCCGGAAGTGATTGGGACAGTTGCGGTGAAGGCGTTTTGACAGGCAAGGATGACAGGCGAGATGGCTGCAAAGGCCTCTATTTGGCATGACTTCGGGTGTTATAAGAGTATAAAATTGGCTGTGGTTTCTTTCTTGGCTTACCTATTGTGCCTGCTTTAAAAGTAAAGTACCTACAAGTTAGTATTTGGCCATATAGGGTCGGGATTTGGGCTGAAAATCCCAACCCTTCTGCACAGAAAGAGATGTTACAATAATGAATAATACAGGGTGTGAGGAAGAACTTGTACCAGTAGATGCAAATAGGTTCCTAGCCTGTAGGTTCCTGTCTTAGTTTGATAAGTTCTATGGTTTTCTAACACATGTAAGCTTTTGGTAGTCTCAGGGTGCTCCGTTGTCAAAGGGAGTCAGTCCTCTCACCAGCCCATCATAGGCGGTGATTGGGTGATTTCCTTTTTGATATACCACTAGGTACAAGTGACTATGGAGTTTGCTGGAACCCTTAACATAGCCCGTGTCATGCCGAGGTATTAGGTGAACTCAACGAGGTTTGCCTGCTCGAAGCATATGATAAATGAATTAAATAAGGCATGTATTAGTCTTATGTTGAACTTTCTGGTTATGGCTCTCAAATCCCTAGCAGAGTCACCAAAAAACTATAGACACCTCCCAAACGGGGCATCGCCATACAGATTGATTGTTGTGTGCTCGTTTGGTTGCTTGCTTCATAAACCAAGATCGTGGACATTCCCATGGCTAGGAACATCGCCACACGATAGCAGTTATCATCAAAACATAGTCACCACCCAGTTTATTAAAACTAAGAAAATAGATAGAGATTCCCGGTATGGGAGCCAAAAGTACAGTAAGGGAAAGGTGTTAGGCACCCCTCTCTGCCCAACCGCAAGACTGGCCCATAGTTGTTCAACATAAGACATATGCATGCTTTAATTAATCCAAACACGTAGTCTATTTTTTAGCCTTTAAGCAGTTAATGGTGAATCAAGACTGTAATTGAAACATGCATCAGAAAGCAGAACAAAACAAAGCTGTCCCAGGGGAATGGATCCCGCAGCCGGTGAATAGATGCCACGGCCGAGGGATCCTCATGGTTTGATGTACCGACCGAGGGATCGAAGCCCCGGTCGGTGTTCTTCCTAACACCAGATAGAAAAGTTAGCAGATTATTAAAACGCTACGATTAATCATAAAAACGATAAATAAACCAAACCAGAGGCCGTTGGGCCTCACCACCTTGATCCCTCAGTTGCTTGATTGCTTCGGATCGATTGTGATTGACTGATTTACTCCTTTGAAAACCCTAGGGTTAGGGTTTGAACTCCGAGGTTTGATCGTCGGATTGATGGATGCCTTCGGGAGGTTAAGGCTTTGGAGGAGGAGGTTTGAGAGAGTATTTCTGCAGAGTTTCGTGACTTGAAAGGGTGTGAAAGTATATGAATTTGTTGTTTCGGTGTGTGTATTTTCAAAGTCCAAGGCCCCTTTATATAGGCAATTGGTGACTCACTCCAACCAATCAAAACGCACAATTGCAATTGCAATGCAATGCAAACTCCTCGTGGTAATCTCTGAACATAGCCCGAACGCATCGGGGAGGTATCGTAGTTGGATCAAACGATCGACAGAACGTTCCAGAGTCTGGAAAATAGACAATCTGGCGGCCGTAGAAAGGATCTGGCGGCCGAGGAAATGATGTGGCGGCCGAAGGATAGATCTTGCGGCCGTGGGATTGATCTCTCAGGGAGATTTTTAAGCAACAGGTTGCTCGAATGAAGAAATGATGTTAAGGCCGTGAGATCAATGTTACGACCGACAGATGGATTCTCCTAGGATTCTGTATTTCTGTCTGAAAGGTTATATGGCTTTGGATTGGGTCTTCTAAGTGGCTCAAAGTTCTTACCATAAGTCCATGGGTTCACAAGAAGTCAATCAGCAATCACTGTATCCATTTCATCATCGGGATGGTCCCCAAGGTGGGACTTGAAATAATCGTTAGGCCAAATTGGGGTGTCTACATTCTTATCACTTCCGGTATTGGACAATTGATGATCTTGTTTCAGTTAGTTTACCAGAGATCCGTTTCACTTCCTTGTATTTATCCTTAGTATCGACATCGTTCAGTTTCTAAAAGGTTTTTCACTGACTCTGTTGATATGTAGAGCAATAAGAAAGTTACGATCGGTCATTTCAAATTTCCTAGGTTGTTATAGAAAGGTACTTTGAGTTTGTTGTCTGGTCGCTTTGAAGATTCCATGTGTTCTCTGAAATTCGGATACCTAGTTATTGTTCTTTGAATCTCTGATTGGCGTTGTATGAGTTTTCGAGCTTGCTCTTTTTGTTTGAGATAACAAATTGAATTCTTCTCATAATCTAGAATGACCCAACCTAGAGTGAAGATTTGGTGCGACTTTTAGAAGAATTGGCTTGTGTTATGGACCAGCTAGTACGATGAAATCTATTTGCCAACGATATTTGGAAGCTTGAGGGAGAATGACCAAAAAAGAGAAGGGTTAAAAAAAATCGTCAAAGATTGCCAACTGCGTAGGGCCGACCAAAGGATCGTGTTGATCGTCGACGTCACCCAATGTTATTTGAAGAAGGGAAGGCATGTGTTTCGCAAATCATCACCGCGTTGGGGTTTGTCTTGTCTTGGGTGGAAAATGAGGCTTTGATCGCTAGAAGCATAGGTTAAGTATCAGATATGGCGTGTCTTTTGGATAACCAGGCGCCAACCGATGAAATCCAGTTGGAAGAGGCGCTTGATCACCGCACCTTCTAGATGGAAGTCTCGGGAAGTCAATTGGATTATCGGGTTACACTTAGGAGGTAAGATCTCTATGGTGAGATAGATAATTGTATATGGGAATTTTGTAACAGAGGAAAGCTTGTAAACTATGTATCGGTTGACGTTGCCGCCTAAATTATTCCATATATACGATGCATTATGTATACGGAGTGCATGCTATGTGATTGACTAAAGTTTCTTTTTTTGGGAGAGTACTTCACTATCTTTGTAAATAAAATCACATTGTATTGATTTTATGTATTATGGAACTCTGTAATTTATTAGGCAAATTTATAGAATTGGGGACTGAACTATCTTTTGGGTTATTAGTTGTAACTCATGTGAGGATTTAAATTATCAAATGTTATTATTATTTATGTTTAAAATTGAGGGTGTGACAACTTGGTATCAGAGCATAGGTTTAGAACACCTCGAGACCGTGGGGAGACTTCTAGTCTCATGGGTTCAAAAATCGTTGCATCTTTTTACAAAACCACATGTGTGCTTGCATAAATGATATTGGTCCATCAATGTGTCATTGCATTTATATTACGGTAGAGTGGCATAGAGTTGTTAACCTCTAATGGAAATGTTGGAGTCTTGCATCTGATAGCGATGTGATTAACGTTGAAGTTCTTCTTTCTTACATTTTTATAGTAGGATGTTTTCGAGACTTGGAGTTTGGTTGGGGTGAGACCAAGGATCATGATTGCTAGGGCTGTAGTGTTTACAGGAAGCATGACGCGAGTCAGTATACAAGGGATGAGGTGATGTTTCCTGAAATTGTTGAGTGCGTGAAAGGTGTTGAGACACTGGAGGGTGCGCAGGGTGATGTGAATAAGGAGGAAGCTAGGCATCAAGTTGCTAGCTTGAGATCACCTTCTGAGAGTGTTGAGAGTTTAAGAAGCAAGAAACCGAGGGTACCGAATCAGTCTTTGCTACCGTCTCATTCAGAAGCTCCGGGAGTTCTCCATAAGCGTCAGATTGTGTGTTGTCGTTGTGGTCAGCCTGGCCATATTCGTTCTCAATGTCCAAGGCGCCAAGAAAGATCTTGTTTTAGTTGGGGGAAGTTTGATCATATTGAAGGAAATTATCCTCAGAGAAGAAGAGTGTAGACACCCCAATCTGGCTTTCAGATTAGCTTATTTGCGGTTTTTGATTCCCCGATGATGAAACGGATCAAGAACACTTCGGGAATGTCAAGTGTTTGAGTTTTGAGTGTTTGAATAACCCTTGAACCCAACCTAGCCAAAAACCACATCAAAAAGCCAAAAACCAATTGTCGCGCGAGGGTTTAGAACCATCGCGCGAGGGTCAAGCTGCCAGGTGTGGTCAACAGTCAAACTGTTGACCGTTGACCATCGCGTGCCAGGGAGAACCATCGCACAACAATTCCAAACCATCGCGCGACGGTTCTCTCCTGTCCTTTTCACCTTTTTCAGCTGGGCAGCTTAATCACCAAGTAACCAATCTAGACCTCGTGGACTGGCTGGGCTTCTCTCATTGCAGCCTTTCCAAAAGAGGCAATTTGGCCACCAAGCCAAATTGGTTGGTTCTTTCTCCTCCATACACCATTTCCACCACTCCTCCTATATATACCCCCCATGGTGCTTCCATTTAAAGGGTTCCAAAAAGAAGGGTTAACAATCTTGGGTTCAAGAGAAAAGAAGAAGAAGAAAGTACCAAGGTTCAAGTTCAAAAGGCTACACAACCTTTAATACACTTGGTATTTCACCACTCTAGCCACCTTCATACACTTATTTTCCAAGCTCTATCACCTTGTTCAACCTCAATTCAATTCAAAGCTCAAACACCATTCAAACTCAAAGGAACCAAAGGTATAGCTTACCTTTGTTCTGCTCTCTGTTCTGATCCCTGAGGGGGCTGGCAGGGCCAATCAATACCAGTCCTGGCCCTAAAACCAGCAAAGTTACAAGAAGCAGTGGAGCAAGAACCCTCGCGCGACGGTTCCTAACACTCGCGCGACACTTTGTGTCAGTGTGATGATGAACTTCGTGGGGAAGGGTATCCTGTTCTTCGTGTTTCATAAATAGTTCTTACTGTTTTGGAGCATGTTTTAGGTTTTAGATCACTGTTGATGCATGTCAAAACTTGTTTACTGCTTTTCTTAGCTTAAATTGCAAATTCAAAATGTCAAAATGCATTTCTGTTCTGTTGGAACATCCCTGGGATCATTCTGGACTTGTCCCAGACCCAGGATGAGCAAAACCAAGCACTGGAAGGTTGACCCGAACCCTCGCGCGATGGTTCTAAACCCTCGCGGAACAATTCTAAACCTTCGCGCAAAAGTTTGAAACCCTCGCGCGACGGTTCGTCCTCGACCAGTAGCTTGCCATGCATGGTTAACTAGGTTTTAGGCTTCTGTTTTGTCGCCTCACTGTTTAAGGGTGTTTTAGTAATTTTATGGCTCTATAGTCTTTTAAAATTGTTTTTGTAACTTGCTATAAACCGCTTGGTTTGTCTGGTGTGCACCGGTCCTTCCAGAGCCTGAAGGTTTGAGCTGTGGGCTCAAACTGTTTAAAAACCCACAGCAGTCTGTTCTCATCCTATACTAACTGCTCATCCATGCTATCTATCACATCTTGCAAGTTGTTACAGTTTTAATCCCCGATTAACTGTTCTCCCGCCCTAATTGGCTAAATTGGTTAAGAAGAAGAAGAATCACAATGTTTTCAAAAATGCCTTAGTAGAGACCGATCTCCGGATTGGGCGAGAGGGGTGCCTTAAAACCCTTCCCCTCTCGTAACATGGCTCCCGAACCCAGATATGGTTATGACGGACTGGTTTCCTTCACTTTTTCAAATCAAACAGCGCGGTAGGTGCTTCGAAGTACGGTTCCTTGGGTGTCGGACCTTCAAACCCGAGTGGCGACTCTGTATTTTCGAGCGCTTGCTTCTCCGCTCGCGCTCCCTCGATTATGGGCCCTTGCTTCGGGAACCGAAATTTCCGAAGGCTTGCATCTTGGAATCCGGAAATTCCAGGGCATGCTGCCCACAGTGGCGACTCCGCTGGGGATAATCGAACCAATATTAATCCTTACTTAGAGTTTAATACGTTTGTGAACAATTCCTAAAAAGTCTGTCAAAACGGTGAGTTTCGCGCTGCCGAAGGATGGAATGGTGATTTAACAGGACCTCGTGTCCGGCCAATCTGATCTGTGACTTTTTCAATTGTTCACTTGTGTACTTTCCTCTAAAAATGGACTAAATAAAGTGAGCCAAATTTGAAAAGGCATTTTGTGATTTTGTGATACTTTTTCTTCTTAATCGATTTCTAGCATTTCATTTGCATCGATGTGGGATAAGCCTCGTTGGAACGTTTTGGCAATCCGGCACGGTTTACCGGAGCCCGAGAACCCCGAATGACCAACAACCTTCGACGATGATGGGTCATGCTACCGTTTGACTGTTGCTCTGCGAATCGCGGGCAATGGAAGGTATATCTGTGGCCCTAGTCCGAGGAACCCGTTACAAACTAAAACCGGCCTTCGCATATACAAAGCATTAGAACTTTCCAAACTAAGACAGGTACCTACAGGGTAGGATCTATCTGCATCTAACCCCATATACTGTCTACGTGTTACTGCTTTCCCTATCGCATGTACTGTACATACATGTCATTTTGCATAGGAGCATGCTTAGGGCAGTTCTTTCTTTCAAGTTTGTCTTGCGCTGTCTAAGACGTTGTTGGACCCGATGAGGAGTCGTTCATTCTGTTGAATGTTCGTTGTTATTTCAAAGTCCTAGGTTCAATGAGACTTTAAGAAATCAAGATTTGCTAAATCTTCGGTTTATGCCTGGTTGAGGATTCAACCGACAATTAGGAACAACAAAGTATTGATGCTGTGTCACTGGCGCCACCCAGGTTGAAGTGCGTTGTCACTATACACCACGTTGTTCAAGGTTAAGGTGCCATGTCATCAATGCCGAGTTGTTTCTAATTCAAAGTTAAATCTTCAAAAGGGACTAGACGAAGATTTAGTCTATTTTGACATCTTTTAGGATCTATCGATCTACTCAAGGACACATCGCCCAAAAGAATTCTGAGGATTCTGACAACGTTTGAAATTCATGAGGCAAACTCGCCTCTGGAACTGTTAATACATACATGTCGTTTTGCATAGGAGCATGTTTAGGGCGGCTTCTAGGTTGTCTCTCGCTTTCGAGTCTGTCTTATGCTAATTTGGACGCTGCTAGACCCGATGAAGAGTCATGCATCTCGATGGTGCACGTTGTCAATTCTTAAAGTCCTTAGGTCAGCGAGACTTTGGGAAAACAAACCTTATTAAATCCTTGGCTCTTGCCCAATTGAGGATTCAACCGAAAACAAGGAACCACAAAGTATTGATGTCGTGATATTGATGTCATTTTGGTTATCGTGCGTAGCACGTACACCGCCCTAGCTAACGCGCGTTGTCGCTGAAGCCACCCTGGTAAAGGTGTCACGCCATCAATACCGAGTTGTTCCAAGTTCAAAGTCAAATCTTCAAAAGGGACTAGTCGAAGACTTAGTCTGTTTTGACATCTCTTAGGATCAGCTTGATCTATTCAAAGGATACACCCTCGAAAAGAAATCTGAGGATTTTGGCAGTGTCCGAACATCATGAGACAGATTCGTCTCTAGTTCTAGAGTCTAGGGTTGACACCGATAGCGATGTGTGCATTGCATTCCAATTGCTGCAGGAACGCCACTGAGCTTTCACTTACTTTACTGTCTAGTTCAAAGCCTTTGCACCGAGCAAGAGAGTACTGAAAAGAAGAGCCAAACCTACTTGGGAGAGTCTGTTGGGGCTGTTACACCTTCGCTTCCAAGATCATATCACCTTCCTCATTCATCAATCCAGAATGGCAGCACAAATGGAGCTGGCTGAGCTCAAGAAAGCTGTAGAGGAATTAGGTCACAAGATGGACAAACAAATGATTATGGTCCAGGGACTCGTTGGCCTCTTTACCTCCACAGCCCAGCAGTCAGATATGGGGCTACTCAAAGAACCTTCTCAAGCTTACCACCCTCCAACGGTCGGAATCAAGCTGTGCTCAGGAGACATGTTCAAAGACCTGGCTGAGTTCCATGAGGCCAGGACCTACCCAAAGGAGGATGTTGGGTCCTTATTCACAACCATTGCCGAAGGGGAAGACACGCTTCGTGGTGATTTCTACCCTAAAGGCAAAAGAATGCATCCTATTGATGAGGACATGTGTTGCAACTGCAAGACAAACAGGGGTCCCGCTTTGAATTCTCAATCCGATCGCCAGAACCAACCGAGGACTTTCACATGCTTCGCTGCACCTTTGGCCTCGGTCTATGAGAAGCTCCTTGATGCTGGTTCCATCAAACCCCTCAATCCAACTTCATTACCCAAGAATCCCTCTGCCAACTTCAAATATAACCTCTATTGCACCTACCATCAAATGCCTGGCCATTCTACCAATGCCTGTTTTCGGCTTCGACATGCCGTTCAAGATCTCATCGATTATGGCATCATCATAACCCCACCTCCATCAACAACCGATGTGAATCAGGTTCAAAACACTCAAAGCTTCCGAGCTCGAACCCAACCCCGGAGTTTTTCTGCCTTTGAGGCATCTTTATCCGCGGTGATGGAGAAACTTGTCAAGTTTGGGCATCTCAAACCTTTGACCCCAACTTCCCCACCCAAAGTCTTACCTGCTGGTTACAATCCTAACTTCTTCTGTGCCTTCCACCAAATGCCTGGCCATCACACTGATAAGTGCTATCGTCTTCGACATGAGATTCAAGATCGTATTGATGATGGCACGGTTCAAGTTCCACCAAAGCCCAACATTATTTCCAACCCCTTGCCTCAACACGGGTCTGACCCTCTGGTTGATCAGATAATTATCAACTCTACTCAAATCAAACCGAACTCCAAGCCGGCTACATCCATCCCGTCCGAGCCTGAGGACAGCCTACTGGCCGCTGTTTGTGCGAATGAGGTTTTCACTGCTAACATCTGGGTTGACAGTGATGAGGTGCTTACAAATGAGAAGACCGACTGGCTGAGGTCCATTGATCAAAGGAGCATTGAGTAGGTTTGGTCTATGGGTAGCTTTTCAATAGTTGCATTTTCAAAACTGCGTTTAGTTTGCATTGGCGTCTTGTCTGAGTATGACATAGTCTTTTGCGTTTGTCTAGTCTAGCTCTGAGTCGGAGTTTGAGCCTCTTGGCCCTTCACGTCGTAGCTTTCATTTCAAGTCTTGAGTCTGCTGTACTTGGCAAACCCCGTGGGTTTTTATGATATGCTTTATCTTGCTTCTAAGTACTTCGCTGGCTTTTGAATAAACTGTGTCAACCCTGGCAACGAAGGGATAGATTTCAATGGGATCATCCCAAGGAAATGTGTTCCCTCGCCAAAAGGGAAGACAAAAGGCGTGCTCTGCCTATTAAAAGAAAAAGTAGTTTCTATAAACTTGAAAGACAAGGATAACCTCCCAATGGTTCCATTGGTTCAAAGCTATTCCCAGAGGAGCTTTGCGCCCGATCAAACAGGCTCAAGAATTCATCGACGTCTTGGTGTGGCCTTACAAAAGACGCACCTGGCGTTGATCCTGAGAAAAAGAAATATCAAATCCCCCTGCTACCGGGTGCCAAGCCAGAAAGTAAAAGCTCGAAAGGCTTTGGGCCTCTCATTATGTTTAAAAGCAACAACAGTGGCGTTCCGCCAAGCACAAATGAGAAAATGCACAACATGGCCCGGAGTAAGGTATTCCCAGCTGAAGTACTTTGGATCCTTTGTTATCAAAGCCGTTGTATCTGGGGCTGCGGCCAAAGATCGATGACCTCGACGGCAACCAATTCAATACCATGGTCAACCTGGATCAATTCAAAAGCAACTTTTCCCTGAGAGAAGCTCATTGGGCTGAAAACCCCAAGGGTGGGCAGTTCCAAGCAAAAGTTAGAGCAGCCTGCTAGCCCGAAAACCTATGAAGGGGGTCTAGGCAAAAGTAATAGGCAATATTCGAAAGCTCGTTAGACCGAAGACCCGACTGGGCGGTACTAGGCAAAAGTTAGAGCGCAAAAGGAGAGGTAAACACACGAGTGAACCTTAGCCTGAACTACGTTTTGACCTGATTCCCTAGCTTGGGATACATAGGCAGTCTCTCTTTGAGACTCGGTCACAAATCTATCAATTGGATCCATGGTTGACGTTTTGGTACACATCAAAGGTCGGAAAGGATCAAAGATCAAGCTGCATTGGAAGAACCAAAAGGGGGAAAGCCTTTGTCTTTCAATTTTATTGCAAAACTGCTATTTCTATTACGGGCTGAGCATAAAGCCTTAAAAATATTTAAAGCATCAAAAACAGAACGAAATGCTAAAAGCCTAATGGCTCACAGTTTATTCTAAGTTCGGCGAGGTCTGGTATGAGCAGCTGCAGCCTCGCGTGCGTGCTTTTTCAACTCCAGCGGTAGCCTGCTACTTCCCTCGAATGTCGTTCCAGGGGCTTTTGCCAAGTCTTGTCATACCATGCAAGTCATATGGAGTTAATGTGACTGCACGGGGGTGTCGGTTTCAGTCCGGGCCTATATGAGTCATCATATGCGTCTTATGTCCATTTTTGCGACATTTTTCTAGTTTTTCAATCAATTGTCATGTTGAGATACTTTTCTCAATTTTGTTTGTACAGGTCTTTGTACCTTTTGCACTTTCGTAAGTGTCAGTTTCACCTGTCTAAGGAATGTTGTGAGTTTTGGCCGCTTAATGCCCAAAATTTCATTGTGTTCTGTGTGTCTAAGGGTTCGCATTGTACCCTGGGACTCTGTTTCCCTTTTCTTTCGAGCTAGGCGAGTCTGTATACATGTGTGCATGTCTGTGTGTCAATTCAGGTCACTTGTCAATGCAAATTAGATACTAGCGGCTAGAAAATGCAACTTTTACATTGCTACCCCTAGCTCCTGTAATCCACAAGCTATGGAATCTCATGAACAGCAAGGGCTCGTCAGCCCAAGGCCAAGCAAAGCATCTCTGGGGCACGTCTGCCCAAGCACCGAAAAGAGGGCACGTAAGCCCAAATCTATCAACTGGGGCACGCCAGCCTGCTCGGTGTCTCCCTATCTGGGTGCGCATCTCAGAAGTAACTAACAGTACAGTAATAAGGCTCAATGGTAGTCCTTAGGCATCGTTGTCCTCGTAGGAGCCGCCCTTAGCTTGCATTTGCATTTTCAAATTGTGCATTTGTTTACACATCATTGCATATTGTATATCAAATGTTGAAAGCAGGAAAATTCTATCAAGCGTCAAGGCACGCCTGTCCAGTATCGAAGGCAGCAAGTAATCAGGATGTTGAGGATCATGCCTGTTGCCTTGTCACTTTTGGAACTGCAACCGAAACCGTTTCTTTGGGATAGCATAGCTATGAGAGAAGTGTCACACCCTGCTTTCCGTATCTCGTTTTCCATGGCAACTATCAAGCCTGCGACCTGTACTAGCATGCGCAGGTAAATTCGGGCCTAAGGCCCAATCAGCGGTTATCACCAATTTCTCACCAGCTGCAGTCCGCCTTGCCTCTATCCATGCTATTATCAAGGATAACCACTGCTTGTGCTACTTGGATCAACACAACGACAGCCGGTCCTGTCCAATTTTCAACGGCTTGATCATTCTGCACACTGATCTGCCCATCTCAATCAACGACAGCCGGTCCTGTCCAATTTTCAACGGCTTGATCATTCTGCACACTGATCTGCCCATCTCAATCAACGACAGCCGGTCCTGTCCAATTTTCAACGGCTTGATCATTCTGCACACTGATCTGCCCATCTCAATCAACGACAGCCGGTCCTGTCCAAATTCTCAATGGCTCGTTCATCCTGAAGTATGATCTGCCTGTTCCCATCAACGCATACCGGCCCGGGGCTTCAATCCACGACGGCACATTCATCATGAAGATGGTCTGCCAGATCAATCCATCAACGATGATCACCATGTCATCGCCGACGATCGACCATGTCGTCTCTTTCAAAGAATCCACGATGATCGGCCATATCATCGCCGACGATCGACCATGTCGTCTCTTTCAAAGAATCAACGATGATCAGCCATGTCATCGCCGACGATCAGCCATGTCGTCTCTTTCAAAGAATCAACGATGATCGGCCATGTCATCGCCGACGATCGACCATGTCGTCTCTTTCAAAGAATCAACGATGATCGACCATGTCATCGCCGACGATCGACCATGTCGTCTCTTTCAAAGAATCAACGATGATCACCATGTCATCGCCGACGATCGACCATGTCGTCTCTTTAAAAGAATCAACGATGATCGACCATGTCATCGCCGACGATCGACCATGTCGTCTCTTTAAAAGAATCAACGATGATCGACCATGTCATCGCCGACGATCAGCCATGTCGTCTCTTTCAAAGAATCAACGATGATCACCCAACACATCGCGGACGATCAGCCATGTCGTCTCTTTAAAAGAATCAACGATGATCAGCCATGTCATCGCCGACGATCAGCCATGTCATCTCTTTAAAAGAATCAACGATGATCAGCCATGTCATCGCCGACGATCAGCCATGTCATCTCTTTAAAAGAATCAACGATGATCAGCCATGTCATCGCCATCGATCAGCCATGTCGTCTCTTTAAAAGAATCAACGATGTCAGCCATATCATCGCCGACGATCAGCCATGTCGTCTCTTTCAAAGAATCAACGATGATCAGCCATGTCATCGCCGACGATCAGCCATGTCGTCTATTTCAATCAATCCTTGATGATCAGCCATGTCATCGCTGACGATCAGCCATGTCGTCTCAATCCATCCACGACGATCAGCCATATCGTGCCTATTCCGTTCAATCCACGACGACGATCAGAATATCGTCCGATGGTTCGTTTATTCGCAACTGATTGTTCCCCAGGAGAGTCCGTCTTGGCCTATCCCGAACGACAATCACCCTCAGTCTAGCCGCAAGTGCATCGTCCAACAGGCTTATTGCTCTGTCTCGGATGGTATTTGATAAGGAGATCGGCTCTGATTCCCAACAGATGGAATTTAACCTGCCTGACACGACCTATCCGTGCTTGTTGGAATACTTTGTGTCGAGGATAGCTTGATCCCCAGCAACGACGGCCTGTCCCGTCCACATCTACAGCGACAGCCTGTTCTGTCCAAATTTGATCAACCAGCGGCGATACCCTCGTCCACTTCTACTTCCATCCCTAGCGACGGTCCGTCCGTCCATTCGATTGATCAGGTTCTGTAAGTATGCTTGTCTACTTTACCATGTTCCGCTCTGGATTGCCTTGAGGGGTGTCTAGAATTCTTTGACGTTACTTGTACCAAGTCAATGGTGCTCCAAGTGCCGTCAAAGAGGGGCTACTGTAGACACCCCAATCTGGCTTTCAGATTAGCTTATTTGCGGTTTTTGATTCCCCGATGATGAAACGGATCAAGAACACTTCGGGAATGTCAAGTGTTTGAGTTTTGAGTGTTTGAATAACCCTTGAACCTAACCTAGCCAAAAACCACATCAAAAAGCCAAAAACCAATTGTCGCGCGAGGGTTTAGAACCATCGCCCGAGGGTCAAGCTGCCAGGTGTGGTCAACAGTCAAACTGTTGACCGTTGACCATCGCGTGCTAGGGAGAACCATCGCGCAACAATTCCAAACCATCGCGCGACGGTTCTCTCCTATCCTTTTCACCTTTTTCAGCTGGGCAGCTTAATCACCAAGTAACCAATCCAGACCTCGTGGACTGGCTGGGCTTCTCTCATTGCAGCCTTTCCAAAAGAGGCAATTTGGCCACCAAGCCAAATTGGTTGGTTCTTTCTCCTCCATACACCATTTCCACCACTCCTCCTATATATACCCCCCATGGTGCTTCCATTTAAAGGGTTCCAAAAAGAAGGGTTAACAATCTTGGGTTCAAGAGAAAAAAAGAAGAAGAAAGTACCAAGGTTTAAGTTCAAAAGGCTACACAACCTTTAATACACTTGGTATTTCACCACTCTAGCCACCTTCATACACTTATTTTCCAAGCTCTATCACCTTGTTCAACCTCAATTCAATTCAAAGCTCAAACACCATTCAAACTCAAAGGAACCAAAGGTATAGCTTACCTTTGTTCTCGCTTCTCTGCTCGATCCTCGAGGGGCCGGGCAGGCCAAATGTAATCAATACGATCCGGCCCTAAAACCAACAAAGTTACAAGAAGCGATGGAGCAAGAACCCTCGCTCGAAGGTTCCTTACTCTCGAGACACTTTGTGTCAGTGTGATGATGAACTTCGTGGGGAAGGGTATCCTGTTCTTCGTGTTTCATAAATAGTTCTTACTGTTTTGGAGCATGTTTTAGGTTTTAGATCACTGTTGATGCATGTCAAAACTTGTTTACTGCTTTTCTTAGCTTAAATTGCAAATTCAAAATGTCAAAATGCATTTCTGTTCTGTTGGAACATCCCTGGGATCATTCTGGACTTGTCCCAGAACCCAGGATGAGCAAAACCAAACACTGGAAGGTTGACCCGAACCCTCGCGCGATGGTTCTAAACCCTCGCGGAACAATTCTAAACCTTCGCGCAAAAGTTTGAAACCCTCGCGCGACGGTTCGTCCTCGACCAGTAGCTTGCCATGCATGGTTAACTAGGTTTTAGGCTTCTGTTTTGTCGCCTCACTGTTTAAGGGGTGTTTTAGTAATTTTATGGCTCTATAGTCTTTTAAAATTGTTTTTGTAACTGCTATAAACTGCTTGGTTTGTCCTGGGTGTGCACTGGTCCTTCCAGAGCCCAGAAGAGGATTAAATTCAACCTGTGGGTGCAATCTGTTTAAAAACCCACAGCAGTCTGTTCTCATCCTATACTAACTGCTCATCCATGCCATCTATCACATCTTGCAAGTTGTTACAGTTTTAATCCCCGATTAACTGTTCTCCCGCCCTAATTGGCTAAATTGGTTAAAAAGAAGAAGAATCACAATGTTTTCAAAAATGCCTTAATAGAGACCGATCTCCGGATTGGGCGAGAGGGGTGCCTTAAAACCCTTCCCCTCTCGTAACCTGGCTCCCGAACCCAGATATGGTTATGACGGACTGGTTTCCTTCACTTTTTCAAATCAAACAGCGCGGTAGGTGCTTCGAAGTACGGTTCCTTGGGTGTCGGACCTTCAAACCCGAGTGGCGACTCTGTATTTTCGAGCACTTGCTTCTCCGCTCGCGCTCCCTCGATTATGGGCCCTTGCTTCGGGAACCGAAATTCCCGAAGGCTTGCATCTTGGAATCCGGAAATTCCAGGGCATGCTGCCCACAAAGAGTGCAGACTAAGTTGGGCTTAGCACAACAACCTAGAACTAGGCAAATCGTCAGCTAGCCGCAATCCCAGGGTGCACCAAGGCAACCAACCATTAGAGTGAGTACGTCGCCAGGGAGTTTTGGAAGTCAAGGGAGGAAAAGACAGAGGGAACCAACTCAGTTTTTGCTAAACCAAATTAACCTTAGGCCACCTACCTTATTTAGGGATCAACGAGTTCCACAACTTGATAGGCTTTGCTATGTTTGTCGCGAACCTGGCCATATGGCAAGAAATTGTCCTCAGAGATTGGGAGTGTATGGTGAGTTGAGTTCAGTGCAGCAGTATAAACGTACATTGACACAACAACAGATGCGATTCCACAACTAGATCACCAACCCCTATCATTCTCTAGCTCTCAAAAATGTCAGTTGTTTGAGGTATCTTCGTTTCCTTATTGTTTGACCCATTCATTAGTCATTCCATAATGATGTGTTGTCACCTATTCTTTTTAATTTACATATGGCGAGGATTGATATGATTTGGGGAAGAGACTGGTTGTAACCGTGATAGCTGGTGATATTCCGAACGTGATCTCGTGAAAGTTGTTTCTTTATTTATCCTCTTTCGTTGGCCTAGCTAAATTTTGTTAGAATTGTATCATAAGCTGTTTCCTTGAAGTCTCCGTGAAGTCTGTTGTATTGTTGACCTATCATAATTCTTGATATCTGAGTTAATTGTTACGCAATCCGTTCCTAGCTTTTCTTGAGTATATTCGAATTCTTGTGGTGAAGCATCCTATGACACTTTTGATATATATGTGAGAAATGTTTCTTGTTCCCTATTCGAGGTCTTGTTTTTGACACTGTCACACTTGAGATAAGTTTTCATTGGTCAGATTAGGTTCCTTTGTTGCGACTATTAGTTTCGTTGTTTGCTTGTAACTGTTATTCTACGCAAGTTCTTATGTTGCAACTTAAATTCATTAAACCCAATTTGCGCTCACATACTCAATGATATGCGAATTCGTTGGTACTGTTCAATTCGGACTTTGTTGCTATCGTTACCAACTTTGGTGCCACCATTTACCCTGATTCCTTGACCATGAAATCACGTGATTTGAACTTGTATCCGTTTGCTTGCCTAGATCTATTCAGTTGGTTTGGACTTCATTGCTGCAGTTATTAGTCCATCTGTTGGAACTTGCTAGCCGATTTGAGTTCTTATGTTGTAATTGGCACAAAATCTTGTGATGACAACCACTCTATTGTGGGTCCTCAACTCTAGAGGCACGTGACTCGTTCTGTAACACTCAGCCTTAACTTGTTCGAAGTTCTTGTCACTTCCGGTATTGGACAATTTCTGACCTTGTTTCAGTTAGTTTACCAGAGATCCGTTTCACTTCCTTGTATTTATCCTTAGTATCGACATCGTTCAGTTGCCAAAAGGTTATTCACTGACTTTGTTGATTTGTAGAGCAATAAGAAGTTATGATCGGTCATTTCAAACTTCCTAGGTTGTTATAGAAAGGTACTTTGAGTTTGTTGTCTGGTCGCTTTAAAGATTCCATGTGTTCTCTGAAATCCGGATACCTCGTTATTGTTCTTTGAATCTCTGATTGGTGTTGTTTGAGTTTTTGGAGTTTGCTCTTTTTGTTTGAGATAACAAATTGAATTCTTCTCGTAATCTAGAACGACCCAACCTAGAGTGAAGATTTGGTGCAACTTTTAGAAGAATGGGCTTGTGTTATGGACCCGCTAGCACGATGAAATCTATTTGCCGACGATATTTGGAAGCTCGAGGGAGAATGACCAAAAAAGAGAAGGGTTAAAAAAAAAATAGTCAAAGATTCCCAACTTTGTAGGGCCGACCAAAGGATCGTATTGATCGTCGACGTCACCCAATGTTATTTGAAGAAGGGAAGTCATGTGTTTCGCAAATCATCACCGCGTTGGGGTTTGTCTTGTCTTGGGTGGAAAATGAGGCTTTGATCGCTAGAAGGATAGGTTAAGTATCGGATATGGCGTGTGTCTTTTGGATAACCAAGCGACAACCGATGAAATCCAGTTGGAAGAGTCGCTTGATCACTGCACCTTTTAGATGGAAGTCTCGGGAAGTCAATTGGATTATCAGGTAACACTTAGGAGGTAAGATCTCTATGGTGAGATAGATAATTGTATATTGGAATTTTGTAATAGAGGAAAGGTTGGAAACTATGTATCATTTGACGTTGCCGCCTAAATTATTCAATATATACGATGCATTATGTATACGGAGTGCATGCTTTGTCATTGACTAATGTTTCTTTTTTTGGGAGAGTACTTCACTATCTTTGTAAAACAAATCGCATTGTATGATTTTATGTATTTTGGAACTCTGTAATTTATTGGGCAAATTTATAGAATTGGGGACTGAACTATCTTTTGGGTTATTAGTTGTAACTCCTGTGGGGATTTAAATTATCAAATGTTATTATTATTTATGTTTAAAATGGAGGACATGACAACTTGCAACGGTTCAATAATTATGTATACGGAGATTGAGGAGGTACAAAATGAATCCATTGCATGTGTTAGAGAGGTTCGAAGTTAAATTAGAAGCCAATGTTTCCTATGGAAAGAAACCGATATGTAACCTCGATTCGCGTAATCTAATTTTGGAGAGGAAAGATAATGCCGATGGTGCGAGTTTATGTGGGAAAAAGGGGACGAAGTTATAACGTAATATCTGCATTTGTTTTAGTTGATTGATGTGAGTTTTGACGTAATACTTTCATTATTATTGAACCGTTGCATGATGTAAGTTATTGTGATTTTGAGTATCTATATGATACTTGGCAGGGTTGGACTTGTTTTGGCAAATTTCGGGACGAAATTTCTTTAAAGAGGGTAGAATGTAGAGACCCGTAAATTTCTTTATTTAATTTTAATGTTTGTAGTTGAGAAAAAAGGGTGGAAAATGACATGAATGTGAATGTGGAGGTTAAATGTGCAAATGTTGGAAAAATATGGGTGTTAGTGTAATATAGTGCATGTGTGTATATGTATGTGTCCAGGGGAAAATAATTCCCATTCTCAAATTTCATCTTCAACCTCAAAACCCAAGAAGATTGGCCTTCATTCCACCGTCTGTACGTGATCTTGAGCTTGCATTCAATTGGGTTTAGCTCGGAGAGGAGTATTCGATTGATTTTGAGGTTTCGGAAGCTAGGGGTTGTTCAAAACGCTTGGGTTTCACTTTTCGACTTGAGGTAGGGAATTCTATCTCTTTTTATATGTTAATTGAGTGTTTCTATGCATTTCTCGAGCTTGTATTGGTTGATTATTGAGTTTGGACCAAAATCTGAATTTTCTGTCAAAAATCGTCTGATAGATACTCTTCTTACCGGTAGGAACTGTTCACCTACCGGTAGAACGAGTTTTCATAACCAGCTCAAACGTACAACAGCAGCTTAAAAGCTGCTCAACGTATTCATCTTCCACCGGTAAAAACTTTTTACCTACCGGTAGGTCAAGTGCTAAGCTGCCCAACGTATTCATCTTCTACCGGTAGGTAAAAAGTTACCAGTAGAAACTTTTTACCTACCGGTACGTAAAAAGTGCTAAGCTGCCCAACTTATTCATCTTCTACCAGTAGGAACTTTTTTTTCCTATCGGTAGGTCACGTGCAAAATTGTTCCCTTCAAATGATTGGCGTCTCTGTTTTCAATTTCTACTGGTAGGAGCTTCCACCTACCGGTAGGACTCGTTCACCTACCGGTAGGAGATTGAGCAGCTTTCAGCTACTTGATTGAGCAGCTGCAGTGTCTTTCAGCTACTTTCCTATATCTTCCAAATCATATTTTTAAACTTCTCATCGACTCTAATTGATTTGTTTACACATTCTTTCAAGTGTATTAGAAAGTGTTACTAGTCTCTCACTTAGAGTGGTATCTAGTGGACTAGAATGAACTCGTTGTGTTAAGAAATGATAAATAGACATTATGACACGTTGAAATACGAACGATACACTTGAACATGTCTAGGGATCCAATGAGTAGTATAGCAAGTTTGTTTTCTCTCGACTCGTAGAATCCTTTAGATTCCTCTAGCATACGCTTTACGGACTCCAAGTATAGAAACTAGAAGATCGAGCATCGCAGAGTCTAGTCATGGGTTAATATGTGGTATGTGAAGGTACGGGGGTGTACTTAGAGGTACGGTGAGGACATGTAATTGTGATATTGTAGATTGTTGGTCTTGTAATACCATGTGATCAATTAGATGACTTTTGGATTCGATTGAACGACTTGATGTTTGTGAACGAGAATGGAATGAAAATGGATAACAAATGGACACAAAGAGAACACTCAGGGCTCTTGAATGAGTAAATGCCTGGCAGGAGCTAAACGCTCACATCATATACTTTCAAGGCTTTTGAATGAGTAAATGCCTGGCAGGAGCTAAACGCTCACATCATATACTTTCAGGGCTCTTGAATGAGTCCTGGCAGGAGCTAAATGCTAATATCATTTATCTTCAGGGCTCGTTGTCGAGTAAGTGCCTGGCAAGAGCATCGGCTCAGATTCTTAACGATACGTAATTGGTTTATGAAGTTAATGAAATGATTTTGGTTTTGGTTAAAGGATTTTGCTGGAAATCCTCTGGTATTCTTGAGCGAATCAACAGTTTCCGGTATTTGGGCACAAATCAACGGACTCTGGTATTCAGCCCGAATCAACGGAGCTCGGCCTACAATGGTCTTGAATTATTCTTGAGTTATTTTGAAATCAAAAGAAAAGAGTTTGTAGTATTAAAGGGATGTGATGATAAATAATATGGACACGAGAGAGATTATGGTATTGTATGAAGAGTAATAAGATGATTTTGATTGATTATAGACTAATGTGGAATAACGTGAGTTTAATAATGTAACTAGTTTGAGAAGTAAACGGTTAGTGACATATGTGTGAAGTCTAGAACCCTCCGACTATAGCTTGTAGCACGTTGGTAGTCATTCGTACTTCAGGCGTATCTGTGAATATTCACTTACTCAGGGTGCATGGTTCATCTCATTTCCATATAGTTTGAGCTTAGAATTCTCTACTGGGCTAGTGTAGCTTAACCTATCATTTTCAGGCATTTTGCAGGTCATCGCCACAGAGTGCTTGGAGTGCATTCTATGTCATTGACTAAAGTTTCTTTTTTTGGGAGAGTACTTCACTATCTTTGTAAAACAAATCGCATTGTATGATTTTATGTATTTTGGAACTCTGTAATTTATTGGGCAAGTTTATAGAATTGGGGACTGAACTATCTTTTGGGTTATTAGTTGTAACTCCTGTGAGGATTTAACTTATCAAATGTTATTATTATTTATGTTTAAAATCGAGGGCGTGACAGAGTGCCCTAATCTTTCTTTTAAATAGATTATAAGGACTTCAAGCTCTCATTGATGAGTGGGGAGGGGTTGCCAACTCATTGTCTAGATACGCCGATGTTACCCAACAAAAAGGCCTATATAGTGCATGTCCGCACCTCCTTATAGATCAATAGTTTTGCAACAGAAAAGTCCTCAATGCACTAAGCTTTATCAATGCCAATCACATGTAATTGCTTCCAATATTTACCAGAAATTAAGAGATATAGCTTTGGAAATATAGCTGATTCAGTTAATTTAGATTCAACTCTTCATAGCCAAATCAGTTACAACTATGGATACATTGGCCAGGCTGCTAGTAAAAACAATTTATCAGTAAATTTTAAAATGGCGGACACAAAAGGTATATTTACATTGATCACTAAACATCACAATACTCGTTTGAAAGTTATGTAAGAAATTACCGCTATACATATCCTGAACCATCAGAGATTAATCACGAACTGCCTGAACCATGAGATGACTAATACCATAGGCTAGTTCAAACCACAGCTCCGTTGTCAAAAGCATTAGCTTATCCTCAGGAAGGATTTGATCTCCCAATCTATGTTCCTTGGCAAAGAGAAATTAAACCAAAAAAAATTGAAGAGCATGTAGACACCCCAATTTGGCCTAACGATTATTTCAAATCCCACCTTGGGACCATCCCGATGATGCTATGGATTCGATGATTGCTGATTGCCTTCTTGTGAAACCCATGGACTTATGGTATGAACTTTGAGCCACTTAGAAGACCCAATCCAGAGCCAAATAGCCTTTCAGACGGAAATACAGTGTTCTAGAAAAATCCATCAGTCGGCCGTAACATCGATCTCACGGCCTCAAAATCCATTCCTCACCCGAGCAACCTGTTGCTAGCAAAATCTCCCTGAGAGATCAAAGCCTCGGCCGCATGATCCTTTCCTCGACCGCCTAATCCATACCTTGGCCGCAAGATCCTTTGCTCGGCCGCCAGATCGGCCTTTTTCCAGACTCTCGAATGTTCTGTTAGTTGTTTGATCCAGTCCCGATACCTTTCCGATGCGTTCGGGCCACGTTCAGAGATCACGACGAGGAGTTCGAATTGCATTGCAATTGCGATTGCAATCGCGTGATTTGATTGGACCGAGTGAGTCATCCCTTTGCCTATATAAAGGGGCCTTTGGACTCCGAAATAGATATACGAAATTCATCAGATTCACACCCTCATCAACCACGAAACTCTGCCTATATACTCACACAAACCCTCTTTACAGAAGCACTAACCTCGCGAAGGCAGCCATCAATCCGACGATCAAACCCCGGAGTTCAAACCCTAACCCTAGGGTTTCATTCAAGAAGCAATCAATCAGTCAATCCCCATCGATCTGAAGCAATAAAGCAACTGAGGGATCAAGGTGGCGAGGCCCAACGGCCTCTGATTTGGTTTATTTACTGTTTATCTTACTAATCGTAGCGTTTTAGTCATCTGTTAACTTCTCTATCTGGTGTGAGAAAGAACACTAGCCGGGGCTTCGATGCCTTGGCCGGTACATTGAATCAGCATGATTACTTGACCGCGACATCCATTCACCGGCCAAGTAATCGATCTGCTGGCACAGTCTGCTTTGTTTTGTTGCTTTCTGATGCATGATTATTTATAGTCTCGGCTCACCTTATTTACTGTTTAAAGGCATAAAAATAGATTATGTGTTGTGATTAAATAAAGCATTTATACGTCTTATGTTGAGCAATTATGGGCTAGCCTCACGGCTAGGCAGATAGGGGTGCCTAACACCTTCCCCTTACTGTACTTTTGGCTTCCGTACCCAGAATCTCTATCTATTTTCCTAGTTTTAATAAACTGGGTGGTGACTCTGTTTTGATGATAACCGCTATCGTGTGGCGATACCTCTAGCCATGGAAGTATCCACGATCTTGGTTTATGAAGCGAGCAAACAAACGATCTATCAAACTGTATGGCGATGCCCCGTTTGGGAGGTGTCTACAGTTTTCTGGCGACTCTGCTGGAGACATGAGAGCCATAACCAGAAAGTTCAACATAAGACTAATACATGCCTTATTTAATTCATTTATCATATGCATCGAGCAGGCAAGCCTCGTTGAGTTCACCTAATACCCCGGCATGCCACGGGCTATGTTAGGGGTTCCAGCAAACTCCACAGTCACTTGTACCTATTGGTATATCAAAAAGGGAATCACCCAATCGCCGCCTATAATGGGTTGGTGAAAGGACTGGTGCCCTTTGACAACGGAGCACCCCGAGACTACCTAAACCTTACATGTGTTAGAAAGCCATAGAACTTATCAAAATAAGGCAGGAACCCGCAGGTTAAGGAAATTTCCTGCATTTTTCTAAGTTCTTCCTCACACCCTGTATCATTCACTGTTGTGGCAATTTCTTTCTGTGCAGAAGGTTTGGGATTTTCAGCCCAAATCCTAACCCTATACAGCCAAGTACTGACTTGCAGGTATTTTTACTTTTAAAGCAGGCACAATAGGTAGGCCAAGAAAGCAACCACAGCCAATTTTATACTTTTACAACACCCGAAGCCACGCCAAATAGAGGCCGTTGCAGCCATCTTGCCTGTCGTCTTCACCTATCAAAACTCCTTCACCGCAACGGTCCCAATCATTTCCTGGGACTTCGCGGTCATCTTCTCAGCAACACCGATCATCTACCAAATCCCAAGCTTCATCAAGCAATCCTCCTGTTCCCATGGCAGACAACGACGCCACTATCGCTGACCTTCAGGCATAAATCGCTACTTTACTAGCAGAAAAAACAGCAAGAGATGCTGAAGATGAAGAAAGATCAATCGCAAATGAGAATAGGCTAGAAAACCCAGAATTGGCCAAGCAAGTCAAAGAAATTAAGCATGCCCTAGCTCGTTCACAAGGAGACCAAATCCTGGACTTCGAAGGACTCTGCCTCTTTCCAGACTCTCAACTGCCCGAGAAATTCAAAATGCCAAATATCGAGAAGTTCAATGGAACTGGCAACCCTAACAGCCATGTCCACCATGTCATTAACACCCTGAAGCCGATAGGCCTGAATGATGAGCTTATCGCTCAACTATTTCAAAGGACTCTCACTGGGACTGCTCTCGATTGGTTCCTCACTTTGGAGTTTGAACACTATCACACTTGGCCTAAAATCGCCAACGCTTTCATCAAGCAATATGCTTACAATGTTCAAGTCGAACTAACCACCCGAGATTTGGAAATGACCAAGCAAGAGTCCAACGAAGGCTTCGTCACTTTCGTGGCTAGGTGGAGGGAAAAGGCTGCCAAGATGAATAATCGCCCCTCTGAGGAAGATCAAGTGAGGATAGTCGTCAAAAATCTGCAATCCAAGTATCTCAAGCATATCTACACACAAGCTATCACTGATTTCGAACGCTTGCATGCTACTGGGCTGCAGATTGAAGAAGGGCTCAAGCTAGGCCTCGTTAGGAAAGAGGAAACTCCTTCACCTAAGAAAACCTTCTCGACTCGTACATCTCATGCCTCTGTCAACAACCTTAATTCAGCCTCACGACAAGACCCTTTTCAAGCTAGCTCATCCCGAAGCTCAAATCGGCCCCGCCATAATTTTACCCCTCTCTACATGACTCTTTCCCAAGCCTTAACCATTCTAAGCCGTCAAGGACATCTTAAGCCCTTGAACAAACCACCTCCTCAACCACCTTATGGTCCAAACCATTGTAACGCCCTGGAATTTTGGGTACGTTAAATGATCATTTTATTGAATAAACCAAGGAGAGTCTAGCTCATTATTACACATAATTCTTACAAGAGTACTTTTATTCAATAAAAGAAAGGATAATCTAGGGTTAACTACTGCTCTGCCTCTTCCTCCAGCCTTGCAAGCTCCTCGGCTCCGAAGGCCTCCAGTGTGTACTGTTCATTCTGTTCATCTATGAAATCTGACATATTATACCAAAGACGCCCCAGTATAATATGTCAAGGTCACCAAAGGTAACACCGTGAGCTACGGGGCTCAATAGAATAATCCAAAACCCATTAACCCTTAACTTACAACGAAGAGTCATATAAATAATTACACATGCTCATTCAACAACATAATTAACAATGACACATCCGCATTCATTATCTTGCTTACGTTGGTGTCATGCCTTTCTTTGTTTCTCCTACGTGACTCATCGTAAACCGTGTCACCATTTCATTTCGAAAATCATTTCTCATTCTTTGTTACCAACGGGCTACCAAGTCCGGCCACGTTATCAAATCTTGCATTGGCTCCTCTCCGCGGATAACCAAGCCCAATCAATCAATGAAGCTACCACGTCCGGCTCCGTTAACAATCTACACAATGGGCTACCAAGTCCGGCACATTATGAACGCACACAATCAATAAGCTACCAAGTCCGGCTTATTGGCCGCAATGGCTACCAAGTCCGGCACATTGTGTCACATACTCACCTCCAAATGAAGCTACCAAGTTCGGCTCCATTGGCAACGCATACCAACGTAAGGCTACCAAGTCCGGCCATTACGTAGTTTCTAAAATATTTTACCAAGTCCAATTATTTCCTTTATCCACACTCTAGGTGTCATGTTTCTACTTCTCGGTTGTCGTGTCTCGTAATCATGCATAGACTCCGCGGTGGGACGAATCACTTTAAAGTAATCTTGAAACTAAACTAGCAAGATCATCCAACTCTATTTAATCATGCTTGTTTACAACCACAAGTAAGGCAAGCAACATGCTATCATGCTCACAATCGTTTAAAAGGTCAAAATACAAATACTTCGTTTAAAACAACACTTTATCTTTTAAAACGACAACGTATAGCCATCTTTTTGGAAGTTCAGAACAACACATATTTATTGACGAGTTCATACAAAAACAAGCAACTACCACGAGATCGAGCAATCAAGTAGTCATAAGATCAAAGTAAACTACGTAAAACAAATCATAGTACACATGTGGCTTCATGCTCATACAATACAATATACTTAGAGGAAGTAGTTAAGAAAAGTCTACAAGCTAAATCATACGACTAACTTTATTTTCTTTAGCGAAAATAGCTCGAAAAGCTCAACATACTTCTTAAATAGTTAAGGATTAACTACACTTAAAATATACTTAGAGAAGTAGGTTCGAAGAACTCTACCGTTCTTCTTGGCAGTAGAAAAGGACTACGAAAAGATCGACGGAAAGAAAGTCGGCACTCGAATGGTGTAACGGCTTACGATAAGCTTCCGATAGCTTCGAAAGAGAAAGGTTTCTCTTGAAACTATATCCTAACTACAACTACTACGACTTTTAGATCGAGGTGGTGGTCGTGTGGTGGTTTAGAGGCGGCACTAGAAAGCTTCTTGAAGAACTTAGAAAGAAAGCTCAAGAACGAACTAAAACTACTCAAGAACAACAAGAACACTAAGCTTTCTAGAGAGAAGTTGGAGAATGGAAATGTGTGAGTTCAAATGAAGAAGTGGCTTGCTATTTATAGGCCAAGAACTCCCTCTCTCTCTCCCTAGCCGAATTTCCCTCTCTCTCTCTCTCTATATCTTATTTTTTTATTTCATCAAATCTTGCTTGCTTGCAAGAAAAACCCTAAAACCTAGGCTTGCATGGCTACTAAGGATATTGCTTTGCTTTCACTCCAAGAACTAGGACAAAACTAGGTTATTCTAATGGGGTTTTGGTCTTGTCTAGTCCTTTGATCAAATAAGAAATTCTAGGGTTAGTACTTAGGAGATTTAAGCTAGATATGGAAGTATAAAACCCTAGATATGGTGGTACATGATGAGGTAAGAAGATTGATCAAGGATTTGGACTAGATTTGGAGGAGTACAAGTTGCCCACATCACACACTCTCTCTCCCTCTCATCCGGCCTCTCTCTCTCTCTCTCTCCCTCTCTCTCGGCCTCTCTTTCCCTCCCTCTCTCTCTCTCTCTCTCTCTCTCTCTCTCTCTCTCCCTTTGGTACAAAGTACATATATATATAACTTAGATTTGGTAGAAGAAAATCCTAGAAAGTACAACATATCTTTCTCTCCCTCTCTTCTATCTCTCCCATCTCTCTCGGCTCTCTCTTTTCTCTCTCTCTTCTCTCTCTCTCGGCAATCTCTCTCTCTCTCCCTCTCTCTCTCTCTCTCCCACCTGTACACTCTTGGAAGTAGTATATATATACTAATATATATATAAGTACAATGGGTCAATCATAAAATCTATATTTTCAAGCAAAATAGATTTTCTAATTATAATATACAATAACACACATGCACATTGCAATATAATATATATATATACATATATATATGCATACAAGTACATATAAATATATATATACACATGTACCACACAATCTAGGATAGATATTGCCAAATCCTATATCTAATTAATTATTCTAATGCTTTCAAAGTACAAGTCCTTATAATATTAACCTAATGTATTAATTCTAGTTTATTCAATTGACACACATGGAAGATCTTATTATTTTATTAACCCTAATACTTGATTGGCAAGTATAGCTATTATCTAAGGAATAATAATTCCCCTAACCTTCTTTATCCAATGGATAAAAGAATTAAAGTACTTTACAAGATTTCTAATTAAAATAACACAATACACATGTGTTACTTACAATAAAATATATATACCTATACATATATATGTATATACAAGTACACATGTAATATATACAAACAAGTACTACAGTATCTAGTCTAGATATACCAAAATCCAATATCTATTAAACTAATCTACTATTTTCAAGTACCAAGTCCTAAATTCTATTTTAATCCATTACACACATGGCCAAATCTAGTATTTTAATAAACCTAGTACTTGGTTGGCAAGTAAAACTATTATCCAATGGATAATAGTTTCCCTAGCGGTTAATAACCAATGGTTAGTGAAGGTAAGGTCCAAGGGTTATCGTCCAATGGTTAATAAATCTCCTAGCGGTTATTATCCAACGGTTAATGCTAGAAAGTCTAATACTTGCAATTAAGCACTAAGCTAATCTAATCTCGTACTTAGGAAGATTAACCAAGTTTTACCTATTGACCAATGGGTAAAGGAAATCCTAACGCTATCGTCCAATGGTCGATGGCTAAAAGGTTCAAACGGTTCAAAGGGTTAATCTAGGGTTACCGAACTCAAGGGTTTCGAAAGGTTTGTGAATCGAGGCTCGTAAGATTCACGGAGGTTTAGGAACGATCGGTGGCTAGGGTAAACGATAGCTAAGTCGAATCGTCGGTTAAAAGCTAGCTAGGGTTGCTAGATAGGATTTCCAGCCGAGAAGTGAAATCCTATGGCTTTATCCTAGAAACGACGGGAAAAATGACAGTCTAATGGCGATTAAAACCTAATTAAGATTGTCCAACGAATTTAGTAACGACCGATTTTTGGTTATGGAAATAAAAATCCAAGTAATAAAATAAAATTCAAATTTTTAACGAAATTTTTAATTACCAAATATCAGGCTCATTACCGACTATTGTGGGCTACCACAGCCCCGGGTGAATATCGGGACAGCCCGAAAGACATCGTTTTTGGATCGAATTGAAAATTTTGAGGAGTCGCCATCCGGATTTGTGGTTCGCCACCTGAGAAACCGTTTTGATTTGAAAATGATCGATTTGAATTGAAAACCAGAGATTCGTTTAAAAAGGGTTCGGGAGCCACGTTACGAGGGGGGAAGGGTTTTACGGCACCTCCCTCGCCCGACGCAAAATCGGTCTCTACTAAACATTTGTGGGATTTTTGAAAATGATTTTGTTTCAATGGACAATTAGCAAGTATTTACAAGGTTAACAGTTAAAGCAGTGCATGCATGTGCCCGTGAGCAGTACATGATGGATAATGGTAAGAGTGTGCGACATGGCAGTGTATGTTAAAGGATTGCAAGATAGTCAGAATTAGAAACCCTGTCAATGACTTCACTCTCGAGCGCTTGGGAGTACTCCCGAGCGCTTGGGAGCATTGCATGCCCGACCTGCAAGCTTTGTTAGTGCAACAGAATATAACAGAGTACCATACTACAAATATAAACTTGAGTAACATAAAACAAGTCACAGGCTAAACAGAAGACTCAAAAGACTGGGATCAGGCCCCATTCTCCCAAGCCATACACTCTTGCCCTTCTAAAAAGTGGCTTAACAATTTAATAGACTAAAGGGTCACATACAGAACATTCAAGAGCAACACAAGAACTGAAATAGAGGGAGACTTGGATAGGATGACATGCAGACAACTCCCGAGCGCTCTGGAGTAGACTCGAGTGCTCGGGAGTGATCCACACTCCCAGACTGATTTCAACCAACTAAAGCCCTTGCTCTGGTGTTTTGATGTAACAAATCTACCTTTTTATCTTGCATGCAGAAGGTTTCTCCTTTAGATCTACTGAAAAAAATGTGCTTTTGCATTTCTTTCATATGAAAACGATTCTTATTTCCCTTAAAAAAAAAAAAAGCAGATCAGATACATCAACACATTTAAGAAGACTTTCTTTGCTTGAAACTTGTCTCTATCTCCCCTGCATGATAGTTCAAATGCTGGAAAAGTAGAAAAATGGGACTGGCATCACTCTCGAGCGTTCTAGAGTTGTCCCGAGCGCTCGGGAGTGTTTCCAGTGCTGCATGCATGGAAAACATTCATGGCCTTTTGCTCTTGCTTTAAAACTAAGGCTCTCCCATCACACTCCCAGTATTGAAGACTGGGGTGAGCTGGGAGGCCTCCCTCAGAAGGGAAAGACAGCCCTGCTTTTGGTTGAAACCAAGGCATGAAACTTTTACCTTTTCTTTGGAACTTTGCACCTTGAAGAAAGCTTTGAAGGATGGAAGGGAAGTGAAGATTTCAGAGGATCAGAGGCTAGTAATGGTCTGAACCCTTTTCATCTTCTTGAGATTTCTTGGTTATTTTTCTTTTGAAGATGGGGGGGGGGGGGAGGGTCTTTTTGCTTGAAAGAGAGTGAGAGTTCTTCTTTTCTTTGAAAAGACAGAGAGGGAGCTTCTAGAGAGAGAGAGTTCGTGCAGGTTTTGAGCTGGGAGCAGCCTTATATAGGCAGCACATAGTATATGGTTTCAATTTGGAAAATAAAATTTGGAATCCAAATCAAATCTCTTGCTCTGACTCACCTCTGACTGAGGTTGAGTGTGGTCTAAGGCAAAGACCAGCTTGCACGGCCGAAATGATGGCTGCATGGATAGTGGGGAAGCTCCTACATCCATTGGGCAGCACAAAAGTCTCGAGCGCTTGAGAGTGATCTCGAGCGCTTGGGACTTCACTCTCGAGCGCTCGAGAGTTGACTGGTCCATGGTTTTGAAAGATGTTCTGGAGCGCTTGAAAGCTGTTATTTTGACATTTTATTTAAAACCCTTGAAGGAGCACTGTTCCAATGGTCTAAGGCTTGTTTGATCCCATATTCATCATCGGGGAGCCTCCAGGCCGCGAATCAAGGAAATTTTGAATTGTCCAAATTGGGGTGTCTACAGTTGCCCCTCTTTGGGCGTTGCTCGATATCATGTCTGGATATGAGTGACGTCCAAAGATTTAGACAGCCCAATTCGAGCCAAGACAAATCCTCGATCCAAAACACGAACACAAGTAAACAACGTTTGATGCACGTGGTCGTGTCTTTTCAGACTGCCCACGTACCCTTTTCTCCAGGGATCAGACCAGCGTAGTTCTTTGGGGCATATGCAAGCATGTGTAACGCATGCACGATAAGGAATCGACACAATTTTGATGCAAATGGTCCACCTGTTGCTCTGTTTGGCGGAGGGAAAATGCAAGCATGTGTGATGAATGCACAAGAAATGATTGACGTGAGCTTGATGAGATAAACATGTAAACGATCCACCTGTTGCTCTGTTCGACGGACAGAAAATGCAGGCACATGCGGTGCATGCACAAGAAATGATTGACACGAGTCGATAAGGTAAACATGCAAATGGTCCACCTGTTGCTCTGTTTGGCGGAAAGAAAATGCAAGCACGTGTGATGCATGCACGAGGAATGATCGACACGAGTTTGATGAGATAGACATGCAAATGGTCCACCTGTTGCTCTGTTCGGCGGATGGAATGAGGATAAAATAACACCTGTAGGGTAGAAATACCTGCAAACACATCGATATTAGTATAAAGAGGTAAAATTTCGATCGACTATCAAGCAAAATACCAAGTTAGGGAGCGCGAGCTCAAAATCACAACACCGACTAGAATTCGCTTCCTACAGTCCCGTTTGACGCGGCCAAAGCCAGGACTGAGATTGATTTTGTAAAAAGGGAGGAAAAACTAAGCAAGCCTCGATAACGGGAAGAGGCACGGGACGACGGGGGCTGGCACGGCGGCTGGGAACAGACTTCAGCGGTCAGAACCACTCCCAAGCGCTCGGGAGTGGTCTCGAGCGCTCGAGACCTTGGCTGGGGCCTACCGTCCTTACATCTTCTTCATCAGGTTTAGGGTTCAAAATTGATTCTGAGCGCTCGAGAACCAGAGCAGTCCAAACATCTGAAGCTCGATCGAACTCATTCTTCCTCTCAGGTAAACTTTCTCTCACTCACTCAACCGATCTCTCTCTCTTCTTTGTCAATCCCTCTCTTGTTCAGACGACCCACCTCTTTCCCAAAATGGATCGAGCTCAAGATCTTGATTTCTCCATGATCTTCCAGTGGGCTGTCGTTTGCCAAGAGGCACGAATCAAGAGGAAGAAGAAGGCCTGGGGGGTAGAGGAACCAGCAATGGCGAGCGGCGGTGGGGAGACAACGCCCAGCCGTGAGGCGGCGGTGGTGGAGGCTGCGGTGGCGACAGAGGAGGCCAGCAGGGCCAGAAATGAGGATGTGTTGAGGATGGTAGAGACTGGTGAGGTTCCTGTGGCGAGGGGTGATGCTGGTGGAGGTGATGACGGGCTGTCCCGCCGCGAGGAAACAACGGCTGCGACGACCACGGCGTCGGAGGAGACCAGCGGCAGTGGTGCTGTTACACCAGGTCAGAAGGAGGTGGAAGGTAATGGTTCGAGGGCCGAGAGAAGTGCTGGTGAGGGTTTAGCGGTGGTAGGGGATATGGGCGATAGTGAAGTGGTGCGAGGAGGCGACGATGAGCTGGTCACGGGCAGCGGAGGCTCATCGGGTGGTGAGACGGGGATCTCGGGCAGCGGAGGAGGTACTACAGGTACTCCTCGCACTCCCACGGTGGAGGAGCTACTCGCGGCCGCGGAGCGGGCCGGTGGTGAGGGGAGGGTTGAGGATGAAGTAGTGGTGGCTGGGCGCGTCGTTGCGACGCCGATATTGAGGGCGGCGGTAGTTGAGCCGAGGGTTGGTGACAGTGGGATCGGGGCTTCACAGCCGGTCCCATTCACGGAGGGAGACTTCTTGGACAGCGCGAGGCCACAGGATATACTGGATGCCCTTGGTCTCGACGCCGAGATGAGAGAGGTGCTGAGGGATGCACGGTCCACGGAGGGTCAGACCTCGGTTTCTCTGCTAGGAGCTCTGCTCAGTGGTGCGGGGGTGACGGCGGCAGATTGGGGGTCACCCGAGATGGTTGATTTGGGGCAGGGGGAGGAGGCGGTGATCGAGGAGAGGATTACCGCGGCTGACGAGGCGAAGGCGTACCTGGCCCGTGCGTGCCCTGGGTTTACGGCGAATACCTACGCACCACGGTTGCATTTCTTTGAGCCAACGGGGATGACCGGTTATGTCCCTGCACGGACGGAGTACCCCGAGGACTTGCTTCTCCGGGATCGGGCCTCGCACATCTCTTCAAGATGGACCACGGTATGACTTCAATAGTTTACTTTCCCGCGTTTGATTTACTTCCTTGAATCATTGTTTTGTTCACTGATACTATTTCCTTGCTTTGTTGAAACAGCGTACCAAAGACATTTATGGACACGGGGGCTCAGGTCATTCATTGCAGCACTTCTTGGCGTTGCCTCGGAGAGTGCGGGAGCTGGTGGAGGAGACTGGTTTCGGGCCGTTCATCCAGTTGCTGACGTCGGCGAGGGTTGACCGTGCGGTGATGACAGCACTGGTGGAGCGGTGGTGGGACACCACCAACACGTTCCACTTCCGTTTCGGGGAGATGACGGTGACTCCTCTAGACTTTGCAGCGATTACAGGGCTCCGGTTGGAGGTGAGCCAATTCCATTTGAACCAAGCATAGTGCTGGATGACGCAGCGCTGAGATGGTTCCTTGGACGGGTCCCGCGCCATAGCGAAGGAGTAGCAGAGTACGGGCAGTTCACAGTGCCCTGGGATCACGAGCCAGCGGACGACATTGAGGCGGCCCGATGGCGAGGGCCTATTTGCTGTACCTGTTTGGGGCTTCTTTGTTCCCGCTCAGGCAATCTCGGGTTCACCTAAGTTACTTGGCGGGCCTAGTTGATCTGAGGCAGGCAGGCCGATACGACTGGGGAGGTGCTGCTCTGTGCACTCTCTACTGCTTCCTGGGAGCTGCCACACGCGGGGTGGGGGACACCATTGGCGGATACTGGAGGGTGATAGAGGTATGGCTCGACGTTATTGCTTTGAATTGCTTTGATTGATTGATCGACTGGTTTGTTGAATTGAACTTGCAATGATTTGAATTGAATTGATCTTCATGATTTGCAGCTTTGGGCTTATGAGGTCTTGGGCATGTTCTCGCCCGAGAATACTTGCACAAATCCGAACCTGCTTCCGCGTGTACTTGCATGGAGTACGGAGTACCGGAGGGCGAAGGAGCGACGGGGACAGGTGATGACTTTCCGGCGCTGGCTGGATAACATCACTGGGATTACGGTACGAACATTGACCTTTTCTTTCCTTTGATGCCTTGTCCAAAATGAAATTCTTTGCTTATTGATGCCAGAATACTAAATGCAGGTTCACTGGGACCGATGGGCCAGGGTGGAGGCTGACTTCCTTCCGATGAGTCGGGAGGTGACGAGGAGCAGGGTCTTGCTGGAGTGCCCGCTGGGTTGGCAGTGGTACCTGGGGGATCGGGTGACGCGACAGTCACTCGGTTTACCAGAGTTCATCGTGCCGGGGTCACTCCCCCCACGAGTGCAGCGGATTGAGACCTACACTCGGGCTGAGCTGGAGCAGTTTACGGTGCCGGATACTGATTTGGAGAGATATTTGCGGCGCACGTTGGACTATGCAGCTTACAGAGATAGATATTTGGCCACCAGCTTGGGTGTGGAAAGGGAGCTGGAGAGGCGAGTCGCTGAGGCTGAGGCTAGGAGAGCCATGAGGGAGGCTGGGGGTGCAGTTGGAGATGAGACAGGAGAGGAGACTGGAGGGCGAGGCCGCGGCGGTCGCTCTTCACGCGGTAGAGGGCGAGGTGCTAGGCCTCCTGCTGGCGGGAGAGGTGCTGGCTCTTCAGGACGAGGTGAGGGTAGCACAGAAGTCCCGAGGGCAGCTGAGACTTCTACCCCAACCGGGCTACCGACTTTGGATTGGACGATAGGGGTGAGAGACCCCTCTGGTGCACGGGCGATGCTAGATATCCCATGTCTTCCACAGCCGCCGATGCGACTTCCCGCACAGGCATAACATAACTTTGACTCTTTCCCTGCTTCTAATGCTTCTTGTTCATGCACATATCGTTTTGACCTTTGAACCATTGCAGGTGCCGCGAGAATGGGCTGAGCAGGCCATTATGCTGATGGTGGGGATGCGGCAGCTGTTGAAGGATTGCGCCAAGGGGAGGATTCTCCAGACCAGACCTGTTCCTGAGCCTGCTTTACCTGTTGTTGCACAGGTATGAAAATGCAAATGCATGCATATACATTTTATTGGATTTAAAACATGTATCAAATGAATGCTCATGATATGCAGGTGCAGCCACGACGCTCGGCCAGGACACAGCCGCAGGTTACCACGAGCTTTCCAGCTTTCACCAACGCGAGAGGCCAGGGTAGACAGAGAGCAGGGGCCGGACAGTTCAAGGTGGTTCCTAGGGTAGTGTCTTGGCGCAGACCTGCTCCTGAGGAGTCCGAGGAGGATACGGAGGAGTCACTTGAGTCACGAGCCTTAGGGTCTACTGACTCGAGTAGCGCCTCAGGCCCTTCCGATGATGACGATGATGACGACGAGGCCGAGGTTGAGAGCTCTGAGTCCGAGGGACGTCAGCAGAAGAGGACTCGTCTGGGCTGAGCTTTCAGTTTTTGCTTTTATTAGCCTTTTCTTTTGTATGGGCCTGCGTGGCAACATAGTTGTAGTTCCTGGGCCTGCGTGCCTTGATTTTGTTTGGGTCTGCGTGCCCCGGTAGGTAGGATTGGGCATGTGTTTGCCCCAGTACATGTACTTCCTTCCTTACTCATTGTAAATGCCGCATTTTATTTATGAAAATTTGCACTTTTATCCGTTTGCATTCGTTTGCACTTTCCTTCAAGAATTGTATTTTATGAAATATATCCGTCTAGCTTTGAAAGAACGCAAAGAGCACGCGAATTTCAACCGATACTCTTAAAACGGAATAAAACTTGACACAATCAATTCTACTCATGGAATTGGACTTGGAATGACAAGAATACCCTCAATGTGGAATTCGCAAGCACTAAGGAAAGTAAGAACTAAACTTAACCGAGATTGGACACGGGAATGGGACACGAGAGCATTTAATCCAAGCTCACACTTCCAACGCCACCATGAATAATGAAGTAGGGGCGTTTGAAGGTGAAAATTGATTTCGTGAGCTTTGGCGTGCGTTTGATCACTTCACACAGTCACCAGCACGTATTAAGACTTGCGCATGCCATTAGATTCGAACGAATACTCTCGACACGAATTTCGACATGTTGACGGGAAAGGGAATTATTGGGACTTTGAGGTTTTTCGAGAAATATTGATGAATACTCAGACAAACTGGTAACTGGACGCGCTGTATTCCCTTAAGAGTAGATTGAAACTTGTTACACTGGATCAATGGAACTTGAGGTGTCATCTCGGGACCAAAAACCAGGGAAGAAACTTGCTGTCAGAACTCTCGAGCGCTCGAGAGTATTGTCGAGCGCTTGGGAATTAATTCCCGAGCGCTCGAGACTGCTGTGGTCTGCAGGTGTGTGTTCTCTTCCAAGGTGGTTTTTCAGCCTTAGCAAGTTGTTTTCTTCTGTGTGCACCTTCCCCATACACCTTGTACTTCACCTTGTGCTGCTTTCCAAGGGTTAGTGGCTTCCCAAAGCAAGCCTAGTGCCTTTCCAATGCTTTTTCAAGCTTTCCAAAGTTTGAATTTGAAAAGAACTTTGGAAATATGGACCATGATGGGTTCTAAGGCTGGTGGGGAAGTGGTGTTGTCTCCCCTAGGCTTCTATAAATACCAGGCTTGTCTTGGCAAAGCACTCACACTCCATTCCATCGTTCTTCTCTCAAAAGTCCCTTTCCTCATGGCTTTGTTGAACCAAGTCTTGCTCCGCCCTTGGTTGGACAGCCTCGAGGGCATCGACTGGCTGAACTTCCGAGGGCATCGCCTTCATGCTTTGAAATATCTTCGCGAGATTGCCATTCGTCCTGTCTTGCTGCATGCGGCGGCACATTTTTGGGATCCTGAAGTGCATGTCTTTCGCTTTGATTCTCAAGAACTATGCCCCACCGTCGAGGAATTCCATGCCTATCTGGGCAGCCATGACTCCGCCGAGCCAATTATTCCGATGCTTAGGGAGAGCATGAAGAACACCCTAAAAGCCAAGCTGGGTGTTAATGGAAATGTTGCTGAGTTCTTAACTCGGGGTAACGCCATCAACATCGTGCAGCTGTACGAGGGATTCAGTCCACCTGGAGACTTAACGGATTTCGAGTATTAGGGTCGCCGGATGACAGCCTGCTGCATTTGCCTCTTGGCGGCCTTCCTGCTGGTTCCTCCTGTTGGTCAGCCCAGTTCTCTATTGGTCGGAGTCGCTGCTCAGATTGAGGCTCGCAAGGACGTTGCACCCTTGGTCCTTGCTGAAACCTTGATGGGGTTGGATGCTGTTCGTGCTGGACACACAAGGGTTTTTGGTGGTAGCCCGCTGCTGTTGCAGGTTAGGGACCTCACTCAACTCTCCTTTTTCTATTTCTCACATTCATTTTACCTCGACGCTCGGTTTTTAGGCTTTATCTGGCTCCTTACTTGTTTTCTCTCTTTTTTGACAGATATGGCTTTGTGATAAGTTGAATTTGCTGACACCGCCGGCGAATGACTGGTGGTATCGAGCGAGCAGATGGAACCGTCCCTTCCAGGTGATGTATAGCAGTGAAGATGACTGGGCTGATTTCTTTGCATCTGCAGAGGAAGATGACATCGCTTGGCGGTGCCATTGGCTGAGACTTCCTGCAATGACCGTGAGCAACATGGGCTCTATGCATGTGTTTGTGGCTGGGTTGACAGGCTTCACCTTCTACTCACCCTTCTGCATCCTTCGTTAGCTTGGACTTAGTCAAGAAGTGCCGCCACAAGGATCTGAAGTGCTTCGTCTCCCTCCCTTCACCATCCCAGGTCTTCGGAGTTATGTTCGTACATGGGAGGCTCGTAAGACTGAGCCAAGTGATCCTCTTTACTCCATTGCTTCGACCGGAAGGTACCGCAAGTGGCTAAGGAGAGATGTGGAAGCGAGAATGGGTTGATTGCTTACTTTGCCATTTTTGGAAATAAAAGTTAGGTCTCGTTGTGCGTTTTCTGTTTTCATGCTCAGCTTGTAATAAAGAAATCATCGGAATAAAATCGACTGATTAAGGGTTTCCCCCTTTCGGTTCATTGATCGCGTGCAATTTGGATTTGGATCTTTGGAATTTAGGATCGAACCTCAGAGTGAGATTGTCTACGTATCCCTTAAGAAAGGGAATCAGGCCCATACGTCGTTCGGGCTAGGGTTCGCTCGGGTATTAACACTCTCCTTTTTGTGCTCTAAATTTTGCCTAGAACCGCCCTTTCGGGTTTTCGGCCTAGCGAGCTTTTTTTTTCGACTTTTGCCTTAACTTTTGCCTAGGCCGCCCTCGCGGGTTTTCGACCTAGCAGGCTTGCTCTAATTTTTGCCTGGGACTGCCCGCCCTTGCGGTTTTCGGCCCAGCGAGCTCTCTCAGGAGTAGTATCGTTTGAGTTGATCCAAATTGACAAGATTTGAGAATTCGTTGCCGTCAAGATCGATGATCGAAGCTGCTCCTCCGAAAAGGATAGTCTTGATGATGTACGGCCCTGCCCACTTTGGTCGGAACTTCCCTCGAAGATCAAAGATCGGTGCACGGATTTCCTTGACTACCATATCCCCCTCTCGCAGATCCCTCGACTTCACCTTCTTGTTGAATGCTCGGGCGATTCTCCGCTGATAACCCTGGATGTGGTACAATGCACGCAGTCTCCTTTCGTCAAACAACATGAGCTCTTCGAACCTCCCGCTGATCCATTCGGCTTCGTCAATCCCTTGTTCTGCTATGACTCTGAGTGATGGAACTTCTAGCTCGATGGGGAGAACGGCTTCCATACTGTACACCAAAGAATAGGGTGTTGCCCCTGTCGGTGTGCGGATAGACGTCCGGTATCCCCATAAAGCTAGCGGTAGCTGTTCGTGCCAATCCTTAGCTGATTCGACAGTCCTTTCTAGGATCGACTTGATGGTCTTGTTGGTTGCTTCGACTGCCCCATTTGTTTGTGGCCGATAAGTGGTTGAGTGATGCACTTGAATCTTGAATTCGTCAAAAAGTTCTAGAACTTTCCCCTTGAAGTGAACACCATTATCAGATACGAAGGCTTGAGGGACTCCATACCGATAGATGATGTTTTGCCTGATAAAGTGAGCCACTTGAACTGCCGTCAAAGTCTTGTACGAGGCTGCCTCAACCCACTTAGTGAAATAATCAACCGCTACCAAAATGAACCTGTGCCCGTTAGAAGCCGCAGGCGTGATCCTTCCAATGACGTCGATGCCCCAGGCGGAGAATGGCCATGGCGTCGCCATCGAGTGTAATCCTGAGGGAAGTACGTGGATAAGATTAGCATGAGTTTGGCACTTGTGACATCGGCGCACATACTCAATGCAATTTGTCTCCATAGTCGACCAATAGTAACCCAACCTCAGAACTTTCTTTGCTAGCATCATTCCATTCATGTGGGGTCTACAAACTCCCTCATGGACTTCTTCCATTACCGCTCTCGTGTCATCACCGTGAATACACAACTTGTGGACTCCGCACGGAGATCGCCGGTACAATTTTCCACCACAGATAACGTATTGAGACGCCAATCGTTGTAACGCGATCCGATCCTTCTTGGTAGAATCTGCAGGGAACTCTCCCTTTTCGACAAAATTCCAAATGTCATGAAACCAAGGGAGTCCATCATCAGGCTCGTCGATGTTCATGACATAGTCGTACACGTGCTTGCCTCTTTGCTCAATCATGACAGGCCTTAGCTTCACCCCGATTGGAAGTTCCAGCATGGATGCTAAGGTAGCGAGCGAGTCGGCGAAGCGATTCTTCATCCTCGGGACGTGTGTGAAAGTCACCTTTTGAAAATTCAGAATAAGTTCGTCGAGCTGCTGATGATACGGCTTCATCTTCTCGTCTTTGACCCTCCATTCCCCGTTTGCTTGTGACACAACCAAGTTGGAATCCCCCACGACTTCCAGCACCTTGACTCCATTTACAGTGCGGCTTCCATTCCCACAATGCATGCTTCGTATTCCACCTCGTTGTTCGTGACTTCGAAGTTCAACTTGAAAGCCAGGGGAATATGCGACCCCTCGGGCGAGACCAGCAGTATGCCAATCCCAAAACCCTTCTGGTTAGCAGCTCCGTCAAAGTACAACGTCCATGTTTCGTTGACAGCAGTCATTACATCTTCATCGGGAAATTGAAACTCCGTGTGTTCTGGCCCCTTGATCGGGCGATCTGCCAAAAACTCTGTTACCGCTCTTCCTTTCACTGACTTGCGAGTGACGTACTTGATTTCGAACTCCGCCAATAAGAGCAACCAACGTGCTAGCTTACCGGTAAGTGCTGGCTTCTCGAATAGATATTTGAGGGGGTCCATCCGAGAAATCGGTACTACCGAGTAAGGCAACATGTAGTGTCTCAATTTCTTTGTAGCCTACGAGTGCCCAACATGTCTTCTCCAATGAAGTGTATCGCTCTTCGCTCCCGACCATCTTCTTGCTCAGGTAGTAGATTGCCCTCTCAACCCCATCATCTCCCTCTTGTGCTAACATGCACCCCATTGATGAGGGCGTGACAGACAAGTATAGGATCAAAGGTTTTCCTGGAATGGGTGGCATCAAGATTGGTGGATTCTGCAGGTAAGTTCGTATTGCTTCAAAAGCCCTTTGACACTTGTCATTCCATTCGAATTTCACGTCCTTCTTGAGAAGGCGAAACAATGGTTCACAAGTCAGAGTTAGCTTAGCGATGAATCGACTGATAAACTGAATTTTTCCCAAGAAACATCGGACTTCCTTCTCGGACTGAGGCGGCTTCATCTCAAGAATAGCTTTAATCTTAGAAGGATCCACCTCGATTCCTCTGGTCGTGATCATGAATCCAAGCATCCTCCCTGCCGTGACCCCGAACGTGCACTTCTGCGGATTGAGTCGCATTCTGTACTTTTGAATCCTCTCAAAGAACTTTCTCAACGCCGGGAGATGGTCTTTCCTTTCCTTTCCCTTCACTATCATGTCATCAACGTAAACCTCGACGTCCTTGTGAATCATGTGGGTACAGCGGTGTGGTGGCACCCTACGATCGTAGGACCGGCGTTCTTCAATCCAAATGGCATAACCCGATAACAATACGTCCCCCACTCGGTGATGAATGTGGTCTTTTCCTTGTCTTCCGGAGCTAGGAGAATCTGATTGTACCCCGAGAAGCCATCCATGAAGGAAAGTAGAGCGTGCCCTGCAGTGTTATCCACGAGTACGTCTATATGTGGCAATGGAAAATCGTTCTTAGGGCTTGCTTTGTTCAAATCTCTGAAATCGACACACACTCTAATTTTTTCGTCCTTTTTGGGGACAGGAACAATGTTAGCCACCCAAGTGGGGTACTTCGTTACAATTAGAAAACCAGCGTCGATTTGTTTTGTGAGCTCTTCTTTTATCTTTAATACCCAATCAGGTCGCATTTTTCTTAGTTTTTGCTTAACAGGCTGGGCGTCAGGGCAGAAAGGGATTTTGTGCTCGACTATCTCCGGGTCGATTCCGGGCATGTCTGCGTGAGACCAAGTGAAAACTTCTTTGAATTCCTTTAGTAAATCAGTGAGCTCTTGAAGCTCAGTGGGAGACAGCCCGGAACCTACCTGAACCAATCGAGGGTTGCCCTCATCACCCAAGTTTATTGAGATTATTTCTTCTTTTAAAGGCTGAGCATGCCTTTCATTTTCGCGATCGATGAGGGAACGGATCTCCTTGGGAATGTCCCCATCAAAATCTATTCCTTCATCGTCGGGATCCAAATAATTTATTTCAAAAATCGGCAAGTAAGCGAAAACGTCATTCAATTCATTAACCAGTTCATCAGACGGAGGGAATACGGCGGTTGACTCGAATTCAAAGTAAAAACTACGAAGTGGAGGGCCGATGGACACAAACTCCGACTCTGTGCTAGACGACGAGTCAGTGTTGGACTCGGACTCAGTGCAGGTGCTGTGAGTGCGAGTTACATGTGGAATGAAAGTGCAATTATCATAAACGCCTACAGCCTCCACAATGAGTTTGGAAGGGTCTTCAATTTCTTCTTCATCTCCAAGCATCAGCACGGCAGGATCTTGCATCATACCCCCCGATTCCTCGCCCTCAAACAGAAGTTGGAGACTGCCCAAACCAAAAGCTTCCAACCAGTCGAGTGCCTCAGACAGTTCTTCCACCTTTGCGACCTCTTCGTCACTCTCCCATGTATCATTGGCAAAGATTTCGAAGGCAGGATACTTCATTTTCGTCTCAAGGTCCACAAAGGGTTCAGGTTCTCCTTGGTCCAGTGGCTCCTTCTCCTTTGATTTCATCTCCGTTGTACGGGCCCGGGCACAATTGCGCCATTTCTTTGCCGAATCGCTTTTCTTGGCCTCATATCCTAGACCGAAACGTTCATTACTTCCAGGAAAGTCAGGGAATTCGGGGACACCTTGAGCATAAAGTCCCAAGCCCATGCCCGGCAGATACTTCATCCTTTTCATAATTTCCAGCGCTGCGGAGCTCACCAAGAAGCCGTCCTCGGCCCGGATGGTACATACCTTCGAGGTCATAACCGCAAAACCTCCCATGGCAACGTCTTCCTCTCCATGCATAATCTCAAGCAGCGGGGAATTGTCCTCGGCATGCGGACGGATACCTGAGTCTCCATAGATGACAAGGGTTCCAGAGTCTGCCCAACGAAGTTTACGGTGCAATGTTGAAGGCACTCCCATGACATCCGGGTGATGAAGCCAAGGCCTTCCCAGGAGATTGAAAGATGCGGGTATTTCCAGCAAGAAGTCGACGGTGGTTTTGAACTTGCAGTTGCCAACTCCAAGTTGATTGTCCCAAAACATCACGATGCGTATTATCATAAGCACGGGCCAAGTTCGACGGCGTGAAGTCCTTGTTCTTAAGGCCCAAGCAATAAGCAGTGCGGAGTGGACACACGTTAATGGCGGAGCCATTATCAACAAGGATTGCTGGGACCTACTTTCCCAGGCACTTCATGGTAATGTGAAGGGGCTTGTTGTGGTCGGTTCCCTCGGGCGGCAGGTCTTTCTCGGTGAAGGACAATGTATGCTGGGCGAGGTTCGGGGTTATAAGGGCAATAAGAGCTTCTGGGGCAATATCAGAGGGGACCTCGAGTCTGGAAAGAGTATTGACCAACCTACGACGGTGCTCGCGAGAGGCAGCTAACACTCCCCACATAGACATGCGGGCGGGGGTTTCCTGGAGTTGACGGATAATGGGATCAGTGGAGGCTTCCGGATCAGGTTCAGTGAGTGAGTTGAGGTCAATGGACAATTTGGGCTGGGTAGGTGGGTTAGTTTTAGTGGAGCTTGAAGGGATATTTTGTGGAGCTTGCGGGACCGAGGTGTTCAGGTTTGTGGGATTGACAGGGGTATTCTGCTGCGGTGGAGGGGCTCGGGATGAGCTACCCTGTTGGAGGTTGGTAGGCTGGTAGACTCTCCCACTTCTGGTAAGGTTGCTAACTGTTTTGGGAATGGGCTCCCACCAAGTACCTTCCCAGAAATCAGAGAAGTCCAAGTCGCAATCATCCGCCTTACGCTTCCCCTTATCAATTGCTGTCTTTTCTAAGGTCTCGTTGAGAGTTTCCATTTCCAAAGCATGCCAGATGCTGTCCTCCTCCAGAGAATTCCAGAAGTTGGCATTGTTGCTGCTGTTGTCATTGCTAATCTGCAGAGACCCTTCATCCAGCATGGCCTTATTGACAGTCAGCTCCTCACCATTCATCCACACATTTACCAATTCAGACTTTCCCCACAGATCTTCTGGATCCAACACGCAGATGCTGGGCTCATCAGGGATTTGAACTACGGGTTTGGAAAAGAACTCCTTGACGATGAATTCCTGTGGAAAGACAAGATAGTCCATGGAACGTTCCAGAGCGTCGGAGTCTCGAGTAAGGTTGACAATGGTCCTGGCATTGAGCCCTGATAACATACGGGGATTCATCAGATCCATTTCCTCCACCACTTCCTCTTCTTGAAAAAGGTACGCTAATGACGTCTCGTCTAGGGGGTCGGAATCATCCATCCAGTGCCATCCGTTAGGTTCGGGCTCCCATTCCCATTCATCTTCCTCCTCGACAGGTTCGGGCTCCATGAACAGCGCAAACAGAGAATATCCATCCAGCGGATCAGCCATGATCTCATCCCAGTCCTGCCTCCATTCTCCTTGTTCCAATTCCTCAACTTGGCTAGGGTTAAGTGCCACAGGCCATGCTCCAGTAATAAAAGCCCTGTCTTCCACCGCCAAGAAATCTTGCACCAGATCTTCCCACCTTACCTGAAAGTCCCATTCCACGGTCTCAAGCGCGCAGACCGTATCCTCAACTGGCAACTCGACGGCTGGCTTAGGTTGGGTATCAGGACTGATGTAAAGGCTGGGGTTAAAAGGCTGGCTTATGGAGATGAGGTTGGTGCCAGCATTGGAATGCTTTGGGAGTGGGTTTGAGACGGTGTTTGGTTTTTGTGGTGGCATGGGGAGGGTTTTGTTGTCTATGAGATCTTGGATTGCGTGGCGGAGACGGAAGTAGTTATCAGTTAGGTGGCCCACATTCTGGTGATAGGCACAGTATGCGTTAGGATTGTGGGATGCGGGTAGTTTTTGAGGTAAGGGAGTAGGGGTAAGTGGCTTGAGGGTGCCGGTTTCGACCAATTTCTCAAGCACGGCAGAGAGTGGTGCTGAGAACTGAGCAAAAGTGCGGGGCTGGGTACGCGGTTGATTGGTTTGGGTGGCTATTTGGTTCATCGGCTGGGCTTGGGCTATCTTTGTGGAAGTGTTGGGCAGGTTGGTGTAGTTCGAGTTGCCAAACAGAGCGTTGCTGTTTCCGGAGTAAACCTTTTTAGGCTTGGGAGCAGGCTCAGGTTTGTCAAGGATTCCCAATTGAACTGCTTCTTCGACGGCTAAGCCTGTATCGAAGAATGTTTTAAAGTCTGAGCATGCTTGGGCCATCACCATGTGCCTTGCTAGAGTGGGTTGAAGGTTACGGACAATCATCCGGATTTGGTCCCTGTCGCTCGGTCTATCTTTCATCTGCGCTGCCTTAGCCCTCCATCTTTTCACGAAATCGGCGAAGGCCTCTTTTGCTTCCATCTTTATTGACTCCAATTCACGGGTGGTCACCTCCAACTGGATGTTGTAATCGTACTGCGCCATAAAAGCTGCGCATATATCCTCCCAAGAACGCTTCTTTCTCTCATCCAGCGAAGTGAACCAGTGCAGAGCATGTCCCACTAAAGTCTGTGAGAACATCTGTGCCATAGCATCCTTCTCGACTCCCCACATGGACAGTGCTCCAATGTATCCTGTCAGGTGTGCTTTTGGATCTCCTGTTCCGTCAAACTTAGCGAAATCAATTGGCCTGAACTTTTCTGGAAGCTTTGCATTAGGAAACAGGCAAAGCTTATTGATGTCAAAGCCAGTCGACGCTATCTTCTTATTTCTTGCAACAGACTCTTCTAGCTGAGTGAGCTTTGCCAATGCTGTGCCATTTCGGGATTCTACGGGGGTTTCCAAATCAAAGACCAACTGCTCTTGGTTTGGATTCGGGTTAGGGTTAGGGTTGAAGTTTAGGTTGGGATTTGGATTTGGGTTTGGGATAGGAATTGGGTTTGGGATAGGAATTGGGTTAGGCACCAGATTCTGGGTTTGTGGTGGAAGGCGTCGTGCAACCCCAGTGATCATCATCATGAGTTGGGCAATTTGGTTATCAGTACGTTCGCCCAGGCGTTGAATATCTTCTCTGATCTGAGCCATTTCTCCGTTCAGATTTCCCGGGTTTGGGTTAGGGTTTGGACGGGGATTAGGAACGGGATTTGGATTTGGATTTGGCTCGCCTCCGCTTGGGTTCATGTTAGGGTTGCCTTCGTTTGGGTTAATGTTTGAATTGGGATTCGGATTTGGGTTGCCTCCATTTGGGTTCAGGTTTGGGTTGCCTGCGTTCGGGTTCAAGCCTCCGATCAATAGATCCATTTCTGCCCCCAAATCTGATGCACTGACGGAGTCTGCTTGCAGTTGGAGCCGTTCCAATCTCTGTCCCAAGGGTCTGGTCCAGGAGGGTATGATGTTCTTCTTTTTCGGCCCAATTGCTCAGAACTGACAGCAAAGCCAAAAACTTAAGCTCAGACGCAGTTCCTGCTTGCATTTTTATGAATTGATGCATGATTTTAGAAAATGAGTGCCTCATCGTCACCGTCATCGACTCCGATTGACGTACGGGAGGTTGCCTCAATCCTCAGATTTTTGGGGTGTATCCTCATTTAGGAACGGTCGATTCCCAAAAGATGCTAAAATAAGCTAAGTATTTGGCTAATATTCCATCGGCAATTCGACCATTGATTCGGAATGACTCGAGGTGAACAATGTGATGTGAAAACCGAGGTGGCGTAAGCGGTACACTTGCTTTTAGCCTGAATGGTCTTGGCATCGCAATGTTCTGCCCCCCTATCATTCCTTTTCTTTGGTTAAATTTCGATCAAATGCTTAGTCAAGGACTTAGCAGAATCTTAGTTTCCTCTAGGTTCGGGTTCGAGAACTAATGTGATTCATCAACACGCGTTTAGGGTGCGTGACTCTTCATCGGGTCTTGGCAACCTTCCGAGGACCGCGCGAGCGAGTCTCGAGAACCGTGGCTGACAGCATGATAATGATGCAATGCAGCACTTAAACAGATTATAGCACATAGTCCTACCCTGCAGGCTCCTGTCCTAGTTTGGAAGGTTCTATGGTTTGCTACACATGTACAAAGGCCGGGTTTTGGCTTGAAGAGGGTTCCCCGGACTAGAGTCAAAGTATACCTCCCATTATCGAGCGTACACCCAATAACGGTACAAACGGTAGGGATGACTCATCACGGTCGAGGGTTGCTAAGCATTCCGGGATCCCTATCACCGGCAAGCCGGGTAGGATTGCCGAAACACAACAGCGGGGCTGAACAAGATATATACAAAGAATAGAAAAATGAAACAAAACAATTTTGAAAATCCCACAAATATCTTTCAAGCTTGGCTCACAAATTTAATTAATATTCAAGGAAAACAGACCGCTTTGGAAACACGCCAATTTTCTCTTAAGTATTAATTAAATCAATCCCCAGCAGAGTCGCCACTGTGGGCTACCACAGCCCCGGGTGGATATCGGGACAGTCCGAAAGACACCGTTTTTGGATCGAATTGAAAAATTTTGAGAAGTCGCCACCCGGATTTGTGGTTCGCCACCCGAGAAACCGTTTTGATTTGAAAATGATCGATTTGAATTGAAAACCAGAGATTCGTTTAAAAAGGGTTCGGGAGCCACGTTACGAGGGCGGAAGGGTTTTACGGCACCCCCCTCGCCTGACGCGAAATCGGTCTCTACTAAACATTTGTGGGATTTTTGAAAATGATTTTGTTTCAATGGACAATTAGCAAGTATTTACAAGGTTAATAGTTAAAGCAGTGCATGCATGTGCCAGTGAGCAGTACATGATGGATAATGGTAAGAGTGTGCGACATGGCAGTGTATGTTAAAGGATTGCAAGATAGTCAGAATTAGAAACCCTGTCAATGACTTCACTCTCGAGCGCTCGGTAGTACTCCCGAGCGCTTGGGAGCATTGCATGCCCGACCTACAAGCTTTGTTAGTGCAACAGAATATAACAGAGTACCATACTACAAATATAAACTTGAGTAACATAAAACAAGTCACAGGCTAAACAGAAGACTCAAAAGACTGGGATCAGGCCCCATTCTCCCAAGCCATACACCCTTGCCCTTCTGAAAAGTGGCTTAACAATTTAATAGACTAAAGGGTCACATACAGAACATTCAAGAGCAACACAAGAACTGAAATAGAGGGAGACTTGGATAGGATGACATGCAGACAACTCCCGAGCGCTCTGGAGTAGACTCGAGCGCTCGGGAGTGATCCACACTCCCAGACTGATTTCAACCAACTAAAGCCCTTGCTCTGGTGTTTTGATGTAACAAATCTACCTTTTTATCTTGCATGCAGAAGGTTTCTCCTTTAGATCTACTGAAAAAAACGTGCTTTTGCATTTCTTTCATATGAAAACGATTCTTATTTCCCTTAAAAAAAAAAAAAAGCAGATCAGATACATCAACACATTTAAGAAGACTTTCTTTGCTTGAAACCTGTCTCTATCTCCCCTACATGATAGTTCAAATGCTGGAAAAGTAGAAAAATGGGACTGGCATCACTCTCGAGCGCTCTAGAGTTGTCCCGAGCACTCGGGAGTGTTTCCAGTGCTGCATGCATGGAAAACATTCATGGCCCTTTGCTCTTGCTTTAAAACTAAGGCTCTCCCATCACACTCCCAGTATTGAAGACTGGGGTGAGCTGGGAGGCCTCCCTCAAAAGGGAAAGACAACCCTGCTTTTGGTTGAAACCAAGGCATGAAACTTTTACCTTTTCTTTGGAACTTTGCACCTTGAAGAAAGCTTTGAAGGATGGAAGGGAAGTGAAGATTTCAGAGGATCAGAGGCTAGTAATGGTTTGAACCCTTTTCATCTTCTTGAGATTCCTTGGTTATTTTTCTTTTGAAAGGGGGTCTTTTTGCTTGAAAGAGAGTGAGAGTTCTTCTTTGCTTTGAAAAGACAGAGAGAGAGCTTCTAGAGAGAGAGAGTTCGTCCTGGTTTTGAGCTGGGAGAAGCCTTATATAGGCAGCACATAGTATATGGTCTCAATTTGGAAAATAAAATTTGGAATCCAAATCAAATCTCTTGCTCTGACTCACCTCTGACTGAGGTTGAGTGTGGTCTAAGGCAAAGACCAGCTTGAACGGCCGAAATGATGGCTGCATGGATAGTGGGGAAGCTCCCACATCCATTGGGCAGCACAAAAGTCTCGAGCGCTTGAGAGTGATCTCGAGCGCTTGGGACTTCACTCTCGAGCGCTCGAGAGTTGACTGGTCCATGGTTTTGAAAGATGCTCTGGAGCGCTTGAAAGCTGTTATTTTGACATTTTATTTAAAACCCTTGAAGGAGCACTGTTCCAATGGTCTAAGGCTTGTTTGATCCCATATTCATCATCGGGGAGCCTCCGGGCCGCGAATCAAGGAAATTTTGAATTGTCCAAATTGGGGTGTCTACAACTATCCCCCTTAAAACAATTTCGTCCTCGAAATTCGCACGTGACTACGGGTTAGGCTTAATTACTATACTGGTCTCGGAATCGTCGTCTATCCCCCTTAAAATAGAAACACGTCACCATCAATCTTTTGCTATCTTTGCCATTTGTCAGATATCGCAGCCCCGGCTATACTCTCTCCTAGGGCGACGGTAGGGTTAAGAGCGATCTTCAGGGTTCAACCTTTTAGTCCTATATAGGTATGACGGTGTTTAAGGCACCCCCCACAATTCTATACACGTTTTGTTAATCGAATTATGCCTAATCACTTGCTTAACAAAACGGGGTTGAAGTTGCTTCAGCCGCCGAACAATTTGCCTTGTTGTATGCCTTCGATAAAGTTTCCACTGTAAACACCAACGCTAAATGCAAAACTCCTATTATCATGCAGCCCATGTCTCGCAACGTCCTTATTGAATCAGCATGCTTCCCTCCAACGGCGATGTTACTTTCGTACTCGTAATTAGGGGTTCTGTTTCTAGTGCTAGAGCAGTTACGCAAGCAATAGATATAAATGCGATGCTCCATAGTCAACAAAGCTTGTACGCAGGTATTATAGTGGCGTACCTTGGATCACAGAGGGATCTTGCTCCTGTTCCTCAGTCTGTAGTGCGAAAATACGCCCTCCAGTGCTTTGTTGGTTTCCCATGGGCTGCTTTTGCCCATTTTGCTGCTGCGATGGGCCTCCAGGGTTTTGTTTTCCAAAATTGGTCAGTCTAAAGCTCTCGTTCTCTTTCCTTTGAGGTTGCGGGCATTGGCGGCTATAGTGGCCCATGGCCTGACAGTTGTAACACTTAACTGTTGCTAGGTCTCGACCGCTTTGTTCCCCAAAGTCGGTTGGTCCAAGGCTCCCATTCTCCTTCTTTTGAGATTGCGGGCATTGGTGCCTGTAGTGGCCCATAGCCTGACAGTTGTAGCACTGAACTGTCGATAAGTCCCGTCCACTTCTCTGTGGTTTGTCACGTCCTAGTGTAGCGGTTTCCCAAAGTTGGTTGTCTTGAGGCGATTTAGAGGGGTAGGGTCTATGGTTGTTGTTGGGGTGTTGGGTCCGGATTGGTCTGCCGGTGTTGCCAGTTGCCTTCCTCCAACGGGTCTTGAAGTCCGCCTCCTCACTCTCCAGTCGAAGAGCACATTTTACGACACTGGTATAGGTGGTAAAGTCTTGTGCCACCACAGCCTTTCGAGCGGTTGTCAGCCCCCACTCGAATCTTCTTGCCTTCTTATCCTCAGTTGCTACTGCATTTGGGGCGTAGCGGGATAGTTCCTCAAACTTGGCCGCATACTGGGTTACGGTCATTGTTCCTTGTTTCAGATTCATGAACTCTTGTTCCTTGGCCAGGCGAAGGGGCGTAGGGAAGTATTTGTCAAGAAACAGGGTTCCAAACTTGGCAAAGGTCATTGTGGCCACGGTATGGGTTGCTTCCATCCGGTCCCACCAATAGCGAGCTTCTCCCTTTAGTTGGTAAGTAGTTAAGGCCACACGATCTCCGTCTTGGGTAATTCTCAGGGTGTCAAGGATCACCTTAATTTCCTTTAGCCATGTCTCAGCCACGGTGGGGTTGGTATCTCCGTGGAAAGTCGAGGGTCGGCGCTTACAAAATTCGTTCATCGCTCGGGTTCGGTTCATAGGTTCATCATCGCAGTTTTGGTTTCGGCGGTTGGCGTTTAAAGCGGCCACAAACGCTTGTATGATCGGGGTTAGGTTGGGGTTTGCATTCGAGGACTCTCCAGTTTCGTGTCCTAATCCGTTGCGTCGATTCACCATCTACAAATCGAAATCGAAACGGGGAGGTTTATTAAATCAATTTTCCTTTTGCAAATGGTGGTTCTTTCTCAAAGTCAAAAGCAGTTTTATCACATAGTATGCAACAGTACTCTTTTGAAGGAAACAAGCTTTTTTTTTTTTATAGCTAAAAGAGAGATACAATCATAAGCATAGAATTCCACTACAATGGCGAATAGCGACCTAAGGTTCTTACAAGTTGAAACGATCCTATGTACTCCTACTACGAGGTTCTATAGGTTATCAAGTTCTAACCTACACCGCTAGTACTCCACTCTAGGGTAAAACAATTCCTATAAATCCCTCTCAACCATTCATGCAGTTCTAACTAACAGGTTGACTAGCTTGTTCATCTACGAGGAAAGATTTTTTTAAAACCTCAATTAGTAACGGTTTAAGACAAGGGTTTACTAGCGCTAAGGAAACTTTGGAATTTCTAGGTTCCACATTCAATTCTTGATTTAAGTCATCATCCAATTGTTCGGGAATTCCCAGCTCGGTGGTACTGCCATTTTCCACACCTTGCTTCAATCCGAAGATTGTTTTGTCAGAATTCCACCCAATTTGAGACGGTAAACTTAAACTCAATTCACGTTTGTGCAACGGTCAACTTATCTTAAACTTATCTCAAGACTTATCTTAAAGGCTACCCATTCTACCCATGGCCGAGTGTTGAGCCTAGAGCTCTGATACCACTTGTAACGCCCCGGAATTTTGGGTACGTTAAATGATCATTTTATTGAATAAACCAAGGAGAGTCTAGCTCATTATTACACATAATTCTTACAAGAGTACTTTTATTTAATAAAAGAAAGGATAATCTAGGGTTAACTACTGCTCCGCCTCTTCCTCCAGCCTTGCAAGCTCCTCGGCTCCAAAGGCCTCCAGTGTGTACTATTCATTCTGTTCATCTATGAAATCTGACACATTATACCAGCGTCGCCCCCAGTATAATATGTCAGGGTCACCAAAGGTAACACCGTGAGCTACGGGGCTCAATAGAATAATCCAAAACCCACTAACCCTTAACTTACAATGAAGAGTCATATAAATAATTACACATGCTCATTCAACAACATAATTAACAATGACACATCCGCATTCATTATCTTGCTTACGTTGGTGTCATGCCTTTCTTTGTTTCTCCTACGCGACTCATCGTAAACCGTGTCACCATTTCATTTCGAAAATCATTTCTCATTCTTTGTTACCAACGGGCTACCAAGTTCGGCCACGTTATCAAATCTTGCATTGGCTCCTCTCTGCGGATAACCAAGCCCAATCAATCAATGAAGCTACCACGTCCGGCTCCGTTAACAATCTACACAATGGGCTACCAAGTCCGGCACATTATGAACGCACACAATCAATAAGCTACCAAGTCCGGCTTATTGGCCACAATGGCTACCAAGTCCGGCACATTGTGTCACATACTCACCTCCAAATGAAGCTACCAAGTCCGGCTCCATTGGCAACGCATACCAACGTAAGGCTACCAGGTCCGGCTATTACGTAGTTTCTAAAATATTTTACCAAGTCCAATTATTTCCTTTATCCACACTCTAGGTGTCATGTTTCTACTTCTCGGTTGTCGTGTCTCGTAATCATGCATAGACTCCGCGGCGGGACGAATCACTTTAAAGTAATCTTGAAACTAAACTAGCAAGATCATCCAACTCTATTTAATCATGCTTGTTTATAACCACAAGTAAGGCAAGCAACATGCTATCATGCTCACAATCGTTTAAAAGGTCAAAATACGAATACTTTGTTTAAAACAACACTTTATCTTTTAAAACGACAACGTATAGCCATCTTTTTGGAAGTTCAAAACAACACATGTTTATAGACGAGTTCATACATAAACAAGCAACTACCACAAGATCGAGCAATCAAGTAGTCATAAGATCAAAGTAAACTACGTAAAACAAATCATACTACACATATGGCTTCATGCTCATACAATACAATATACTTAGAGGAAGTAGTTAAGAAAAGTCTACAAGCTAAATCATACGACTAACTTTATTTTCTTTAGCGAAAATAGCTCGAAAAGCTCAACATACTTCTTAAATAGTTAAGGATTAACTACACTTAAAATATACTTAGAGAAGTAGGTTCGAAGAACTCTACCGTTCTTCTTGGCGGTAGAAAAGGACTACGAAAAGATCGACGGAAAGAAAGTCGGCACTCGAACGGCGTAACGGCTTACGATAAACTTTCGATAGCTTTGAAAGAGAAAGGTTTCTCTTGAAACTATATCCTAACTACAACTACTACTACTTTTAGATCGAGGTGGTGGTCGTGTGGTGGTTTAGTGGCGGCACTAGAAAGCTTCTTGAAGAACTTAGAAAGAAAGCTCAAGAACGAACTAAAACTACTCAAGAACAACAAGAACACTAAGCTTTCTAGAGAGAAGTTGGAGAATGGAAAGGTGTGAGTTCAAATAAAGAAGTGGCTTGCTATTTATAGGCCAAGAACTCCCTCTCTCTCTCCCTAGCCGAATTTCCCTCTCTCTTTCTATATCTTATTTTTTTATTTCATCAAATCTTGCTTGCTTGCAAGAAAAACCCAAAAACCTAGGCTTGCATGGCTACTAAAGATATTGCTTTGCTTTCACTCCAAGAACTAGGACAAAACTAGGTTATTCTAATGGGGTTTTGATCTTGTCTAGTCCTTTGATCAAATAAGAAATTCTAGGGTTAGTACTTAGGAGATTTAAGCTAGATATGGAAGTATAAAACCCTAGATATGGTGGTACATGATGAGGTAAGAAGATTGATCAAGGATTTAGACTAGATTTGGAGGAGTACAAGTTGCCCACATCACACACTCTCTCTCCCTCTCATCCGGCCTCTCTCTCTCTCTCTCTCTCCCTCTCTCTCGGCCTCTCTCTCCCTCTCTCTCTCTCTCTCTCTCCCTTTGGTACAAAGTACATATATATATAACTTAGATTTGGTAGAAGAAAATCCTAGAAAGTACAACATATCTTTCTCTCCCTCTCTCCTATCTCTCCCATCTCTCTCGGCTCTCTCTCTCTCGGCAATCTCTCTCTCTCTCTCCCACTTGTACACTCTTGGAAGTAGTATATATATACTAATATATATATAAGTACAATGGGTCAATCATAAAATCTATATTTTCAAGCAAAATAGATTTTCTAATTATAATATACAATAACACACATGCACATTGCAATATAATATATATATACATATATATATATATATGCATACAAGTACATATAAATATATATATACACATGTACCACACAATCTAGGATAGATATTGCCAAATCCTATATCTAATTAATTATTCTAATGCTTTCAAAGTACAAGTCCTTATAATATTAACCTAATGTATTAATTCTAGTTTATTCAATTGACACACATGGAAGATCTTATTATTTTATTAACCCTAATACTTGATTGGCAAGTATAGCAATTATCCAAGGAATAATAATTCCCCTAACCTTCTTTATCCAATAAAGAATTAAAATACTTTACAAGATTTTCTAATTAAAATAACACAATACACATGTGTTACTCACAATAAAATATATATACCTATATATATATATATATACACGTACACATGTAATATATACAAACAAGTACTACAATATCTAGTCTAGATATACCAAAATCCAATATCTATTAAACTAATCTACTATTTTCAAGTACCAAGTCCTAAATTCTATTTTAATCCATTACACACATGGCCAAATCTAGTATTTTAATAAACCTAGTACTTGGTTGGCAAGTAAAACTATTATCCAATGGATAATAGTTTCCCTAGCGGTTAATAACCAATGGTTAGTGAAGGTAAGGTCCAAGGGTTATCGTCCAATGGTTAATAAATCTCCTAGCGGTTATTATCCAACGGTTAATGCTAGAAAGTCCAATACTTGCAATTAAGCACTAAGCTAATCTAATCTCGTACTTAGGAAGATTAACCAAGTTTTACCTATTGACTAATGGGTAAAGGAAATCCTAACGCTATCGTCCAATGGTCGATGGCTAAAAGGTTCAAACGGTTCAAAGGGTTAATCTAGGGTTACCGAACTCAAGGGTTTCGAAAGGTTTGTGAATCGAGGCTCGTAAGATTCACGGAGGTTTAGGAACGATCGGTGGCTAGGGTAAACGATAGCTAAGTCGAATCGTCGGTTAAAAGCTAGCTAGGGTTGCTAGATAGGATTTCCAGCCGAGAAGTGAAATCCTATGGCTTTATCCTAGAAACGACGGGAAAAATGACGGTCTAATGGCGATTAAAACCTAATTAAGATTGTCCAACGAATTTAGTAACGACCGATTTTTGGTTATGGAAATAAAAATCCAAGTAATAAAATAAAATTCAAATTTTTAACGAAATTTTTATTTACCAAAAATCAGGGTCGTTACAACCATGATCCCAACAAGCAATGTGCCTATCATCAACATTTTGGGCACGAGAGAGACAATTGCATATGTCTTCGCCCTGACATTCAAGATCTCATTGATAGCCGAACCATAAAACCTCCGCAACCTGATACCAAAACACCCAATACTGAACCACCTCAAAGTGTCAACCTCATAAACCTATCTCACAATCCCACATATAACCCAAGCCAATACATTGTCCAAAACGACCAAACCAAACCAACCCTAACCTTCCCAGAGGAGGATGAGTGCTTCATGATGGAGGAAGAAGAAGATGCTGAATCTGATCAATCCGAAGTAATTGATCCCGATATGAGTGATGGAGAAGAGCGAGCAGAGGAGGAAAAACTAAGGAAATGAGAGGAGCATTCTTGGGCGAAACACAATTTAGAGGATCCTGACATCCCATTTGTAGAAGATGATGAATGGCTACGTATTTGGTTTGAGAATAGGAAGAAGGAAAAAGAAAGGGTCATTATGATGAAAAGGCACGCCCGCTTCGAGCCCGCCCAAATAGTGGTACCCATTAACCGCCTTAAAATTCCGATGCCTCCCAATGTCTAGGAGACAATCAATCTCATAGAAAAAGTGGAGGAATTCCAAATGCAGCCATGGATCAATCCCTATGATGAATGCGATTATAGCCAGTGGATAGAGGAAAGAGAAGATCTGGATTTCATATGCCCCGATCCCTACAAAGCAGGGGAGAGTGACTTTGATGAAATGGAAGGAGAATACAATGATCCACTCGGTGGGATCTCCTTAGCATCACTATTCAGCCAAGAGGAGATAATTAATTACACAATCAACAAAGAAGACGAAGAGGTGAAAATCCAAGCTGACATTTCCATTTGGGGATTGCTCATGTCTCAAAGAAGTAGCTACAGTGCAAGTATCACAGATGGATCCAGTTCAAAGGCTCTGTTTGGCAAAGAAGAGGGTGGAAAAGAGTATAAAATTGAGGAAGTCAAAACAAAGGAAGGTGACCCCTGAATGCTGCAGTCACAACATGGCAAAGAACATTAAAACATTGTTTTTATTTTCCAAACCGCTAGGACATATTTTGGGCTCCTGTTTGGGCATTTTATTTCTGCTAAGTGAATTTCTGTTTTATTTTTTGAACCATGCTTATTCAATGGTTTGAATTCCTAAATTGCAATTGCCAATACATTATAGTCTTTTTGCCAAACGAGGAAAATGTCAAGGAATCAAGTTCCTTGTATCAATGTCAGAAAGAAAGAGGGAATGAACTTTAGTTACTTAAGAAACTAGGTTTTTGTCAAAAACCTAGAAAGAAGTTGCTATCTCCGTGAGAACACTTAGGGTTAGCTTGCCCACTACGAAGGTATAAATACAGGGGAGATTCAGAAAAACATCCCCACCAAATTTCCTTCCTAAAGGGGATTCATGAAAACATCTCCAAATCAAATACAAGAACTTCTTATGAGAAAAATGCTCGTTGGGTGACCAAGCAGCCCAAGCAAAAGTAAGAGCAATGCCTGCTAGGGCAAGAAAATGCAAAAATGGTAGCCTAGGCAAAAGTTAAGGCATTCAAAGAAAAGCTCGCTAGGAACTCAACCTCCATCAGGTAACCTAGGCAAAACTTAGAGCATGTGAGGAGAAAAATCAAGAGCGGAAACCTAGCCTCAAAGGTAATAATCTTGGAACTACGTTTATGGCCTGATTCCCTGATCGGGATACATAGGCAATCTCTCCTTGAGATGCGGCCCAAACATTAGGAAAGGAGGAAAAGCACCAAAACAATTTGTACTCAATGATAGGCACAGCTAACCCTGCGTTTTGAGCTCACAAAAGATGAGTATGCTTTTCTCAAAGAATTGACAACAACAAAGGACACGAGAATTGTTGTTCATCCCCTCCAACTTAAAGGTCATCGATACAATGAGCAAGAAACCTCGAAAAACTTTCGAGTTTGGCAAACAGACTATAGAATATGGCAAAAGCAAAAGACAGAAAATCAAAGACTAAGCATAAGAAGGAATGCGAAACAGAATGCCACTTGGCTAAAGCAAAACCTAGCTTCCTCGAGAAAATAGACATAACGGCCGAAAAATCAATACCTCGGCCACAACAACGATTCTTCAACTGAGTAATCGATTCTTCAGCCAGTATTTCATTTTACACAAACTACTTGTTCAAAGCCATGCTCTGACTTCTGCATGCATAACTCAAAGCATTCGGGGGCACAAAAAGCATTTCTCATTTCACAGACAAAAGCTTGTTTATAAAATCATTGTTGTGGTTGCTTTCACTGTACACACATAGTTTCTGCTTATCTTCCACTAACTATGAACAGGAAAAAGGAAAGTCCTAAAAACTAGGCGATCTCTGGGAAAAAGGCAAGGACTGTCCTCTAGCCTCCACGTCCTCTCTATCAGCAGCCAGTACTCGCTTAGCCTCAAGCTACACCAGAAAGAAGATACAAATGCTCAAAATTAAGGAGATATGCGAAACAAATGGAAAACATGGAAAAATCATACCTCAAAGACCCGACGACGCTGTCTCCGGACCAAAGCCTCAGCACTCTGATAAGCATCTAGCCATCCTTGTGCTACCTCAGCAGGCACCTATGGAAGCACACCGTGCAACTCAAACACCGGAATGCGGAATACAATAGTAAAACAGAGAAACAAGTTCAGACTGATACCTGGGAAACCCCAGCTGGCAACGTATAAAGCTGGGTCGTGCAAGGAGTAAGGGCCAGGCGCTCCTCCTCCCCATCATCAAAATGGAAGGAGACAAAAGATGGGGCCCGCAGCCAAACAGGAACAACAGGAGAAGCTGCAACAGCTGGAGCCAAGAACAAACGGCAGTACTCCGTGTAGTCACCTGCCTGGAGAAGCAAGCCTGCCCAATCTCTGATCCGAGGCATTCTTCAAATCTTCCTTAGACATCAAGGAAGTAGACCTCATCGATGCTGGAGGAGGAGGAGGAATGAACTGAAGTGCCTCAGCACGCGGGTGCCATTGGATAGCTACCCGGTCACCTAAGTACCAAGCTCGGCAGAAAGGGCCCTTGAGCAAGCTACGAGTCCGATCTAGGATCCTCAAAGGTGTAAGAGGAGTGTCCTCAGGAACACCATCCCAAGGGTCGAACCGTACCTACAAGCGAGGTCAAAATCAGCCACAGCATAAAGATACGGAAATCTAAAGAACAAGGAAGGGAGAAGAGAAGTACCTGATCAACCGTCAATCGATCCAAGACTCGTCGCCACTCAGGAAGGCTCAAAACAGGTGACCGCGGCTTTCGATACCCCGCCAGCCATCGCTGGTAGCGAGGAACGCAATTCGCATTCCCATGTCTAGTATCAGTGGGAAACAGAAGAAGATGCTCGAAAGCCCAGAGCTGAAAAGCAGAATTAACGAGGACAAGTTCAGTACTTGGAAAAGTCAAAACAGAATAGGAAGCAAAAGAAAAGGATATATACCTCAAGTACGCGGTAGTGATCCCCAAGAATGGGACTCTTGTCCCATGAACAGGCTCCAAGATTGCCATACAAGGTAGCCAGGGCAGATGCTCCCCAGTCAAAATCCCTAACACTCCCCAAATGCTATAAAAGGACCAAAAACTGTGTATGCACCGAACTATCCTTGTTGGCAAACAACGTTTGCCCAAGGACATAGAGGAGAAAGGCCCGTACTAGCTGCTCCACACTCACCTGGGTCAGAATGTCAGTCTTCATGAATGTCTCGCTCAGCCAAGCAAGATCAATATGACCTCGAGAATGAAGAGGAGGCACCTTGCCCAAGAACCACTCCAAAGCCCCTGCTCGCTCCCAAATTCGGGGATCGACTCGAAGAGGAATCCCGCCTACCCGCAAACCGATCAGCAAAGAAAAGTCACCCGGAGTGATAGTCATCTCACCAGTAGAAGGGAAGTGGAATGTGTTGGTGGTATCCCACCATCTCTCCACAACGAGGTCATCAATGTCCAATCAACCTTCGGAAAGTTGAGGCCCAGAATGAATGCCTCAAAACCAGCAGCACGTGCTAACTCCCGAGCCTGCTCTGGCAGCATCAGGAACCACTTATGCGCCTCTTTGCCTCCACCGCGAGCTTCCAATCTCCTATTTCTCTGCAAAGATTCATCAAAGACAAAATGGAGTCAACCTCATGATTGCATATAACGAACGAAAGCTAGGGGCATCAAATCAAAACATCTTAAAGCATGCATTGCCTAGATAGGGGGCATAGTTATCTTAATTTCTTTGAACAAAACAAATCCGACCCAACCACGGGTCCTTATCATCTTCGCCCTTGGCTAAAAGGGATTTCATCCCGAAAACAAAATCAATACCTGATTAAGTGAATCAAATTCCAAAGTAAATCTTTTACTTTTCAAGAAAAACTTACCGAAACGTTGAGGACACTCAAGTGCTGCTCAGGCTCTCGGCGAACCACCTCGGCCTCTGGGCCACTAATAGGAGGACGGTACTGTAAGAAACCGCCATAACCCAGCCTACGCGAAAGAAGAACGTAGGTAGCAGCGTCGAACACGCCGGGCTCCTCAATCGCTTCCTCGTCGGAAGACGGATACTCGCACCTACATGGAGGGTGCGAGGAAGAACCTGCAGCGTCTGTAGAAGATGGCGTAGCCATCACAACTCAGATCAGGGGAGAGAGAGGGCACGACAAACAACCAATCGTAGCCGCGAGCAGCGGTGAGCAGTGGTGGTCGGAGGAAGGACGGCGGTGGTCGGAGGAACAAAGAAATGAAGGAGTCTCGGACGAGAGAAAGGGAGAAAGATAAAATGAACCGTGAAATCGATTAAATGGAACTTAAAATCGATCTTCTGACTTTTGACGTTCCCACGGCCGAGATATCAATTCCTCGACCGCGATATCCATTGATCGGCCGAGATATGGATCTCCTGGCCCCCCAATCAATCTCCCATGGCAGCATTAGATCCTGCTCAAATACACTAACTCAAGTCATTATGGAGTTTTGGGTCTATGACCAACAAAACCAGTGATTAAATCAGCCTTGGGGGCATCCTCAAGCAATCAGAATTAGCCTTGGGGGCACGCCCGAGCATGAAGAAATCCTCGTTCTATAAACAGCAGGCTCACGACTACTCTGAAGGCTCTCAGATTCAAACTCATTATCACCCAACAGCTCTAAGCTCAATCCCCGTCAACGGTTCGACAGGTCCAAACTCAAGCCCTGTGCTCACCATCGACAGCTCTGTGCTTGCCTAGTGGCCTTGTGCCCAAGTTACTCAACGACTTCACACCCGTATTCGTTACTAGTAACCCCATGCTACTCAACAAGCTCCAAGCTCATCACTATCAAAGTAATCCAACGCTTACACCAATGGCTATGCGCTTGTCAAATCAACAGCACCTACACCTATCTACAGGCTCCAAGTCCACCATCTCAATAGACTCCAAGCCTATCAACTCGGTGGCCCCGCGCCCGTATCTGTCATCTCCACGGCTCTAAGCCTGTATATATCAATTCAGCGGCGTCAATGCCCATTTATCAACCAGGCTCCTCGCCAATCTTCTCAATGGCTCTACGCCCGTACCAATCATCTCAGCGGCTCTGCGTCCATATTTATCATCTCAGCAGCTCCAAGCTCATAACTACTCAATAGCTCCTATTATCTCGACGGCTCCAAGCCAATCATTTCAGCGGCTCTAAGCCCATTACCTCAGCGGCTCTACGCCTATTATCGATTCAGCGGCTCAAAGCTCACTATCATAGCGGCTCCACGCCCGCATCGGCAGCTCTATGCTCATTCAACGGCTCCAAGCCCATTATCATAGCAGCTTTACACTCGCTCAACTGGCTCTAGGCCGTAATTATCCCCACAGGCTCTACGCCGCCCCAATCAAACAATCATCCAACTCAGCGGCTCTAAGCCCATTATTTCAGCAGCTCTATGCCTATTGTCAACTCAACGGCTCTGCGCCCACTACCTCAACTGGCTCTACGCCGTAAACAACAATCTTCAGCAGGCTCTACGCCACCCCAATCAAGACATCATCAATTCTCGGGCTCTACGCCTGAATGCTCAAAATCCAACATTTTGAATGCTCGAAACTCTTCGAATGCCAAACCACTGTGTACTGGATGCTCAAGTTCTACACTTGAATGCTCAAGCTCTAAGCTTGGATGCCCAACCACTGCATACTGGATGCTCAAAGCCTGTACTTTGAATGCTCGGATTCTGCCGTCCGAATGCTCGAGCTCTACGCTTTGAATGCTCAAGTCCGGGACTTGAAAGAAGCTCTAAGCTTATATCAAACACACACATCAATTGCATCACCATTATCACATCGAGTCTGCATTATCATAGCTGCTCACATCTAACAAACATTATCATACACCCATGCTATGTTTTGCATCTATCTCTCATTCACAGGTCTATCCTGCAATCAACCGGCTCCGCACCTCGGTTTTATTGATCGGTCTAGAACCTCGATCCCTTGGCTCTACGCCAAATTTTATGATGAGAAAGCTCTGTGCACAGACCATCAGAATACAACCAGCTCCGCGCTTCGGTTCTATCTCCTCGGGCTCTCGCCTTATGATCAAAACTAGCTCTGTGCATCGGTTCTATCACCTCGGGCTCTCGCCTTATGATCAACACCAACTCTGCGCTTCGGTTCTATCACCTCGGGCTCTCGCCTTATGATCAAAACCAGCTCTGCGCTTCGGTTCTATCACCTCGGGCTCTCGCCTTATGATCAACACCAGCTCCGCGCTTCGGTTTCATCGAAAGCTCTAAGCCTATAAACCGGCTCCGGGCCTCGATTCCTTCATCCCAATGCTCTGTGCTCCAGTTACTGGCCCTGCACCTCCTGTATCTCAAGAAACGGCATCGAACTCGTCTTCGGAAGATGGCTTGGGTTCCACCCTATATCTCAAAATCGGCGTCCAATTCATCCCCAACAGATGGCTTGGATTCCACCCCAATTACATCAATTCCTTCCAGCTCATTCGCAAGGATAGGCTATTCTGCTGATCTTCTCTCAGTTATAGTAAGGATGATCAGGAAAAGCAAACACACCTGTTGTGTACTGATCTACCCAAAAATGCTAAGGTAACTCTCCGCAAAAACTTCCCCAGCAGCCCCGCGCTCCTTCAACTACTTTTCGCCAAAATCCTGGCTCCACCTAGGTACGTCACACTACGGCTTTTAAAGCTCGAAGGTACGTCTTCTGTCTCTAACCCTCCAAACTACGGTTGGTCTGAATTTCCCCTATGGATACGTAGGCAGCCTCCTGGCCCGACCATAACAAAACCATTTTCCCCCCGAACTACGGTTGGTCTGAATTTCCCCTGTGGAATACGTAGGCAGCCTCCCGGCCCGACCATAACAAAACCTTTTTCAAAAAACCCTTGGAATAGTGGTTGGACCAAATTGAGTTGCTTTTATAGCTTTGACTTTCACTCAAACATGTCTCGTGATCCGTCTGAGCTCAGTCAAAGAGGGGCATCTGTAGACACCCCAATTTGGCCTAACGATTATTTCAAGTCCCATCTTGGGACCATCCCGATGATGATATGGATTCGATGATTGCTGATTGCCTTCTTGTGAAACCCATGGACTTATGGTAAGAACTTTGAGCCACTTAGAAGACCCAATCCAGAGCCAAATAGCCTTTCAGACAGAAATACAGTGTTCTAGAAAAATCCATCGGTTGGCCGTAATATCGATCTCACGGCCTCAAAATCCATTCCTCACCCGAGCAACCTGTTGCTAGCAAAATCTCCCTGAGAGATCAAAGCCTCGGCCGCATGATCCTTTCCTCGACCGCCTAATCCATACCCTGGCCGCGAGATCCTTTGCTTGGCCGCCAGATCGGCCTTTTTCCAGACTCTCGAATGTTCTGTTAGTTGTTTGATCCAGTCCCGATACCTTTCCGATGCGTTCGGGCCACGTTCAGAGATCACGACGAGGAGTTCGAATTGCATTGCAATTGCAATTGCAATTGCAATCGCGTGATTTGATTGGACCGAGTGAGTCATCCCTTTGCCTATATAAAGGGGCCTTTGGACTCTGAAATAGATATACGAAATTCATCAGATTCACACCCTCATCAACCACGAAACTCTGCCTATATACTCACACAAACCCTCTCTACAGAAGCCCTAACCTCCCGAAGGCAGCCATCAATCCGACGATCAAACCCCGGAGTTCAAACCCTAACCCTAGGGTTTCATTCAAGAAGCAATCAATCAGTCAATCCCCATTGATCTGAAGCAATAAAGCAACTGAGGAATCAAGGTGGTGAGGCCCAACGGCCTCTGGTTTGGTTTATTTACTGTTTATCTTACTAATCGTAGCATTTTAGTCATTTGTTAACTTCTCTATCTGGTGTGAGGAAGAACACCAGCCGGGGCTTCCATGCCTCGGTCGGTACATTGAATCAGCATGATTACTCGGCCGTGACATCCATTCACCGGTCGAGTAATCGATCTGCTGGCACAGTTTGCTTTGTTTTGTTGCTTTCTGATGCATGATTATTTATAGTCTCGGCTCACCTTATTTACTGTTTAAAGGCATAAAAATAGATTATGTGTTGTGATTAAATAAAGCATTTATACGTCTTATGTTGAGCAATTATGGACTAACCTCACGGCTAGGCAGAGAGGGGTGCCTAACACCTTCCCCTTACTGTACTTTTGGCTTCAGTACCCAGAATCTCTATCTATTTTCCTAGTTTTAATAAACTGGGTGGCGACTCTGTTTTGATGATAACCGCTGTCGTGTGGCGATACCTCTAGCCATGGAAGTATCCACGATCTTGGTTTATGAAGCGAGCAACCAATCGAGCAAACAAATGATCTATCAAACTGTATGGCGATACCCCGTTTGGGAGGTGTCTACAAAGCATATTATTGAGAAAATAAAATAGAAAACCAAAGCAAATAGAAGCGATCACTTAACATTCTTTCTAGATATCATTCAGAAGTGATCACTTCACTTGTTCCAGAAAATAATCCAAGAGACTCAGCTAGCTGAATTTATTCAAGGACCAAAATTTAAATAGTACCCAACAATATGTAACCAAGGTACTTGTTTGTAGTAAAATTGCCATTCATCCGCTTGAAGGCACTTCATGAATAGCTAGATTAGCAAACATGTTATGAATAAGCTAATTGACAAGCAGCGTTTCCCGGTTGGATAACATATCAATTTAATTAGTTAAAAAATCACATAACACAATTAATAACTTGTCATTTTACTCGGTTAAAGACAAAAAAAAAAAAACTACTCTGTCGCTAACACAATTAATAAGTTTTCTGAATGTGGAATGGTTAGGCTCCCATAATATGATCTTGCCTTTTCGTAGCATATAAGGATTCCAAGTACCACTATAGATAAACAAAATAATTACCAAGACTAACCATTTTGCGTAAAAAACTTACATCTAGCAAACCCTATTGTTGATGTGTCATGTATCACCCAGTAAAAGAGGCTGCCATAGTATACATCTAGCCCCTTATTATAGATTAGCATCCTTCTTACAGAATGGTCATCAACAGACTGAGTTTTATCAATGCCAATAACAAGTAGCTTCAAGAGTTTTTTTTTTACTTTTTATCCCTTATAAACTATGCACATTTTTTCTACTTAGTTCCTAAACTATTAATTTGATGATTTCATCCCGTCAACTATCATATTATTGTCTACTTAGTCCAATAGATAACAAAAATTAGAAATTTGGACGGAAAGTGTCACGTAAGGCCCTATTTGGGACCCTATAAAGCAGATACTTGATTATGACAGCCTTAGCAATAAAAATTAATTATAACCCTTTAGGATAAAATGATAAGAAAAATAAGACTTTCGCATCGGTTCAAACAGATTGAAAAATTGGAGCACTTAATTTATTTACAAGATTCATATATTAGAATCTCACGTGGCATTTTATAGAGACTAACACATACATATTTAAAAAAAAAAAAAAAAAGACTGAGTTATTTATATAGAATTTAGACTGTTTATATATTTAAAATATGATTAAAAATTAAGCGCTCTAATTTTCAATACGTGTGACCTGGTTTGAAGATCTTATTTTTTTGATCATTTTATGTTAAAAGGTTATGATTAATTTTTCTTTCTAGAGCTCTTATAATCAAGTATCTGTTCTACATGGTCCCAAATGGCCCTTACATGACATTTTCCGTCCAAATTCCTAACTTTCGTTATCTATTAGACTAAATAGGTAACAATATGATATTTGAGGGGATGAAATCATCAAATTAACAGTTTAGGGACTAAGTAGAGAAAATGTGCATAGTTTGGGGGATAAAAAGAGAAAAAGCTTCAAATATTTACCAACAATTAAGAGATATAACTGAATCAATTAAATTAGGTTCAACTCTTCATAGCAAAATCAATTACAACTACTATGAATTTTATGTTCTAGAATCGGTTTCAAAAGAATAAACTAAACTCATACAATAGTTCAAGAAAAAAAATAATGATGCAAGTGGACCAACTATGCAAGTGGAAGACGACGGTGAACATAAAATTAATGTCATACACATAAATCAGTGAAGACATTGAGAAACTAAAAATGGTAAAACGTAGTTGAGCACAGCAATGAAGTCAAGATTACCTCTAGAGTTTTTTCATTTTTGTCGCGGCTATAAACTTCACCACCTGAGGAGTAAACTTCAATGGCCGAAGAGGGGGGGTGGGGCGGTGGAGCAGAGAGAGTGGGGTGGGGTAGTGGTTGGCGTAATCCTCCTCATATACAAATTCAACTTAAAAATAGCAGGGGAGCAACTGCATAATCAAAGTAGAGAAGTACATTGAAACCACAAAACACGGCACAACGTAATTTTAAAAATAATGTGACCATGGTTATCTAAAAAACTATTAAAGAAAAAAAAGCAAATTCAACACACCACATAATCAGTTGCTCATCACCCCATGATTGACATTAGTTTGCCCACCATGCCACACAAAATAAAGTAAATGACTTGTGCCTAAAGGAATTCATCAAACGAATCATATAAATGGATGGCATTTCAATTCACGAAACTTGCAATACAGTGAATCCAATTAATACTAACCGCCCATCGGCCTAAAGACGCTTTAAATTAATCTTTACATTAAGGCCTCAATTTCATTCAGCAAGCAAAATATAAGGGTAACAAAAATAAACATGGAATTGATACGATGAAGGATTTGTGTCCATTAAGGCCTCTAAATTCCTACCCGATTTGTGTTCACTGCAATGGCACAAACACAAAATCATCGCGGAACACTTATGCCAAACGAAGCCATTTAATTTCACACCTGTAAAATAAAATCATGAAGATATCAAATCTTTTTTTCAAATGGAATGAGATAGCATAACAAATGCAACATTATATTTCAAAATGACTTTAGAACCTGTGTCTAAAGGCAAGATGTAACATAATTAATTGAAATCCATCCTAAATTAATGGTGGTGCCATAATATTGAAACCCCCAGTAGAGAAATCTATACTCAAACTATATGAACATGCGATGAAACATGCACCAAGAGATAGAACGAATTTCAACAAGCGAACATGAGAAACAAAAGGTTACTACAATGAACAGGCGGACTACGGCTACGGGATTCTAGATGTCCTATAGATATCCCTAACTATTCATACGTCAAACTAGAAGCATTATTAAACTTGCATCAATCTAAATAACCTACAACAATTTCTCAACCATTTTGTGACTTCTCGAATGAATACCACATATAACTTCCTCATTTCATACCATTCGCCATCAAACCTCTTGTGGGCTCCCGCGCCCAAAAGCGCGCTCGAAGAGTCGCCACCCGGATTTTTGAGATGGATGATCCAAGAAACTGAGAGCTTGACTTGAAAAAGAAAGGCTTTTGATCCAGTGAAAACGTCGAGATTTTGGATTCGGGAGCCACATTACGAACGGGGAAGGTTTTGTTGAAAAAGCACCCCATTCGCCCGATAAAATCGGTCTCTACTAAGCATTTTAAACGGGGGATTCAATATCATTTGAAGAGCTTAACTTTAAAACACGTACGGGAAAGGGACACAGGATTTAATATAACACATTGGCGTGCTTGTGGTGCTTTCTGTACAGAGATGATACAGGATAATGCAGCAGGATACAGATAAGAAATGCTACTCGATCAACTGTTTGGGTCACTGTCATATGTTACACGGCATTCCATAACATGGCGCATGGCCATATGATATGCCGCGCATTACTTCGATTTTGTTTTCAGACTATCAACGGTGTTTAAGTCATCGCACGGCGTACTGAGCATGACGCGCGACATTCTGCAAGACACTAGAAAATCATAGCCATCAGACCATCCTTGAACAATACCACTCCTCCAAGTCTCAAGTAGAAAACCATTTTTAACGTATTTAGTTGTTCAGAATAATCAGAAGAGTGTTACTTGGAGGAATAAAACATGGCTTGTAGATATGGTCTTATTCCGAAGTCTCTGATGACGGACAGAAACAGACCCAATGGAAAACAACCATGACCCAGACAGTCTGGATAAAGAAACACAGTTCATTAAAAAATCTTGTGCGTGAACATGATATGCCGTGCAACGCATCAAAGCACCGCGCGGCGTGTCCTATTCAGCACAATGGGCTATTTTAGTTTATGAAAACGATTTTTAAGTCAGAGCTTAACCAAAAAGAGTTAAGCCTGACAGCAGGAGAGTCCCCTCAGGGCCAGGACGGAGCCTAGCCCCTAAGAAACCTGGTTTTTACCTTTGATCTTGAGCTTGAATGAAGATGGATGATGAAGAATGGGTACAGATAGGATCGGTCGGAGGAGGATGGATGTGGGTGCGAGTAGTTGTTGGGTACTATGGGTAGGTAAAGTCTCAAAGTTAGTAAGGGACTAACTTTGATGGTGAGGAGAAAAATGGAGCAAAGTGCCTAGAGAATGTCTTTTGAAAGCAACATTCTCAAGGTTTGGAAGTGGGGGGAATGGGTGTGAAAACAAGAAGAGAGAGAAAGGTGGAATGATGATCAAAGGCCCTTTCCTCTTGAGTGGAGGGGTGTATTTATAGGCAAGAGCCAAGGAATTTGAATTCAAATGGTGGAAGCATTTTCTGGGCGGGCCAGGAGTGCATTTTCGGCTGAGCCATTTTGCAGCTATGGCTCAAATGGGCGTGGCCGACAGCTTTCTAAGCCAGTCAGAACTTTACCCAAAATGTCGTGCGGTTAACCTCATAATCGCGTGTGGTGTTTTGAATTTCGATATGCCGCGCGATGTAGAAGTGTCCCGTGCGGTGCTTTAGGTTCAGTCTAGGGCTTTTTTGGGCTTTTTCTGGGCTGTGGGTTTTGTCTGGGCCTTTGGGTTTTTGGACTGGGGGAATCCTTCATCCAAGCTCACAAAGGTACCGTTTCCTTTATTTCATCATCGGGGCGGACAAAGACCCTTCGAGGTTCGGATTAGGGTGTTTACACCTCTTTTTCATAAAACTTTCCTTTTTTATTACAAAAATAATTTAGAGAAAACTCACGACCATTACGGGTTAAGCTCCATTGATTCGAGCTTGACTGCTGGAGTTCGTTGATTTATGCCCAAATACCGGATCCGTTGATTCGCCCATGAATACTAGAGGATTTTTATTGAAAATCATTTTTCCAAAAATCCGAATCCATTCTTTTCAAAAACCTCTATAGAATCCATCGTTTGTCCCTTTTTCAATAGTCACAATCACAAGTAGCAAATAGTTCGAAAAACAAAATGTACTTCTGACGTCGACTATACCACCCTTCATCTCACGAGAAATTCAACTGTATTACACCCCATGCGTTATAGTGAACTCTTTCCACTTGGGTCTCCTCATTACCACCCCATGCGTTACGGGACCCTCTTGAGTCTCCACATTATCACCCCATGCATTGCGGGACTCCTTTATTCAAATTCCCTACTCACTCACACACACGCACCATCAATCTATATACAAGCAAACAACATTCCTTAGTTCACATTCTTTCATTCATCATCATACATGGCAATACAAACATTGTAAACATGCCACATTATACATTGACAAATACACAAGTTCGTGCTATTCCTCTAAGTATATCACAACGTCCTTCGTCACGTACTGAACCCACCAATAACTATACGACACACCACCCACTAGGTTCTAAACTTGAATCTTATAGAATGAACGCCAAAGGAATTTAGAAAGATCAACGAGATGAATCACGAGGATACGAGTTACCCTATTCTCATCCGGACCATTAGGCAAGCCTTCATCGACCAACTATGCTTCCCATGATATATCTTATAGTCTACGATATTCGAAACCACTCTACGGTACGTTTTCCAATTCACCAATCACCACATCATGTCATAGTACCTAACATGTCTATATCATTCATCATATCATGCCACAATGTCCACATACTCATTCTAAGACATAGTGTGGTGCTATGCTTTCTTCGGTCGGACCTTGGGTGATATAGTGACTGGGTTGGTGCACCTTGGTTATTGACGAGACCTATAACACCCGTGTTAGTGCCTAAACCCGGATCGTGGGAGTCCGAGATAGGCACTTCGACGGTCTAATAAGTATATGGTAAGAAGAGCTAATAGAATAGTGTTTAGGATTTTTGGTGGTAAGAGTTCATTACCTTTTTCTTAAGGGGGATTACTACTTTTATAGGTGAAGGTAGCGTGGAGATCAACCCACGCGTATACACCATGTGCTCGGTGATTGGTCTGCTAATCTCGGCGCTAAATCAGGCTCTGCAATCAATGATTTGCTATGATTCGTTCCTACAATAGGGGAAACGGTGCCGTGTCTCCCGCCATTCCTACCCTACTCTTCCTGACCTCCTCTCCAAGTCAGGGGGCAGGGGTGGCTCAGTGGTTGTCAATTCTGCCGATCTAAATAGCCGTTGTATTTGGAATTCTATAGAGTTGCTAATTGGTTCGGTGGGACTCCGCTGAACCAAAAGCTACAACACCCATTCCCAGATCCATGATTCCTCTGTGTGAGAACGACCCTGGCCCAGCAAATCCGGTCCTGCAAAAGCCCATCAAACGTTGGACCGCCAACCCAACCGAACCATCAGTCCACAGGTCCAACTAGCCAGTATGGTGTGATCATCGTATGAGTCCCTCTGCCAAGCCATGCCCACCACAATAGCCCCTCAACTTCTTCCACCCTTGGACTGGGATGAGAGAAGATGACAGGTGATCCTTCCAGGGCATGTTGGTAGTCTTTAGCCGAACTAGTATTTTATATATTCCGTGGTAGATACACCGAACGATATCCATCGAGCCATCACAATAGACGAGGCAGCGTTTTGAATCCACAGTCATCATGATATTCATTGCAGATGGGGCTGGTAGGACTGTTAGGCTCAGAGATCGAACGATCAGGTTTAAACATGAAGCGGCGTGTGGTGCCACGTGGCTGGAAGGGGGACGTCATGAGTACAGATAGATACAAGCTTTCCACGTGGTGTTCCAAGAGTGGATGGAAGCGCGCTTCAGTTCCGGTGCGTGACCCCTAGGGTTCCACCCTCCCCCTTCATCCATTATATAAGGGAAGGAGGCGAGAGTGAGAACAGTCTTTGCTCTCGCTCTCTTGCTCTGCAACTTCTCTCGTCCCCATTGTTCTCCCGAGTCCGTCGTCACACCATCGCCTTCCGTCGTCTCGCTTCATCTTTTTCAGGTAACGCCGCCTCCTTTACTGTTTTGTTTTATGCTTGCCACAACACTCTTAACATGTCAAATGGCAAACCTTGCACAAAACTCAATTCTCTTTTTCCGATGAGGTTTTGCGACCTCTTTTGGCCATGGTCCATCACGTGGGCTGCCAACAATAGGGGTCCTTGCCCTCCAGCGGGGGGATCTTTAACTCGCCATGATTTGGCGTATAAGGCCTGATGGAGACTTGTGTTTCTCTGTTGAGGAGGATTTTGTTGAATAATCCCCAGTGGAGGTCATAGACACTCCACTGGAGGCATGCCAATAGGGATGAAACCGTGCTGAAGTAGGATTTGACTTTCTTCCTTTTTTTTTGTCTAGGTCTTTAGCATGGTGGATTCTCCAAGTTACTTCTCGCCGAGTGTAGTTTCGGAGGCATACCCGATCCTCCAAGAGACCATTCAGAGCCTTGGCAAAGCCGGACAACTTATCATCCCTGGCATCCATGTTCCCCTCCAAATGGATGACAGATCGTCTAGGGATATCCTCTACAGTCGGGGTACCTTTCTCGATGAAGCTGCCAAACTGATGCCACATAGGTCCGAACCAAATGAGGTTCATGCTGAGCGCACAGCAACCAGAGCCCAGGCCAGCACATCATCGGCGGGGCAACCGGAGGACGCTCCAAATGCTAGAGGGGCAAATGCTCTACCCAATCCATTGAGGGACATCAACCTCATTCTTCCATTGCCAACCGGCCTTGGACCCCTGCCGTACAACCACCTATACAGCGATGGACTAAGGGGCCAGGATGACATATTAGTGGAGAGGGTGACTGGCGACAGGATCACCTTCGGAGAAGACTTCATCATGCTCCCATTGTACGCCATCACCGAGGGAGGGGTAAGGTTCCCACTAAGCCCCTTTCCTTCGATATTTCCTAGAGATGTACAATTTTGCACCAATCCAGGTTGCATTGAACACCTGGCGCATCCTCTGCTCGGCAATGTGGTTGGTCAAGTCGAACGACTTATCCTTCACCTTGGGCGACTTGATGCTAATGTACGTGATGTCAAGGAACCCCAAGCATGACAAATACTACTTGACCACGTAGTAGTGGTTCGACCACCTGGTGGACCATCTCTATGATACCGAGAAGTGAGGGACCGACTTGGTGAAGGTGTCTGGCAACTTTGCGTGGGGACCAATCAACCCTCTCTTTGACTTTCCCTTCCCCGCCAGGACGGGCTCGGTGATAGAGAGGCCCTACAAAGTCCCTTGAGTGCGAGGGTTCCCCGGCAGTGGGGATAGACCTAGTATTTGTCTCCATGCTTTCTTTTGCCCATTGCATTGTACTGACATTTTTTTTATTCCGTTCATTTACACCGTACTTACATTTCTTTCATATGTAGACTGCTCCACACCAAATAAAGGGCTCCTTCTCACCGGCAGGTGGCCATAATTGATCGCTCTTCTTTGGTGTGCCGACCGAGACGCACCAACCGTGCTCAGCTACGAACCTACCTATGCCGAATTCGCTCACCTCATGGATAAAAGCAAAATGGTGAGGGAAATAGTGGATTTGGCCACTATCGTCGGGGAGGTGCTTCAGATGCAGTACTTGGCTCTGGACCTCCCCACCTCTAACTTGCCGATTCGACAGGAGCAACCGGAGCAGATTCTTGTTGAGGAGCTGGAGTAGCAAGAACAACTTACTGCCGATGTTTTCAACCAACCACCCCGCTCCAGTTGCCAAAGACCAAGCCGCTCGGCCAGTGAGGGGGCAAACAGAAGGGCCGAGAAGTGGGCCAAGATTGCCGAGGACGACGTGGAGATCATCGGGATAGGCCATGAGCCAACCGAGTCCCCAGCTATCTTTATGCTAGACTTTAAGTGCCTGGATGGGCATGTGATCACTGTCGATGACAGCTTAGTAGACAATCCCCTCCTGGCCATGACCCTTCTTAAAGGAGTGGCCCTCCTAAAAGATGTGGAATACTTGCCCCCTAGGAAGGCCAATAACATGGCCGAGCTATGCCTCTTCCTTGCCAAGGTATACTTCACTTTGTTTAGGATTCCTTTCAGAATTCTCCTTTCCAGATGCTAACCATCTCTCTTATTGAAGGCCGGGCAGTGTGCTAGCCGGGCCTTTGGCGACATGGATGCCCTCCTTGAGACCAGGAGGTCCCTGAGGGGGGATCTATAGGTGAAGAGGGATGAGGCAAAGGTGGCCGCCGAATAGATCGATGCACTAGAGGCAAAGGTTGCTGAAGCCGCGATCGGGCTGAATGAGAGGGACTGACTATTGATCGAGGTCAAGGACCTTAAGGCTGAGCGGGACCAGTTGAAGGAGGAGAAGCAGCGTTTGGAGGATAATCTGCCGAGGCAACTGAGTAGGGCGGCGACGCTGGTTACAATGAGGCCGGCGAACATTACAAGCAGCAAGTGGAAGGTTTGGTTAAAAAGGTTTTTAAAGATGGGAGGATGAAGGGAATTGAGGAGACCCATAGCAGATCCTTCCTGCTTAGGTACCAGGTTGGTCTGGACTACGCCGAGGTCCCTCTGGTTGATCACCGAAGGGAACCTCTGGTGGTGCCTTCAGTACAGCTTCCAAGTGACATGCTTCCTCCCCAGCAGCTAGACCCTACCGTTGATGCTTAGATTACCTTTTGTATTTCTTTTTCTTTCTTTTATACTTAGGGCTGGCAAAAAAGCAATTTCCCAATGCCGAGTCCCTATGTATGCAGGAATTGTTAAATGAATGAAATGAAGAAATGAAGTTATGTTTTCATTTATCTGTTCCATACTTTTGCACTTCATGCATACTAACCCATGTATTGCATTTCATGCACATGGTTTGGTATTGTTCTAGCCCCAGCTTGTGCCGTACCAAGTCCCTGCTTCGGCAGCAACCTACAGCCAGGTAAGGTTTTGTCAGAGCAAAGAAAAGGCAAAAGCTGGGCATGCCCCTACAGGATATGGCATGTCCTGTTTCACCGAACATGAACTAAAAAAGTGTGCCTCGGTGCCTTTCAAGTCATAACAAGGACTTTGTAATGAGCACAGTAATCTCACCGAGGATAACAAACTAATCGTAAAACAAAAAATCAATTGCCAAACATGATGTTTATTAAAGCGAGAAAAATGTTAAGGTTTTACACAAGTAGCCGAGACATAAAAAGTTTAAGCATAAAACTTCCTAACCAACTGTGCATTTCAGTGGTTCGATATGGCAATGCCATCCATCTCAGAAAGCTCATGTGATCCATAACCGACCTTCTTAACAACCTGGAATGGGCCCTCCCACTTGGGCATAAATTTCTTTAACTCTTTCTTCTGGACCACCTACCGAAGGACGAGATCATCCATGTTGAAAGGCCGGGTCCATATGGTCTTGTTATAGCTCCGAGCCAATTGTTGTTGATAGGATGCGTACTTTACATGGGCGCCATTTCGTAGTTCGTCAATACGATTCGCTTCGGCGGCCAACATGGCATCATTCGCTAGAACGTCGAAAGTTGCAGTTCGAGCCGTGGGGCGAGTAACTGCCACTGGGAGTACGGTCTCAATGCCGAACGCCATAGAGTAAAGGATTCGGCTAGTGTCGCACCTTAGAATGTGCGATAGCCCCACAACACATCAAGCAACTCGGTCGCTTACTTGCCGCGCTTATTAGTGAGTCGGCGCTTCAATCTAGCGAAATGGCCTTATTGGCAGCTTCAGCCTACCCGTTCCCCTGAGGATAGGAGATGGAGGTCGTTTTCATTTGAATATCGCGTTTCTTGTACAGGGCCTTGATAGCATCAGCCACAAACTGGGTACCATTATCAGACACAATGGCATACGGCACGCCAGATCTAGTGAAGATTTGCTTCCAAAGGAAGTTCTCCACGTCGGCGGCCGTGATTGTTATGAGCGCTTTGACCTCCACCCACTTAGTATAGTAATCTGTGGTAGTAATAATGTGTGTGAAACCGCCGGGGGCTTTAGGCAACTTGCCAATGATGTCAACCCCTCATTGGGCCAAGGGCTAGAGACCGGTTGTAGGGGAAGGGTCGGCTGATGGAGAAGCGGAGAGTGTTTCTAGCACGGTTCGCACTGCTTAGCAAACTCGATAGCAGAATGTACCATCTTTTTCCACCAGTATCCCTGAGAAATGGCACTGTCGGCTAAGGACCGGCCACCAGTGTGGCAACCAGCACTCCCCCCATGGAGTTCTTGAAGGATGCCTGGCACTTCCTGCTCGTGGATGACACGAAGGTTGAGACCTATGTAGGACCGGCAATACAGGACGCCAGTGGAATCGAGGAAATAAGAGGTGGATGGGCAGCGAATCTTATGAGCCTCCTTCCAATCGGTAAGTAGGGTGGCATGCTTTAAGTAGGCGATAAGAGGATCCATCCAGCTTGGAGCCAGATGAATGTCCATAACCTCCCGTAGCTCAGGCTCGAAGCTTGGTGTAGGGACCTCACCAAGAACTATTGTTCGGTTGCCGTCATGTGTGGCACAGACGGCTCTGAGACCAGCTAGAGCGTCGGCGTGAGAGTTAAGATCATGACCAACATGATCAAAAAACACATTCTTAAACGAACCGGTCAAAGCAATGACCTGGCTCATGTATTTACACATGCGCACATCCTTGGCTTCATAATCAACATTGAGTTGGTTTACTACGATCTGAGAGTCGCTGTAAACCTAAACTTCCTCAGTGTCCATAAGCCGGGCCATCTTAAGCCCGATGATTAGGGCTTTGTACTCAGCCTCATTGTTGGTAGCGGGGAAACCAATGCTGAAGGCATGCTCATGTATTGTTCCATTCAGTGATACCAAGACTATCCCGGCGCCAGCCCCTTGATTGTCGGATGCATCATCAACGTGAAGACGCCAGGCGTGGCCGGTGAAAATTTTTGCTCGATAAAGAGGGATGGGACGCTTAGTGATGAATTCAGCATGCATTGGGTGGCTTAACCGAGGTCCGGGAGCTGGCACGACTGAGTCATCAACTGGAACCGGTTCATCTTCCCCTTCATTCAGGACTACCCGAAGAGAAAACTTAGCAATAAAGTCCGCCAGCACTTGCCCTTTGATCGCTGTTTGGGGCTGATATCGAATGTCAAAATTAGCCAACTCTAGGGACCATTTGCATAGCCGATTCGACAAGTCCGCCTTTCGAAGGATGGTCTTCAATGGATAGTTGGTGATGACCACAATGGTGAAGCTCTAGAAGTACGGTAAGAGCTTCCTCTTCACCTTGACCAACGCAAGTGCCAATTTCTCTATTGGCAGGTAGCAGGTCTCGGCAGGCAGAAGCGTCTTACTGATGTAATAGATTGGCTGCTGGTCAGTGCCATTCTCATTGCCTTCTTGCCAAACCAAAACTACACTCATAGCATGTTCGGATATAACAAGATAAAGGTAGAGCTCTTCCTCTTCCTTCGGCACAACAAGCAAGGGGGCTCGGGATAGGCACACCTTCAATTCGGAAAGAGCGCGATCACACTTAGCCGTCCACTAAAAACTCCTTCGGCTATTACCCTTAATTGACTGAAAAAATGGTCGGCAGACATCTAAGCACTTGTTGATGAAACGGCTAAGGGCAACAGCCATGCCGGCGAGACGCTGAACCTGTGTCACTATGGCTGGGGCCCTAATTTCCTGGATGGCTTTAATCTAACATGGATCGGCTTCAATTCCTCGGTGTGTAACCAAGTGTCCAAGGAACTTGCCAAATCCAACACCGAATGCACACTTCTCGGCATTAAGCTTCAAGCCGAATCTCTTCAGTAAGTCGAATATTTTGCCGAGGTAGAAAAGATGGTCGGTTGTGTCCTTGCTCTTGGTAACCATATTGTCTATGTAAGCTTCCATTATCCGATCGAGCAGTCTTTTGAATAGCAAGACTATTATACGCTAAAACGTGGCCCTGGCATTCTTCAACCCAAAGTGCATCACCAGGTAGCAATAAGTGCCGTTGGGGGTAATGAAGGTTGTCTTCTCCAGGTCTTTCTCATCAATAGCGATTTGGTGGTACCCTTGGTACGCATCCATGAAGCTCAAATGTGCATATCCAGCGGTGGCGTCCAACAACTGGTTGATCCATGGACAGGGGAAACAGTCCTTGGGGCATGCATCATTCAGATTGGGGAAATCGATGTATACCCGCCACTTGTCGTTTTTCTTCCGGACTACCACCGGATTCACCAACCACCTTGGATATTGAACCTCACGAATTGCTCCAGCATCAATGAAGGCGTTCAACTTCCTCATTCACTGCATTTGCATGCATCGCCGAGGCTCGGCGAGGCTTCTGTATGATGGGCCTTCTGCTTGGGTCAACGTTTAACGAGTGTTAATCACATTAGGGCTCACGCCTGGCATCTCGTATGGGGTCTAGGCAAAGACTCTCATATTGTCCTTGAGGAACTAGACCAATTGATCATGCTTGACTTCATCGAGCTCCAAGCCAACCATAAAGAACCGAGTTTCATCTTCATTGATCGGTACCCAAAGTAGATCTTCCACAGCTCTATCACTAGTCGGTCTTCTGATTTCATCTGGTCCCTGTAGTGCTTCCTTCATGACTTCACCGGGCACGCTTTCCTCTGGCAACTCAGGGACCTCAATCCACTGGACCTTCTTTGCTTTGCCATTTTCACAGACGAAATTAACAAAACATTTCTTAGAAGTCATTTGATCTCCCCTAATGGTCTCCTACCGTCCTGACTTACTGATAAATCGAATGCATTAATGGAGTGTGGACGCAACAGCCTTCATGTCGTGCAACCAATTACAGCCTCGGATGGCATTATAGGGGCTCGATGAATTGACCACAATAAATTCCTCGTCCAGCCGCACCGAACTGGCACAGACCAGGAGTATTATCTTACCGATCGGGAAGACCAGAATCCCAGTAAAGCCAACTCAGGGGGCAACCACTGGGGTCAATTGATCCTTGGTGAGGCCAAGGGCCCTAAATGCCAAATAGTACAGGATTTCTGCTGAACTACCTTGATCAACCAACACTTGGCGAACCATTTTCTGTTGGAAGGGTATTGAGATGACAAGAGCATCGCTATGGGGAAAAGACACCCTTTCCATATCCTGCTCGGTGAACGTGATCTCCACGTGTGATCAGCATCCATGTTTCGCTTCGAAGATGGTCGTATCACCATCACCTCGCAAGGAGAAGGCTGATATAGCTCTCTGTTGAGCTCATTGGCCCGACCTTGATCCATCAGACCACGTATGCACTGTACCACACCGTCTAAGACCCAGGCCCTCGGCTGGACTCTTGCATCCGGCGACTTAGTCTGGTCAATCCACCGATCCATCCTCCCTTGCTGGATGAGCTCTTCAAGATATATCTTATACGGCTGGCATGCTGTCGTATAATGCCCTGTTCATTGTGAAATGAACAGTACACCGTTGGTTCGGCTCACACCCATCAACGGTGCCCAATTTCTCTGCTGCTCATGTGGGCCATTGGAATCTAGGCAGTCGTTCGCATTCTTGGAGTATACGAAAGATGGGTTTTCTGAAATAGGTGGTGATGGCAAAATGGTCTCGTCCATCGCTCAACGGTTGGTCCCACGTCTTGCCGCCGCCCCTATTTCCTCCAACTCTGGTGCCTTCCTTCTTGGCAATAGTGTTGACTTGCTTCTTCACTTCCTTCACTATCGGTTTAGCCAGGTCGGCAACTTCTGCAACACCAGAGCCATCGATATATTCCTTAAGTTCAATATAATGGGCAACGGTTTGCATTAGATCCGACATGTTGCTCAGCGTCCAGAGCATCAACTTTTTGGAGAAATCAGAGGTTCGATGAAGGCCACGTTTGAATGAGGTGGCGACAGTCTTCTGGTCACAGCTTTCAACCAGAATGTAGACATTGTAGAAGCGATCCAAATAATCTTTCAACGACTCGCCGACCCTCCGCCTTAAGTCCGTTAAAGCTTCAATAGTCTTCGACCACCGATTGCTCACGGTAAACTGAGATGTGAAGGAACGTTCCAATTCGCCAAAGCTATTGATTGACCCAGACTTGAGTTGTGTGTACCACAGCATGGCGGCGTCCGGCAAACTCAAAGAGAAAATTTAGCACATCATTACCTCACTAAGTCCTCACAGTGCAACCATTGATCTGAACTGCTGCACATGGGTCGGAGCATCTGACTTTGGATTATAGGTGTTGAATTTTGGGACCTTAAAGTTGGAAGGGGGAACCTCTTCCATTATGGCCTTAGAAAAAGGCGACCCTGTCTTCTCAGCTGGGTCATAGTGACCACAATCATGTCCCAAAGGTTTGACGCATTGATTGCTGAAGGCGTGACGTATGTCTCATGAACAGCATCTCTTGAACGCTTGTCGAAAAGCAGCACTCGGGGTCCTCGACCGCCGAAACTAGGCTCAGGTGAGTTTCACTTCTTGGACCCCGATGTTGCCTTCACATTTTCCTTCCTTGGGGTTGGAACCATGTGTTGTTGTGTCACCCAATAGGTGGTTCTCTCACCAGTTCAGGTGTCCACCACAGTTAAGGCTCCATCGCCGCTGCTCACCTCACACCTCTCTTTTGGGAGCAGCCCCTTGCTATTCTCCACTTGTGCTCAAGACGGTCCCGTAGAATGCCTTTGCAATTGATGTTGGAAATTATGGGTAGAATGCCCCGGAGAACACTGTTAGGGATGGCGTACTGACTGCCTCAGCGAACGGCATTGGGAATAGCGTGCGGAATGTCCCGGCGAATGTTGCCGTGACTAGTTGGCCACTCCTTTCCCACGGTCTTCATGTTGTCGATCGCCAGACCTGGTAGTGTAGCGTTCTTCCCGGCAGTCATGAGACCCAACAGGATGGTCGTGAGAGTTTCCTGCATCGTTTCTCCTATTGCAGGTCTGAGGCATCACCTCGGTCGGTGTTCACCCTCAAAATCTCATGTGAGCGCTAGAGGCCATGGCGCTTGTCTTTAGAAGCAATGTTCGGCTAGGATGGTTATCACTAAACGGCTCATTATGAAAAGACGCTCGGCGTCTGGATTTTAGATGAATGCGTCCACTAGCGTCTAGGCGACACAGTGGGCCGAGCCTTATGAAGGCGGAGGCCCTAGCAGTGTCAGCTGTTTAGGTTGGATGGGGCGCATTCCTCCTTCGGCACCGTTCTCTAGATCTGAAGACGAGAGAGGCCTCCTGTTGGGCTTGAAGCTCTTGTACTTGTACCTGCGTCCTTAGTCTCAACAAGTCATCTGCCATACTCACCGGGAGCTCTGTGGAGGAGGTGGAATCATAAGGCTAGTCATTGAGTGATTGACCCTGTTGATATGGAATGAAGCCGAGCCTTGTGAAGGCGGAGGCCCTAACAGTGTCAGCCGTTTGGGTCGGATGGGGCGTATTCCTCCTTCGGCACCGTTCCCTAGATCTGGAGATGGGAGGGGCCTCCAGGTGTGCTTGAAGCTTTTGTACCTGTATTCTTAGTCGCAGCAGCTCTTCTGCCATACTCACCAGGAGCTCTGGCGGAGGAGGTGGAATCAGAAGGCTAACTGCCTAGTGATTGACCCTATTGCTATGGAATGAAGTCGTTCTTATAGCATGGCTACTCATCCCCGCGACGGTTGAACCCATCATTATGGAGCCATCAGGTCCCCTAGTAGGGGTTCCCACAAGCCCTAGATCCGCCCGTACTTGTTGGGGAGGATTGGTGAGCGAAGGGGTTTAGAGTGAAGTGCGTAAGACCAAAAAGTCTTCCATCTGCGCCAGTCATCTTTGGACGAGGTCAGGAGAGAAAGGGAGAAAGGGTATGAGGAAAAAATGTTTCACCACAAGATCTTAGTCAATAGGATCCCCAGCAGAGCCGCCAATTGTGGTGCTATACTTTCTCCGGTCGGACCTTGGGTGATTTAATGACTGGGTTGGTGCACCTTGGTTATGGATGAGACCTGCACGAGTAACACCTGCGTTAATGCCCAAACCGGATCGTGGGAGTCCAGGATAGGCACTCCGACGGTCTAGTAAGTATATGGGAAGAAGAGCTAATAGAATAGTGTTTAGGGTTTCTAGTGTAGGTAGCGTGGAGATCAACCCACACGTATACACCACGCGCTCGATGATTGGTCCGCTAATCTCAACTCTGAATCAGGCTCTGCAATCAAAGATTTATTACAATTCGTTCCTACAATAGGGGAAACGGTGTCGCGTCTCCCACCACTCCTACCCTACTCTTCTTAACCTCTTTTCTAAGTCATGGGCAGGGGTGGCTCGATGGTTGTCGGTTCTACCGATCTAAATAGCCATTGTATTCGAAATTCTGTAGAGTTGCTAATTGGTTCGGTGGGATGCCGTCGAACCAAAAGCTACGACATCCACACCTAGATCCATGATTCCTCCACGTGTGAAGAATCCTAGCCCGGCAAACCAGGTTTGGTAGAAGCCCACCGAACGTTGGACCACTGACCCATGAGTCCACGGGTCCAACTAGCCAGTATGGCATGATCATTATATGAGTCCCTCTGCCGAGCCATGCCCGCCACACATAGACGACGAATAAATAACATACTTATAGGATTTGACACGTTCCTCTTATACAACAAGAGTCAAAGGAGGTAGATTGATCAAAGAATCACTTAAGGCATGAACAATCAAGTTTAGAAGTAGTTTGGAGGTGTTCCGATGGTGTTAGAAGTGATCGGGGATCAAAACAATTGAACGACAATCAAACAACAAAATATGTCCAGTGAGCAGAGGGATTGATCCCCCCAAACAGGGGGATTGATCCCCGGACAATCTAGTGAGCAAAGGGATCAATCCCTCAAACAGGGGGGTTGATCCCTCCACGCTTTTTCTGCAGATTTTCAAGAACAAACCCAAACAACAAACCTCGAACCAAGGCTCGATTGGAGCATAAAATCAACTCATAAACACATAGAATGAGCAAGAAATCCCTACCTCATGTTTAGAGAGTGAAACCCAAAGAGATTAATTCAAGCCCTAGCCTCCCAAACTTCAAAATCCACCAAGAACAACTTCAAGCTCAAACCCATGCGATTTAAGGCTCGTATCCCGTGGAGGAGATGGATTGAAGGTCGGAGTATGTGGGTTTTGAGGTTGGAGGTTGAGTTTTGAGCTCTGTGGAGCAAAAGAAAGAGAGAGATAGAGAGAGAGAGTCAAAGAGAGGGAGAGAGAGACGCGAGGTAGAGAGAGAAAGGAGATAGAAATATATTCTCCTACGCACACACACACACACACACACACACACACACACATATATATATATACACACATAAACATACTAGCACATACACAAATCATACTTACACTCCCTCAAGTAGCAATTCTATCACATTGACCCCAAATCTTATAAACTCAACAGAATTTACATTTTCCTCAATTTCTAACATTTATATAACTTGTAAATAACTTTTGAAAAATATGGGTCCTTATAGTAGGCCAGGCTTAGCCCTTCGATTCTAAGTTTGGACAATCCAACGAAAAACCTTTCTTTCACTAGTTAGACGGAAAGTTAGGAACAGACTTTATACACGCAAAATCTGATCAATCGATTTTGTCCCGATAGGTCAATTTAAAGTCAATTGGCTTTGATCGATTTCCCGATCGATCGACTTTTGTCTGATTGATTCCTAGTCATTCCACTATTGTTGCCTAATTGATAATCCGATCGATTGGCTTGAATCTGATTGATTTGCTTGACACTCGATTGATCCGATTTATGTTGCCATCTTCCTTTGTTTGTTTGATTCGCTCCCTTGCAATTACAAAATGATGACTTCTTCTACTCTAATCCTAAACAAACTCACTAGCTTGGAG